>CM039504.1:33772145-34377962 GCA_022432975.1 Begonia masoniana | reverse complement strand
TTTCTTCAACCGAGAGGAAGCAGAGAGGCAACTGAGAGAGAGCGCAGAGAGGGAAATGTCCACGTCGGAGGAAGAGAAGGAAAGGGATACATGGCTACTTCTTCCACAAGGTGCCAAGTGTCAATAATCCATTTGATTTCTCCACAACTTAATTTCTCCTAATTTGCCCTTCCATTGGTTTTTAACTAAAACAGATTTAGTTAATCGATTCGATCTCACGAAAGCACCCCGTTCGACCTTTAATCAACATCGACAACTTGATTAGAAACATCATTCATTAATATCAGCGAATCCCGCTTATTATTCGGAAATAAGTACACGGAAAAATACCGGGGGTGGTGTTAATTTTCTCTGTGTAATGTTTTTAAAAAGTTCAAAAAAAAATATGTGTCACGTTTTAAATGTCGGAGTGAGACTTGCCGGCCCCGATGGTCGGGCGGGTCGACAGAAGAGTGAGTTGGATGTGATAAAACAGGTAATTATCAATTTAAACTCTATACTTTGGACTTCAATCAATATCATGTTATTAAATTTAGCATTTCTCCCATCCCTTCTTCAATAAACTTTTCTCTTATTGAGAAAGCTAGTTTAAGGCGAGAGGGAGAGAGAGAGAGAAGGAAATAGGAAAAGGTAAAAGCTATAAAAAGAATAGAAGGTCTAAATCGATAACAGCTGCAAAGTACACAAGTTACATAGATGAAAAATATTTTGTTTAAAAATGATTCAAGAAGATAATGTGCAAATATTGCAAGCCCACTGCAAATTATTTTAAAGGTAATGTTTTTTCATTTCTTTCAAATTGTACATTTTTGTTTATAATTTCACGTGAGATATAATGGCAATGAGTAGTGGATTAAAACTAAGTCATTTTTTTTTTTTTTTTTTTTTTTTTTTTTTTTTTTTTTTGAGCTAAGGTGACCACTATATTGGATCGAGATCATCAAGAGATAATGATATTTGATATCTCAAAGAAGGTTTTGCAAGAGAGATTTTAAAGAATTTCAAATGGAGAATTGTCAGCATGTGAATAAATACTCATGTGACATGTGGAGTAAAATTATCGAATAATGAAGAAGGAGAGAAAATTGATACTATAACTTTCAAGAGTCTTGTTGGAAGTCTGAGATATTTACTTGCACAAGACCATTTTTTTTTGGAGTTAGAGTGGTCAGTCGATTCATGGAGTCACCAACCATGACACATTTTCAAGCGACAAGCGGATTCTTCGATATATCAAAGGTACAATTAATTTTGGTCTGCATTATTTATTGTTTGATGAATTTAAGCTTGTTAGATATAGCGATAGCAATTGGGGTGGAGATATAGATGATCGAAAGAGCATAACGAGTTTTGTTTTCTACATGGCTGCTATGGCTTTTACATGGAGTTCAAAGAACACAACAAATGGTGACTCTATCCACATGTGAAGTTGAATATGTTGCAGCTACATCTTGTGTATGTCATGCTATATGGCTGAGGCAACTATTGAAAGGACTACAAATGCTATAAGAAAAAGCTACAAAGATTTTTGTTGACAATAAATCAGCTATTGCATTAACAAGAATCCTGAGTTTATAATAAAGCAAGCATATAGATACGAAGTATCATTACTTCATGACTGCATTGCAAAGAGTGAAGTGCACTTGAAGTATATGAAGGCCGATGATCAAGTTGCTGATATTTTTACAAAGCCACTCAAGTGTGACGCTTTCAGTAAGCTAAGGATGATGCTCGAAGTTACAAAGAATCAAGCTTAAGGGAGTGTGACATCCCCTTGTTCTTTACCTTAAATTCTCATAAATTTTTTTTTTTCGACTTTATTCATTCCTTGAACGACATCGTTTAAAATATTAAACCTTGTAGCGGAAGACTATCGTATGTGGAAGGACTCATTACAAAGTAAAATTATCCAAAATCCCAAGTTTGACATAATAAAAAGAACCCCGTCGACCCCCAAAGCCTTTGATCGACACTTCATAATAGTGATCAACCCCTCCTAATAGGGTCGACACCCCATTTGTCTTTAGTTTTTGTTTGTACTGAAACCGGTCAACACCTGGTAACAGCGGTCGACACCTTACCTGGGAGGGGTCTACCCTTGCAAACACAGGTCTACCCCTCGTCTGGTAGTGGTCGACCCCTGCAAGCACAGCTCCGACCTCTGAAGGTAATTTTCCATTTTTTACACATTCAACACCTCCAATCTCCTCCATACTTAACCAACTCTACATATTCATATCAATTCACTCTCCTTTTCTCCTTAAGTATCAAATTTACATTTTCTTTATAAAAACAGACATCATAACCAGATATTTACCTCTAACCAGAATTACCTAATCAATCACTATCCATAAATTTCATTATCATATAACTATTTAACACCATCCAAAATACCTTAAAGTTTCTAATTAAATCCTACACGTTTATCATGTCCCAATTTCCATACACACTCCAAAATACCTATACTTCCTAACGTTTCACATTCACATGTGGAATATACGTACTCAAATCATCAAATCCGACCCAAACCTAACCTATATCATCAACATCAAATATAAGCAACGAAAACTCGTAAAATCATCCAAAAGGTAAACCCATCTATATAATCCATCAAAATAAACCTTCTATACATTTGTCCATAACATTTTTACCTAACATACCCAAAATACCTATACAATCGTCTCTACGGGTAAAAATCGCACCGACTGCACAACGCACTCCCACTGGCATCTTTCTTCAGTCTGTTCATTCATCTGGTAGGGGAACGTTTCCTCACCTCCTTCAGTTCACCTACACCATAAGACGCCTAAAGTTCTACGTAAATGACAATGCATGACATGTAATGCAATTGTATGAATTCAGTCCATCCATTTCATTTATTAGTCTGTGACAGTCTTTGGTTATCGGAGTGATCGGTAGATGGATAAGGCACATCAAGCAGTTATATAGCCCACACCATCTGAAGAGAGAAAAATCCATTCACCACGGAATGCTAGGTTTGAACCTCACCTCGATAACCACAATGGAGTTGTTTGCATGATACTTTCATTTCTTACATTTTCTTTTTCATGAAATCAATGCATAAATCCATTTTTCATGTCATTTCATAAAACGATGATGTATGGAAAATTAAAATGCATAACATAAGCGTAAATAAAGTAAATACCATCAAAACAACAAACAAACGTAACCTATAAAACAACTAAACCTAGGATACCCCATCCAAAAGCATATAAACATTCATTGCACCAATTTTCTCAACAAGCATAACCGACATATGGTGTAGGCCTATCGGCCACAGTAAGTCACGAGAACTTACCTGTCGTTCTCCGCAAACCGAGTGTCGTCTGTGAGCTTTGTTCACCTAAGCCAATCCACAATTTGTCGTTAAAATCAATCTACACCGAGTCAATAAAATAATCGAAACTCCTAACTAAGGGAAATTTCCTAAACTCTAATTTACGTCATCGGCATTTCATCATGCAATGCGCGCTCACAACTCTCTACAACCTCCATTAATGTTGTTTTACACATTGTCCAACCACCAAAATCCCATACACAACCATTAATTCCACCTAACTATCTCCAATAATCACAAATACACCATTATCATTCACCAATATGATAAAACTAACAATTTCTAGCATAACCCATAATTTTAACAAAACCCTAAAAAAACCGAAACTAACCATCCAAACCATAGAATCTTATCTAGAGTGTCGATTGCGGAAGAAAATGGGAAGAAAATCGTTGATCGGAGGAGAACCGTCGTTGAGCTTGGAAGAACCCATAGAGGGCAAGGAGAAAATTGCCTAAGGGGTGCATTCTAGAGAGTTTTTGTAACCCCCCTAATAATATAACCCACGGTTCGCTACACATTCATCTGAACACACTAATGGACATTCTGAGAACAATTAAAAGTTTCACCTCAAAAATCAAAATTTGAATCCTTAAACGTAAAAACTTGCAGCGAAAAATATTTGTAATAAAACGACATTGCATTCAATAATTAAAAATTTAAAGACTGTTAGTTTTGAAAGAAGCAAAAAGAAAAACAGACACATCTACCACTGATAGTCTAGCGTTAGTATTAGAGACAAGATGTCCCTCTGGCAGTATGAACCAAGAAATAGAAGACAATCCCCCGATAAACAGTGTCCGGGGGTAGAAGCAGAACAAAGGTTTTTCTGCTACCAACGTCCACCGCTACTCACTTCACCAAACGACACGTCGACTGTCAAACAGGGCCACCGGGTCCCTCAGTCGCGACGCTCGACTACACCCTTCCACCATCACAAAACGACAAACTCTATTAACTCACATCCTACGGTCACATCCCCCAGCATAAAACCGACAAAAGCCTAATACTCACATCCACCGATCATAAAACGACAAAAGCCTAATACTCACATCCACCAATCATAAAACACAAAAGCCTAATACTCACAGCCACCGATCATAAAACGAAAAACCCATTACTCACCGTCTACCGTTCGACAACATCCACTGATAGACTACATCCACCGGTAGATTACATCCACCGATAGACTACATCCACCGGTGAACAGTAACACTCTAAACAAACAGACAACTCTGCTAACTAAAGAACTTGTAAATTTTCACAGCAGCTATTCAAAACAACCTAAATTCAAAACTTCATCAATCTAGAATAACAATCTACAACTGTAACGCCCCGAGTTTTCTGAACCTGGTTCGTTACTCATAAACTCAAATTTGACTAAGACACTTTGGACCAAATTTAAAACTTCGCTCGAAAGTCAAATTTTGACATTTTCTAAGACTTCAAAGCATTTAAAGACTTGCAGCGGAAATCATTTAAGTAAAAATAGAGTTACACAAAACTATAAAAAAAATATTTGAATAAACGGTTGGAATATAAGAAATAATCGACAAAAGAAAGTAAAGGTTTAAATCGTGAAATACTTGAAAAGTTACAGAAGTCAACCGTATCTGCCGCTGAGCAAAGTCAACGGAAGAGACTGAAACAGAAAACAGAAGGCTTCTTCCGGTGACAAAACGACAAAACTTTAGCTACGTCATCCGGTGGATTCAACAAACGACATCCACCGGTGACTAAACGACAAAGTCCATTTTTCCTTCACAAGTCAAAAAGAAACAGGATACATCGCCCGGTCACTAAGTAACAAAAACCATTGCTCGCAACCACCGGTCATAAGACGACAAAAGTCTTCCTACATCTACCGATGACGTCAGCCGGGTGATTTCCTTCATCCGATCGACTTTATCTCACATCCACCGTTGACGTCAGCCGGATGATTCATTCATCCGATCGACTTTATTACACATCCACCGGTAAGACAATCTACATATTCCGGTTACTAAACGACAAATGACATTCTGTATCATCCGATGGCTTCCGCTGAGGACATCTTCCGATAGAGAACAGATTAACAACACAACATCTGCCGATAGACTTCATCTACCGACAGGGAACAGAACAACAACTCTAACTACGAAAAGAAATTTACTCACTTTACTAAAACCATTCTGAAGCAATTAAATCGTTGAATTACTCAAATCCAGTAAGAACCCAACATTTAAAATTCCACAGAATACTATCATCAGAAAATCTCAAAACGCATTCAAAATATTAAAGACCATTACTGTCATGAAAACTTAACATACTCAGATTGAAACACTGTCAACTAAACCATTCCAACTACAGACATCAGTTAATCTGCCTCATCAGTTTACCGGACCGAAACATGGATGTACTCCTCCAACCACATCTATTCATCAGTGCACTCAAGGAAATCACTTGCAGTCTCCACAACACTTACATCACAAAACTCATCTATTAGCCTAATGCTAAGTAAGTAAAGCAGTAATGAAATGAAATACTAAAATATGAATTCCTAAACATATAATTTCTACTTTCTCATCTCAGTTGTCCACTCATCGTTTCTGTTCAAATCCCCCTGTGAAATTGGGAGTTGGATCAACTCTCCCAAAGTATAAACATCCACTGACTCATTAAGGGGCGGATCAATTCCCTTAACAGTAAATTTGATTCACATGTTTAGATCTCCCTGTGAAATTGGAAGTTGGATCAACTCTCCCAAAGTATAAATATCCACTGTCTCATTAAGGGGCAGATTATTTCCTTTAACAGTAAAACTGATTCACATAGCTGTTTCAATATGTTCAATCCTTACCATGCCAACATGCATTCAAATTCATTTTCGTATACTTTTTTTTTTAAAACATGATGCATGACATACCAACACAATCCAGCAAACAAACCCTATTGTTTTGTGATGTAGGCCCGAAGGCACAAGCAAACTTTACTTACCTGGTCTCCTGGAAATCGCTCGGTTTCAACTACACTAGAAGTCCTGCTCACCTAATGTCATAAGCAGAATGCCGATTAGATCATCACTAGCCTTATCCTATATCATTCAGAAACCTAAGGAGCTAGTTTGGAAGCTCTGGTCATCGTACATTCTCGGCTCAACACTAAACCCGAACTCAACTCACTCACAGCATTAACAAGATACATACATTGCACTCATCTGCTATCTAGCCACTCGGATCTTAAGAAAACAAAAAGGAAAGAATTACCTAGTCCGAGAAATGAAGGTCGGAGGGGAAAATCGCCTGGAGCTCTGCTGAGTTTGAGCTGAATACCGAGAAAGGAAAAATGAGATAACAGTGGCGGCTAAACCTCATTGAACACTCCATTAAATTCGTTATCCAGTATAATATCTCAAATTACCACCATGCCCTTACTCACTCATTTATTAACCTAATCACTAAACCTCCTAATCCCATCCTTAAAATATTCACTATAATTTAATAAAGTAACTGGTTAAACGAAACAGGGTGCTACAATCTATCCTCCTTAAAAGAATTTTGTCCTCAAAATTCAATACCTGAATAGCTCTGGATGTTGGTCCATCATGTCTTGTTGGCGTTCCCAAGTGGTCTCTTCTACGTTCTGATTGTGCCATAAGACTTTCACTAGTGGAACCTCCTTGTTGCGCAATACCTTCACTGCATAGTCTAAGATCCTTACCGGTTCTCTTCATATGTAAGAGTAGGATGAACTTCAATATTTTACTGTTCTACAATCTGGGAAGGGTCTCGTACACATTTCTTAAGCATGGAGATATGAAACACGTCATGGATTCCCTCCAAAGAGGCTGGTAACTGTAGTTGATAAGCTGACTTCCCAATCCTCTTCAAGATTGAGAAGGGTCCAATATATCTGGGATTCAACTTGCCTGTCTTTCCAAATCTCACAACTCCCTTGCAAGGTGACACCTTAAGGAAAACTTCATTACCAACATCAAATTCCAGTTCTCTTCGTCTTTTGTCTACATAGCTTTTCTGCTGGCTTTGAGCTGTCAAGATTCTTTGTCGGATAAGAGCAATTTTTTCCACTGTCTGCTGTACGATGTCAGGACCAATCAATTGTGCTTCTCCAACCTCATCCCAATACAATGGGGATCTGCACTTTCGTCCATATAATCCCTCGTATGGTGTCATACCTATTGTTGCCTGAAAACTGTTGTTGTAAGAAAATTCAACCAAGGACAAGTATTTGCTCCATGAACCTTGAAAGTCTAAGACACATGCACGGAGCATATCCTCTAATTTTTGAATAGTCCTTTTGGATTGTCTATCTGTTTGAGGGTGGAAAGCTGTGCTAAAACTAAGCTGGGTTCCCATAGCCTTGTGCAAACTTTTCCAGAACTTAGATATAAATCTAGAGTCTCGGTCTGAAACTATGGTGCTTGGAACTCCATGCAGTCTAACAACTTCATGCACATACAACTCAGCCAGTTAATCCATCGAGTATGTTATCTTCATTGGCAGAAAGTGAGCAGATTTGGTTAAACGATCGACTATTACCCAAATTACATCGTGACCCTTTGCTGTTCTAGGTAATCCTATAACAAAATCCATAGCTATTTGTTCTCATTTCCATCCAGGAACTGGCAAAGGTTGCAAGGTTCCAGCAGGCCTCTGATGTTCAGCTTTGACTTGCTGGCAGATCAGACAGGACTCCACATACTCTGCCACACTTCTTTTCATACCTGGCCACCAATAATGTTGCTTGAGATCTCTGTACATTTTCGTACTCCCGGGATGAACAGAGAGTCTAGAAGAATGTGCCCCAGATAGAATTCCCTTTCTAAGTTCAGTATCAGCCGGAACAAACCATCTATTTCGAAACTTGAGAATTCCATCAACTGAGCAGTTAAAAACCGACTTGTCAGTAGAATCCATGCACAACTTATACTCATTGCATTCAGTGTCATTCATTTGAACTTCCTTTATTCTCTCCAAAATAGTAGGCCTCAAAGATATGGTCGAAAGCATGGCTGTCACACTAGACACAACTTCCAGGTTGAATCTTTGGAATTCTGTCTCTAAAGTTATCGGTATGTCAAGAATCAATGTAGAGACTGAAGGAGTTACTCTACTCAAAGCATCAGCCACTACATTCGCTTTACCGGGATGGTATTTAATCTCGAAATCATAGTCCTTTACAAATTCCAACCATCGACGTTGCCTCATGTTTAGTTCCTTCTGTGTGAAAATATATTTCAGACTTTTATGATCTGAAAATATCTTGCAAGATTGTCCATACAAGTAATGCCTCCAAATCTTAAGTGCCAATACCACTGCAACTAATTCTAAGTCATGTGTAGGGTAATTCTTCTCATGTGTTTTCAACTATCTAGAGGCATAAGCTATTACTTTTTCATCCTGCATTAAAACACAACCAAGACAAATCTTGGAAGCATCACAGTAAATGCTAAACTTACCATTTTCAACAAGAAGGGTCAAGATTGGAGCGTTGGTCAGTTTCTGTTTCAAGGTCAGAAAGCTATGTTCACATTCTTCAGTCCACATATACTTCTCATTTTTCCTTGTTAACCTGGTAAGGGGTGTAGCAATCTTTGAAAATCCTTCAATAAATTTTCTATAATATCCTGCTAATCCAAGGAAGCTCCTAATATCAGTAGTATTCTTTGGTTGGGGCCACTCCTTAACTGCCTGAACCTTGGCTGGATCGACAGATATTCCATTTCCAGAGATCACGTGACCAAGAAATTGAACTCTGTCCAACCAAAACTCACACTTGGAAAACTTAGCATAAAGTTGATGCTGTCTAAGTACTCCTAACACCAAGCTCAAGTGACTTGCATGCTCATCTTTAGTACGGGAATAGATCAGAATATCATCAATGAATACTATGACAAATTTATCTCAGTACTCGTGAAACACCCTATTCATGATATCCATAAAGGCTGCTGGTGCATTTGTCAATCCAAAGGACATGACCAAAAACTCATAATGTCCGTACCTTGTGCGAAAGGCAGTCTTTAGGATATCTTCAGATTTAACCTTCAACTAATAATAACCGGACCTCAGGTCAATCTTAGAGAAAACTCTTGCACCATTAAGCTGGTCAAATAAATCGTCAATTCTCGGCAATGGATACTTATTCTTGATAGTTAACTTATTCAATTCCCTATAATCAAAGCACATACGCATTGATCCATCTTTCTTTTGACAAAAAAGACAGGCGCACCCCACGGTGAAAAGCTGGGGCATATGAACCCTTTCTCCAACAAATCCTCCAACTGCTTCTTTAATTCCTTAAGTTCGTTTGGAGCTAATCTATATGGATTTTAGACACAGGCTCGGCTCCGGGGTAAACATCGACAACAAATTTAATTTCCCTATCTGGCGGTAAACTAGGAAGGTCATCTAAAAATACTTCGGGGAAGTCTTGGACAATTAAGATATTTTGAGGATTTATTTTTCCTACAAGCTGTGTGTCTAAAACGCTAGCTAAGAAGCACAAATACTCTCCACACAGGGAAAATCTAGTGTTAATAATAGTCATCACAGACATTTCCTTACTCTTTGATGTGATACCACATCGGAAACAGAGAGTTGTCTGGGCTAATATATATATTGGGTCCAAACCTCCACTCTTAAGTGCACTTTTGAGAGGAGTAAGGGACCTGATATCATATCATTTGGTATCAGAGCCTCACTTCTGTCAGCCGGTTAGGCAGCACATCAGGCAGACCGCCGATTGAGGCAGCCATCCTACGGGATGTCCCGGTCAGATCGCCGACTGAGGCAGTCGCCCTTAAGGGTGAAGGGATGATGTGATACCACATCGGAAACAGAGAGTTGTCTGGGCTAATATATATATTGGGTCCAAACCTCCACTCTTAAGTGCACTTTTGAGAGGAGTAAGGGACCTGATATCATATCACTCTTTTTTGAAGCTTGAAAGGTATGTTTCAAATTGCCAGGGGGTTGAAAGCTAACTATTCCAGTTCTACAATCAATTGTGGCGTGGTGTTTAAATAGCCAGTCCATTCCTAGGATTACATCAAATCCTATAATATCCATAATAATAAGATCAGCATGCAAATTTGCGTTCCCTACTAACACATCACTGTCAAGTATCACTTGGTTAGAGTGCATTCGTTCACCAAAGGGTAATGTAACGTTAAACATATGCATGGAAGGAGTAAACTGTACATCTAACTTATCAGCAAATGTAGAGGCTATAAATGAATGCGTTGCACCGGAATCTATCAATGTAAAAGCAGGCACAGAGTTGATCAATATAGTACCTGACACAACAGCAGGCTGTTCTTCACCCGACTCCATCATGGAGAATATCCTCAGTTTAATCATAGCAGGGCCACTCTTAGGAACTGGACAGTCTCTACTAATGTGACCGACCTTGTTACAATTGTAGCATCTAGTGACTCTAGGCTTCGAGCACTCCTTGTACGTGTGTCCAACCTCCTCACAGTTGAAACACTTCCCAAAGCCCAGTCTACATTCCCCCGGGTGGTTCTTCAAACACTTAGGACACTGGGGAAATTTCCTGACATTCTGTACCTTCCCTCCTGTTCCTTGGATATTTTGGCCTTCATTTGGCCTCTTCGTTCCTCTTTGTTGGTGTGGCTGGTTAAACCTTTGTGGGACCTCCTTTGGTCTAGCACACTTCCTTTCAGCTTCTTCCACTTCCAGAGCAGTAGACACAATTTCGCTGAATGTCAAACCTTTAATACCACAGAATTTAACCCCTCGGTAGATTTCTGGCTTCAGTCCATGCACAAATTTAAACACTTTATCCTCGTCCTTGTTAGCAAAATGTCCAGCAAACCTGGACAAGGACTCAAATTGGCTACTGTACTCTGCCACCGACCCTGTCTGCTTCAAATTTAGAAACTCTAACTTCTTTGCGGTTTGGACCGTGCTATTAAAATACTTCTCATTGAAAATGTTCTTGAATTGTGACCAAGGCATCGCCAAAACATCTGTGGTGGTCTCTATTGTTTCCCACCAGAGTTGAGCTTCACCAGCCAAATGGAACGTGGCTAACGTGACTTTGTCTTCTTCCCCAACATTGGCACACCTAAACATACTCTCAATTTTTCTAAGCCATCCTTCAGCAATAACTAGATCAGATGACTGTCCATCAAACGTGGGTGGTCTTAGTCTCCGGAATCTATCTTCAGAATGTTCATTGCTAGAACCCGAGTTGGCACTTCCTTGCACCTCTCGGTTTAACAGTACTCCTAGTTGGTCAGACTGCTGGCGCACTAAATCAGTTTGCTGACGCACTAAATCAGTCAGCTGCCTAATCACACTAGGCTCCTCTTCACCTCTCACATTAGGCATCTCTCTTGGCACTCTAGGTCTCCCTGGGCGTCTGGCCATTGTATTTAATTTCTGTACGGGGTTAATTACACTCTTAAATATCTAATAACTAAGGTTAACATAAACACTTACAGTTGTTGAAGTACTTCCATGCAACGATTGGCACTGATGAGTATTCTTTTGAACGGTTTAACTGAATGTCTCTGATACCATACTGTAACGCCCCGAGTCTTCTGAACCCGGTTCGTTACTCATAAACTCAAACTTGACTAAGAAACTTTGGACCAAATTTAAAACTTCGCTCGAAAGTCAAAATTTTACATTTTCTAAGACTTCAAAGCATTTAAAGACTTGCAGCGAAAATCATTTAAGTAAAAATAGAGTTAAACAAAACTATAAAAACAATCTTTGAATAAACGGTTGGAATATTAAGAAATAATCGACCAAAGAAAGTAAAGGTTTAAATCGCGAAATACTTGAAAAGTTACAGAAGTCAACCGTATCTACCGCTGAGCAAAGTCAACGGAAGAGACTGAAACAGAAAACAGAAGGCTTCTTCCGGTGACAAAATGACAAAACTTTGGCTACGTCATCCGGTGGATTCAACAAACGACATCCACCGGTGACTAAACGACAAAGTCCATTTTTCCTTCACAAGTCAAAACAAAACAGGATACATCGCCCGGTCACTAAGTAACAAAAACCATTGCTCGCAACCACCGGTCATAAGACGAAAAAAGTCTTTCTACATCTACCGATGACGTCAGCCGGGTGATTTCCTTCATCCGATCGACTTTATCTCACATCCACCGGTGACGTCATCCGGATGATTCATTCATCCGATCGACTTTATCACACGTCCACCGGTATGACAAGCTACATATTTCGGTTTCTAAACGACAAATTACATTCTGTATCATCCGATGGCTTCCGCTAAGGACATCTTCCGATAGAGAACAGATTAACAACACAACATCTGCCGATAGACTTCATCTACCGACAGGGAACAGAACAACAACTCTAACTAAGAAAAGGAATTTACTCACTTTACTGAAACCATTCTGAAGCAATTCAAATCGTTGCATTACTCAAATCCAGTAAGAACCCAACATTTAAAATTCCACAGAATACTATCATCAGAAAATCTCAAAACGTATTCAAAATATTAAAGACCATTACTGTCATGAAAACTTAACATACTCAGATTGAAACACTGTCAACTAAACCATTCCAACTACAGACATCAGTTAATCCGCCTCATCAGTTTACCGGACCGAAACATGGATGTACTCCTCCAACCACATCTATTCATCAGTGCACTCAAGGAAATCACTTACAGTCTCCTCAACACCTACATCACAAAACTCATCTATCAGCCTAATGCTAAGTAAGTAAAGCAGTAATGAAATGAAATACTAAAATATGAATTCCTAAACATGCAATTTCTACTTTCTCATCTCAGTTGTTCACTCATCGTTTCTATTCAGATCCCCTTGTGAAATTGGGAGTTGGATCAACTCTCCCAAAGTATAAACATCCACTGACTCATTAAGGGGCGGATAAATTCCCTTAACAGTAAATCTAATTCACATGTTCAGATCCCCCTGTGAAATTGGAAGTTGGATCAACTCTCCCAAAGTATAAATATCTATTGTCTCATTAAGGGGCGGATTATTTCCCTTAACAGTAAAACTGATTCACATAGCTGTTTCAATATATTCAATCCTCACCATGCCAACATGCATTCAAATTCATTTTCTTATACTTTTTTTTTAAAACATGATGCATGACATACCAACACAATCCAGCAAACAAACCTTAATATTTTGTTATGTAGGCCCGAAGGCACAAGCAAACTTTACTTACCTGGTCTCCTGGAAATCGCTCGGTTTCAACTACACTAGAAGTCCTGCTCACCTAATGTCATAAGCAGAATACCGATTAGATCATCACTAGCCTTATCCTATATCATTCAAAAACCTAAGGAGCTAGTTTGGAAGCTCTGGTCATCGTACATTCTCGGCTCAACACTAAACCCGAACTCAACTCACTCACAGCATTAACAAGATACATACATTGCACTCATCTGCTATCTAGCCACTGAGATCTTAAGAAAACAAAAAGGAAAGAATTACCTAGTCCAAGAAATGAAGGTCGGAAGGGAAAATTGCCTGGAGCTCTGCTGAGTTTGAGCTGAATACCGGAAAGGAAAAATGAGAGAATAGTGGCGGCTAAACCTCATTGAACACTCCATTAAATACGTTATCCAGTATAATATCTCAAATTACCACCATGCCCTTACTCACTCATTTATTAACATAATCACTAAACCTCCTAATCTCATCCTTAAAATATTTACTATAATTTAATAAAGTAAACTGGTTAAACGAAACCGGGTGCTACAACAACAAAAACCAAATCGTGTTTTTCATACTCAGAACAAGAAAACCATAAAGTTGTTAAAAATATCAAAACTACTAATGTTATTAAAACTCTCTGCACACTTCCATAAAACACCTAACCATAGAAACTTCATATATAGACAATAGTTAAACCGCCTCATCAGAACACCAATCCGTGGCATTGAAGTGCTCCCCCAACCAGCCTAGTCCTCAACATGCTCAGAGAACACACCTTCTAAGGTTGCTTTACCTACATCACAAAACTCATCTATTAGCCTAATGCTAAGTAAGTAAAGCAACAATGAAATGATATGCTGAAACATAAATCCTAGACATGTAGTTTCTACTTTCACATCTTTGTTGCATTCACGTTCTTTCACTGATATGATCCATCGGTTCCATTAGGAGTGAGATCATTTTTCCCAAAGTCATACATCCTCTTCATAAATTAAGGGGCGAATTAGTTCCCTTAATAGCTGATCTGATCCTAAATTTCATTGGGAAGCGGATCAATTTTCCCAAAGTTATAAATTCTCTTCATCGATTAAGGGGCATATGAGTTCCCTTAACAGCTGATCTGTTATATTCTGTTCATATCATTCCATGCCATTACATGTAAATTCATTTTCGTGTTCTTTCTAAAACATGATACATGCCATTCAGAAAACATTTAAACAAGCATAAACCTAATTTTTTGTGATGTAGAA
Source organism: Begonia masoniana (assembly GCA_022432975.1). Classification (NCBI taxonomy): domain Eukaryota; kingdom Viridiplantae; phylum Streptophyta; class Magnoliopsida; order Cucurbitales; family Begoniaceae; genus Begonia; species Begonia masoniana. Next base: position 34,363,162 of record CM039504.1, on the reverse strand, counting down.
CCGAAGGCACACACATACTCTACTTACCTGACTTCCTAGGAAAAGTTGGGCTGCAAGCTCTCTGGGGATTTTGCTCACCTAAAATCATAAACAGAGCGTTAATTCAATCTTCACTATAACTCATTATAAACCATTTAGAAACCTAAGGAAGCTAACTTGGAACTCTATTAATCGTGCATTCTCGGTTTATCACCTAAACCCGAATCTACTCTCATTCACAGCATTCCCAAAACACACATTGTACTCTCTCTGCTATCTAGCCACTAAAACTCAAGAAAACTCACCTAGGTTGAGGAATGGAAATCAGAGAGGAAATCGCGTAGAGAGCTTTGCTGAGCTTGAGCTGAATACTGAGAAACGAAAATGAGAAAACAATGGCAGCTAAACCTCATTAAACCCTCCCTTAAATACGCTATCCACTATAAATCTCTATTTATCATTATGCTCTTACTTAGTCACTCATTAACCTAATCAATAATTCTCCCAATTTCATCCATAGAGTGTACACTATTAGATGACAAGGTAAAATCGGTTCGATGGAACCGGGTGCTATAGTTTTTTGTGGGAATGAAAAACTGATAGGGGGGGGGTATTTTAATGTTTCAAATTTTTAATTCATTAAATTACCTTTTTGCCCTTTTACTTAATCATTTACTTAATTCGTTATTTCGCCTATCGATTTGGTTTCTCCAAAATTCCTTTATTCTACCAAATATTCCAATTTATTATTAGAGTTCTAATAAAACTTTTCATTCACAAAACGAGCTTAATTTACTATATTTACGAATATGTCCTTGTATAACGGAAAATCCAAAAACTCAAAAAATCTAGGTGTTGCAGGGAGAATGTTGAAAATATAAGCTTAGTTCAAATAATATATTTTGGTTAACGTATGTTTTAAATATATTTTTGGTTAAAATCCATGTATTTGTTAAGAATCACCTAGAGAGTTGAGATTCATGTATGTGTAAGTACATTGATGCATGTACTTAGGTGATTCATTAAGTGTTAGTTCATGTATTAGATTGAATATGTAGTTCATGTATTATTTTATACATGTACCAAATAATCATATAAATCAAATCCAGCCAATAGCCAAAAGCATTTCAATAAAATAATTTTCTCTCAAATTTTCTTATCTCTACTTTATTTTATCTTTCTCTAAAAATTTCTATTCTTCATTCAAACATATGATTCATATATGCTTTCCGCACTCATGCGTGATTTGTACAGTATATGAGCGAACTTGCATGAGTTAGTAGTAAGTATTGGTGTTTAACAGTAAAGAACACACAATATTTATATTTTTAGTGGATTTGTTTTACTGTACAAGATGTGATGTGTCATAGTGTTAGTGAGAATGATAAGATTTCTTTGTCAAAATGTATTGATTTCTAAATAATTATTCTGCACAAGGCTTTAACGATCTTAAATTTAAATGAGATTGTGATAAGAAACCTATTTTTAATCAAAATTGTTCCCTTTTCATTGACACTATTATTTTGAGATAATTTACAGCTTAAACACTAAGAAACCATAGATAGGTAAGTATTAGAAATCGAATGATAACTAAAAAAATAAAATATAAACTGAGACACTAAATTTACGTGCAAAATTTTTTTGAAAAAAGTCACAGGCTAAATAGCAAATCTATTATGAAGATCAAAATACAACTGCGAGTTTTGCGACTCTATCTTACATGAATTTATAGAGACAATAAAATTCTTGATTAATAACATGAGGCTAACCAACTTGGTTCAATTATAATTCGGATCACACCAAAATCTAATAGAAAGAATTTCAAATTTGGAGATAGAATTAAAGAATCAAAGAAAGATATTGTAAAATTTGAAGATTTCTATAAATTTTCCACATCTTCAAAAGATTTTAATTTGAGATCCAAAAAGTGAACTTCCAAAACCTGGAAAAGATCTGTTGTCCAAAAGGAGAAGGTTGTGTTCTCAAGTGGGGGAGGCAGTAATACAGTACACCTACGAGGAGAAAGACAAACCTATTAGAGAATATGCATGTTTATACTTAATCTATTAAACCTTGTCATCACGAGACCTAATATTCAAGAAATAAAACTAAAGCATGTGATGACCAAATACTACAACAATAGGGCAGTTTGGTAGTATGCCTACAGAAGACCCTTAGTTTCATTTGAGACTCTTCATATAGAAGTGTGTGATTCATTCAAAATGCTGGGATTAACACCAATGTGCTTAGGTTAAAACTAAAGTCAAAACTAAAACCTGGAGATGACTGATACTAGAATAAGAGAGAGATCTGAAGAAGGGCGATTGGAGAAGAAAACTATTCATCATATCAGAAAAACAAGAACAATAGTTTTTATGTATTACAGCTTCTCTACCTTCCTACGAAGTAGGGTAATGATGTATACCTATATCAAAACAGTAAATTGAATAAAACAAATCAAATATATATACAGAGTTTTGACTATTCAAACTAACATCCCCCATCAAGAGCAAGGCCATAAGTCGAAGATATTGGAAGTGAAAAGTGTGAATGTGGAAGGAGGAAGAGGCTTGGTGAGCTCATCAACAACTTGATTTTCTGACGGTTGCTACTTTTTCCCAAACAAAATGGTAGTCGATCTCAACATGTTTGGACTTTGAATGAAGAACTGGATTGGAAGCTTGGTAGATAGCACTCAAATTATCGCAAAGGATTAGAGGTACCTTAGAAGATATGATGCCAATCTCTTTGAGGAGGGATTGGATCCAGATAACTTCAGCCACCCCGTTGGCCAGGCTGTGATACTCAGATTTTGTGCTCGATCTAGAGACAACCTTTTGTTTGCTTGAGGACCCGGAGAAAAGGTTAGGGCCAATGAACACACAGTACCCACTTGTACTCTTACAATCACTAGGGTAGGAGGCCCAATCGACATCAGTATAACAAGTCAGGTCCATAGATTTAGAAGAGGAGAAAGAGATTCCCTGGGAGAGAGTACCTTGGAGATACCGTAATATATGTTTGATAGATTGCCAGTGAATATTTGTGGGAGCATGCATAAACTGAGATACCTTGTTGACTACAAATGCAATAACTGGTCTAGTAAGGCAGCAATATTGTAGACCGCCGATAATGGTACGATATAGAGGGCCATCATAAAGTGGTGTACCTAATTGTTTTGACAAGGTGAGTCCAGCTACCATGGGAGTGGGAACAGGCTTGTAGGACATCATGTTCGCTTTGTGAAGCAGATTAAAAATATACTGGGTTTGTGACAAAGAGAGAGTTATGGAGTCTTGCTTAACTGAAATCCCAAGAAAAAAACTGAGAGGGACAAGGTCACGTACCATAAACTTTGATTTCAAATAAGCAAGGAACTAATCTAAAAGAGCAGAAGAGTCGCTAGTAAGGATAATATCGTCAACATATACTAACATAAGAAGTATAAAACCGCCTCTACGTGTACGCCCCCGAACCCACCCTGGCTCGGAGCGCTACATTACTAACCAATCTCACGCTAAAACATAATTAAAAATAATTTAAATAAACTCTCAAGCATAAAAGGAAACCGACACAGCTGAAATTAAAACTAAACTCCTGAAACTCTCTATTGTCCTACCTAGCTGCCTAGACTCACTAATTCCTCTTAATCCAAACCTGTAAGCACCACGGCGTCCTTTCCAAAAATTTCGGCAAAGTAACGCTGAAAATGGCCCCTCCAAAATGCTAGGTACCTGCAAACGAATAAATCCCAACCAGATCCAGAATAATCTTACTTCACTAACCAGCTATCCAATCAACAATCCCTCAACAATCCCACATATAAAAACCTCCAAATATCAGTAAAGAGGAAACTAAAATACTAATATCCCTAAATGAAGAAAGTCCACAATATAGGGCGACATATCACCCTTAGCTATGATTATATACACCAAATACAAATAGCTATGCAATGCAATAACTCTAAAAACAACATCAACCAAAAAGACAACTCTGCAAACCACCAAAATAATTGTAAATTATACACGACCCCAAAAATACAGTTCCACCCACGTCTTTCCGAAGACCATGGTCGAGACGCCCCGACAATTGCCCGCACCGGCATACCGCGTACATCATCGACTGTGTCCCAATCCTAGCTTTCCTCGTAGCTCTAACATGTACTCCTGTCGTCACCTACACCACAGAACACATACACACACGTAAGCTTACGCTTAGCAAGTAGGGAGTAACAATTAATAACAAGAAGAATGCAAACACTACCCTACCCTAACACAACAACACAACACCCCTCAAGACGACAACTCAACACAACAACACAATACCACCCAATGCAACTAAACAAACTGACTCAACATAACACCACAACACACAGTGCAATCAACCTAACACATGCAGTTTCTATCACTCAATTGTGCTTATTTGTTGTTCGTTGCTTTAATCTTGCTTTAATCTTTCATAAGCAGTGTGGAACGAGTTGGCACACATCCCATAACCGTCTAGGATGGCCAAACTCAGAACCACCATCGTTCATAGAGGTCCCCTCGAGGTGCTACACACCAGCACCTCAGCCCGACAAGGCACACTATTCAGGATTACATGTTTTAGCCGTTCATCTCTCATAGAGGACCCTTTGGGGGGGCTACACACCAGCAACCTCAGCCCGACAAGGCACACTATTCGAAATGTTTTAATCTTGCTTTAATCTTTCATAAGCAGTGTGGAACGAGTTGGCACACATCTCATAACCGTCTAGGATGGCCACACTCAGAACCACCATCCTTCATAGAGGTCCCCTCGAGGTGCTACACACCAGCACCTCAGCCCGACAAGGCACACTATTCAGGATTACATGTTTTAGCCGTTCATCTCTCATAGAGTACCCTTTGGGGGGCTACACACCAGCAACCTCAGCCCGACAAGGCACACTATTCGAAATGCAATATGTTTTTTAGCCGGTCATCTCTCATAGAGTACCCTTCGGGGTGCTACACACCAGCAACCTCAGCCCGACAAGGCACACTATTCGAAATGCAATATGTGTTTTAGCCGGTCATCTCTCATAGAGTACCCTTCGGGGTGCTACACACCAGCAACCTCAGCCCGACAAGGCACACTATTCGAAATGCAATATGTGTTTTAGCCGGTCATCTCTCATAGAGTACCCTTCGGGGTGCTACACACCAGCAACCTCAGCCCGACAAGGCACACTATTCGAAATGCAATATGTGTTTTAGTCGGTCATCTCTCATAGAGTACCCTTCGGGGTGCTACACACCAGCAACCTCAGCCCGACAAGGCACACTATTCGAGATGCATTTTTACAATTCACTTTATCTGATTACGTTCATGCTCACAATGCCAATTAATGTCACTAATCGTACCTAACGTGCTATACCATGATGCATGCTTCAAATATGCAATACGACACGAAACCAACAACCCAATACAACACGAAATAAATAACCCTACCGTTTTTGGTGTAGGCCCGAAGGCGAAGGAATAGCTACCACTACTTACCTAGCGTCCTAGTTCGCTGAGGATATTTGGTTACCTGTCCACCTACGGCTCGACCTACGACAAATATTCAAACTTTATTAAAATCAAGCCTACATCCACCAATTACTCTCAAACTACTATTTCTAACCTAATCCAACTAAAACCTAACTAAACGGGCCACTAATTTGGGTTCGGTAAAAACCGACCCGAACTTCAAACGTGGATAACTTTAGCGTCGGATATCGGAATCGAACGATTCCAGCGGCCACGTACTCCTCTAATAACCGATTTTAACCTGCCAAGAAGGAATTGTAAAACAAACGACCGTAGCTAGGTCAAATATCAAAAAACCCGAACTGCCCCTTCACCCGAAAAATCCCCCTTTTCGATTTTCCATCGATTCCCACTCAATTCCTCACTAATCAACCACAAATACCCTCAATTAGTATAAACAATCAAAATCCCGAGGCTACACACAACAAAAACCCGAATTGCCCGAATAGGGCTTGCTGCCTATCGCCCAAACAGGGCTCTCCACGGCCAAGCAACCATAGGCAGCCCAAGGGTTGGCAAATCCACTCATGAAGCAGCCCATTTCGGCCGGTGATTGGAGCTCAAACCAGCTCGTCTCTCACGGCCAGAAACAAAACCAAAAAACAGGGCAAAAATGGCTTACCCGTTGGTTCGTGCACGGAGACAACCGGAACTCGCTCGTCGCCGTCGTCTGGCCGGAGAACGCTGGAAATCGACGGCGGTCTAGGTCGGAGATCATGGCCTCCCCGTCGCACTCCCCTCTCCCCTGCTCTCCTCGCGCGACTCGACGACAGAATGGCTTCGGCCATTCTGTCGTTTTATCTTTTATTTTTTTTATTTAATTAATAATAATAATAATAATAATAAATGATAATAATAAAACTAAAACTATTTCTTTAATTAAAACTAACTAATTACCGTTTTGCCCTCCCATGTTTTCGACTATTTCGAATTTCGTTAAATCTCGTTATTAAATTAACCTAACTTCCGGCTTAAATTCACTGGCAATAAAAACCATTCACTTTTCTTTTAAATTAATTAACACAACCTATTTTATTATTCTTTTATTTTTTCTCTCACATTTTTTTTCAATAATAAAAAAAACCCGGGTGTTACAATCCACCCCCCTTACAAAAAATTTTGTCCTCAAAATTTGTGGCCTTGTTATTTCTCAATGTACTCAACTCAACTACCCAATACCCTTACTCACCTAACAGGTACTACATACCTCAAATTCTGACTTCACCTGACTCTGTACGCTCTAACCCGATTACTCACACGTTCACTAATTGTAATCTAATCCACACCCTCAAACCTTTCTAACTGAATTTTCAACTCAATCTTTTTCTCTAGCTAAGTTCATCTAGCTAAGTTCATCTAATTCTTCCCACAATATTCTAAATGGTATACAACATATCCTTAATGCCGATTGTCTTCAACCCCTTGAAGACTCCCAACTTAAATCCTATTAGTGAACATCACTTGACAGAAATACCTATCGTATAAACCACAACTTTAAATCTTCCTAACTAAGTTCACCTAGTCGCTTACATTACTAATCCAGTGCCTATCGAATGCTTACATAACTATCTCAATTCTTCAACTCACTTCACTATCGTGTCCCCAAGAATTCAATCAATACCCTTCTTACCCTAGATCCTCAAAGTTTCATTCTCTTCCACTCACCTAACTCTCGGGTTGCTATGCTAGTTTCATTCTCTTCTACTCACCTATCCATAAATGACAAGTTCCCATGTCTTCACTATATCTTCAAAGTCTTACATTTCCTCAACTTACTCATCATGCTAAGTTCACTTAGTCACTTAATTGTCTAATCCAAAGTTCATCACACACTTACATTACGACCTCAAATCTCAAAAAAAATCTCCAAAACTACCTCCATGTTATAACATCAAGAATTCAAAAATAACATCTTATCCTAAATCCTCAAATCTTATCCTAAATCCTCAAATCTAATCCTAAATCCTCAACTTCACATGAAACACTAAATCCTTAATGACCAATCTTTTTATCTTAATCTTTCATTAGAGTTAACTAATCTCCTCAATCACGAAATTAACGGTTTCAAACTTTGTTTACATACGAGTCCTTATCCTTAATACACTCAAACATTCTTCATGCAAATTCCTTCACTTTATAATTTCTATCTCTCCTCAAATCATAGTCTTCATACTTAACAATTTCCTCAACATTTATACAATATCTCATTTTACTTGGTTTTCTCTTCGAAATTTACTAACCAATCTACTCTCTTTTCCTCTACCACTTGAGTTCTAACTATTCTCCCCAAAACCATGCCGCTCAAAAAATGTTTTCGCACCTCTACAACCACTAATGATTGAATAATCTCCTAAGACAGTATCTCTTCCTTAAGGATCAACCGGTTTTCTATCTGAGTATCTAACATAAAGCTTTAACTCTTTACTATCACAAATGCATTGACTTTTCTAACTCTAATTAGATCTCTAAACTTCCTTTCTCAATCACCGGTCTAGTTTGATGCTGCTTATCAGATCAACTCTTCCTCAAAGTATATTTTGAATCTTCGTACTTACATTCACTAACTCCTAAGTTCAGTCATCACCTAAGTCTAAACTAATTCTTTCTCGACTTTACACTCGACACCCGAAATGATATTTAAGCCCTTCCTTTCGACCTCAAAACTTTCATAATTTTACGCACTTCGTGTCTTTCTGTCCACTATTCGCCATTAGAATTTACTAACGAATCTATTTTCTATAGTCCTCCAATTCATTTTATATATTCCCCTAACTCTCATTACAACAAGTCGCCCAACAACCTCCTTGTTTGCAACCTTGTTATAGCCCAATTAACACTCTAAATCTCAATCTCCTACCCATTACCTTTCTACAATAGCTATTCACTCTCGATGAGTCACTACCATTGTTAACCTCACTTACTTTGACAATCAATCAAACTTAACAATTACTTAAGCTAGACACCCAAACATAGTCAACATCTAAATACTCCCAAGAATTTGTTAACCTGGATCCTAATTCTATCTATCATAATTTTATCTCCTTAAGAGTAAAATCTTAGGCGTACCATTCTTAAACTCTTATAACTTAATTCTTCACTCTAGCTTTTTCTTAAGCTCAATTGTCTAATTCCTTATTTCACAAAAAATGTAACTCGCTAAGGGAAAACCATCATACGTATATTATTCTTACAATCACCCTAGGTTATCTATTTCCTCATTCTAAAGTCTATCTCGTACCCACCATATCCTCACTCATTTAACATTAGGCCACAACTCACACCTTTTTCTAACAACTATCACTTCTACCCGAACTTATATTTACACTTAACTCGAATCGAACCTATCCTTTTTCCCACATTCCTAGGGTATCAGATTTACTCTCATCCTATTTTTCAACGTGATTTACAACATTAACAACTAACACTTTGATTCTCTAATAGCGGTCTCACTTTCTCCAATACAATTCATAGCTATTCAAACTATCGATTACTACGTCTATGAATTGACTTAAGGGATCCACCAAGGTTGTCTCGATACACTCAAGATTTTCTAGTCCACTACAATCACAAAACAACTGGGTTAAACCTAAACCAAACAAACAGGGATTAAACCAATTTAATCTTAGATATAAACTAACCAAAGTAAAGAAATACTTACAGTCGGTGAAGCACGTTGCATGGCGGCCGGCATTGTCGGGTAATCCTTTGAACGACTCGGCCATTTATGCTCTGATACCATCTTGTAACGCCCCCGAACCCACCCTGGCTCGGAGCGCTACATTACTAACCAATCTCACACTAAAACATAATTAAAAATAATTTAAATAAACTCTCAAGCATAAAAGGAAACCGACACAGCTGAAATTAAAACTAAACTCCTGAAACTCTCTATTGTCCTACCTAGCTGCCTAGACTCACTAATTCCTCTTAATCCTAACCTGTAAGCACCACGGCGTCCTTTCCGAAAATTTCGGCAAAGTAACGCTGAAAATGGCGCCTCCAAAATGCTAGGTACCTACAAACGAATAAATCCCAACCAGATCCAAAATAATCTTACTTCACTAACCAGCTATCCACTCAACAATCCCACATATAAAAACCTCCAAATATCAGTAAAGAGGAAACTAAAATACTAATATCCCTAAATGAAGAAAGTCCACAATATAGGGCGACATATCACCCTTAGCTATGATTATATACACCAAATACAAATAGCTATGCAATGCAATAACTCTAAAAACAACATCAACCAAAAAGACAACTCTACAAACCACCAAAATAATTGTAAATTATACATGACCCCAAAAATACAGTTCCACCCACGTCTTTCCGAGGACCATGGTTGAGACGCCCCGACAATTGCCCGCACTCAACATAACACGACAACACACAGTGCAATCAACCTAACACATGCAGTTTCTATCACTCAGTTGTGCTTATTTGCTGTTCGTTGCTTTAATCTTGCTTTAATCTTTCACAAGCCGTGTGGAACGAGTTGGCACACATCCCATAACCGTCTAGGATGGCCACACTCAGAACCACCATCCTTCATAGAGCTACACACCAGTACCTCAGCCCGACAACGCACACTATTCAGGATTACATGTTTTAACTTTTCATCTCTCATAGAGTACCCTTCGGGGTGCTACACACCAGCAACCTCAGCCCGACAAGGCACATTATTAGAAATGCAATATGTGTTTTAGCCGGTCATCTCTCATAGAGTACCCTTTGGGTTGCTGCACACCAGCAACCTCAGCCCGACAAGGCACACTATTCGAAATGCAATATGTGTTTTAGCCGGTCATCTCTCATAGAGTACCCTCCGGGGTGCTACACACCAGCAACCTCAGCCCGACAAGGCACGCTATTCGAAATGCAATATGTGTTTTAGCCGGTAATCTCTCATAGAGTACCCTTCGGGTTGCTACACACCAGGTAACCTCAGCCCGGACCAAGGCACACTATTCGAAATGCAATATGTGTTTTAGCCGGTAATCTCTCATAGAGTACCCTTCGGGGTGCTACACACCAGTAACCTCAGCCCGACAAGGCACACTATTCGAAATGCAATATGTGTTTTAGCCGGTCATCTCTCATAGAGTACCCTTCGGGGTGCTACACACCAGCAACCTCAGCCCGACAAGGCACGCTATTCGAAATGCAATATGTGTTTTAGCCGGTCATCTCTCATAGAGTACCCTTCGGGGTGCTACACACCAGCAACCTCAGCCCGACAAGGCACACTATTCGAAATGCAATATGTGTTTTAGCCGGTCATCTCTCATAGAGTACCCTTCGGGGTGCTACACACCAGCAACCTCAGCCCGACAAGGCACACTATTCGAAATGCAATATGTGTTTTAGCCGGTCATCTCTCATAGAGTACCCTTCGGGGTGCTACACACCAGCAACCTCAGCCCGACAAGGCACACTATTCGAAATGCAATATGTGTTTTAGCCGGTCATCTCTCATAGAGTACCCTTCGGGGTGCTACACACCAGTACCTCAGCCCGACAAGGCACACTATTCGAAATGCAATATGTGTTTTAGCCGGTCATCTCTCATAGAGTACCCTTCGGGGTGCTACACACCAGCAACCTCAGCCCGACAAGGCACACTATTCGAAATGCAATATGTGTTTTAGCCGGTCATCTCTCATAGAGTACCCTTCGGGGTGCTACACACCAGTACCTCAGCCCGACAAGGCACACTATTCGAAATGCAATATGTGTTTTAGCCGGTCATCTCTCATAGAGTACCCTTCGGGGTGCTACACACCAGCAACCTCAGCCCGACAAGGCACACTATTCGAAATGCAATATGTGTTTTAGCCGGTCATCTCTCATAGAGTACCCTTCGGGGTGCTACACACCAGCAACCTCAGCCCGACAAGGCACACTATTCGAAATGCAATATGTGTTTTAGCCGGTCATCTCTCATAGAGTACCCTTCGGGGTGCTACACACCAGCAACCTCAGCACCCGACAAGGCACCACTATTCGAAATGCATATGTGTTTTAGCCGGTCATCTCTCATGGAGTACCTTCAGGGTGCTACACACCAGCAACCTCAGCCCGACAAGGCACACTATTCGAGATGCTTTTACAATTCACTTTATCTGATTACGTTCATGTTTCACATGCCAATCATGCCACGAATCGTACCTAACGTGCTATACCATGATGCATGCTTCAAATATGCAATACACACGAAAACCAACAACCCAACACAACACGAAATAAAATAACCCTACCGTGTTTGGTGTAGGCCGGAAGGCGAAGGAATAGCGACCACTACTGTACTTTGGCGTCCTAGCTCGCTGAGGATATTCGGTTACCTGTCCACCTACGGGGACGACCTACGACAAATATTCAACGTTATTAAAATCAAGCCTACATCCACCAATTACTCTCAAACTACTATTTCTAACCTAATCCAACTAAAACCTAACTAAACGGGCACTAATTTGGTTCGATAAAAACAGACCGAACTTCCAACGTGCATTTTTTTTTTTTTTTTTTTTTTTTTTTTTTTTTTTTTTTTTTTTTTTTTTTTTTTTTTTTTTTTTTTTTTTTTTTTTTTTTTTTTTTTTTTTTTTTTTTTTTTTTTTTTTTTTTTTTTTTTTTTTTTTTTTTTTTTTTTTTTTTTTTTTTTTTTTTTTTTTTTTTTTTTTTTTTTTTTTTTTTTTTTTTTTTTTTTTTTTTTTTTTTTTTTTTTTTTTTTTTTTTTTTTTTTTTTTTTTTTTTTTTTTTTTTTTTTTTTTTTTTTTTTTTTTTTTTTTTTTTTTTTTTTTTTTTTTTTTTTTTTTTTTTTTTTTTTTTTTTTTTTTTTTTTTTTTTTTTTTTTTTTTTTTTTTTTTTTTTTTTTTTTTTTTTTTTTTTTTTTTTTTTTTTTTTTTTTTTTTTTTTTTTTTTTTTTTTTTTTTTTTTTTTTTTTTTTTTTTTTTTTTTTTTTTTTTTTTTTTTTTTTTTTTTTTTTTTTTTTTTTTTTTTTTTTTTTTTTTTTTTTTTTTTTTTTTTTTTTTTTTTTTTTTTTTTTTTTTTTTTTTTTTTTTTTTTTTTTTTTTTTTTTTTTTTTTTTTTTTTTTTTTTTTTTTTTCAATAATAAAAAAAAAAAAAAAAAAAAAAAAAAAAAAAAAAAAAAAAAAAAAAAAAAAAAAAAAAAAAAAAAAAAAAAAAAAAAAAAAAAAAAAAAAAAAAAAAAAAAAAAAAAAAAAAAAAAAAAAAAAAAAAAAAAAAAAAAAAAAAAAAAAAAAAAAAAAAAAAAAAAAAAAAAAAAAAAAAAAAAAAAAAAAAAAAAAAAAAAAAAAAAAAAAAAAAAAAAAAAAACAGGGCAAAAATGGCTTACCCGTTGGTTCGTGCACGAAGACAACCGGAACTCGCTCGTCGCCGTCGTCTGGCCGGAGAACGCTGGAAATCGACGGCGGTCTAGGTCGGAGATCATTTTTTTTCGTGTCCTCCCCAGCGCACTCCCCTCTCCTCTGCTCTCCTCGCGCTACTCGACGACATAATGGCTTCGGCCATTCTGTCGTTTTATCTTTTATTTTTTTTATTTAATTAATAATAATATAATAATAAATATAATAAAAACTAAACTATTTCTTTAATTAAAACTAACTATTACCGTTTTGCCCTCCATGTTTTTCAACTATTTCGAATTTCGTTAAATCTCGTTATTAAATTACCTAACTCCCAACTTAATTCACTACAATAAAAACCATTCACTTTTCTTTTAAATAATTACACAACCATATTTTTTTTTTTTTTTTTTTTTTTTTTTTTTTTTTTTTTTTTTTTTTTTTTTTTTTTTTTTTTTTTTTTTTTTTTTTTTTTTTTTTTTTTTTTTTTTTTTTTTTTTTTTTTTTTTTTTTTTTTTTTTTTTTTTTTTTTTTTTTTTTTTTTTTTTTTTTTTTTTTTTTTTTTTTTTTTTTTTTTTTTTTTTTTTTTTTTTTTTTTTTTTTTTTTTTTTTTTTTTTTTTTTTTTTTTTTTTTTTTTTTTTTTTTTTTTTTTTTTTTTTTTTTTTTTTTTTTTTTTTTTTTTTTTTTTTTTTTTTTTTTTTTTTTTTTTTTTTTTTTTTTTTTTTTTTTTTTTTTTTTTTTTTTTTTTTTTTTTTTTTTTTTTTTTTTTTTTTTTTTTTTTTTTTTTTTTTTTTTTTTTTTTTTTTTTTTTTTTTTTTTTTTTTTTTTTTTTTTTTTTTTTTTTTTTTTTTTTTTTTTTTTTTTTTTTTTTTTTTTTTTTTTTTTTTTTTTTTTTTTTTTTCAATAATAAAAAAAAACCCGGGTGTTACACTACGACATATGAAAAGGGAGGTATCAGACCTTGATGCGTAGAAACCCCAAGAAAGCAAGACAGTGTATAGCTTGTAGTAGCAAGCCCGAGGGGATTGCTTTAGCTCATAAATATATTTATGTAACAGGCATACTGCCGATGGTTGGGTGGAATCGACAAAACTAGGAGGTTGCTGCATATAGACAATGTCAGTGAGATCACCATAAAGAAAGACATTACTTATATCTAGTTGCTTGATGGTCTAACCAAAGGAGAGAGCTAGCGATAGCGTAGTACAAATTGTAGTACGTTTCACAATTGGGCTAAAGGTTTCATCATAATCTATCCCTTCTGTTTGATGATACCTTTTCGCCACTAATCTGGTCTTATACCGAATGACTAATCTGTCAAGGTGGAATTTAGTTTTGAAAATCCACTTACATCCAATAAGTTTTGCACCACGAGGTAAGGGAACGAGCTGCCAAGTTTGGTTTTTGTGTAATGCAAAGAGTTCCTCTTTCATAGCATTTAACCAAATGAGGGATGAGGAAGCTTGTTTAAAGGTGGTGGGTTCAAGAGAAGTTTCAGTCAACAGAGCTTTTGGTTTGAAGATGCCTGACTTGGATCTAGTTCTCATGGAATGGTAGTTGATGGTGATAGAGGGTTATGTATAGTGGGGGAGGGAGATGGAGGGTGAGGGGAAAAGAGGAGAAGGGTGGGAGAGGGAGATGTTGGAGGAGTCGGTAGGTGGTTAATAGTTTGGGTGGGGAGGGGAGGTATAGGTAAAGAAGAGATGGGGATTGATACTGGTGGCTGACGATCAACTGAGGATGGGAGTGAAGAGAAGGGAAAGGAGGATTCAACCAAAGTGACATGTCTGGTAGTGTAGATTTTGTTAGAAAAGTGATCTAGACAAAGGTAGTCCTTATGATGAGAGTTGTATCCTAAGAAAACGCATGAGAGAGATCAAGGTTGGAATTTGTGTTGATTAAAAGGACGAAGGAAATGGAAGCATAAGCAACCAAAGACATGTAATGATGAGTAAGGACGGGCAGTGTGGACAGCAGCCCGGACGTATGTGCTTGAACTGAAGGGGAGAAGGATTTGGGTTGGGCCGAGAAATTTGGTCGGTATGAGGCATTTAAACGGTGGTAGCACACCGCTGCAATATGACCCATTTTGTTACAAATTTGGCAAGTGGGCTTGGAATTGCCTGAAGGTCTGTTTGGGCACCAAAATTGAGTTGGGTTTGGGTTTTGTTGATAATATCTCGGCCAATCCATTCTGATTAGATCGTGTTTGAGAAGCATTGAATTGTCAGGGAGGTCGGGGGAAATGGTGGGCTGCGGCATGAGCTTGAACGAAAGGCGAAGTGTTCAGAGAGGTAATTGAGTTCTGCTTTTCCAAACAAAATTCATAACTTTGAAACAGGCTGTGTATTTCTTCTAGGGAGGGTTGATCTGGGTAGTTCGTGATGGAGGTGACGAACGCATTGTAGCTGCCCAATCTATTAAGAAAATAGATAATCTGATCAGTGTAAGAGACAGGTTCTCCGATGGCCGATAATGTGTTACACAGAGAGATGATTTTTAGAATGTATGAGGCAGCAGAAGTGCTGTCTTTCGGCAGAGTGTGAAGTTGAGAACGGAGATCGGTGATTTTGGCTAAAGAGGAAGAGGCAAAGGTGCAGTGAGAGATAGATAGATCTCACTGGCGGTTGTGAAGCGAACTATTTGGGAAGGAGGCTTTCAGAGAGAGACGAGAAGAGCCAGCTCATAAGCAAGCGATTATACATACCTCTGTCATATGGGAAAATCTGGGTTCGGGTTTTGCGAGAGGGAGGAGGAGATGGGTACGGGCTGTTCACAATACTGTTAAGGCTATTGGCGATGACTACATTAAGGATCTGAGCTTTCCAAACTAAATAGTTGGTTGAATCGAGTTTGACAGAGAGTGTTTGGTTCATGGATAAAAAATGAGGAAGAGAAAAAGCAGACAAAGAGCGTAAAGGGGAGGTGGGAAACGTAGAACTTGACGAAGCCATTTTCTAAGAACAGAAAGGCTTTGATACAATGAAGTGAAAACTAAAACCTGGAGATGGCTGATACTAGAAGAAGAGAGAGATCTAAAGAAGGGAGATCGGAGAAGAAGACTATTCATCGTATTAGAAAAACGAGGACAATA
This sequence comes from Begonia masoniana, assembly GCA_022432975.1. Classification (NCBI taxonomy): domain Eukaryota; kingdom Viridiplantae; phylum Streptophyta; class Magnoliopsida; order Cucurbitales; family Begoniaceae; genus Begonia; species Begonia masoniana. Next base: position 34,347,174 of record CM039504.1, on the reverse strand, counting down.
GTTTTTATGTATTACAGCTTCTCTACCTTGCTACTAAGTAGGGTAATGATGTATACCTATATCAAAACATTAAACTGAATAAAAAAATCAAATATATATACAGAGCTTTGACTATTCATACTAACAAAAACTATTGCATTTCTCACAGAGAGATTGAATACATGCATGGCTCAATACATCACCATCCAAGTTAGCACTCCCATGGTACGATTTGGCTAAAAAGTTTTTGATGGAGTATTTTCCACTTCCTAAAAGTGCAAAACTGAAAAATGACATCACCGCATTTTAACAGTTCATGGTAAATCGTTATACAAGCCAAGGAAAGATTAAGGAGTCGTTAATGTTATGTTCACACCACAATATTCGATACTAAATTCAAATGGAAACATAAATGGACATAATAGAAAAAACACGATCGATAGTTGATGGCTAGCAAATAGTGTAATTTTATCAAAGTCTAACAATGAAGCTTATAAGATTTTTGAGAGGATGTCTAATAATAATTATTAATAGCCTAGCAAAAGTGCATCAATCACTCAAAAAATAGCAAGAGCACATGAGTTAGATGGTTTAAAATCATGCACATGTTATGGAGGAGAACATCTATGATAGGTACCCAGAAAATCCTATACTGGCTTGTCAGGTTGGAAATTGCAATAGAAACAATACTCATATTACAACTCCTATAACAAGCTAGAGGCAGCACACGAATTTCAATCAGAGTTCTCAAGGCTAAAATGGAGTTTCTAATGCAATGCAGAGTAAAGCTTAAATTAGTCTAGGTTTTAGACCAACAATATGGTCTTAACCGGTAGATAATTATAACCGATGGATAAATTATTATTGAATATGTAGAAAATAATGATTTCACAATTTAGAAGATGGTTGCATCATCAAGAAACTTCAAGTTCCACAAATAGCGAATGCATTAAGCAACATGCCCCACGTTACGTGTAATATCTACGAATTTTTAAAATTTTTGGGTAAATTTTTTGCATTTTTTGATGTAAACTTATTTCGTTTGACTCGAATTGTCGTTATTCGTTGACGTTTGGCAACATGTATTTTTTCAGTCAATCAGTCCAACCGAGGGCTTTTCATTTACTGTGGGATTGAATTTCCAAAGTTCCATACTTAGAAAGTAATTATTCTTTCAATTTACCGAGTCTACTTATTTCGTTTTTTTTGGGTGGACAGTCTTTTTCTAAAAATTTATTTTCGTGCTTCAATTTCTCCGTCCCCCTCAGCGTTGCTCATTCAAATCATTCTTGATCAGGTTGAAGATGCCCGAAAGAATTTTTGAAATTCTCCTTCTTTTGTTGTATCCCCCTCGTTTTACGTTTAGCACTGGGACCGTGAGTTTGTGTTCTTTATCCTTGTGTTTTTCGTTTCGAGTAAATTGGGTTAACGTTGAGTTTTCCTTCCCTCGGTTCGGACGTTGAATTTTTTGTCGAGTCAATTGTGGGTAAATCAGTGCTTATTTATGTATTATGAAGAAATTAAATGGATTAATTAAAATAATATTTTATTACTATTATTTTTGTTTTTAATTGCTTCTTATTTATTTATTTATTATTATTTTTTTTCTTCTCATTCCGTGGTTTTTTTTCCCATCCATTTTTTTTTCACTTCTTTTTCCCAGTGCTTCCTCCCTTCTCCGATAGCCACTTCCAAGGCTCTCCGAAGTCGCCTCAGGCGGAGGCGTTCAACACGTCCCCCACGAATTGATAGTTAGCGTTGGGAGTTTCGTTTTGGTAGGATTTTTGTTGATTTTGGTTAGACCATTAAGGAGAACATAGTAGGCAAAAGTGGCTGCCATAAAAATTTTACTGAAATTTCAAACGTTTATTGGACCAAAATCTTTTGGACACAAAATTTTTCGAAACGGTCACCGAAAGCAGTTGCCAAAGCCTCGCCAAAAAGTCATCGTCACCTCTTTAAGTGCCTTTTTCGGCCGATATAGGCAGCGGCTTGGAAAACTAACACCACCATCGGAGTCATGAGCTCGAAATCTATAAAACGTAACTAGTTTCGTTCCCATTTAACATTGTTCGCCGTAGTTGGAAAAAGTTACCGTTGTCGGCAAAAGTCACCATCGCGGGGAAAGGTCGCCATCGCCAGTGTGCTGACTTGTTGATGTGTGTTTGACTGATGATGTGGCATGTGAGGTGTCACGTTGACTATTGACTATTTGACCTTTTACTTTGGAAGGAACTTTGACCATCCTTTATGACCGCTAAATGATGTCGAAAAATTTCTCGAACCCTGCAATCTAACTCATTTCATCATTCTGAACGTAATGGTTATCTTCGTTTGTTGATATTCTTTGTCTATCACTTTACACGTAAGTCGAGGTGAGACCCTAAACTTTATTATTAACTGTTTAAGGTAGAAATTTCAAAATTTGGTTTGTTAGTGTTGTTATTAGATAAATTCAGAATTTATAAGGATTTTAAGAAGTTCTCAAAGTCGACCGTGCATGATCGAAACTTTGAGCTTTGTTGTTGTCGCACGTGTGAATCGACTATTTGTTAGGTCATTTGTCATTTTTTTCTAGTTAGGTTCTTAGTACCGAGTTAGAGCCTATTTGATATCCCTTATGTCTAGGTTAGAATTTTGATTGCGATTTTCATGTTAGGATGCAACTTTTGCTGTGTGTACCTGATAGTGACTTCCGGCTAGTCGGTAAGTTGTTGTCGTCATCGAGGTGAGGTTTGCTATAATGTATCGTTTTGCACTGCATTGCATATTTTTCAAAACGTATTTTGGTAGATTGACAACTTTAAAACCCTGATGAGCCATGATCGCCAGCACATCTGTTTGTACGTATATGTACATAGGTTTTACACATTTAAACTTCAGGTGAATGATATTTCATTTTTCATTATTGTATATGCACTCCCAATAGGATGATTTTGATTGGGCTAGTTGAGCCCTCTCATGTAGGACCGAGAAACTAAAATAACTAGAGTTAGACCATATGTTCGTTTATGGTTGATGGAGCCTTTTTTTAAAATCGATTTTTGGTTGCCTTTGTTAACTTAAAATAAGTTTAAGATTATAAGTTTTTTATGATGTTTAATTATAATGTGTTTAAGGAAAATATGTTTTTGATAATGATGGATGATGAAACTTAAGGAATAAATATTTTTGCAAGTATCTATATTGAGAATGCCCTTGAAGAAGGGTATTTAGTACTAATTAAAGTTATCAAGTGTGTAATAGTTTAAAAGGTAGAAAAATCAGTTCGGAGTGCTTCAAGTGTCGACCGAACTTAAGAAGCAGTGGAAATAGAGAAGAATCGAGTGTCGACCCCAAATGCGAGTGTCGACCCCAAGTGAAAACAGAAGCAAATCGAGTGTTGACCGAGCAATTCAAGTATCGACCGAACTTATGAAAGAATGGAGATAGAGGAAATTCGAGTGTCGACCCCAAGTGCAAATAGAAGCAAATCAAGTGTCGACCGAGACATTCAAGTGTCGACCAAACTTGTGAAGAAATGGAGACAGAGAAGAATCGAGTGTCGACCCCACGTGCAAGTGTCGACCCCGAGTTCAAACAGGCTAATCAAGTGTCGATCTGATTTTACAGGTGTCGACACTTGAATACAAAGAAGACTAAAGTGTCGACCACACTTTAGAAGATTTCAACTGAAACATATTTCAACAGCTAAATTAGCGAACTCCAACGGTAACAAAGTTTCAACCGATGTTCCAAGGTGTCGACCAGTTATGTTCACAACGGTCTTTTGTCAACGCTCAACGGTAACAAGGTGTGGACCAATTGCAAGACAGGTCGACCACTTGATGACATAATTCAAAAGGAGTATAAATTGAAGAATGAGATTTTTTGAAGGGAACGAACTTGCTGATAAAAAAGTTTTTTCTCTCAACTTTCAAGAGCGTACATTTGCGATTATTCTTCAATCCTCCACTTCTCTCAAAGATCAAACACTTGAGATTTCTTTATTGAGAAAGTGTGTCTTAAGCTTTACTCAAAACCTTACTTGAGAAGTTGTAAAAGAGTGAATCTCTTCAAGTGGGATTGTAAAGGCAATTGATTGACGTCCGTAAAGTTCAATCAAAGGTGTAAAGGAAGTTGATTGACGCCCTTGAAGTTCAATCAAAGATTCTCGTGGAAGACAAGATAAGAATTTTCAAGGGAAGTCCTTGGAGCACGGACAAAGGCAAGGTTGGCCGAACTGCGTAAACAATCTCGGTGTCAATTTCTATTTTCCCTTAACTCTTTACTTGTTTATGATTGCATTCATCACGTCAATCTAATTTGATATCATTAATTTTCTACACTTTAGAGTAAACAATTAAATTTGATTGTGATCACAATTAATTAGAATTATAGGTCACGCGCGTCGCCCAGGCAGTGCGAAACTTGATTTTTTTTTCAAAAATTGACTTTTCAAAACACGTTTCAACCAGACTTTTTACGATACTTTTTAAACGTATTTTACAAGCGACCTCCACATATTTTAAAGAATTTTAAGGACCCAAAAACCGAGTCGACATTTTATCAAAAAATGATTTTAGCCTCGTTTTTAATGTTTTAAAAGTCAAAATATTTTATGCCCAAAATGTCTAAGTCAAAGTTAAACCCTAAAGGTCGATAGGGGTGGGTCAATTGTCTAAGTCCGTTTTCCTTTAAAGTGTTAAGTAAAAATGAAAAAATTTATGTGAAAGTACGAGGGTTTAAGTCAATGTCAAGTTAAGTTCTGTGACGGCTCGGAGAGGGTCGGAGTCGTTACAGGTAAAAACGATCCTACAGCCTTGGGTTGTAATTGGTTGAGCAACCAAAGCAACCAGAGTTGATTTGTATATACATTCTACTGCGTGAAGATTGTTGATTATACATACGTGCTCCTTTGATTTTGAATTCCTAAACCAAGCCAGAGTGTTTTTGTTTGATATGCTAGGTGGTGTCAAGTTGGAGCTTACTTGTCGGCCACTCTTTGGACGTTTACATAGATGGTGTCCTGTTGGAGCTTGCTCGCTAGCCAACATTTGATTCACAAGTTGTACTATGGCTGAGTTGCTCGCCAGTAGCCTGGATGACGTAGTTTGATCTTTAGATCGTCGTCACTTTTCTGCTTCTTCTGACTCATGAGGCGCAATCAGATCTACGATTGTCACCTTTATGTAATAGTATACATGAGGGGTTCTTAAGTGACCCTCGTTTTTAACTAAGATTATTTTTATAACAAAATGGTGTAGACTTAATTTATGTATATCTACCTATGTACATCTACCTATCTACGTAGCAATGTTTTTGAATCTGCCCCACCCATGGCTTGTGTAGCCTATTTTTAAAATGATAATAAGAATTTAGTGATTTGAAAATCCTATGCGTGTGGAGCTTGTTTCGAAAAGAAATGAAAACATTTTTTAATGTAAATCCATGTACTGCATTTTTTACAACTTATTATGGTTTGAAAGAAAATGATAAAAACTAGTTTTACATATGCATTGAGTATGATATATGGTTCCCTACTGAGTTAGTTGCTCACCCTAAAGACCCCTCACCCTGCCCCCTTCATTTTCAGGTCAAGATTGTAGAGGCTGATGTTGCAGTTACGGATGTTGTTGCTCATTGAGGAGTGGATTCTGTCTTCATCATCCTCTTTATTTGAGTTTTATATTTTCTATCATAGTGAGGAATTCCTTGATCATTTAATTTCTTTATTCATAGTCTGTATAAATTATTGGGTATTTGATATTTTACTGTTTGCACAGTATTTTATTCAATTATTTAAGTTTTCGCACTATTTTATTTTATTGTGATCGCTTTGTTGACTTCTGCTGTTCTTAATGGGCTAGGGCTCATTTTGTTTAAAGTCTTCCACTGTCAAACCTCGCATTAGGCTGGCTGGTTGGGTCATCTTCCAGAATCGGGTCGCTCAACCAGGCATTTTTGTCTAATCTCATATTTGGGTCGTGACAATACTCTTCTTAGGATAAAGAAAACCCTAAGAGAGAGGTAGATAACATTGAAATGCCCTCGAAAGTGGGAATGAGAAAGAAACTATTGAAGCTCAATAAAGACCCGGATGGAAACTCCAACATAACGTGACAAGAAAGAAAAGGACACATGAGAAACAACAAAAGCAAAAGGAATTTGAAAAAAAAATGTTACAGTATTGTCAGATCACAACAACTTTTCACTGAGGCTTTAAAAAATAACGGAATGGAAAAAAAACGGATAGAGAGTACTTTCTTTACTGTTTTGTATATTTTGTTTTATTATAGCCCAATGTCTCTACATAGATTGAAATTTAAATATTGTATATAACGAAACTTATACTATTATCTATGGATGTTAAATAGTATTTATTTTATTGACCCTGAGAATGTATAGATAGATTGCATCTTTAGTTTATTATATGTTTAATTTTTATAATTTGTTACTTTTAAAATTCATAATTTGATATGAATGCATTACTTCCTACTTTAGAACACTGAGTGAGCTCAAGAAAAGAGACTACTACTTCGGTTCTTTGTTGGACTATTAGCGCGAACACAGTGATTCCAAGCAGATTGTGAGAATTATGTGGCCACTTGCCTCCCACTAGAAGCTAGAATCTAGAAGCTGCAAGCTGATATGGGTGGTCGGGACCAGGTCGTGACATTCTTACAGAAAGAAAAATTTTTGGAAAATTTGAAAAAAGTTTCCATGAAAAAAAAAAAGAACAATTTAGCTAGATAAACTTCTAGCAAAATTTAAAAATCCAAGAATTTTACAATTACTTGTGCTACAAACAACAACATTTTTTGGAAAAATCTTGAAGATAACATCAACTTAATGTTGAATATTTAAGAAAATATGGAATTGGAGAACCAAGATCAACTATGGTAATCACATAGTTAGCGGAACAATCTTTGGCATACCAGATGGAAAGATTAAAGATGTTTTGGTCAACGTTGATGAATTATATTCCAGCCGATTTCATTGTACTTGGTTACGAAGCTGATGAAAAAATACAACAATTTTCTTAAAATCATTTTTAGCCATTTGAAGAATATTAATAGACATTTAACAAGTATATCTAACCATGTCTTTTGCATTGAATGTACTTAAAGCTATGTTATTTTTGGATGAAGTTAATGAATGTTCAGTTGTTGACGTTATATATTATCTTTTAACTCAAGAATTAATTAATAAAGCAAATAAGTTATCCACGTTGAGGAAAGGATTTGAACTGGTTCGAAGAGCAGAGAAAGCGGGAAGATGATGAACAGTGAAAGAGAAGTTACAGAGCAATAAATGATTATGTAATTTCTCTAATCAAGGTTGTACAAAATATATATGTAAAAAATAGTAATGATGATAATCTCACTATAGTTGTAAACAAACTAAAAAACTCTAAAAGAATAGTGTAATAGTTTAATACCCCCCCCCCCTCTCAAGATCAAGGCGGAGAGACGAAGATCTTGGATAAGAAAACCTGGAAGGGTGCCGGTGGAAGAGGCTTAGTGAGAGCGTCAGCGATTTGATTCGATGACGGGGTGAACTTGACTGAAAGTGTCTTGTGAAGGACCTTTTCCCGGACGAAATGAAAATCGATCTCCACATGTTTAGATTTAGAGTGCAAGACAGGGTTTGAGGCAAGGTAGGTTGCACTTAAATTGTCGCAGAGGATAGAGGTACGGCGGGAGAGAGAATGTCGAGCTCTTTGAGAAGTGATTGGAGGAAGAGAACTTCGGCCACACCATTAGCAACACTACGATATTCTGATTCCATGCTAGAACGGGAGACGACCTTCTGTTTGGTGGAAGACCAGGAAATAAGGTTGGCTCCGAGAAAAACGCAGAATCCGCTAGTGCTTTTGCGATCATCAGGGTAGGAGTCCCAGTCAACGTCTGTGTAACACGTCAGAGCGAAAGAAGTGGAGGGCCGGAAGGAGATGCCAAGCGAAGGAGTACCTTGTAAGTACCGTAAAATCCTTTTGACAGCTTGCCAGTGAACATCAGAAGGCGAATGCATGAATTGTGAGACCTTGTTAACAGCATACGCAATATCAGGGCGGGTAAGACTGCAATACTGGAGTCCGCCCACTATGCTCCGGTAAAGAAAACCATCCGGGGGGGGGGGGGGGGGGGGGGGGGGGGGGGGGGGGGGGGGGGGGGGGGGGGGGGGGGGGGGGGGGGGGGGGGGGGGGGGGGGGGGGGGGGGGGGGGGGGGGGGGGGGGGGGGGGGGGGGGGGGGGGGGGGGGGGGGGGGGGGGGGGGGGGGGGGGGGGGGGGGGGGGGGGGGGGGGGGGGGGGGGGGGGGGGGGGGGGGGGGGGGGGGGGGGGGGGGGGGGGGGGGGGGGGGGGGGGGGGGGGGGGGGGGGGGGGGGGGGGGGGGGGGGGGGGGGGGGGGGGGGGGGGGGGGGGGGGGGGGGGGGGGGGGGGGGGGGGGGGGGGGGGGGGGGGGGGGGGGGGGGGGGGGGGGGGGGGGGGGGGGGGGGGGGGGGGGGGGGGGGGGGGGGGGGGGGGGGGGGGGGGGGGGGGGGGGGGGGGGGGGGGGGGGGGGGGGGGGGGGGGGGGGGGGGGGGGGGGGGGGGGGGGGGGGGGGGGGGGGGGGGGGGGGGGGGGGGGGGGGGGGGGGGGGGGGGGGGGGGGGGGGGGGGGGGGGGGGGGGGGGGGGGGGGGGGGGGGGGGGGGGGGGGGGGGGGGGGGGGGGGGGGGGGGGGGGGGGGGGGGGGGGGGGGGGGGGGGGGGGGGGGGGGGGGGGGGGGGGGGGGGGGGGGGGGGGGGGGGGGGGGGGGGGGGGGGGGGGGGGGGGGGGGGGGGGGGGGGGGGGGGGGGGGGGGGGGGGGGGGGGGGGGGGGGGGGGGGGGGGGGGGGGGGGGGGGGGGGGGGGGGGGGGGGGGGGGGGGGGGGGGGGGGGGGGGGGGGGGGGGGGGGGGGGGGGGGGGGGGGGGGGGGGGGGGGGGGGGGGGGGGGGGGGGGGGGGGGGGGGGGGGGGGGGGGGGGGGGGGGGGGGGGGGGGGGGGGGGGGGGGGGGGGGGGGGGGGGGGGGGGGGGGGGGGGGGGGGGGGGGGGGGGGGGGGGGGGGGGGGGGGGGGGGGGGGGGGGGGGGGGGGGGGGGGGGGGGGGGGGGGGGGGGGGGGGGGGGGGGGGGGGGGGGGGGGGGGGGGGGGGGGGGGGGGGGGGGGGGGGGGGGGGGGGGGGGGGGGGGGGGGGGGGGGGGGGGGGGGGGGGGGGGGGGGGGGGGGGGGGGGGGGGGGGGGGGGGGGGGGGGGGGGGGGGGGGGGGGGGGGGGGGGGGGGGGGGGGGGGGGGGGGGGGGGGGGGGGGGGGGGGGGGGGGGGGGGGGGGGGGGGGGGGGGGGGGGGGGGGGGGGGGGGGGGGGGGGGGGGGGGGGGGGGGGGGGGGGGGGGGGGGGGGGGGGGGGGGGGGGGGGGGGGGGGGGGGGGGGGGGGGGGGGGGGGGGGGGGGGGGGGGGGGGGGGGGGGGGGGGGGGGGGGGGGGGGGGGGGGGGGGGGGGGGGGGGGGGGGGGGGGGGGGGGGGGGGGGGGGGGGGGGGGGGGGGGGGGGGGGGGGGGGGGGGGGGGGGGGGGGGGGGGGGGGGGGGGGGGGGGGGGGGGGGGGGGGGGGCCAGACAGGACCGGCCACATGGGAGTCCGGAACGGGCTTGGAGGAAGCCATATTGGCCCTGTGAAGTAACTAAGATATATAACGAGAATGGGAAAGAGTCATACCAGTAGGTGTCTGAGTCACTGAGATGCCAAGGAAGTATGATAAGGGCCCGAGATCTCGGACTCTGAACTGAGAGTGTAAGTATGTGAAGAGCTGGTCCAGGATAGCAGTAGAGTCACCGGTGACAATAATATCATCAACATAGACAAGCATAAGAACGATAGAGGACGGTGTACGGCGGATAAACAAGGACGAGTCAGACTTGGAAGCGGAGAATCCCCAATGAATTAAGGCAGTGTATAACTTGGTGTACCACGCACGCGGTGATTGTTTAAGACCATATAGAGCCTTCTGTAGAAAGCAGACGGCCGATGGACAAGAAGGATCAATAAAACCTGGAGGCTGCTGCATATATACCTTTTCCGTCAAATCACCGTGTAAGAAAGCATTGCTGATATCGAGTTGTCTGATAACCCAGCGAGAGGAGACAGCTAAGGAGAGCACGGTGTGAATAGTAGTAGGTTTGACGACCGGACTGAAAGTGTCATCATAATCAATGCCTTCAGTTTGGTCGTAGCCTTTGGCGACGAGACGGGCCTTGTACCGAGCAACCTTACCCTCAGAGGTGAGCTTAGTCTTGAAAACCCATTTGCAGCCGATAAGTTTCGCACCGGGAGGAAGGGGGACTAGTTGCCAAGTGTTGGTGTGGGCGAGAGCCGAGATTTCCTCTTGCATGGCAGTGAGCCAATGTGGATATCTTGCAGCTTGGGTGAACGTTTTGGGTTCAAAGGTGGGTTCGAGGAGGAAGGCCTTGGGCTTAAAGATGCCAGCTTTAGCTCTGGTGGTCATGTGGTGAGCGTTAAGGGGTGGAGGTTGGGAAATGTGGGTAGGCATGGGGACAGAGGGTGAAGGAGGAGGGAGTATGGTAGGAGGGGGAAGAGGAGAGGTGGGGGGAATTGAGAGAGGGGATGAAGGTAGAGGGATGGGAGTATTGGTGGGGGAGAGGGGAGATATAGAAGAGATGGTAAGGGAAAAGGAGGGAAGTGGAGAGACGAGCTGAGGGAGGTTGGAGAAAGGAAATTGAGACTCAACAAAGGTAACGTGACGAGAAACGTAAACTTTGTGAGAGTGGGGATCAAGACAGAGGAAACCTTTATGGTTGGGGCTGGAGCCTAAGAAGACACATGGAAGAGAGCGAGGTTGAAGTTTGTGTTGGTTAAAGGGACGAAGAAGTGGAAAACAAAGACAACCAAAGACACGAAGAGAAGAGTAAGCATGGAGTTTATTGAACAGGCACTGAAAAGGGGATTTATGTTGGAGGACGGGGGTGGGAAGTAAATTGATTAAGCTAGCTGCAGTGAGGAACGCATAGGTCCAGAAGTGGTGGGGACGGAGGATTGAAAAAGTAGAGCGAGGCCGGTTTCGACTGACATGCCGGTTTTTGCGTTTGACACGACCATTTTGATTTGGGATATACGGGCACGAAATGCGGTGTTGAATGCCAAGAGACTTAAAGAGAGGAGTAAGGGCCTGAAATTCGCCACCCCAGTCCGATTGAACACTTTTGATGTGAACACCGAACTGAGTGGAGACAAATTTGTGGAAATGCACGAATGTTTGATAAACGTCACTTTTTAATTTGATTGGAAAGAGCCAGGTGTAACGTGTACAGTCATCAACGAATAAAAGGAAGTAACGTGCTCCAGTAATAGATTTGACCGGAGACGGACCCCACACATCAGTATGTATTAGATCAAAAGGAAATAGAGACTGAGATTGAGAAATTGGAAACGATAATTGATGACTTTTACTCATGTGACAAGAAGTACAAAAGTCAGACAAAATAGACTGAGAATGTAAATTACAAGCACGAAGAACTTGCTGCAACACCCGAGCGGAAGGATGCCCCAACCGATTGTGCCAGATGGTTTGCAAAACAGAGGCAGAGGCTGGGATCCAAGTAGCAAGAGACAAAAGAGTGGCAGCCGGAGGAAGACGATAGAGACCATCAGTGAGAGTCCCATGGAGCAGGATGCGGTGACTGAGCCGATCCTTAACAAGAAAATAGGTGGAGTGAAATTCAATGTAAACGGAATTATCCTTACACAGTTGAGAAACACTTAGAAGATTGTGAGAGAGGTGGGGAGTGTGATAAACAGTGGGCAAGGTGAGGGAACGGCCATTGGCCGGAATAATAGAAGAACCATATTGAAAAACAGGGAGAGAATTACCTTCGGCGGTGGCGACTTGCGAAGGCAGAGGGAGGTTTGAGAGATGATTGAGAGAGTCTGAGTTGGCCGAGAAATGATGAGTAGCGCCGGAATCCAGAACCCACGGAGCAGCCGGCGAGGAGAAATCCGGCGTGGGGAGGAGGCCGGAGAAGGTCGGAGAAGGGGCAGAGGGCTGAGTCGGGAGAGGGAAACTGGTAGGGGTAAAGTTCGGGTCAGGAGGGAAATGGGCAGGGGAAAAAGTTGGTCGGGCGGGTAATGGGCAAGGGCTGGGTGAGTATGGGCGGACGGGTCGGGCTGGAAATGGGTAGAGGAGGAGGTTGGTTGGGCTAAAGGGTAGAGGGCTTGGGTCGGGTTAGAAGGTAATGAAGTTAGGTGGGCTTGAAAAACCGGGCTTGGGGTGCGTTGGGCTACAGAAGAAAGGTGATAGCACTTTAGGGCCGAGTGACCCACCTTGTTACAGATCTGACACCGAGGCCTGTTGGGCTGGGGAGGCCGCCAAGATGGGGCCTGGAGAATGGGCCCGGTGCCTTGCTGATAACCCGACTGAAGAGTAGGGCGAGTCGGAAATTGGGGCCGAGGATTCCAGGGAGGGCGGAGCGAACGCTGATAGGCGGCGTTCGCCTGAAGCTGAGGCGGCGTCAGGAGGCTGAGCGCGAGGTTCTGCTTTTCGAGCCGAAAATCGTAACTCTGGAGGAGGCTGTAAATTTCTTCGAGTGGAGGTTGGTCAGAGCGATGGGTGATCGAGGTCACAAAAGCGTTATACTCGCTTCCCAAACCACCCAAGAAGTAGAGGGAGGTGATCTTGTGGATGTAGGCAGTGGCAGAAACTCCATCTTTGGAAAGACAATGGAGTTGATGGCGAAGATCGGTAATGCGAGCAAGGGACGAAGAGGCAAAACGAAGCGCTAGGGCTTTCCAGACTTCACTGGCAGTGGAAAAGGCGATGAACTGAGGAAGCAGATCTTCCGACATTGACGAAAAAATCCAGCTCAATAACAGGCTGTTGTAACGCTACCAAAGAGTGAGTTCAGGGTTGGGCTGAGAGGAGAGATCATCCAGAGACGGAGGTGGAGAGGGACAGGAACCATCGAGCATGTGGGCAATCCCATTGGCGGTGACGATGTGAAGGATCTGAGTCTTCCAGATGAGGTAATTTGTAGATGTTAATTTTGTGGTTAATGTTTGGTTTACGGTGGGGAAAGGTGGGAGAGAAGAGGAAGAAACAGGGGTTGAGGGAGAAGAGGGAATAGTTGAACTGGTGGATGCAATGTGTGCTCTGATACCACGTTGAGGAAAGGATTTGAACTGGTTCGAAGAGCAGAGGAAGCGGGAAGATGATGAACAGTGAAAGAGAAGATGCAGAGCAATAAATGATTCTGTAATTTCTCTAATCAAAGTTGTACAAAATATATATGTAAAAAATAGTAATGATGATAATCTCACTATAGTTGTAAACAAACTAAAAAACTCTAAAAGAATAGTGTAATAGTTTAATAATCCAAACTGAAGTTATTTCATTGAGGACTTGGAAAAGGAAAAGTTGTACATGAACGAGGTAACAAAGTGGGACAACAAACAAATTACTTACCGAAGTTATGACTTTATCTTGATTATTTCTCAATCCAACCATAAATTTTGGATTTACGTAACTTTTTCAATTAACTTGATTTTATAGCCATTGAGTTTCTTATTTTCTCCTCTTCTATTATTTTCTATTAGAATGGAAATTTTAGAATGGTCTTTACTGTTTATTTTACTTCCCCCAAAACTAGAAACAATAAATATCATTCTAATATCCAACCCAGAATTTCCAAATTCAAACGACATAGAAATAATAACATTGACAATCTAAGTGTACTCAAATCATAATTAACACATTAATTACAAGTTAACTATGCTTATTACAAGTCAAATAGTTATATTCTACCATTTTTAAAAGAAATTTCGTCTCAAAATTTAAAATATACTTCATTATCGGAACAAAAGAGAGTATTTCTCCTAGACCTCTGAATTAAGTTTCCAGGTAGCTTCCTCTATTTCTTTTCGTCTCCACAACACTTTAATGATACGAATAACATTGTTATGAAGAACTTCGACTTGTTCATCTAATATCATAACAAGTTCTTTCACTATACCCATGTTAGCTTGAATTCTCAAATATTCCCACTCCAAAATATGAGAAGGATAATGTTGATATTTCCTCTATATGGATATATGAAATACATAATGAACATATGTTAATTGTGGAGGCCCTAACTTATATGCAGCAAGTCAATACCTCGTAAAATTTGGAAATGTCCTACAAATCTAGGTGCCAATTTACCATCTTTTCAAAATTTCTTTATTTTTTTATAGGACTTGATTTTAATAAAGATATGATCTCCTTCATTAAATTCCAACGGACTTCACCATCTATCAATAAAACTCTTCCGACGACTTTGAGTAGTAACAACCGTTGTTTAATGAGTTTAACTTCTCATCAATTTTCTTAAACATGTCAGGTCCTAACAATACTTTTGCACCAACTTCAGCCAAATATAGTGCAAATTTACATGGTCTACCATGAAGTACTTCAAATGATGTCATGTCAATACTGTCTTGATAACTATTGTTATAAACAAACTTCACTAGATGTAGGTGATCCTCTCAGCTTCAATGGAAGTCAATTATACAGACTCTCGGCATATTTTCTAATATTTGAATCTCCTCTCAAATTGACCATCAATTTGAGGATCATAATTTATGCTGAGATCCAATCTTATTCATGTTACTCTATGAACACCTTGTCAAAAGTTAGATATAAATCTGAGATTTCTATATGATATAATAGAAATACGAACTTCGTACAATTTTACATTCTTCTGCATATATTTTTTGGTCGGGTATTCAATTGAATGAGTGCTCTTCATGGTAAGAAATGACTACTTTTTGTCAATCGATCAACGACTATTCATACAACATCATTGTCTTTCAACTCTGCTACTAGTAATGGATTTAACAATCTCAGTGGTCTTTTATGTTCAGCTTTAACTCTCTGATAAATTAAACACTTGGTTACGTATCTCACAAATATTCACTTTCATCCCCTTCCAACAAACTTGTTTCTTTAAATTTTCGCACATCTTGTTATTGCCAGGATGATTTGTGAACTTCGAACAATGATATCTCTAGAATTTCATTTTTAATTTCTTTGACATTTGGCATTACAATTCTTCCTAAATATTGAATTACCTTAATGGTCCTCGTACTAGGAATTATTAATGAGTGTTGTGCCTTGTTTTACATGAAAAGTTGAATAGGTTTGAAGATGTTTTTGTTTTTTGGGTAGTGACTACGGTAAGTAAAGAGACTCCACATCCCCTTTTACAAATAAAACTCTAGCTCCAGCTCTGAAGCTTGTCAACTACAAAAACGCGTCACAACATTTTAGTCATTTTAGTTAGGTAGATTTGGGGAGACTTGCCACGTTAAAAAGACAGGTTAAGTTAGAAACATTAGGTTGAATGATCAGATCATCAAAGAGGACAAGACTACCCAATCCAAGGTTTTAGCTCATGGTTCTTAGCAAAACACTTAAAAATAAATTTATTCGGGCCATATACTACACAATATGAGCCAAAATCCACGTAGTTATCACATCCGAAAAAAATAGAAAGATTGTGCAGGTATGTAAATTGCAACACCATTGTTAATAATACAAACCCATAGAAAAAAAAAAAGAAGCAACTCCAAACGTAACATAAAACATGTTTCACGCAACATCATCTTTGAAAAGACTTGTTACTGTTGATGTAATCACTAGACCTCTATGGAAGTTCTGGAAGAATAGAACTTCACAGCTTCACCAACTGTAAGAAAAATGTTATTCTCTCCCACCAACTTGTCAAACTCAGCAGCTATAAACTTCTCCATCACTTCTTGGCCTGGATTTGCTATTATGAGCTGTTGGATGAACAAACACAATCAACCCAATTTTCAAAAAACACTTTGTCGGAAAACAGTTTCCGGTTTTAGAAACAGAAAACAAGAAACCATTTACAAATGTCTCATAAAATATGTAGTTGGTTTGGAAGATAGAAAATTATCAAGGAATGAGACGAAGTTTTGTTAAAAGATAATACAGAATGAAAGACGGAGACAGGGTGGGTTTAGTTACATGAACTTCTCTCTTTTGAAGTGTGGAATGTAAGGTTTCGAGGGCATGGATTCCACTTGTGTCAATATCTATGACAGCTGCAGAGATTCAAAAGTGAAAAAATAAAACATAAACTGATCTTTAGTTTCGGGAAAAAGGGGACTGTAATGATTTGCTTACGTGACATGTCTACAATAACATGCTTGATTGGCAAAGGATTGCTTTCTTGGTTTTCTCCTTCATCTCTCAACCATCTAAGAATTCTGCAGAAAATTAAAATCTATCGGTTAGGAAAGTCATAAAATGTTTTACTTAAGCTAAATTTTATTATTAAATTACAAAAAACTAAATAATATAACACATCAATGGATTTATGATCAATAATGCTAATATTGTGGCAACTCATCTTAGGAGATAAGAATGGTTTCGGGTTTGGCCCACACCAAGATAGTTGCATAATCTCAAATTGTTTTGCAATGATGAAGGAAATCATTGCCCAAGGAAAATTCAAGTTTCAACTAAAAAACAAACAAAATCTTATTGGGAACTGTTTAGATTGTTGTCAAATAGGTTAAAGTGATTCGAAAAAATGTAAAATGAGCGCAATAATTGCGATTTTCAAGATATGCTTTTGAAGAGATGACATGTTAATTGATTATTTAGAAAGATAAAGAGGAATTGTTGAAGTACCTCTCCTTAACATAGTTGGCATTGGAGAAGTAAATCGCAGAGTCAACCCTCACAATAAGAATTCCTGGAACCCTAGTAGCTCCTTCGTATTGTTGAATATTTCTATAAAGAGACATCTTTGGGAGCTTCCCTAGTAGTGCAATTCTCGGTCTTGTCACTTTCAACAGAATTTTGAAGAAGGAAATCCCCACCTGTTCCACATATACACAAATTATACTATCTTTTAGATTCCCAAATGTCAATTAAACAGTCCCTAAATCTCTCTTTCAATACATCTACGGCTATAGTCTTACCGCAATGAGCAGGCCGATCTCGACGGAGACCAAAATAACGCCAAAGAAAGCTCCGAGGCAGGAAATGAAGTCAAGTTTGTCAATTTTCCATAGGAGAATAGTAGCATCGATGTCGATAAGGCCGACGACAGCAGTTATTATAATAGCAGCAAGAATGGCATTAGGGGTGTACTTAAACAGCGGAGTGATGAGCTCCAACGTAAGAAGGACAACTAATGCCATCACTATATTTGAAACCGCTGTTTGACAACCCGCCATGTAGTTTACAGCTGATCTAGAGAACGATCCTGCATCAGAAATTACAACTTAATAAGATTTTTTCTTTTGGACGATAAACTGTAAATTTAGAATCATTTCATTCTTGGTCGAAACTTAATGACAATAGAACATAAATGACAAGGGTTTGAATCTGATTGCCACAGATGGACGTTTAGAACCTTATCTTCAAATTTTGAACATGATTCCATGATAAATATGTATAATTTTATGTGGATTACCTGTAGCTGCGTAACATGAGGTCATTGAGCCAAGGATATTCATGGTTCCAAGAGCTACCATTTCTTTGTTTCCATCGATTTCATAGTCGTTTAAATCAGCAAATGTTCTTGCAATTGCCACAGCTTCCTTCAAATTTCAAATCATTAAAGGGTGTTAATTATTCCAGCTTTGAAACTAGCTCAGAAAAATGCAACTATAGTCCACCCGAATACACTCACCGTCAACGCTACCAAACCGGCCACAACACCGATCTTTAATCCTTTCAAGACATACTCTCCATGGAAGTAAATTTGATCAATAGATGGAGGATTTATTCCTTTGTCTATATGTTTCACCTACAAACATTACAAAATTGTTATAGTTTTCACCTTGCAAAATCTAAAAATCTGATCAGGATTGTGATCCGAACTTACGATTAGAACACCATGTTTATCGGCTCGTGTAATATAAACGAGAAAAGTGGAGAGAATAACTGAGATCAAAGGAGCAATAGCTGGAATCCAGAAAAGTTTCTTGTTTCTCTTGCCCTTGTAAAACGAAAACATTCATTTTGTAAAACGATGTATAAACTAGATGAAAGAATTATGAAAATCACTACAAGGAAAGAAGTACGAGTTATCAGGATCATACAATGTACTTGGCAAGTAGAAGAAATGCCAGGAACGACACTCCTATAACTATCGTCTGCCAATTCCACTGAACAGAAAACCAAGTAAGTAATCAAATTTAATATCTAAAAAGGTTAGGGAAACCATATTTTACTGACGTTAACTTTAATTTATTGTATATAAATTGTTGAGAAAAATCAATATACATTGATTATCATCTACGTATCTTTTTATATTTTTTAAATAGTAATTAATAAACAAGTAAGAAATGACAACTAGTAAACAAGATTATTTACTTGATAATGTATTTAAAACAAAAGGATAACGCGGCGTAAGGAATTACGTACTCCGTGATGCACGTTAGACCAGACAGAGCGCATAACACTGATTATATCCGTCTTCTTGGTGAAAATGGCTATACCGAGTAGACCTTTTAGCTGTTGAAGAGCTATGGTTACTGCCGCCCCTGCCATGAACCCAACAATGGCAGCGTGGGACAGGAAGTCAATTAAGAATCCCAACCTACATCCATACAATTGACGTTTTACACAAAATGATCTGCCATCATTGGAAACAGGTGGAGAGGAAAAATGGTCGTGATTAGTTTTGAAATTAGTGAACTTGGAAGACCTGAAAAATCCGAGTGCAAATTCAATGATTCCAGCAAAAAAGGTGGCAGTGAAAGCGAGTCTTTTGTATTCTTCTGGGTATTTTTTATAGTCTATTTCAGCTTGAAGAAGGGTTCCGAGAAGAAGAGACACCACGGCCACAGGACCTATTGCTATATGTCTCGAGCTGCCCATGGCTGCGTAAACCAGCGGTGGAACAAAACTACTATCTGCTTGTATTCAAAGTAAACATAATTAATAGCCCAACAATTGAATCTCCTTCCGGCTTGGTGACCAAGAAATTGAAAGTAACACTCACATAAACCATTTTCAGCCGGCAGATTCGCAAGCTTCGCATACCCAATGTCCTAATTTGGAAAAATACAATAGTTGTTAAATATTGGAAGATTGTACGAAACTCAAAATGAAGAATTCAGCTCCAAGAAGTCCTTAAAAAGATAGCACAACAACAAAAGTAGTCTACTTTTAGAAGGTTGAACGATAGCATCTGCTGAAAATGAGTGTATTCACAGACAAAGGTTAGAGCATCATTTTGAGTTCAGTTCTTGCGTTCAAGAATAATCTTATGAATCTGATAATCAGTAGTTGACCAGAACTTAAAAATTCTCCACAAGAACTCTTTTGAAAATTTGTGTTTTACCTGAGGAATACAAAGACTGGCAATGGTGAGACCAGCAACAAAATCGCCCTTGAATTTGCTGAAGCTGTACTCTCTTCCCCATTGAAGAATAGGGAAGACACTTTCAAGGCCGAGTAAGAACTTCTTGGACTTAGGCTTGTTCTTGAAATGGCGCAAGGGTTGATCGTGGAAAAAAGTCTCTTGAACAATTCCTTTGAATTCATTCCAAGGGTTTTGCCTTGGAGGCAGTCCTACCTTCGGAATTGCTTCGGCTTCTTCATTTCGATGCGAGGCCGAAGAATGTTTCGTTATCTCGTCCCTCTCGGGCTCAAAATCTGTAATCCGCCCATGGCTCATCTCTAAAGGTAATTCTGATGTGCCCAAACCTGTAAAACAAGAAGAAGGACGAATAAGTTAGAGCACGTCGACTACGTATTTATAGGAAACAAAAGCTCATTTGGGGTCAACTCTTCCAGCAAAAACCTGAGCCTCTTTAGAGTTCATCTTTGTATTTGAATTGTTTTCAATCCAAGTTCATGCTCGCTGACTTTCCTAAAATAATAATTTCGTATGATTTAACTAGTATGATCGAACTGTTTTTTTTTTTAGGTTATTATTAGCAAGTAGCAACATCTGGAATAAAATAATGGAACTCTTTAATGAAATATGCTTTCAGATGACGTTGGATTTAGAGTTGTTTAGCCAGCCCGCCAAGCTCGGGTCGGCTCGCCAGGGACCGAGCCCCAAATGAGTTGGGCTCGTTGGCTCGGCGGGTCAGGCTCACGAGATTAAAAAATATCACTTAAATGAGTAAACACGAGATTCAACACAATCTCAATTAAATGTTAGTGGTAGTGGCATTTTTACATATTCACAAAATATAATGAGAGAATGAATAACACAACTTGTAGTATAATCCGAGTTGTCTTTATCATTCACCGATAGTGAAGTGTTTGAAAATTTTATGAAAAAATATGTTAATCATAGTTTTAAACGTGTCCCTAGAAGTACTACGAGAAATGATATTATTAAAATGTTTATGGATATGAAAAATGAATTAATTACATTTTTTTCAAATGATCCTTCAATATGTATTTGTATTACTTCTGATTTATAGAGTGCACGTAATGTTGTTAGTTATATAGTTGTAACATATCATTTTATGAATGAACCTTGACAATTAAATAATTTTTTTTTAAGATTTTCTAATTGTGAATATCTTCATTCTGGCAACATCACATATAGATTTATTAAGAAAATATTGCAAGAATATTCTATTAAAGATAAAATTTTTAGTATAACTCTTGATAATGCTAGTTCTAATAATGTTGTTATTTCTTGATTTAAGGATTATTTATAATTAGATGTTACTCGTAGTTCTCTTTTTCACATAAGATGTATGTGTCATATTTTAAATTTGGTTGTTAAAGATTGTATGTTATATATTTAACCTGATATTGAATTAATTAGATCCGTAATTTGTTATATTATTGGGTCTAATTCGAGACAACAAGAATATAAAGATTTTTATAGAGCTGTCCAACTTAAACCAAGGAAATTAAAAACCGATGTAGATTAAGGTGGAATTCAACTCATTTGATGTTGCAAAATACTAGAACATATTAGCGAGTTATTTGTGCTTTTATTAATGATAAGACGCAAAGTATTAACCTTGACAAATCTAGTTGTGATATTGCTAATATCTTTCTTGATTTTTTAAAATCTTTGTATGATACTACAAATCAATATTCTAGAATTTATTATCTCACTTCTAATATTATTCTTCCTATTTTTGTAGATTTAACATATAATTTTATAAAATATCGACTAGTAGATGAATTTAGTAATATTCTTAATAAAATTGAAACAAAATTTAAAAAATATTGGCATAACATTCATCTTATTTTTTGTTATGCATGCATCATAGATCCAAAATTTATAATAAAAGGAGTATGCCTTATGTTCAAAAGAATTTCTACAAATTTATATATTGCACCTAGTGATGACATAACAAATAGAGTTGTTAATTTATATCCTTCTTATGAAACAAAATATTCCAATGTTAATCGTTATTATTCACAACCTCCACATACCGAGAGTTATTCTAGTAGTAGTATATGTGGTGGTGGAGGTAGTTTTAGTCAACAATATAGTATTGATGATGTATAGAGTAAATTACAAATGGAAAATTATTCTTTTTTTTTTTTTACAAATGAACTTAATATTTATTTTGAAGCTCATTATCAATTTTCTCGATATGAGAATTCTGATATTTTAGATTGGTGGAAAATACATCCTACCACATATCCTATTCTTTCTATAATGGCACGTGATCTACTAACATCTCATGTTTCTACTGTAGCATCGGAATCTGCTTTTAGTGCAGGTGTACATGTTTATGATGAACGAAGAGGAAGACTTGCACCAGACCTTATGGAGGGGCTAATTTGTATTAAAGATTGGACAGACGCCAAGACGATAGATTAACAACGAGATGATGAAATTCTTGAGGAGTTTGCGAATTTAGATGTTGAAGACTATAAATTCTTTTTATTGAATTTGTTTTGTAATTTGAAGTAATTTTTTTTTTCAAATTTTAATTTCTTTTTATATGTCAAAATATTTTTAATGATATTTATGTGATATTTTTTATTAGATAGTCTCAAATAATTTTTTATTAATACATTCAATTTTATATAATGTTACATAACTAATTTTTAAATTAAATGAGTAAATATCGTTGGCATATAATTATTAATACATATTATAATTTTAAATGAAATTTTATAAAAAAACTTATATTATATTAATATAACTTGAAAATATTTATATGCGTTCGGCTCGTTAGGCTCGGCTCATTAAAGCTTGTTAGACTTGTTTATCCAGCTCAGCTTGGCTCATTAAACTCATGACTTGTGAGCTAACTCGGTTGAAATTTTTTCAGGCTGGCTCATTAGGCTCGGCTCGTTTAACTCATTAAGCTCAGTGAGACAAATTACTTCTGGCTCTGCTCAGCTCAGCCGACTCGTTTGTCATCTCTTGTTGGATTAAAAGCATTTAAATGCTGAGTAAGTCTCTCGATAATAAAACTTTTGAGTTTACGTGTCAATTTTATAAACAATTTATGAAAGCAACAAAATCAAAATATCGTATTTTCTAAAAATTTAATAACATATAAATGTATATCATGACATCAAAAAAGGATTTAGAATAAGTACCCTAGCAGAGTGTCTTTTTTTTTTTCTTGATCTTGATTAGTTGATGAAATTTGTAATATCCCACCGTTTTAGTTAAATTCTCGAATAAACTTTTTTACATTATTCTAAGTGAAATTGTTTCGTGTTAACTCAAATTATCGTAACTTATTAAAGTTTGACAACATGTAAATTTTCGGTCAAATAATCAAATCGATAGATTTTACAAGTTATTGCATGGTGATGACCTATAATAGTGTTGGATAAATTGAAACTTTACTCTTCGATCATGTTTTAGAAGAATTTTGGATAATGTATAGATCTTTGGTGAATCGAATTTAAGAATTTGATTGAATATATGTAATATAAAATTTTATATATTAAATAAATAAATAATCTTAAGAAAAAAGCATAGGGGAAGGACTCCCTCTTTCGGCCAAAATAGATAAGGGCGAGATAAAGAGGAGAGGGTGGGAGATTTTGGTTTTGGCGTCCGATTCGAGTTTAGTTGGTAAGTTCGAATCTAAGCTCCGTTTCATTACTTTTTCATTGAGTTTCATAGTTTTTGTTGAATTCGAATTTTGAACTTGGAAACTCAAAGTCTTTGGTTATTTTTTAGATTTTTAGGTCGATTTATGGTTTATATCAAGTGTTAGACCAATTGGTGGTAAGAAATCGACAAAACAGACGAGTTTTTCGCAAAACACATAGCTGGAACTTCGTCAGCGAGTGTCCAATAGGATGCAGTTGGGCTTCTATGGGGAACCAGCTGGGCTCCAACTCCGAGCATCTATTGCACGTGTTCGTGACATCATTCCAGACTTTCATTATGGGCTTAGATAGAACCTGTAGAGTAAGGAAAAAGAATGAGAGGAGGAAGACGAAGGAGACTAGAGAGAGTGAAACTTTTTATCTGAATTTATTATCTTTTCCACTCACCGTAAAGGTACTATAAAGTACAATATATATACTAAAAGACTAATAATAAATTAATAAAGACAATGCTTATGTTAACATCCCCCTTTAAGAGCAAGGTCATAGGTCGAAGATCTTAGACGTAAAATAAGAAAAAGTGGATGGCGAAAGAGGCTTGGTGAGAGCATCAACAACTTGATTTGCAGATGGAGTAAATTTAACCACTAAAGATTTGTTAACCACCTTTTCACGAATGAAATGGAAGTCAATTTCAACATGTTTGAACTTGGAGTGTAGTACGAGATTAGAGGCAAGATATGTTACATTCAAATTATCGCAAAAAAGAAAAAGAACTGTAGGTGAAGTAACACCAATTTCTTGAAGAAGTAATTGTATCCATAGAACTTCTGGTGTACCATTTGCAAGGCTATGATATTCAGATTTCGTGCTAGAGTGAGACACAACCTTTTGTTTGGTAGATGATCAAGAGATAAGGTTGGGATCCAGGAAGATGCAAAAGTCACTCGTACTTTTGCTGTCATCGGGCACGAGGCCCAGTAAGCATCTGTATGACATGTCAATTTAATACTTCTTGAAGTTGAAAAATAGATACCAATGAAAGAAATATCTTAAAGATATCGTAAAATGCGTATGACGGATTACCAATGAACAGCAGATGGTGTATGTAGAAATTGGGAGACCTTGTTCACAGGAAAAGCAATATCAGGCCTAGTAAGACAGTAGTATTGTAAACTACCAACAATGTTACGGTAGAGAGATCCATCAATAAGAGGAGTACCAAAATGTTTAGAGAGAACCGGTCCTCAAACCATGGGAGTAGGAACTGGCTTGCAGGAGGTCATTTTATCTTTGTAAAGTAGTTCAGCATTATACCGTGATTGAAAGAAACTCATGCCGGTAGGTGTTCTAGTAACCGAAATCCTAATGAAAAAGGATAGAGGTTCAAGATCGCAAACCACAAATTGAGAATGTAGATAAGTGAGAAACTGATCCAAGAGTGATGAAGAGTGTAATATCCGGCTGTACGGAATCCAATATTTTAATGTGAATGAAATTTTTGTAAATATGTCAAATCAAGTCAGTTTTTCAAAAAGAAAGCGTTATTACGATCCTAATAATTAATAAGGATTTTAAAAAAAGTTCGAGAATTTTAGGAGTTTAACGCTAATTTTACGAGAATTACGTTTATCGTAATATAAAGGATGTTTTAGTAAAAATGGTAAACGAGGTCCGAATTGTGAACGGACAGTTTTAATAGAACCTTTTTAATAAATTGGAATTATTGGTGAAATAAGGAAGTTTGAGGAGCTGAATCGTTAGACAATTAACGAAACGAAGGACGAAACGAATAGAAAACGAAGGAAGGGCAAATTGGTCATTTTACAAGTCAATTTTTATTAAAAGGCAAAAGCCTTTTCTCTCCTCCAGAACACTTCTTAGATTTCTTCTCTCTCTCTCTCTCTCTCTCTCTCTCTCTCTCTCTCTCTCTCCCTCTCACGGCGATTTCTCTCCTCTCGACGGCGATCTCCTTCAACGCCGGCGATTCTCCCATTTCCGGTGACCCGTTCTTCGTATTTTCTCTTCCAATCAACGCTCTAGGTATGATTCTAAAGCTTTGGAAGCTTATTGTTTGGTTTTTATGGAGTTAAAAACGATTAGGGTTTGTGAAAAACGTGATTTAGGGTTAGAAATCGATAGGTTTATCGAGTTTATGGATATAAAAGACGTATTGAACGTTATTAGACGAAGTTAGATCGAATTGTGAGAAATGTTAAAATTTGAGAATTTGGGGAAAAACTCGTAAATGAATGTTTCGGGGTATCGAGCGCGAATTGGTTGTTGAAACGCCTCGGTTAGTTGAGTTATAGCCCTAGGAGAACTTCCTTAGTTAAGGATTTTGCTAGTTCGAGCATTTAATTGTTTAAGCTCGTTTTAATGACAATTTGGTGAAATTGCTCTAGGTGAACGCTCGAGGACGGAGCTTAGATTGCAACGGACACAAGGTAAGTTCTCGTGATCTTCTCTGGCCGATTGGCCTACACTGTATGTCGAGGTCGTCTCGAGGAATTTTGGTGATGCTTTTAGTTTAAATTGCATTGGTTGGGTAGTTAGATAGGATATGCTTTTAATAGCTTTTATTGTCTTGATGGTATGTATGTTGTTTGTTTAAATTATGCCATTAACTGTTTAGGCACGGCTGTACGTGTTGTAAGCGTGTAAGCGTGTACCCCCTCTTCTAAGTGGAAAGGGTAGTCCAACCGCTAGATGTGCCCTCTCCATTTAGGGGGATAAGATCTCGGTTACAATCAGAGTAAAGATAATGAAAACGTTGAATGGTTTTACGAAATCATATACAACGCACGCATTGCATTTACGTAGAGCTTGCTGAGATTTTTTATCTCATAGGTGTCTGTATGGTGTAGGTGACTTCGACATAGATGAGGACGAGATCCCTCCACCTGAGGAGTGATGCAGTTGACGGAGGATGTCTCGTGGTGGTGTGCTGGAGCAGTCGATGCGTAACCTGACCCGTGGGGAGTGTATGTACGTATTTTGAAGATATTTGGCGATATTTTGGGCTAACGATGGATTAGATAGGTTAATTGTATAGTTGAACATATTAGGGTGCTTGGATCTGACTAGTTGATAGGTTAATATTTGATATTTCGATGTTTTGGTAAACCTATTGGTTTTTAAACATAACCACGCAGTTTGTTTTTATGAAATTAAGTTATGTTTTTAATTGAGTTTTTGAGTTGATATTTTGGGTGATTGATGAAGTGAGGAATGGATGGATTATGGGTGAGTTTATGTTGAAATATGGGGTTTAGATGTAGGTGGAATTGTGTTTATGTGTACGTAGGAGTATGAAGGAAAAATGGAAAAGAAGAAAAATGGAAGAAAAAGAAAAAGAAAATGAGAGGGAGGCAGAGAGGGTGGCGATCGATCGCCATGGAGGGCGATCGATCGCCCCTCGTTATCAGGTGATCTCCTCGGTTGGTTGCCGCTCTTTGGTTTTTCCAGAGAGCGTGGCGATCGATCATCCTTTTGGGCGATCGATCGCCTGACCATCGATCGCAAGACGATCGATGGCCAACAAAAAGGGGCGATCGCGATCGCCCCTCCTGTTTTGTAGCGGCGACCGATCGCCAGTTTTGGGCGATCGATCGCCTCTCACATTTTGGGACGAAAGTCCCATTTTTCCCTGCTCCCTGTTTTGTTTGGTTTTAATTATTTTAATTAATTGTTTTAAGTTTTATTTAATTACTTTTAGGTTTTGTTTAAGTGGCTTTTACGAATGAATTTCAAACGGCTTTAACGATTTAAATTTCGCTTAAAGTTATGAATAAAGTTTAAAGTATATTAGTAATAAGGATAATATATATATATATATAGTACGAAAAATCGGGTACAGTATTAGGGTCGTCACAGTTTATGGTATCAGAGCCCCCGGGTTTTAAAATCGGTTATGTAGACTGCTTGACTGCACAGCCACTACGCGGACATTCTTCATCAACTGTAAGTACGTTTATAGCTTTATCTGATTTTTAGTTTCTTAGAATATTTGTTTTAACTTTTATATAGGAGTATATAACTATAGTGCGTCGAGGTAATGACCGAGATGACCGAGACGATACGATAGACACTCTAAAGGACTTCATTGCCCAACAGTCCCAACATATGGAGCGTCAGGCCCAACAGATGGAAAGACAGTCCCAACAACTGGGCACCTTAATTGACAGCGAGGGCGTTAGAGCTCGGGAGGCGGCAACTCCAAGCAATAAGGGGATGGAGAGATTCCAGAAGCTCCAACCTCCTATATTTAACGGACAGTCTACGGATCCCTCTTCAGCCGAGGAGTGGATTGGAACTATGGAGGACATGCTGGCCTATGCTAGCATTGAGGACGAAGATAAGGTTGCGTTGGTGACCTACCACCTAGCATTGGATGCTCGATTTTGGTGGGATTCCATTAAGGCTACCACGGACGTGACTATTATGAGCTGGGAGCGATTCAGAGAAGTATTTTATGATAAGTATTTCAGTCATACAGTACGGGAGCCGAAGATGGTTGAGTTTATGCAGTTGCGGCAGGTTAGTTCTATTGCCTAGTATGTGAGGAAGTTTGAAGCACTGTCCCGATTTGCACTACGTCAAGTCAGCGTTAATGAGGACAAGGTACGCAGATTTTTACAGGGACTTGGTTAGGAATTTCGGATGCGTCTTACCATATCAGGGGTGCGGAATGTATCATACGACGAGATTGTGGCCAGGGCCCTAGAGATTGAGGCAGTTGATAGGGATTCTGTCAAACCGAGGGAGCCATCTAAGGGCTTCTTTCGAGAAATTCACCCCCAGATCAGGAATAAGGGTTGGCAACCAAGAGGACAGCCACAACAACAACAACAGAGAGGAGTTAAAAGACCTTTAGAGGGAGGCAACGATCGAGGCAAGGCCAAGCTGGTACAGGGGCTTCACAGATGCCTTGGTGCCCCAAGTGTCAGAAGGAGCACAGCGGTGAGTGCCGAGTGGGCACTAATAAGTGTTACAGATGTAGTGAAGTCGGCCATTATGTCAGAGATTGACCGAAGCCCGGCCGAGATCAGTCAGGCAGTGATCAGAGGAGGATTATGCCAAGGATTTTTGCATTTATCGAGCCTGGTGATGTCGACGACGAGGCTCATCCCTCTGTGATAGCGGGTATTATATTGATTATGGGCACGACTGTTTTTACTTTGATGGATACGGGAGCTACGCACTCTTTCGTATCGACTGCATGCATGACTAGATTGGGATTAGAGTCTGAGTTAGCTGGGGTCGAGTATAGAGTTATGCTACCTTCAGGAGAACATATGCAGTCAGAACGTATTCTCCAAGGCAATGCCATCTCAGTGGGGGATATTACCCTTTATGCTCATTTGATAGTTATGAGCATAGAGCGGTATGATCTTATCTTAGGGATGGACTGGCTTTCACAACACTTCGCCACCATCGACTGTCGATCAGGGATTTTGACCTTTCGACCCCTGGGTAAGGCCAAGTTTTCTTATCAGGCGATGAACCGATTGAGTGGATCGCCTATTTCTTATTCCATGAAGGTCAACAAGCAGTTTAAAGGTGAATGCTCTATTTATTTGGCCGCAGTATTTGATATTCAGTTACTCAGTGAATTAAAGCCGAGTGAGATTCCTATCATCAGAGAATTCTCTGAGATCTTCCTTGATGATCTCCCTGGTTTACCGCCAGACCGGGAGATTGAATTTACTATTGATGTCTATCCGAACACCGCGCCAAGGTTTAAAAATCCGTACCGGTTGGCACTAGTCGAGTTGAAAGAGCTGAAGACTCAGCTTGACGAGTTATTGGAGAAGGGTTTTATTCGACCTAGTGTTTCACCCTAGGCTGCGCCCGTTCTATTCGTCAAGAAGAAAGACGGAACCCTCAGGATGTGCGTGGATTACAGAGAGCTGAATAAGCTTACAGTGAAGAATAAATATCTACTGCCTTGGATTGATGATTTATTTGATCAGCTGCAAGGTGCCCGAGTATTATCGAGGATTGATCTATGCTCGGGTTACAATCAGTTGAAGGTCCGGAAGGAAGATGTACCGAAAACGGCATTCCGAACGAGGTACGGGCATTACGAGTTCCTTGTCATGTCTTTTGGACTCACTAATGCTCCTGCAGCGTTTATGGATTTGATGAACCGAGTCTTCAAGGAGTACTTGGACAAGTTCGTTGTGGTTTTCATTGACGATATTTTAATATATTCTAAGACGAAAGAGGAGCATGAAGAGCAATTGAGGATTGTTCTCGGAATTCTACAACGACACCAGCTTTATCCGAAGTTCTCTAAATGCGAGTTTTGGCTGGATCAAGTCTGTTTTCTCGGCCACATCATATCATAAGAAGGGGTTTCTGTGGATCCGAGCAAAATCCAGGTGGTCAGAGATTGGCCACAGCCTAAAAACGTGCGTGAAGTACGTGAATTTCTCGGATTAGCTGGCTATTATCGGAAGTTTATAGAGAGATTCTCGAAGATTGCAGTTCCTCTTTCGCGCTTGACTCGGAAGAATGAGAAATTTGTATGGTCGGCTGCTTGTGATAACAGTTTTATGGAGTTGAAGTAGAAGTTGACCACAGCTCCAGTGTTGACGTTGCCTATTGAAGGTGACAAATTTAGTATTTATTGCGATGCATCAGGAGTTGGACTCGGTTGCGTATTGATGCAGGAAGGAAAGGTTATCGCGTATGCTTCTCGGCAGCTAAAGCCGTACGAACAGAACTATCCTACGCATGACTTGGAGTTAGCAGCCGTGGTCTTCGCACTGAAGATATAAAGACATTATTTATATGGGCAGCAGTGCGAAATATTTTCTGACCACAAGAGCATAAAGTATTTATTTACACAGAAGGAGCTTAATATGCGCAAAGAAGGTGGCTGGAGTTCGTAAAAGACTATGATTTCGATATTAAATACCACCCAGGAAAGGCGAACAAGGTCACTGATGCTCTGAGCAGAGTGCCTTCTGCGAGTCAGTCTTCACTTGCAGCGTTGTCAGTTAAACTGCGGTCTGAGATTGAGAGGTTCGATGTGGAGATAGTGGCAGAGTTGTCCAGTATGCTCACCAACATTTCTCTCAGGCCGACTATTCTGGATAAGATACATGAAGCTCAGCAGAATGATATGGAGTGTGAGGAGCTTCGATTAAGCATGACCTCAGGTGACGTGTCTGAATTTAACTTGTCAGATGACGGTATCCTGAAGTTCAGGCATAGGTGATACGTGCCTAACGACGAGGAGTTAAAGAAAGAGATTTTGGCCAAAGCATATTCTTCAGCTTATTCTGTGCACCCGGGAAGTACCAAGATGTACCGGGATTTAAAACAACATTTTTGGTGGCCGAACATGAAAAGAGAGGTCGCCAAGTACGTTGAAACCTGTTTAGTTTGTCAACAGGTGAAAGTAGAACACCAGAGGCCGGCCAGAACATTACAGCCACTGCCTATTCCGGAGTGAAAATGGGAGCAGATCTCCATGGATTTTATTGTGGGGCTCCCGAGGAAAACGAAAGGACAGGACGGCATCTGGGTGATTGTGGACCGATTGACAAAGTTGGCTCACTTCTTAGCTGTGAAGATGACGCATTCGATGGATCAGCTCGCAGAGCTTTATGTGCAGGAGATTGTGAGATTGCACAGAGTACCAATTTCGATTGTCTCAGACAGAGATCCGAGATTTACATCGAAGTTCTGGAAGAGTCTGCACAAAGCTATGGGGACTCAGCTTAATTTCAGCACAGCATTTCATCCTCAGACTGATGGTCAGACAGAGAGGACAAATTAGATTTTGGAGGATATGCTCAGAGTTTGTGTGCTGGAGTTTCAGGGATCGTGGAGCAGGTATTTGCCACTGATCGAGTTCTCGTATAACAACAGCTTCCAGGCTACCATCGGGATGGCTCCGTACGAAGCTTTGTATGGACGAAAATGTAGATCTCCGCTATATTGGGACGAGGTTGGTGAAGCCAGTATTGTTGGTCCCGAGATCCTACAGCAAACGGCAGAGAAGATTGCCATTATTAGACAGCGCATTGAGATAGCTCAAAGTCGACAGAAGAGCTATGCCGACACGAGACGGAGGGAACTGGAATTCGAAGAAGGTGATGAGGTTTATTTGAAAGTTTCTCCGTTTAAAGGAGTGATGCGATTCGAAAGGAAGGGCAAGCTGAACCCTCGTTATGTGGGGCCTTTTCCTATTTTGAAGAAGGTTGGAAGGATGGCGTATCGATTGCAACTTCCAGCTTCGATGGAAGGCATCCACGACGTGTTTCATGTTTCTATGTTTCGGAAGTGTTTACGCGATCCATCGCATATCGTAGAGGCGAGAGACATCGAGGTGCAGCCTACTTTGACTTATGTGGAGAAGCCTATACGTATTTTGGAATCTTCGATCAAGGTTTTGCGCAACAAAGAGATTCCGCTAGTTAAAGTCCTATGGCGGAACCACGAGGTTGAAGAACCGACTTGGGAGCAACAGCAAGATATGATGGCTAGGTATCCCGAGTTGTTTGTATAGGTAAATTTTGAGGACAAAATTTTAAATAAGGTGGATGGATTGAAATATCCGGCTGTACGGAATCCAATATTTTAATGTGAATGGCATTTTTGTAAATATGTCAAATCAAGTTAGTTTTTCAAAAAGAAAGCGTTATTACGATCCTAATAATTAATAAGGATTTTAAGAAAAGTTCAGGAATTTTAGGAGTTTAACGCTAATTTTACGAGAATTACGTTTATCGTAATATAAAGGATGTTTTAGTAAAAATGGTAAACGAGGTTCGAATTGTGAACGGACAGTTTTAATAGAACACTTTTAATAAGTTGGAATTATTGGTGAAATAAGGAAGTTTGGGGAAGCTGAATCGTTAGACAATTAACGAAACGAAGGACGAAACGAATAGAAAACGAAGGAAGGGAAAATTGGTCATTTTACAAGTCAATTTTTATTAAAAGGCAAAAGCCTTTTCTCTCCTCCAGAACACTTCTGCGATTTCTTCTCTCTCTCTCTCTCTCTCTCTCTCTCTCACTCTCACGGCAATTTCTCTCCTCTTGACGGCGATCTCCTTCAACGCCGGCAATTCTCCCATTTCTGGTGACCCGTTCTTCGTGTTTTCTATTCCAATCAACGCTCTAGGTATGATTCTAAAGCTTTGGAAGCTTATTGTTTGGTTTTTACGGAGTTAAAATCGATTAGGGTTTCGTTTAGGGTTTGTGAAAAACGTGATTTAAGGTTAGAAATCGATAGGTTTATCGAGTTTATGGATATAAAAGACGTATTGAACGTTATTGGACGAACTTAGATCGAATTGTGAGAAATGTTAAAATTTGAGAATTCGGGGAAAAATTCGTAAATGGATGTTTCGGGGTATCGAGCGCGAATTGGTTGTTGAAACGCCTCGGTTAGTTGAGTTATAGCCTTAGGAGAACTTCCTTAGTTAAGGATTTTGCTAGTTCGAGCATTTAATTGTTTAAGCTCGTTTTAACGATAATTTGGTGAAATTGCTCTAGGTGAACGCTCGTGGATGGAGCTTGGATTGCTTCGGACACGAGGTAAGTTCTCGTGATCTTCTCTGGCCGATTGGCCTACACCGTACGTCGAGGTCGTCTCGAGGAATTTTGGTGATGCTTTTAGTTTAAATTGCATTGGTAGGGTAGTTAGATAGGATATGTTTTTAATAGCTTTTATTGTCTTGATGGTATGTATGTTGTTTGTTTAAATTATGCCATTAACTGTTCATGCATCACAGTTTTAAATCATGCATAGAAAATGAATTTCCACACAATGTTTTAAAGAAAATGGCGATGCGGCCTGGAGAGGGGCTATTGATTTATTGTGTAGGCACGAAGGGTTCGGTCATAATACCGCATCTAATACGTACTCATACAGTTATAGGTCATGCGAGATGGGGCTCAGGCACGGCTGTACGTGTTGTAAGCGTGTACCCCCCTCCTCTAAGTGAAAAGGGTAGTCCGACCGCTGGATGTGCCCTGTCCATTTAGGGGGATGAGATCTTGGTGATAACCAGAGTAAAGATAATGAAAACGTTGAATGGTTTTACGAACTCATATGCACAGCACACATTGCATTTACGTAGAGCTTGCTGAGATTTTTTATCTCATAGGTGTCTGTATGGTGTAGGTTACTTCGACATAGGTGAGGACGAGATCCCTCCACCTGAGGAGTGATGCAGTTAACGGAGGATGGCTCGTGGTGGTGTGCTGGCGCAGTCGATGCGTAACCTGACCCGTGGGGAGTGTATGTACGTATTTTGAGGATTTTTGGCGATATTTTTGGCTAACGATGGATTAGATAGGTTAATTGTATAGTTGAACATATTAGGGTGCTTGGATCTGACTAGTTGATAGGTTAATATTTGATATTTTGATGTTTTGGTAAACCTGTTTTTATAAAACGTTTTGTATTAGGAAAATGATCGATTTTTAAACATAACTACACAGTTTGTTTTTATGAAATTAGGTTATGTTTTTAATTGAGTTTTTGAGTTGATATTTTGGGTGATTGATGAAGTGAGGAATGGATGGATTATGGGTGAGTTTATGTTGAAATATGGGGTTTAGATGTAGGTGGAATTGTGTTTATGTGTACGTAGGAGTATGAAGGAAAAATAGAAAAGAAGAAAGAGGGAAGAAAAAGAAAAAGAAAAGGAGAGGGAGGCAGAGAGGGTGGCGATCGATCGCCAGGGAGGGCGATCGATCGCCCCTCGTTATCGGGTGATCGCCTCGGTTGGTCGCCGCTCTTTGGTTTTTCCAGAGAGCGTGGCGATCGATTGCCCCTTTTGGGCGATCGATCGCCTGACTATCGATCTCGAGGCGATCGATGGCCAACGAAAAGGGGCGATCGCGATCGCCCCTCCTGTTTTGCAGCGGCGACTGATTGTCCGTTTTGGGCGATCGATCGCCTCTCACATTTTGGGACGAAAGTCCCATTTTGCCCTGCTCCCTGTTTTGTTTGGTTTTAATTATTTTAATTAATTGTTTTAAGTTTTATATAATTACTTTTAGGTTTTGTTTAAGTGGCTTTTACGAATGAATTTCAAACGGCTTTAACGATTTAAATTCCACTTAAAGTTAGGAATAAAGTTTAAAGTATATTGGTAATAAGGATAAAATATATATATATATATATAGTACGAAAAATCAGGTACAATATTAGGGTCTTCACAAAGAGTTACCAGTAAGAATAATGTCATTAACATAGACCAACATGACGAGAATGAAGGACTCCCTTCGACAGATGAACAATGAAGTGTTAGCTCTGGATGCTGTGAAACCCCAAGCTATCAATGCAGTGTATAATTTGATATACCAAGCCCGATAAGACGTTTTGAGGCCATAAAGAGCTTTCTGTAACAAACAAACAACAGAGGGTTGAGAGGGGTCCACAAACCCCGAAGGTTGCTGCATAAAGACCGTGTCAGTCAGATCCAGGTATTGTTCTTGTATAGAGCCGAGATTTCATCTTGCATAGCTTATAACCAATGATAGTATTTAGAGGCTTGAACAAAAGTTCTTGGTTCAAAGAATGATTCTGCAAATAGAGCCTTGGGTTTGAAAATGCTAGGTTTAGATCTAGTTTGCATAGTGTGATTGTTGACGGTAAGAGAACCATTGCTCAAATTTGGAGAGCTCACTAGGAGAATAGGAAGAGAAGACTGCTCAATGGTTATGGAAGATGAGGGGGAAAGGGTGGGAGAGGAGCCTGGAAGAGTTGTAGTGTGGGTAATTAAGATAGAGATTGGGATAGATTGGACCTGAATGGAGAAGAGAGGGTGTTTAGAAACAGAGGGAAGGAGAGAGGAAAATGGGAAGAAAAATTCATCAAATGTGACATGATGAGTAATGTACATTTATTTGATTATGGATCTAGGCAAATATAGCCCTTGTGATGAGAATTGTAATCTAAGAAGACACTGGGAAGAGAGTAAGGCTGTAGTTTGTGGCGGTTGAAAGGACGAAAAAGCGGAAAATAAAGACAAACAAATACACGGAGTGACGAGTAAGGGGGGACAGAGTGAAATAAGCATTCAAAAGGAGACTTATTATTTAAGATAGGGGCTGATATAAACTTAATGAGAGTGGTGACAGTGGCAAAAACATAAGGCCAAAAATGTTGAGGAACGGAAGAATGAAAGAGGAGGGTAAGACCAGTATCAATCACATGGAAGTTCTTTCGCTTGGCTCTTCCATTTTGATTTCGGATATAAAGTTAGGAGACACGATGATGAATGCCAAGTGACTTAAAAACAGTGGATAGGGATTGAAATTCCCCACCCCAGTCAGATTGGACAGTTTTAATTTTAAAACAAAATTGAGTTCGAACAAAGGTATGAAAATGCACAAAGAGATTGTGAATTTCACTTTTTAATTTCAAACAAAACAACCAAGTGAACCGGGTGCAATCATTAACAAATAGGATGAAATAACGTGCACCAATAATAGAATTAACAGGGGAAGAACTACAAACATCAATGTGTGCAACATCAAAAGGAGCCAGAGCATGAGAGTTCAAAATTTGAAAGGTAAACGATGATTCTTTTTCATTTGACATGCAGTACAGACTTTAGACATAGCAGGTTTAACAAATGAACTGTTATATGAATTTAAAGCATACTATAGAATAGCAGAGGATGGGTGGCCAAGACAGAGATGTCATAGAGAGGAAGAGCTGGCGAGAGAGTGGGCAGAAACTGATGACAAGGCTGACATGGATAAGGCATGAGTAGTGGAAGGAATCTGGTACGAGCCATTAGTGAGGGAACCCCGAAGGAGGATTTGGTGGGAGCTCTGATCCTTAACAATGAAGCAATTTTAATGAAATTCAACAAAAATAGAATTGTCACTACGTAATTAAGCAACACTAAGTAGATTATGTGCAATAAGAGGTGTATGGAATACTTTGCATAAGGAAGAGGGCGTTAGTAGTCGGGAGAGTGACAGAACCAATTTGAGTAATGGGAAGAGAATTACCATCGACAGTGGCAACTTGTGTTGAACCTGTGTAAGGGGTAGGCTGGTGTAGTGTGGAGGAGTGAGGGTTGAAATGGTAGGTGGCTTCAGAGTCGAGCATCCAAAGCAGCAGAAGCTGGTGCTGTCGGAGTCGGCAGAAGGTTGACGATGTGAACCTGAGCAGCAGACGATGGAGATTTATAGTGGACTGGAGCAAAATACTTGGATGAGCTGTTGAATCGGTGGTAACAGACGACAACAGTGTCGCCCAACTTTTTGCAAATCTGGCACCGAGGCTTGAAATGTGTTGAAGGCCTTGACGAACGCCGTGGTGCCGACGGATATTGTGCAGAACCAAAAGCACCGTGATGCGAAGCAGAGGGAGGGGCAAAGGTAGGTCGGTGCTGGGCATTGTTGAACGGCCAAGAGTATGAAAGAACCGTTGTGCAGCGGCATTGGCTTGAATAGATGTCAGAGTTGTTAGTGGGTTTATAGAGTTTTGTTTCTTAAGCCAGATATCATAGCTCTAAAGCAGGCTATAGATTTCTTTTATAGAAGGTTGGTCGGCGCTATTCGTGATTGAAGTAAAGAATGCATTGTATCACTACCCAGGCCGTCGAGGAAGTAGATGACTTGATCACGGTATGAGACTGGCTGTCAAATGTCCGAGAGAGTGTTGCATAGAGAGGTGATTTTATGGATGTAGTTGCTGGCAGAGAGGCCATCATTGGACAAAGAGGGAAGTTGACTACGAAGATCTGTGAGTCTAGCGAAAGACGAAGAAGCAAACAGGCGACCGAGGGCAGTCCATATCTCACTAGCAGAGGTGAAGCAAACGACCTATGGGAAGAGATTCTCATAAAGGGAGGAGAAGATCCAACTTATAATAAACCGATTGTAACACTGCCAGAGTGTGAAGTTGGGATTAAGTTGTAGGGAGAGGGAATCTAGAAACTGAGGAGGAGCAGGAAAGGATCCATCCAGAATATGGTCGATACCATTGGCGATAACGACATTGAGTATTGGCTTAACTAAATAATTAGTATTATCTAGTTTAATGGTAAGGGTTTGGTTCATTGAGGGGAAGGAAGGCAGAGAAGAGGAGATAATGGCTGAAGGGGAGGAGAGAATGGTGGAGCTAAAAGATGCCATTTTTGGCTCTGATATCAAGACAGAACCTGTAGAGTAAGGAAGAAGAAGGAGACCAAAGAGATAGAAACTTTGCTTCTGAATCTATTATTTTTTTCAGTCACCGTAAATGTACTATAAAGTACAATATATATACTAAAAGACTAAGAAGAAAATAATAAAGTAGAAGAAAAAATGGATCTCCACCAATGCTTATGCTAACAGGCTTCTACAGCAAATATGTGGTTTCTGCTCCAGATGTCCACTGCAGGGGTTCTAGGCGACTACAGAGTAAATTTTCTTGAAAGTTCGCAGTCGTTTAATCATTTTCTTCTGTTTGGGTTTGTAGATAAGATTGAAGATCCATTAATTTTTCCTTATTTGTTGATTGAGATTTTAATGTTGGTTTTGCTTTAGGTCCTTACGATGTTTCGAATTTGATGTATGTTTTCGATAGTGCGTTCCGGCTGGTCGATAAGGCTATTTTCAACATTGAGGTAGGAGGTTTCACTGTACCGAATTGCATCAATATTTTTAAAACTTTAGTTTGTGAATTATCAAATATAAAAACCTAATATGTCATGTCCAACAACATGTCTATTTTTACACTATATGTACGTTACTTAGATCCAACTTATAATAAACCGATTGTAACACTGCCAGAGTGTGAAGTTGGGATTAAGTTGTAGGGAGAGGGAATCTAGAAACTGAGGAGGAGCAGGAAAGGATCCATCCAGAATATGGTCGTACCATTGGCGATTCATTGGCGATAACGACATTGAGTATTTGTGCTTTCCAAACTAAATAATAGTATTATCTAGTTTAATGGTAAGGGTTTGGTTCATTGAGGGGAAGGAAGGCAGAGAAGAGGAGATAATGGCTGAAGGGGAGGAGAGAATGGTGGAGCTAAAAGATGCCATTTTTGGCTCTGATATCAAGACAGAACCTGTAGAGTAAGGAAGAAGAAGGAGACCAAAGAGATAGAAACTTTGCTTCTGAATCTATTATTTTTTTCAGTCACCGTAAATGTACTATAAAGTACAATATATATACTAAAAGACTAAGAAGAAAATAATAAAGTAGAAGAAAAAATGGATCTCCACCAATGCTTATGCTAACAGGCTTCTACAGCAAATATGTGGTTTCTGCTCCAGATGTCCACTGCAGGGGTTCTAGGCGACTACAGAGTAAATTTTCTTGAAAGTTCGCAGTCGTTTAATCATTTTCTTCTGTTTGGGTTTGTAGATAAGATTGAAGATCCATTAATTTTTCCTTATTTGTTTGATTGAGATTTTAATGTTGGTTTTGCTTTAGGTCCTTACGATGTTTTCGAATTTGATGTATGTTTTCGATAGTGCGTTCCGGCTGGTCGATAAGGCTATTTTCAACATTGAGGTAGGAGGTTTCACTGTACCGAATTGCATCAATATTTTTAAAACTTTAGTTTGTGAATTATCAAATATAAAAACCTAATATGTCATGTCCAACAACATGTCTATTTTTACACTATATGTACGTTACTTTTACACTTTTACACTTTTACACTTTTACTTTTTTCATGCATGGTATTTCATTTATCTAATATTATATATATGTGTTGGATAGACTTCGGTTATTTGTGTGCAATATTGGGTCCTTTTGCCCATTGAACCTCTGTTTCTTTTTTAATTTCATTGGGTACCGTCCAGACTAAACAACGAAAGCAAGTAGAGGCTTTTTCCTTTTGCAGCTTTTACAGTGTGAAAGTGTTTGTTTGTATGCACGATGTTAGATTTTGACAGTCATGACATGTCCTTCGGTTAGAATTCCTAAACCTGGCCAAAGTATTTTGTTGTTGCGTTTGATACGCTATTAACAAGTCTTCATACATTCCTTCTTTCGGTCTCATGTGTGGACTAGATCTACAAATCGTCATCATTCTTCTATGTGCCTTGTGAACAATCGACGTGTAAAGGTCAACGAGTGACTTTATTTTCACTAGGATTGTTATCTGTAAAAAGGGATGTAGGCTCATTTTACTTATAGTTACCTATGAATGTAACAATGTTTTTAATACCAGCTCCACTGATGGATAGTAAAACAATTTTTTAAAAGGACAAAAGACTTCTATTGAATGTAAATCCATGCACACATTTTTCTCACTGTCAGTTTTTTAAATAAAAAGATAAAATCAGTTTTCTCATGTATTGAGCTGTAATACATGATTTCCTATTGAGTTAACTATCACCCCAAAAGACTTTCTTTTTCCCATGTAAGAATCATGGAGGCTCGTTGTAGCTATTCGATGAAGAGTGTTCCCCATTGTTCTCTTTGTGTTCTTCATGAGAGATTGAGAATTCCCTTATTTAATTGCTTCTTTTGTTTGAAGTCTATATAATTATTGAGTGTTGGATATTTTATTTTTTACACAGTATTTATAAAAATAGGTATTTTATGAGTAATTAAATTTCACGTGTCGAGTTTTGTTTTATTGACTGAAAACCTGTTATGAGTTGACTCGTTTTGTTGTTTCATGTCCATGTTAGAATTTTCAATCATTTGGTCAAAATTGGTAATTTAGAAAATTACCGTGCAGTTTAATTGGTGAAAGTTAACTTTGGATTACTGGAAATTTACCTCGAGTATTTATGTCATGCAATGTCCAAAGTTGTGGAGAATAAACTTAAAGAACTTTACAATGTATTTATTAAATAAATTAATTAAAAAGTTGGGGCAAATGTTCAAATATAGAAAATTTGTTAAAAGGATAAAACCCTTGTTCTTAGCCTCATTTGTGCGCCGCCAAGGAGGAAGGAGAGGGAGAGGGGTGGTTTCCAGTTATGCAAATCGTCAAGCTTGGAGGCTAGAGCTGTGTTCGAGAAGAAACGAGCATTACTTTTTATCAAGACAATTTGTATGTATGTCGTCTTAACCTCTCTGTCTTTGGGTTAGAAGTTAGGGTTTTTAGTTTAGATTCAGATTCAAGAAAATGAGCTTGAATCCTCCAGTATTATTTTGGATATATTGTATATTTGGAGTTTTTGCAAGTTTAATCGCCGTTTGGAGGCGAGAAATGGCAAGGAAGGGCAAGTTCCATGAACTCCCCTTCGCAGGAGTCGACCAGTGGTCGACACTTCGAGGGGAATTGTCAACTGGTCGTACATGAGGACCCGAGGGTTTAATGAGTCGACACTTTGAGAGAAGTGTCAACCGATGCAAAACTCGAGAGTTTAAAGTGTCGACCACACAACTTTTCATTCTGGAAAGGTTTTGACACTTCAGGTGAAAGTGTCGACCGCAGACTAAACCCGAGGATTATTAAATGTCCCCCTCTAACTTAAAAAGGTCGACCGCACAATAATATTTTTGGAAAAAAATTTGTCGCCCAACATCTCTCATTCTACAATCGGCTCCCAAAATCTTTCTATGGAGTTTCATCCATTCCATTTTCATGTCAAGGACTGGACAACTAGCAAGATATTGTTCTGTAATTCTCTTCATAATGGCTTATATTGCACTCTTCTTCGCTATTCTCTAGCCCTCTGCTTATGTTAGCTCTGTCTTCGTCAACTGCTCCACTCTCCTTTTCTACTTGGTATCAACGTCTTGTAGTTTTCTGTAGGGGTGGGCAGAACCGGACCGCAGACCGAAAACTAGACCAGACTGGCGGTTTTTGTCCGAGTTCGGTCAATGGGTGATGGACCACGGTCCGAGGCCCCTGGAACCGTGGTCCATCGGTCCAGAGCTCTAAATCCTGAAGAACCGGATCAGACCAAATGACCAAATTTAAGATTCAGTCGAGTCACCCCTCTTGACCTCTGCTTTGCTGAATTCTTTCCCTAATAGCCCAAGCGAATGTGATTATGCGATGTCAGAAGTCGGGAACAACTGAGTTCCGAACGACGAAGTGCGAACACCCGACCTCTGATTTTCGAACACCCGACCTCCAAACGCCAAACACCCGACCTGCGAGTGCGAGTTTCGATCTCTCCTGTGCCGAACTCTGACCCCTGAGTGTTTGTCTCCATTATATTGGATGTTACATACTTGTATGTCGTTCGAGGGGGATGAACGACTCTAACACCATCGAAAATTCCCAGCCTGTTGCCCTACTGCCGTTTCCTCTCCAGAATCAGTCCTATTCAAAACCAGAGATCTCCTAATCTTCGAAGTTGCGGAATTGGTTCTTGATTGAAGAGAAGGCGACGATACGTCATTAAAAGAGCCTGATTTTGGAGAAACCTTA
Source organism: Begonia masoniana (assembly GCA_022432975.1). Classification (NCBI taxonomy): domain Eukaryota; kingdom Viridiplantae; phylum Streptophyta; class Magnoliopsida; order Cucurbitales; family Begoniaceae; genus Begonia; species Begonia masoniana. The sequence goes on along the minus strand of CM039504.1, from coordinate 34,305,826 downwards.
CCACTACAAGAAGCAATGAGTAGAGATAGTGCCGCAGGCGGAGACACGCCTTTCGCAGAACCAGTGGACGCAGGACCGTTCAGTTTCAGTATTAAAATCTCGGGACCGGACCGGACCGAACCGGCCCGTGCCCACCCCTAGTTTTCTAACATATCTAGGGGCCTAATCACTTGAAAACTCGATAAAGGCTCAAACTTTATTTATTCTCCTTACTTATTATGATATTTCTTTTGTAGGTGTTGATCCAGTTGGAGATGCCACGTGGGATTCTAGCTCATTGGATATGGAGCAGCCCCTCCACAGGCTAGCATGGGATACACAGATGGATTCGGAGCGTCATCAGACGAGAATTTATCTTCCCAGAATCCTAAACGTGTAACCATTTATTTTATCTATATATTTATTTTCATTTAAACACTTTTGTATTTTCTCTTTGTTTGGCAAATATTTAGCTCTTTTTGTAAGAGTAAGGTATATATATAAGCCTTACTTATATCATGCATTAGATTGTTGGTTGATGATAGATGAATGCATGGCGATTGGTTTTGAGTTGAAGACTAGTGGGCTCGACAATTGAGGAGACAACAAAGAAGGGGTTTAGGTCCATGCACGGACAGCTAGGGAGTGCTCACAAGATTGATGACATGACATGGCAACATCATGGATTAGAAGAGGCGTGGATTGCCATCTCCACCGTCGGATCTAGGGCGCGCGTGGGGACAAGGCTTGGCCGCTCAAATGACCACTCATCTTGGTCGCCCATCTTCATCAACGGCACTTTTTCATCCTTTCATCCAAACCCTAGCCCCTACTATTAGGGGTTATTTATAGGCATTGCTTAGTTGCATTGGAAAACCTTTTGCCAATTTCTCAATATATGAGTCACCTTTGTCTTCCAAAGAGAGAAGCATTTTACCTTCAATGGAGGTAAGCCACGGATTTTTCAATCCGTGAAAGGAGTAGATCTCTCTTGCTTACTAGCTCAAGGTTGCTAAAGTAAGCTCGTATTGCCCTTGCTCATCATTCTTCCTTGGAAGTTTGATCTACGAAGGAGCCAGACCAGTGCCCGATAGTGGTTGTTTTCCTACGGGAAAACAAGCACCCGTGAGCATAACATAAGATAGTTCTCGGGTCCTCTTAGGGTTTCATTTCCTTTTCTATCTTTACCTTACTGTTCTTTTTTTCATGTTACACTCACTACCACTCGTCATCTCATCTTCATTTTGTGCTTCATTTACATTACATTGTGCTCAGTTTTCACTCACATTCACCTGCGCACATTCTTCATTTTTTGTGGGTTTAACATGGGTCATTTCTAGGTCCGGACTGTGTCATTTTCCTTTTTCAAAACACTTATCCACTCACTTTTGTAATATGTGCAAATTTAGTAAATCTCACATATTAACATATTCCACTTCTAAATCTCATGTTGACTCTTCTTTTATTTTAATTCATACTAATTTATGGGGCCTATCCCCTCACACCCCCATCAATGGTTTTCAATATTTCATCATTTTCATCTATGATTATAGCCGTTATTTAGGGATTTACTTCCTCAAAACAAAAGATCAAGTCTCCTCTACTTTCACTAAATTTTATAATCTCGTTCATACTCAATTTGAGAACCCAATTAAAATTGTCCAATCTGGTTGGGGAGGAAAATAACGCTGGTTAACTTTGTTTTTCAAATCTCACGGCATTGCTCATCAGCTCTATTGTCCTTGTTCACCTGCCAAAATGGTTGTGCCAAGCCTAAAAATCTTCATATTCTCGAAACTTGCTTCTCTTTGTTGCTTCGCTCCTATGTTCCCATGTCTTATTGGTGCTATGCTTTATGAAAAACTATATATCTATTTAACAGACTGTCTTCCTGGGTCCTTGACAACTCCACTCCCTTTCAAAAATTATTTGGTATTGCTCCATCATACACTCACTTGCGAATCTTTTCTGTTTTTCCTTTCCAAATCTTTGCCCTTACATTCTTAGTTAAGGTCCACATCATAAAGGTTACCTCCTACTCAATCCCATATATGGCCGTCTTTATATATCGAGATGTCACTTTTAATTAGCAGTCTCTCTCTTTTTCTCAACTCTCTCTCCTCTTCTTCTCTGGTATTGTCTTCTTATGTTTCTTTTCCACTACCTTACATTCAACCTCTACAGCCTACCTCTATCACTCTTATTCAAGGCATTAATCAGCCTTCCCTCAAGCCCACCAACCATTATGTTCCTTCGCATTCAAATTTTTCTTCCCACCAACCACGCCGTATCTTCCAATATGCACCCAATGGTGACACGTTCTAAAGCAGAAATATTTAAACCTAAGGTATTTCTCACCATTTCGGCAGCTTCACTGGTTGAACCATCTACATATATTCAGGCTTCTAAAAATCCCAAGTGGGTTGTTGCTATGGAAGACAAGCTAAAGGCACTGCATATAAATGATAGTTGGTCTCTTGTGCCATCTTCTTGACCAAAAAGTAATTGGCTGCAAATGAGTTTTTAAAATCAAGTTTCTTGCGGATGATGCATTGGAAAGATTTCAAGACTGTTTAGTAGCAACAAGCTACCATCAAACCGAGGGACTTGATTATAATGAGACATTAAGCTTGGTAATAAAGCCAACAACAATTCGGGTCATAATCACCTTGGCTCTCTCGCACAGTTGGGAAAGGAAACAACTCAATGTAAGCAATGTTTTTTTCATGGGGATTTATAGGAAGTCGGTTACATGTCTCAACTCTCGGGTTTTATCTATCCTCTCTATCTAACCTTGTGTGTCAACTCCGCAAGGCTTTATATGGTCTAAAACAATCTCCGAGGGCTTGGTATATGAAGCTCCACACTGCCTTGCTGAGTTTGGCTTTTACTATGTCCAAGGCCGCAGACACTTCCATATTTCTGTTTAAGGTTGTATGATGCAACTCATTATGTTTGTTTATGTTGGTGACTTGTTGGCAAGAAATGACAGCGTGGCGATGTCTAAATTAGTTTCATATTTGAGCTCTTTGTTTGCTTTGAAGGAGTTGGGAAAAATAAATAATTTTTGGGCATCAAAATCACACCTGTTCCATCAGGTAACTTTTTTCTCAATTCACTTATGTGTCTACTCTTGTGCAACGAGCTAGTATGCATGAATCTAAACCAGCTCCCACACCAATGGTGTTGGTGGTTTGATGTCTCTATATGATGGAAAACCTATGGTTCTCTATTTCAGAGTTTTCCTGGTGGTCTGCAGTACTGCACCAGAACGAGGCCCAACATTTTCTTTGTTGTGAATAAACTCAGTCAAATCATGCATTGCCCTAAAAATTCACCTTGGCAGGCTCTCAAACGACAATCTGGGATGCTTAATCATGGTCTTCTCTTAACTAACCAATGCAACCTCTCCTAATTTAGTTCATTATAAAGATGCTGACTCGGGTTCTTGTCCAAATGATAGAAAGAGTAGGAGTGACTTCTGTATCTTGGTTGGCCCCAACTTAGTCTCTTGGTCATAATTTAAGCAAAAGGTAGCCTCTAGATCCAGCAAGGGGTGATGAATAACACTTGTATATTCTCTTCATAAATAATGAACGGAGGAGAACTTCACAAATTGAGCAATGCATATGTTTACAACATCGGTGAAAACTAGGCTACTGAGAAGAAGTATAAGAGATTTGAGTAACTTTACTAATATGTTTGATGGTTTACACAATATCAATCGTAGAAGAAGATCACCACAATAATAAGATAGTAAAGTACTAGAGATATGAGCAGTAAAGGGGTATTCTAGTTGTTGATTACATTCCATGAGAGCAGGGTTTTGATCAGGTAATGTATCTACAAAGAATAGCCATAATTAAAGAATATTTAAAACTCAATTTGAGAATGCAAGCAGACCAAAACACACATAAGGTTTACCAAACTAGATGAATCATTCTGAAGCAAACCACTTTGGCTGTGTTTCCCCATGTGTTTTCTTCTGTGCATCGAGCTAACATTTCCTCTTGCAAATGGATACGATTTAACCTAGACAAAGTATCAATTAAAATAAGCATTTGACACTCTTTTGGCGTGCATATCAAGAAAGATGACATGGCATGATGACCATTTCACCTAGACAAAGTATCAATTAAAATAAGCAACCAATAATGAATATAGCATACATAAATACGGACAAAAGAAACATTTCACTAACAAAAGAACAAACTGCCTTAGCTATATTAGTTTCGCTTTGTTAAATTTATGCCTGCCAATAACCTTTAAAACGACCAGTTTACACATCCAACTATTCTGTAAATAAACACAAAAGAAATAGTAGCTGTCTCAAGTACAATCCACGCAAATTATCCAAAAAAAAACATTAGAAATAAATTCTGTCTAAACAAAAACACTGCAATAAACCTACAGAAAGATTAGAACATAGATAGTCACTTCTCATGATTAGGAAATATCTTTTCTAGTACTTTAGCACGACTTAAACTTGAGCTTTCAACTTTTATGGTCGACAGTGGAGAAGAAGGCATGGTAATGTTGAGATTGCCAGGGAGGAAGGAAGGGTCGTCTCAACTTCTTCAGCGATGGTGAATATAAAAAAGCTGTTGAAAATAAGCTTAAATAAGATAATTGGTTAATGTATGTTTTTATTATGTTCTTAATTTAAGTCAATGAACTTGTGAAAGGATGTCTAGGAAGTTGTGATTCGTGTATGTTTAAGTACATTGATCCATGTACTTAGGTGTTTTATTTAAGTGTTTGTTTATGTATTGAATTAAATAGGTGGTTCATGTTCTTTCTTTGAACATGTACCAAATAGTCCTATAAATAGGATCTATGTATATGAGGTCTTAGAGAAGAAATGAATTCTACAATCTAGTTTGCCCTCTAGTTGTATTTTTTTCTTCCTCCTACTTCCTTTCTCCTAAAATCCCTCTTCCTCATTCCAACAAATTGGTATCAGAGATACGGTTATTTTGAAACAACCGGCGGATTTCTAAACTCATGGAGACTCTCGTACAAAATCAGATGGACACGATTCTTACAAGAATCTCAAGGCTTGAAAGCTTCATGGGAGCATCAACGACAATGGCCGAGGACAATCTTATAGTCACGGAACTCCGGTTGATAAGGAGGAAGTTGGATCAACTCCAAGATTCAATAGGGAAGAAAGATCTTATCATAGAAAAATGTGTAGTGGGTACTATTATGGGAATAGGCAAGGTACTTGTCGGCATCAACAAGGTGCCAAAGGATATGGAAGCAACCTATTCAAGAAGGGTCAAGAGTGACCAAGGGTGCAAAGTACCAAGGAAAATAATGAGATCGGTGAAACCTAAAGGGCGAAGAATAGATTATGGAGTTGGGAGAAAAATGGAGGTAGTTTCAAAGGAAGGAGCACGACATCACGTGAGAAGCACGAAATCTAACTGGTTTAAAGAATTCAAGAAAGGAGATAAAGTTCTCCTTGAGCTCAATCCATTTCTTTGGAGAAAAGAAAAGGATCCAGGATTCCGAAGAGAATTATTTCCAAGATATGATGGGCCATTTATCGTCACAAAAAGGGTTGGATCGATGGCTTACCGATTGCAACTTCCTGAACGGCTCAAAATCTATCATATTATTCATGTAAGTTTTCTTAAACCATTTTTTGAAAAAAAAAAAAACAGCGTAATGTGCAGATAGCATCAAATGGGAAACGAGTGGAGTTCACAAAGAAGATCGTGAAAATTCTCAATCATCGTAGTATCAAGAAAAAGAAAAAACGAAGAGAATTTCTTGTGCAATGGGAACACGAAGACAAAGCTACATGGGAGATAGAAGTCAATCTTTGGCAATTTAAGAATCAAGTCAAAAACTACCTTACTTTGGTATCGACAAAGTCAGCAATTTCAAATGGAGGGGGTGGTTGATCTCACCCCATTTCTTATGAAGCATGAAAGCCCGGGCCAAGGCCCAATAAAGGAGAAGCAGGGCTTCTCCAATAGCGCTCAACAACAAGCTAAGTGTGATGGACACTTGGTTGGGCATGCTAGACTGCATTTGAGGCGCAGTCCAAAAGTTAACTTCAAAAGAGTGAATCTAGCCAAAGGTAAGCAGGCTAGAATGTGGGTGCAACAAGGAGATGTGCATCGGAAAAATGAAGCAATGCGATCTGTAACGTAAGATCAGATCGAAGGAGAAGTCGGGCTTTCTCTTAAGGTAAATCAAAACAAGAAGAGAGTTGAAGGACTCTTCGAAGGCTCGCTTGAAGACAGAGTCAATGAATCTTTCAGCATACCAAGGATAATGCTGAATTAAGCTTATGGGGGAATGTTGAAAATAAGCTTAAATAAGATAATTAGTTAATGTATGTTTTTATTATGCTCTTAATTTAAGTCAATGAACTTGTGAAAGGATGTCTAGGAAGTTGTGATTCGTGTATGTTTAAGTACATTGATCCATGTACTTAGATGTTTTATTTAAGTGTTTGTTCATGTATTGAATTAAATAGGTGGTTCATGTTCTGTCTTTGAACATGTACCAAATAGTCCTATAAATAGGATCTATGTATATGAGGTCTTAGAGAAGAAGTGAATTCTACAATATAGTTTGCCCTCTAGTTGTATTTTTTCTTCCTCCTACTTCCTTTCTCCTAAAATCCCTCTTCCTCATTCCAACAAAAACTTGAAGACTTGTGATTTTGGTAGTCGTTTCTATCAATATTCAAATTAAAGTAGCAAATAATAGTCTTTTGTCCATGAAAGGCTTCAATTACCTATACGAGAACTTCATGAACAAATAAATTGCGTGATGACTAGTTGATAAGGGACTTCTCACGTGAGAAATAATAAAATTGTTGCGTTGTGTTCGCAAGGGAGAAAAGATCATAAATCAATATATGGCCTATCTAACTGGAAAAGATATCAGACACTTTAGAAGAAGAGGTTAAAGAAGAGTTGAAAGATAGAACAAAAAGGAAATGCAAGAATGAATGATGCATTTGATAACATAAAACATAAGCATTGTCATGAAGGGTCAAACTATGTTAATTATTCTTCCTTTAGAAAGACAATTAAAGATCGAGCTAGTTGATGGAACATCTATGGTTGCAAGGAAAAGTTCATCAATTTGCACTAAGTTTTCTATAGATCTAGGAAAAGAGGACAAAATTTGGGGATGGACTGAAGAAGTAAACAAGGATGATACCATTATTCTTCAAAAAATTAAATACCATTTTCGAAGTTTATCAACAATAAGAATGACATGAGTTTATTATAATAGAACTATTTGTTGTAATGAACATTGAAGTTCCTATACACGGGAAGAAAACACAACACATTAAAAGAGGACAAATCGTGAAGTGGATTGTGTGAAAATGAAATTCAATGATAGGCTGAGATGATTAAGTCTATTGCTATGATAATATGACGACCGTTAATTGAAGAAACAAACTTGCTTTCGTTAGAAAAAAACTTACCCCACATGGACAGTTGTATAAATGCTAGACTGTGGGAGCAATAAACAAAGGTAAAAGTATACTAAAACAATGATATAAGAACATGGAAAGAACAAAAAAGACATGCATTCCTTTAATCAACAAGCAATATTTCTCTAACTTCACAAACATAATTTCCCTAATAGGTAGGCCTTGTTCTTTATATTTACAGTCTTGACCCTACACTGAAAACCTTTAAATGCATAGAAGGGCAAATAAGGGAAAAATTAATGAGACATAGCAATGAAAAAAGAAAATAATGAACGATAAAAAAAATATGCAAAAAAAAAACTCCTCACCAACCAAATATTGTTTCCCAATATACGGTTGTAATCAGGCAAAGGAGGTGAAGATAAAAGTTTTGCGACCTCTTAATCGAGCTTATGGGCGTTTATCAACCATTGATCCATATAGTCTCCAATGCAAAACTCTAGTTTGACTTTGCTAATATAAGCGTTTGACACAAAATAATTCTTTCCAAGCTCAAGTGTAACACCCGGAATTTTTCTACCACGTGTGTGACATTCGACTTAGTATTAGAGGTGAAGCGGTGATGATTTAAGTTTTGAACAAATGAAAAGTCATTAGAAGTTTCATTAGAAGTGAGAAAGGAAGTGGATTGTGATGAGAAAAGTTGTTGAAAAGTCAAAGGGTTTTAAGAACTAATAGAAAGCTAGGAATTTAAATGTATTAAAAGGGTGAAAAAGTGGAGTTTAAAAGGTGCATGCCACGTTGGAATTCATGGGAGAAAGGGGAGGGTTTAATTGCAATTTTAAAGAACTTGGTGGAGGAAACTTAAAAGAGGAAGAAATGTTAGGTTAAATGGCAAGTTTTCTTCTTTCTCCCTCATTCTTCTCACGGTTTTCTTCCCCTTCCTCCATAGCCGATCTTTCTCCTCCCTTTTCTTCAAGCTTGGCAAGGATTTTGAGTGGTTATCCACGAGCGAGTGAATTGCTTGGACGTAGTGAGCAACCGAGTGTCGAGCAACCAGGTAAGTACAGGAGTGTTTTTGTTGCCTTCGGGCCTACACCAAAGAATGGTAGGGATTGTTGTTGTTGTTTTGGGTTTGTTGGTTTTATTTCATGCACCATTGTTTTCAACCTACGAAATACGTGTCAAACATATTGAGTGATGAAAATGAAATGTAAGATAAGAAAATAGATATGCAACTTGGTCTCGAGTAGAATAGCCTCGTCGGGCAAGTGGCTCGTTTGTAGCACCCCGAGAGGGATCCTACGAGAGATGTTATGCTAAATTACGTAATGTGTTGTAAGTATGAATGCCTTGACCTGATCGTGCTAGAAGGCACACTGAGGATTCTACGATCGCGATATGGGAGAAGATTCGGTATGGCCGTCCAGAATTGTTTAGGATGTGTGCCTCCGATCTTACTCTGTGGGTCAAGGTGTGGCCGTCCTAGATTGTGTTGGGACGCGTGCCTACTTGATTCACATGCAAGTGAAAGATAAATGCAATGAAAATGAAATGAAAACAACAGAGTTTGTAGAAACTACATTTAAGGGTTGAGTTGAGCATGCATTGTTTTTAAGTGCATTACTCCCTACTTACTAAGCATTAGGCTTACGTTTTGTGTTCTGTGGTGTAGGTGACGAGTTGTATTCAGGTGAGCTGGATGAGGGAGGCCAGGGCTAGGTTGCAGTCGGCGGTGCATGGAGCATGCCGATGCAGGCACCTGTCGGGGCGCCTCGGTCACGTTCCTCGGGTAGTCGGTGGGGAGTTTGTATTTTGCTATATTGACGGTTTGAGTATTTTGGATCGGTATTGTTGTTAAATTGTACTTGGTGTAATTATGTGTGGATTTGGTTTAGATGGTTTTATAAATGTGTGTTTTCAGGTTTTGGGTTTTGAAAATTTTAAGCGTTATGCCGCTCGTTTTAGTTTTAAAATAAATAATGTTTGGTTTACTTTCTCTATTTTTTTTATTAACCGTTTTAAGTCAGTTTTTTGAGATTTTTACGGGACACGGAGTGGGAGTGTCGGGAATGTGTGGTTAAATTTTCAGGTTATTTTGAGGTGTTTGGTTTGAAGAAAAAATGAAGAAAATTGAGGAAATTCGAAAAAAAAAACTGAAAATGGTCATTTTTGGCTGAAGAAACCCGAGAGGGCCAGATCGGTCGAGCTGGGCGCCAATCGATCGGTGCTCTGATAGCAAATGAGAACTCTTAAAGTTCAAAAGTTCAAAGTCCATATGATAATTTGAATTTCTCAGTTGTAGTAATTATCTCTAAAAACAACATTGAAACGATCACAGTTCATCTCTCTAACCGGGTAATCCAACTTAAGTGATTTCCACTAGATTGTAGCCATCTTCTCAAATAAAACACTGCGAGGCCAACTCTATATTCGGTTGAAACCTAAATAGCATCAATATCCTTCACCATGACGCTTAACCAATTTTTTGTAGCGTAGGGTCTTGTCCTTCCTTGAATATCGACGGATTCAAACGCCCCAACTCTTTGAAATAATCTATACGATGGAGCATTGAGTCTCTGGGAAAATTCTGAAGTGCTTCTCTTAGGGCTATCACAGTTAATTGCAATTCAGCAATTAGCCCCGTCGGCGCAACATATCCACTTCTTCTAGTTGTTATTCTAGGAGTCAATTTAAAAAATCTATAAAATTTTCGGCACAAATTAGAACACATCCATAGGCACAGAAATTGTAAAATGATTTTAATCTATCATTATATTTATTTTATGGATATCACTTTTCAATATGCTTATCTTACTCTGATACCAAAATATATAATTAGGCAGTGAAAGTATTTAAAACATAAATAGAAATTAGGGCCCAAACAATAGGCTAAGAGGTTCAACAAGTAATGTCCAAATAAAGTGATAATGTAAATTAAAAATAAATTTGTCAGACAAAAATAAAATACTTTAGCATTACAAATTTCAATAATGTCTCATCTCTCGAATATAAATAAATAGGAAAAAACTGAACTGGAACTTTACTCCTGAGTCCGAAATTGAAAAGTCTCTCGATTAAATCTTGAAAATGAGGGAGTCGTTTTGGGGTGAGTTGACTAAACTTATTAAGAATAAATTTTATTTTCAGTATTTGTGTTTAAGTTTGATAAATTGATAATATTTAAAAAATCAAGTAAAAATGTAGTAACTCCTGGACTACGAGCACACCGTGTCTCATGTATTTAAAATGGTAATATGATAATGAACGATCGCTAAAACCATGAAAAATATCTTAATCAGGTTTAGGATTTTGCACCCAGTGACATAACACAGTAAGTTGTCCTATTACTCTAATCAAAACAATATTTTTCATAGCGGAATATGTATTAAAAAAACATATGCATAGCAAATTTAAATAAAAAAAATGTAATTAAAAAGTTATTTTTTAAATTAAAAGACTTTAAATATTAATTAAAATAAAACGTGCAAAACTGAATAAAAAATAAATCTCTTCCTCAACATGGGCCTAACACTAACCAAAAGCTCAATAATCCAAGTCGATAGTCCAAGGTACAAAATTTTAATTTTATGAATTGATAGCTTAAAAAAACCTAAAATAATAAAATTTTGGGTTTGAGGGTTCTCGTGATTGAATGTGACTCTGGAAACTTATCTTGTCACTTGAGAATGTCACAAGTGTTTCAAAATATGTATTAATCTATGTGTTCATCGTTCAACCATTTGCATGATTAGTCAAATTGCAATCTAAATTGATTATTTAATATATTCTGTCGTTCATATCTATGCCACATTATCAATTGCCAAAAACCTCAAATAGAAATAACACAAAACTTCAATAATTATTGTAATTTATTGTAAACACGCTATTGATCCACATATTATCATGTAAAATTATTATATATTAAATTATTGTAAACTCAAAATCAATTAACTGATTTGTTAAATTTTAATATTAACCGGCGTATAAAAATCTAATAAGATACGAATATATTTAATCTATAGAAACTAAAAGTTTGTTACTAATTTAACGACGAGGTCAATCATATAACAATTGTATTATTTTGAATTCTATTCGTTCTATTTTCTATTATCCTCGAAGAATTTCTGGAAGAATACCATATTTTTATATTAGTTAAAAATAGAGTTCAATATCAAAGTTAAATTTCACGAAACTCGGTTGGAGAAGGATTATGACTCATGGTATTCAGTGCCAGAGAATAGAATACATTCTCTACGTTGAACTGCCGTGTCTTTGATTGTGATGGAGGAACTTAATTTCAGACGTGGGAAGAAGGAAACAAGTGTTGGATCGAGTAAGCGTCTTTGTTCAATGAATCTGATGCGGCTCAACTTGGCCGTCACAGTATGATGCTCCTATTAAATCTACTATTTATTATTATTATTAATATTTGTTTATTAAACTTCGACTCTTGAGGCGTTGACGAAAAACAAAGAGATTAAGCAGCTGTTGGCTTAACTCAAAAGCTGCATTACCCCTTATCCACTGGATAATTAACATTTACACATACTTTTTCAAAGCCTATTTTTTGGTTGTTAGTTAACATTAGCATTGAGTGAATTAAAAAAATAGAGTTAATTAAGTTAGATGTCAAAATACGATGTTGGGAAATAACATGTAAAACTTGTATTTTGTAGCTCATAAATGGTGGCCTAAATAAACTAGAAAATAACGAAAGATTAAGATTTTTACCAGGCATACAAGAGATCAAAGTCTGTATTAATCTTTCACTAATAGAACTAGTATGTATACAAAAATCCTCTGAACTAATATCAATTTTTTTATGAATTTGAGTGAAAACACATTCATTTTAGCAAACTGATTGGTGGGAACATCTTAAGTAATTATGTGACACAAGTGTTTTAGTAGTGAAATGATGACTAATGTTTTTACGGTCATTTTGTGCCCCAACAATGTTTCCACGTATTGACTCATGCTAGTGCCATCACATTATTAATTTGGTAGCATTTCTATCATAAAGTTTACATTAAAATATAAACTATGGTCGGTTAACCACGGTTTGAATTGTGGTTATTCTTGTTTGGTTTTCACCTCTCCAGCTGATTTGAGGTCTACTTTTAGTGTGCAACTATGAAGGCAAATTCCAGTAGCTCTAAATCTGGAACTTTATTGGAGGTAAATTGATATTTGGATTGATTTTCAAGTTATTGAACTCCTAACTCTTAAAAATATAAACTTTTGATTTAGTTTTGCTAGAAATTTGAAATTTTGGGAAAGCAGTGTTGGATTGATGTTGCATGAGTGCTAATCCACTGCAAAAATCAAAGAATCCAGAGTGATAAGTCGGATTTAGTCGATTGTGGAGTTTTATGAGAAATTAAGATTTTTGACCTGAAAACAAGATTAAGTTTGCAAAGTTGAAATTGATGAATAAAAGTTTAGAAATTTATGTACTAGAAAATTTTTTGATGATGCCGAAGCATCATAGAACTTGATGTCGCAACACTCCAATAACTTTCAAGATTTCACAGATTTGCCACCCATGGCATAATGAGGGGTCTAAAAACAAGAAAAAAAATTTTCACGCATATACTTTTGATTAAAAGTTCAGACTTTGGACGTGCTCATAGAAAATTTAGATAGAATTTTTCTTTTGAAAATGAGTCAGGACACAGAGCATGATTAGTTTAGTCGCTATTGAAGGATATGTTGGAAAATATAAAGCAGAAATATGTTCTAATATTTGTTGAAAAATATAAAACGAAAATATGGTATGATACTAATTTGTTGGAACGAGAAAAATAGACTTTGGAGAAGAAGAAATAATGATGAGGAAGACTACAAAATCAATTAACTTTGATCTTGTATTTTTGTAATTTGTTACACTTTTGGGGGAGATCCCCAATAGGAGACAACTTTTGTAAACCAAAACACACATAATTTATAGGCTCCTAGGTACGTGTCAAACATCATACATGAACCACCTATTTTAATCACATACATGTAATAATAGATAATGAATCTACCAAGTACATGTACTAATGTACCTACACAGACATGAATATAATTTTCTAGATGACTTTTCAAAAATACATGAACCTAATTAAAAGATGCAATTATATAATTAAGTTTATTTTCAACACCCACCTATCAACTTAATTTTCTTATAGCTCGACCATCAATCTTCTTCTTTTTCTTCTCCTTCTTCCTTGATTGATGTGATCCAAGCAGCGACCAAGCCCAAGCCCAAGAGCAACGATCCAATTGAGGACATTGGCGTCCCAATGACACGGTCCAAAGCTAAGAAGATGCGTGAGGCCTTGCAAGGATTAATTTTAGAGATCCAAGGGAGAGAGGAGCCGCGACAACTTGATCTAAAACTATTGAATGTGTCGAGGATTGAAGATAATCAAAATCAAGTTGAAGCAAGGGAGACCAAAGATGCATGAAGATTTACATGTGCCATGCACATGCACATGTAAGAATTAAAAAGTCACAGGCGAAGCACATGCAAATCCAAACAAATTACGTATGAGAGATTTTATCCGGCAGAATCTACTCAAATCAATTCAAATCATATTCAAACGTAGTTTAAACGTGAGATGATATCTTATCATGCAAAGGATCATTATATCACGATTTTATTAGTTATTTTATTTTTATTTTCGTTTTTTTTAATTATTTAGTTTAATTTTAATGTGTAGCCTATTTAATGGCAAAACTATTTTATTTAATGAAAGAACAAGTTTGAATTAAAAAGGTTGAGTTTTTTAGAGAGGATTTCTCTTTAGTTCTTTGTGAAGAACAACGATCTTCTTCAAGTCACGCTTGAAGAATCTCGCTTGATAGCTTTGGTTCTTACCAACGAGTTTGGTCTGGGTCAAGCTCCTGTTTTGATAGCTTTGGTTCAACCAACAGGTGTGGCTTGGGTCAAGCTCCTGTTTTGATAACTAGGGTTCCATCGAATTCTTCGATTGGGGTCTTAGTTCCTTACTTTGTTCTTGAATCAAAAAGGCATTCCTTTCAATTATTCCACGTTGTTTTCGGGTCCCGGGTCCTTTCGATCCGAGGTTCGCATCAGTTGGTATCAGAGCTTCGGCTCCTTGATTCAAGAAGCTATCTTTAATTTTTGTTATCAATATTTTCTTCATCTTATTATATTCGTCCTAGTATAAAAAAAAAGCACAAAAAAATCATTTTTTTCCATCTTATTATCAAGTCTCGATTTTTATCATCAATTTTTTTTTCTTCTCGTGAATTTCTCCTCTTGAAATTCAAAGAGTACAAAAAAAAAGAAAAAAAAAAATTGTCAAAAGTCAAAAAAAAAAGTTGTCAAAAGTGAAAAAAAAAGAGTTGTGAGAAGTCAAAAAAAAAATCGAAATTTTGTTATAGAGATTTCGAAAATTCTATCCTTTTAAATTTAAGAATTCGTCCTTAAATTCTTTGATAATTGTTCTTTGAAAATTCAAATTATTGAATCTTCATTCGAAATATTGTCTTTATCCAAATTTATTCTTTGAAGGTTCAAATTATTGAATCTTCATTTGAAATATTGTCATCATCTAAAGTTTTGTCTTATTCAATCGTACCCTTGATTTAGCCATCTTTACAAGTTTGAACTTTTAAGCTTTAAAGTTTGATTTTTTTTATAGTTTGGCTTGTTGAATATTTATCATCGATCAAGTTCTTACGTAAAGAACTAAAAGGGAGATCTAGAGGTAAAAGGCAAGAGGGTGAGACTATTAAAGAAAAAGCCTTAATTTTTGAGCGAAACACGAGTGGAGTGACATTTATCGAGAGCAAACATGTGATGGAGAGGTAAGGTCCATTACTTGATTAGTTTTTTTTACTTCTAACAATTTTCTTTTGTTTTCTTATTGTGGTTGAAAAAGAATATCATGAGTGGAGAACACAACAACGTTGATTTAAAATTGTTCATGAGAGCCATGCAAGATCAATACAAGGCTCTAAATCGGAGAATGGAACGATTGGAAACTCCGACCCCTAGTCATGCACGACAAAGGAAGGATTTTGATGGAGAATTCGAAGAGTATAGTGGTTATTATCCAAAAGAAAGAAATGAGGGGACAAACCGAGAAGACAACGATTTACGAAATATCAAGGTAAATATTCCATCTTTCCAAGGGAAGAATGACCCCGAGGGATATTTGGATTGGGAACGAAAAGTAGACTTAGTATTTGAGTTTCAAAATTATTCGGAGGATAAGAAGCTTAAGTTGATCACCATGGAGTTCACGGATTATGCTAGTATTTGGTGGGATCAATTAGTTAAGAACCGGAGGAGGAATGGTGAAGCACAAATCCGCACATGGGAAGACTTGAAGGCCATCATGAAAAAAAGATATGTTCCATCATACTACTATAGAGACGCGTGTCGAAAGCTCCAAAATTTGACACAAGGTTTCAAAAGTGTGGAGGAATATTATAAAGAGATGGAGGTAGCCATGATAAGGGCTAATGTGGAAGAAGATAAGGAAGCAACCATGACACGTTTTATTGGGGGATTGAATCGAGAAATTGCGGATGTGGTGGATCTACAACACTACATCGACTTGGAGGAGTTACTACACAAATCAATCAAAATTGAGCGGCAACTAAAGGCTAAGAGAAGTACTAGGGTTGGTACAACATCAACCGCAACTTGGCAAGCAAATTGGAAAAATGAGAAGCCAAAACCGAGAGAGGATTCTAAGGGAAAAACTGTGTCTAACAATCAAGTGTTACCACAAAAAGCTAAGGATGAGACTTCAAATCCAATTAGAACCCGAGAGATTAAGTGCTTTCGGTGCCAAGGGTTCGGACACATAGCTTCAAATTGTCCAAATAAAAGAGCTATGATTTTAAAGGACAATGGCGATGTGGAGAGTGTGAGTTCGAGTGATGGTGAGATGCCACCACTTGAGGATTGTAGTGACGTTGAGGTAGAGGAACCAGTAAAAGGAGATCTTTTAGTCACAAGACGAGTATTGAATGTGCAAACTAAGGAAGATGGCGACAAAGTACAACGTGAGTATATATTCCATACAAGATGTCATGTGCACAACAAAGTTTGTAGTTTGATCATCGATAGTGGGAGTTGCACCAATGTAGCAAGCACATTACTAGTCCAAAAGTTGAACTTGAAAACTGAGAAACATCCAAAACCATACAAGTTGCAATGGTTAAGCGATTGTGGAGAAATCAAGGTGACTAAACAGGTGGAAGTTTCTTTATCTTTTGGAAGATACCAAGATAAAGTTTTATGTGATGTAGTGCCGATGCAAGCTACCCACATACTTTTGGGTAGACCTTGACAATTTGACCGAAACGTCAAGCATAATGGTTACAAGAATGAGTATTCGTTGGTTTACAATGGAAAAACCATTATCCTTACACCATTAAAGCCATGGGAGGCAATTGTAGACCAAGAGAGGATTGCAAAGGAATTACAAAAGATTAGGATTGAAAAAGAAAAAGAAAGTGGTGAAAAGAAATTAGTTGAAAAAGAGGCCAAAATAGAAAAAGAAAGTGGAGAAAGAAAAATAGTTGAAAAGAGTACAAAGAGGGATGAAAAACCGAGGGAGGAAGAGAGAAAAATCGAGGAAAAAGAGATAAAAGCCGAGGGAGAGAGTGAACAAAAGTAAAGTGAGAAACAAGTCATGTTGATGAACAAAAGTGAGGATAAGCGTGAGATGATTTTGCTTTTATATAAAGATGTTTATTTATCATCTAATGACTTACCAAATTTTCTTCCAAGTGCTGTGATTTCTCTTTTGCAGGAGTTTAAGGATGTATTCCCAGAGGAGTTACCGAAAGGAGTACCACCACTTAGAGGAATCGAGCATCAAATTGATTTCATCCCGGGTGCGACAATTCCAAACCGACTGGCATATCGAGCAAATACAGAGGAAACAAAGAAAATTCAAAGACAAGTGGACAAGTTAATGGACAAGGGTCTAGTGAAAGAAAGCCTAAGCCCATGCTCGGTACCCGTGATATTGGTGCCAAAGAAGGACGGATCATGGAGGATGTGTGTGGATTGTCGAGCAATCAATAAAATAACGGTAAAGTATCGACATCCTATACCAAGGTTAGATGACATGCTTGATGAATTATATGGTGCTTGTTTATTCTCAAAAATTGATTTAAAGAATGGATATTATCAAATTCTTATGAAAAAGGGAGACGAGTGGAAAACTGCTTTCAAAACAAAATTTGGACTTTATGAGTGGTTAGTCATGCCTTTTGGATTATCTAATGCACCTAGCACATTTATGAGGTTAATGAATCACGTATTACGACCGTTTATTAGAAAATTTGTCGTGGTTTATTTTGATGATATATTAGTTTATAGCAAAAAATTAGAACAACATGTGAAACATTTAAAATCTGTTTTTAATGTTTTGCGAATAAACCAATTATATGCTAACCTCAAAAAGTGCACTTTTTGCATGGAATCGGTAGTGTTTCTTGGTTTTGTAGTGAGCTCGAGTGGAGTTTCTGTGGACGAAGAAAAGGTCAAGGCAATCAAGTAGTGGCCGACACCTAAGAATGCTAACGAGGTACGTAGTTTTCATGGCTTAGCTAGCTTTTACCGAAGATTCGTTAGAGATTTTAGTACTATTGCAGCACCAATGAATAATTTGGTTAAAAAGAATGTGGATTTTAAGTGGACTGAGTTACATGATGAATCTTTTAATCTTCTAAAAGAAAAGTTAACTAATGCACCTTTGTTAGTTTTGCCAAATTTTGATAAAATATTTGAGATTGAATGTGATGCGTCAGGAAAAGGAATTGGTGGTGTTTTGATGCAGGATATGAAGCCGATTGCTTACTTTAGTGAAAAGCTTAGTGGAGCGGTCTTAAACTGTAACATCCCTAAAACTGTACCCATTTTTCCGTACATATATATATATATATATATATATATTTACCCTTATACCAATTTAAAATAAAACATTAAACAATTAAATAAATAAATTAAAACATATAATCAATCGACTGAACAAAGAGGGGGGCAGAATCGACAATTGGCCACCAAAACGAAGGGGCGATCGATCGCCCAAAACAGGCGATCGATCGCCGGTTACCAAAATAGGAGGGGCGAATGTTCTCCCCTCACTAAGGGCGAATGATCGCCCCTTGGCGATCATTCATCGCCCAGCGATCGCCATTGCCTGGCGATCGCTCGGCAAGCGCTCTGGAATTTCTTCCAGAGCGCAGCATAGAGGGGCGATCGACCGCCCCCCCTGGCGATCGATCGCCAACCTCTCTGGAATTTCTTCCAGAGAGGTTAGCTCCTTTCTTTTCCCCTTTCTCTTCTCTCTTTTTCTTTTCTTCATCCCTTGCACATAACTCCTACATACCCTCGTAACCTCACCTATTCCACATATATTTACTCATTTCATCAACTTACCCCCAAACCAATTCGAGACACATTTTAACACGAAACACGTTTTTACAAAAACAAACTGCATGGATATATTTAAAACCTAAACAAATCCTCCTGTTTTGAAAGCATCCATACAGTTATAAAATCAGTTTCTAAAACATTTCAAAACGCCTATACATTAACCTATCCAGATCCAAACATCCTATAATGTTCTATTTATACAACTATCAATCAAAATCATCCCAAAAACCCCAAAATCTATACATACACCCCCACGGGTCAGGTAAGCGTCAACTGCGCCAGCACACCACCGCAGCCATCATTCGTCAACTGCCTCACACATCAGGAGGAGGAACGTCGTCCTCACCTGGCTCGATGTCACCTAAAACGTCACCTACACCATACAGACACACTATGAGCTAAAGACTCAGTAAATTCTACGTAAATGCAAATGCATGCAGTGCATATGGAGTTTGAAAATCATGCATAACATACAGAGCGTCGCAGACAGTATATCACCGAGATCTCATCCCTCTAACCGAAGGGGGCCCATCCAGCGGTCGGACTACCCCGTGCGGTTAGAGGAGGGGGGTACACGCTTACAACACGTACAGCCGTGCCTGAGCCCCACCTCGCGTGACCAGATAACAGATTACGTTCATTAATTACAGTACATGAGATGTGGTATCGGCCAGACCCTTAATCGGTCCGCACGATAGATCAATAGCCCCCAATTTCTGGGCCACATTAATTTTCTGAAAACATTGTGCAGAAATTTATTTTCATGCCAAGTTAAAATACGTGATGCATGAACAGTTCAATATAAATGTAAACAAACAAGCATGCGTACCATCAAGACTGTAATTGAAATAACCTACAAAACGTTTAAACCTAACTACCCAACCAAAGCAATTTAAAACAAACAATCCACTAAGATCCTCGACGCTACATCGAAGTACGGTGTAGACTAATCGGTCAGAGTAAGTCACGAGAACTTACCTCGTGTCCGTTGCAGCTCAAGCTCCGTCCACGAGCGTTGTTTGTCTGAGGCATAACACAACGGTTGATGTTAAAATGAGATTTAAACCGTTAAACGTCCAAATTTAACGAAATCTTAACCAAGGAATTCTCCTAAAATACTAACTTAGCTCAACGAGACATTTTATCCAACAAATAACGTTTGAATACCTAAAAATTATCATTAACGGGTTTTTCTCTAAAACTCGGAAATTGTAAAATCTCTAACCTTCGTCCTAAATCGATTAACTTAATCCAATAACGTTCAATACGTTCATAATACTGAAAACTACGGCGAACCTATCGATTACGAACCCTAAATCGCGTTTTTAATGAAAACCTAAACGAAACCCTATTCGTTTAAACTCCGTAAAACTAAAAACTAAAGCTAGGAAACGTTAGAGACTTACTAGGAATCGGGTTTGGAAAAGAAAACGTGAAGGATCGGAGGTCGTCGGAGCGGAGTATCGACGTTGGAAGAAGAAATCGCCGTTGATCGCCAAAGGAGAAGGAAGAGAAGTCGCAGGAAGAAGAAATGGCGTGGAGAAGAAGAAAAACTAATGTTTTTAAATAAATTTTAACTTGGCAATTTACCATTTTGCCCTTCCTTTGATTTTCTATTTGTTTCGTCCTTCATTTCGTTAATTGTCTAACGATTCGACTTTCACCAAATCTCCTTAATTCCCCAACAAGTCCAACTTATTATTTGGGTTTTAACAAAACTGTCCGTTCGCAAAACGGACCTCGTTTACTATTTTTACTAAAACATCTTTTACATTTCGAGAAATGTAATTACTTGAAGTATAGCGTTATTACTCCAAAAAATCCCATAATTTCCTTAAAATTCCTATTAATCGTTAGGATCGAAATGACGCTTTCTTTTCATAAAATGGATCTGATTTGACGTATTTACGAAAATGCCAACATATATATTATAATATAAAATCCGTACAAGCCGGATATTACATAAACTATCCAACATACGACAAGGAGTTGTATGCCTTGGTGAGAACATTACAAACGTGGCAACACTACTTGTGGCCCAAGGAGTTCATCATCCATTCCGACCATGAAAGCCTAAAACACTTAAAGACACAAGGAAAGTTGCACAAGAGACATGCAAAGTGGATGGAGTTCATAGAGACGTCTCCTTATGTTATTCATTATAAAAAAGGTAAAGAGAATGTGGTTGCCGATGCATTGTCAAGAAGGTACGTGCTTATAACTACTTTACAATCTAAGTTGTTAGGATTTGATTTAATAAAGAACTTATATGAATCGGACTCAGATTTTGATCTTGTTTGGAAAGAATGTGAGAAACATGCATATAATGATTATTATAAACATGATGGATTTTTATTTAAAAAGGATAAGCTTTGTATCCCTAAATGTTCTTTAAGAGAGTTACTTGTTAGAGAGACTCATGGAGTAATGGGACACTTTGGAGTTACTAAAACATTGAGTGTGCTTTGTGAATATTTTTATTGGCTAAAAATGAGGCATCATATTCAAGCCATTTGTGATAAGTGCATTGAGTGTAGGAAGGCCAAATCAAAGATTAAACCTTATGGAAAGTACACTCCTCTACCTATTCCTAACCAACCTTGGGTGGACATATCGATGGATTTTGTGATTGGTTTGCAGAGGACAAAAGGCGGGAAATATAGCATATTTGTGGTGGTGGATAGGTTTAGTAAGATGGCTCACTTTATAGCATGCTCAAAGACTAACGACGCTACTCATGTGGCAGACTTATTCTTCAAAGAAGTTGTGCGTTTACACGGAATTCCTAAAACCATTGTGAGTGATAGAGATGTTAAGTCACTTTTGGAGAACTTTGTGGAGTAAGCTAGGAACAAAACTTTTATTCTCAACCGTGGCACACCCCCAAACGGATGGACAAACAGAAGTGGTAAATAGAACACTTTCTACGTTGTTAAGAGCGATTATTTCTAAAAATTTAAAACAATGGAAAAAATGTTTACCTCATGTTGAATTTGCTTATAATAGAGTTGTTCATTCTACTACTTCATATTCACCATTTGAAATTGTTTATGGATTTAATCTTTTATCTCCTCTTGATATTTTATCTCTACCTACTAACGAGTTTGTTAATTTTTGTAATACCCGGGATTTTTTTTTTTAAAAAAGGAAAAATTGGAGAGAAAATAAAAAGATAATAAAATAGGTTATTTTAATTACTTTAAAAGAAAAGTGAATGGTTTCTTAATTTAGGTTCGGGCGTTCCCAATGAAATTAAGCCGGGGGTTATAATTAAGAACGAAAGTTAACGAAATTCGAAAGGGTCGAAAACACGGGAGGAAAAAACGGTAAATGAGGATTAATTAATGGTTAGTTTTATTATTATTATTTTAAAAAAATATATATATAATAAAATGACAGAATGGCTATTTTATCTCTACCTACTAACGAGTTTGTTAATTTTTGTAATACCCGGGATTTTTTTTTAAAAAAAGGAAAAATTGGAGAGAAAATAAAAAAATAATAAAATAGGTTATTTTAATTACTTTAAAAGAAAAGTGAATGGTTTCTTAATTTAGGTTCGGGTATTCCCAATGAAATTAAGTCGGGGGTTATAATTAAGAACGAAAGTTAACGAAATTCGAAAGGGTCGAAAACACGGGAGGGAAAAACGGTAAATGAGGATTAATTAATGGTTAGTTTTATTATTATTATTTTAAAAAAATATATATATAATAAAATGACAGAATGGCCGAAGCCATTCTGTCGTTCGCGAATGCCGAAGGCAGGGCAGCGAAGGGGAGAGGCGAGGGCGATATATATATAATAAAATGACAGAATGGCCGAAGCCATTCTGTCGTTCGCGAACGCCGAAGGCAGGGCAGCGAAGGGGAGAGGCGAGGGCGAGCGATCGACGGCCGTTCACCGCTGATTTCCATGGTTTTTTGGCCAGACGACGGCGACGAGCAGACTCCGGCCCGTCTCCGTGCACAAGTCCGACGGGTAAGCCATTTTTGCCCTGTTTTTGCTCTGTTCAAGGCCGAGGGTGTGGAGCGAGTTTGAGCTCCAATCACCGGCGGTTTGTGGTTGTTTCCGGCGTGGGTTTTCCGAACCTTGGTCTGGCTTTCATCGCCTGGCCGTGATGAGCCTCGTTTGGGCAAAATTCAGTAAAGCCCGATTTGGGCATTTAGAGTTTGGTGATGTGTAGTCTCGGGATTTTGATTGTTTATGCTAATTGAGGGTGTGGGTGGTAGATTGGTGAGGAATTAGGCGAAAATTGATGAAAAATCAAAATGGGAAAAATTCCGGGTAAAGGGCAGTTCGGGTTGTGCTAATTTTGACCAAGCTACGGTCATTTGTTTTGAAATTCCTTTTTGGCAAGTTAAAATAGGTTATTAGAGGAGTACGTGGCCGCTGGAATCGTTCGATTCCGATAACCGACGCAAAAGTTACGCGCGTTCAAAGTTTCAAGTCGATTTTTACCGAACCCAAATTAGTGGTCATTTTAGTTAGGTTTTAGTTGGATTAGGCTAGAAATAGTAGTTTGAAAGTAATTGGTGGATGTAGGCTTGATTTTAATGAAGTTTAACTATTTGTCATAGGTCGAGCTGTAGATGGGCAGGGAACCGAGTAACCTCACCGAGTTAGGACGCTAGGTAAGTAGTGGATTGCTTGTGTTTTTCCTTCGGGCCTACACCATGGAACGGTAGGGCATTATTTGTTTGTTTGCTTATTTGGTTGTTTTGTTTCGTGTTGCCTGTCGTTGTGTTGTTTCGTGATGTATTGCATATCTTTGTTGAAACATGCATCGTGAGTTATAGTACGCTACCCTAGAGATGAGTAGTTGCATTGTTTAGCATTGTGAGTAGAGAGGGAAGATTATGAGCATGTGTTCCGCCTTACGGGGACCCACGTGGCAACGCAATCTGGAATAGGGTGCCTTGTCGGGATACGGTGCTGGTAGTAGCACCCCGAAGGGAACTCTATGAAGGATGATTGGCTAAAATATGTAAATGTCGTGAGTATGAATTCCTAGACGGTTATAGGATTCTACGATCGACGAGGGAGATTATGCATGGCCATCCTAGATGGTTATGGGATGTGAGCTGTCTGGTCTTGCTTTGGTGATTCTGAGTTTGGCCGTCCTAGACAGTTATGGGATGTGTGCCCACTCAAATCACACGGCTTATGAAACGATTAAAGCAACGAACACTAAAATACATAAATGTCGTGAGTATGAATTCCTAGACGGTTATAGGATTCTACGATCGATGAGGGAGATTATGCATGGCCATCCTAGACGGTTATGGGATGTGAGCTGTCTGGTCTTGCTTTGGTGATTCTGAGTTTGGCCGTCCTAGACGGTTATGGGATGTGTGCCCACTCAAATCACACGGCTTATGAAACGATTAAAGCAACGAACACTAAAATACGTAAATGTCGTGAGTATGAATTCTTAGAGGGTTATAGGATTCTACGATCGACGAGGGAGATTATGCATGGCCATCCTAGACGGTTATGGGATGTGAGCTGTCTGGTCTTGCTCTGGTGATTCTGAGTTTGGTCGTCCTAAACGGTTATGGGATGTGTGCCTACTCAAATCACACGGCTTATGAAACGATTAATGTAACGAACAACAAATAAGCACAACCGAGTGGTAGAAACTGCATGTGTTAGGTTGATTGCATTGTGTTGTCGCATTTGTAATTCCCTACTTGCTAAGCATTAGGCTTACGTTTTGTGTTCTATGGTGTCGGTGGCGAGTATTGTCCAGGTGAGGTAGAGGGGACAACCGAGGACTAGGCCGCAGTCGGAGGAGTTCGGGGCATGCCGGTGCAGGCAGTTGTCGGGGCGTCACGACCATGGTCTTCGGGAGAATGTGGGACTTTACATTTTAGCAGTTTATTGTAGATGTCTGTTTGTAGAAATGATGGGAATGCTTAACTCATTTTGGTTGATATTTTTGATAGTTGTGGTATAGCTATGTGTATTTGTGGTAATAGTCATAGGTAAGGGTGATGTATCGCCCTGTACTGTGGACTTTCTTCATTTAGGGATGTTAGTATTTTAGTTTTCTCTTTATTGCTATTTGTTGATTTCGTTTGCTGAATAAGTTGAGTAGAAGTATTCTGGATTGGTTGGGATTGAATTTTATCCAGGTGTTTAGCATTTTGGAGGCGCAATTTTCAGGCGTTACTTTGTCAAAATTTTTGGGGAAGACGCCGCGATATTTAACGGTTAGAATTAAGGGAAATTATTGAGTCTAGGCAGCTAAGTATGACGCAAGAGAGTTCTGAGAGACTTAGTTTTAAATTCTGCTGTGTCAATTTTATTTAAATTATGTTTTAGCGTGGGATTGGTTAGCAAAGTAGCGCAACGAGCCAGGGTGGGTTCGGGGGCGTTACAAAATGGTATCAGAGCATAAATGGTCGAGTCGTTCAAAGGATTACCCGACAATGCCGGCCGCCATGCAACGTGCTTCACCGACTGTAAGTATTTCTTTACTTTTAGTTAGTTTACCTATTTGTTTGGTTTAAACCTTGTTTGTTTTATGATTATAATGGATTAGAAAATCCCGAGAGTACCGAGACAACCTCGGTGGATCCTTTAAGCCAATTTATAGACGTAAAGAACTGATAGTTTGAATAGTTAGAAAGTTTATTTTCAAAGGGAACAGACAAGATAATATGCATAGAATAGATAAAAGTAGGATTGCGCATATAAAGCTTAGAGAATATTATGATGTAAATGTAAGTTTGATAACCAATGAATGTGAGGAAAGAGGTATGATTAACTCGAGTTAAGTGTAACGCAAAATAGACTTTAGAATGAGGGAGATAGAAGACATATATAACTTAGGGTGATACGCCTAGGAGTGTTACCCATAAAGAGATACAATATATAATAATAAGATTTGAATAGATAGAAGTTTGACCATATTTAGCAAACCTTTGAAATTTTAGGATACAATGAACTAGATAAGAGTGTGAAGTTGAAAATGAAATTTATCGGGATATACCTTAGATCGTAGAGGTATCATTAGTATGTTTATGTGGATCAATGGAAAACTGTAGAATAATTAGAGCTACGCATAGTCGAAGTAGTTAGATGTTGATTATGTGTGAGTTGTGTTCTAGTATTAAATATGTAACACCCGGCATTTTTGCCTATGTAATAATTCCCCGAATATGTAAGCGGAATTTCTCCGATATTAATGCAGTGATTGTTTTTAATAATATTGTCGATGTGTTTAACCGAACGAGGGTGATTCGTGAGACCGAATCGATTAACTAAATAATGTTTTAGTTAAAAACCAATGGAAGGGCAAATTAGGAAGAAATTAAGGTTGGTGGGAGAAATCAAATGGATGATTGACACTTGGCAAACTTGTGGAAGAAGACAAGTCATGTATCCCATTTCCTTCTCTTCCTCCTACGTGAGACATTTCCCTCTCTGCTCTCTTTCATTTTTCCTCTCTGCTTCTCTCTTTCGATTGAAGAAAACCAACGCAAGGAGTTTCTTCCTTCTCTGATTTTCCTCCTGCTTTTCGGTCTAAGGTAATCATCTTAGATAGAAAACGATTTTAGTTTATTTATTTGCTAGTTTCGTGAGGTTTAGGGTTAATGTCCGTTTATGCATGCTATAGGTTCGTGAACCACGGTGCTCGTGCGTTCAAGCTTGCTGCATTTCGGACCACAGGTAAGTTCATGCATCTACGTTGGCCCTTAAGGCTCTACAACTCGGAGGTACTAGGTCTGGTTCGGATAGATAGGTTTTAGGTTATGTTTTAAGTTAAACGTGTTTCCGTTATATTCTGTTTCCTGTTGTATTCATTCTGTCATCTGTGAATGTTAAGTTTAAGCATTTCACTTATTCATGCATACACGTTTCCTGTAAAATCATGCAAATGTTTTCAGCACCGGTTTTGAAGTAAGTAAGATAAAATCCTGTAAAGAAAATGTATGGTTAAGTGTGGACGAGGACTGGCATCCTGTCAAGTACTCCTGTTATGTCCTGAAAGTGGCATGTACATCCTGTTGCGCCAGCTCCTTCTCCCATTTATACCTTTCCTGTCCAGTGAAACGCAATGTTAAGTAATGTAATGTTCACGTATTTCAAAAGTCCATGCATCACTGCATTGCATTTCATGTTCTTATTGAGCTCTAGGCTCATAGTTGAACTCCTGTTGTAGGTATGGATTTTCCAGATGAGGAGCTTGATCCTCAAACTGACGAGTTGATGTAGTTGGGGGAGGAGCTCACGGGATGGTTGCTGCAGCCAGACAAATCCTGTCCCGAGGTTTAAGTATTTAAAGTAAAGTCTATGTCTGTAAACCCTACTGGAATTCTGTGTTTGGTTTTTTAAACTATGTTAGGATTCTGTATTTTTGGTTGTTGAAAACTCTGTAGGAAATTCTGTTGGATATAGATAATGTAAGGTATTCTGTTGGTTAAGCTTTCTCTTGTTAAAACCTCTGTATTCGACAGTTGAACTATGTTTTGAAGTATTCTGGAATTCGTTTGGAATATTTTCTGTTAGTCTGTGCATGGACAGCTTCTGGTTTTGGAGCTATCCATGTAGTGTGATTTTTTTTTTCTTAAGTTTCTGTCATGTTAGAGCCATCCATGTAATTTGTTTTTCCTTAAAATTCCGTCGTGTTTTTCCCGATATGTTCAAAAATCATGTTTTGAATCGTTTTCTGAAGTTTGAAGTTTTCATACATTCTGTTTCCACAACTTTTGTTTTTATGTAATCATGTTAAAAGTTGCCAGTTTTGTCTTTCACAAATTTCATCTTCCGGTCACTGTTCACATTTTTCATCTTCCGGTTACTGTTCACAAATTTCATCTTCCGGTCACTGTTCACAAATTTCATCTTCCGGTAACTGTTCACATTTTTCATCTTCCGGTCACTGTTCACATTTTTCATCTTCCGGTCACTGTTCACAAATTTCATCTTCCGGTCACTGTTCACAAATTTCATCTTCCGGTCACTGTTCACATTTTTCATCTTCCGGTCACTGTTCACATTTTTCATCTTCCGGTCACTGTTCACAAATTTCATCTTCCGGTCACTGTTCACAAATTTCATCTTCCGGTTACTGTTCACACTTTGCATCTTCCGGTCACTGTTCACGTTTTTATTCATTTCCAGTTTATGTTTATTTATTTTACTTTGATTTTATTTTATGTTATCCATTTTAAATGTCCATGAGTTTTAAAAAGTCGAAAAAAAAATAGTTGTCCCCGTTTTCTGCAAATGTCCCGGAGTGACGGCTCGGTTCTTGGATCCCGATCGGGTCCGGTTTTCGGGTCGTCACAGTAATGGTATCAGAGAGATAAGGTTTTAAAACCGATTCTGTGAAATGTCTGGTTGCGCAACCCGCCACGTGAGATCGCTCCACCAACTGTAAGTGTTTAAATTCCTGTAAAAGTTTTGTTTATTAAATTAGGTTATTCTGTTATTCTTATAGGACTATCTTAGAAATGGTGAGAGGACATCAGGAAGAATCCAGCGAGAGCTCTCGGGCCATAGATCGATTGACAGAGCTGGTGGGAGTACAATCCCGCATGGTTGATCGAATGATGGCCAGAGAAGACGACAGAAACAATAACCATGGAAATAACAATCGTGATAATGCACCGCGAGACAATAGTGGAGACAGATTCCGGCGACTTCAGCCACCCTCATTTGATGGGTTGTCTACAGACCCGACCCGTGCTGAAACCTGGATTCAAACTATGGAGAAGATGTTCAGTTATGCAGAAGTAGAAGATAACAAGAAGGTTACTTGTGCCACGTTCCATCTCACTGAAAGTGCTGGATTCTGGTGGGATGCAGTACAGTCGTCTACAGTGGCATTGAGCTGGGAAGGGTTCAAGGGGATTTTCTACGATAAGTACTTTGACCGAGGAGTGAGAAAGGAGAAGTTACTTGAGTTTTCTCGGCTGCGACAGTATGGATCTGTGGCCGAGTATGTTCAGAAATTTGAGTCGCTATCCCGATATGCAACACACATGGTGGCCACTGATGAGAACAAGGTGCACCAGTTTATTCAAGGTTTAAAGATGGACCTTCTGCGAGGAATCACGACTGGAGGTTTTGATGAGGCACCATATGTGAAAGTGGTGGCCAAGGCTTATCAACTGGAGGCCTTAGAAATAAAGTCCCAGAGACAGAGAGAACCACCGAGAGGAATTATAAGAAATACTCCTCAACAACAACAACAAAAGATTCAGAATGTACATCCTCAACAGCAACAGAACAGGGGCATTAAAAGGCCCAATGAGACCCTTACTTACCAGGACAAAGGGAAGAGACCTATGGGAGCTCCTCAGCCTCCTGTTTGCCCACGTTGCCAGAAGAATCATACAGGAGACTGCAGGCTCTTTACTGGTCAATGTTTCCGGTGTGGTAAAGAAGGCCATCAAGTCCGGAATTGTCCGGTGCCTGACACAAGGCCGGTTGGTGCTATGCCTAGAGTGTTTGCAATGATGGAGGACGTCGATAATGCTGATCAGCATACAGCAATTACAGGTACAATATTAGTATGTAATGTGCCTGCTTATACCTTGTGGGACACGGGGGCCACACATTCGTTTGTGGCCATGGACTTTGTAGTTAGACAAAAATTTTGTAGTACGTCCTCAGATCAGCCCTACAGCGTTATGCTACCGTCCGGAGAGTTTATGCACTCTGAGCCGGTTGTACGGGGTGATATAGTGTCAGTGGGAGACCAGAAATTTTATGCCGATCTTATCGTCATCGGTATGAAAGGGTACGATGTCATTCTGGGGATGGACTGGCTATTTAGACATTATGCCACCATCAACTGTAGGTCCGGGCTTGTGTCATTTAAGCGCCCAAATGAAGTAGAATTCTCTTATCAGGCAGTACCGAAGAAACACCGTATGCCTGTGATATCTTCCTTGAAAGCTCAACGACTGATGAAGTCAGGATGCATCGCATTTCTTGCCCACGTTGTGGATGTTCAAAGGCAAAATGAGGTGGAACTTCAAAACATTCCGGTAGTCCGGGACTTCTTAGAGGTTTTCTTAGATGACTTACCGGGATTGCCACCTGATCGTTACATCGAGTTTGAAATCGATGTGTATCCTGGTGCGGAACCAGTATCGAAGAATCCGTACCGTATGGCACCAATTGAACTGAAGGAGTTGAAGGCTCAGTTGAAAGAATTAATGGACAAGGGTTTTGTGCGCCCTAGTTTCTCTCCGTGGGGTGCTCCCGTCTTGTTTGTCAAGAAGAAGGATGGGTCCCTACGGATGTGTATTGACTACCGTGAGCTGAACAAGTTGACTATCAAGAATAAGTACCCGTTGCCAAGAATTGACGATTTGTTTGATCAGCTACAGGGGGCTCGGGTATTTTCTAAGATTGACTTACGCTCCGGCTATTACCAGTTGAAGGTCAGAGCTGAGGATATTCCAAAGACTGCCTTCAGAACCCGGTACGGGCACTACGAGTTCTTGGTGATGTCGTTCGGGTTGACTAATGCTCCGGCAGCATTTATGGACCTAATGAACAGGATATTCCATGATGTCTTGGATAAATTTGTGATCGTTTTCATCGACGACATTCTGGTTTATTCCAGGAGTATGGCTGAGCATGAGAAACACTTGGCTATGGTACTGTCAATCCTAAAGCAACATCAATTATATGCCAAGCTGTCAAAGTGTGAGTTCTGGTTAAACAAGATTAATTTCTTGGGCCACGTGGTGTCTGCTGAAGGAGTATCTGTGGACCCGGCCAAGATTCAGGCTGTGAGGGATTGGCCCAGGCCGAGAAATGCAAGTGAAGTACGAAGCTTTATCGGGCTAGCTGGTTATTACAGGAAATTCATCAAGGGGTTTTCTGTGATCGCGAAGCCTATGACCAGCTTAACAAGGAAGGAAATCAAGTTCAAGTGGTCTGAAGCATGTGAGGAGAGCTTTCAGACACTTAAGCAGAAATTAACCACTGCTCCTCTGTTAGTATTGCCAGTTGAAGATGGCAAATTCAGCGTATACTGTGATGCGTCAAAGATTGGCCTGGGATGCGTATTGATGCAAGAGGGTAAAGTGGTAGCATACGCATCAAGACAGTTGAAGAACCATGAACAAAACTACCCTACTCACGACCTTGAGTTAGCGGCAGTTGTATTTGCGCTGAAAGTATGGAGACA
This sequence comes from Begonia masoniana, assembly GCA_022432975.1. Lineage (NCBI taxonomy): Eukaryota > Viridiplantae > Streptophyta > Magnoliopsida > Cucurbitales > Begoniaceae > Begonia > Begonia masoniana. Next base: position 34,274,863 of record CM039504.1, on the reverse strand, counting down.
CCACCTATATGGACAGTCATGTGAGGTGTTTTCTGACCACAAGAGTTTGAAGTACCTCTTTACTCAGAAAGAGTTGAATATGAGACAAAGGCGGTGGTTAGAATTTGTGAAAGATTACGATGTTGAGATCAAATACCATCCTGGTAAAGCTAATGTGGTAGCTGATGCACTGAGCAGGATGCCAGCTACCATGCAACCAGTTATGTCGGCCGTATCAATGCCTTTGAGGACGGAGATACAGGAGTTCGATATGGAGATGGTTTCTGGGCTATCGGCCATACTAGCAGATTTGACGCTACGACCCACCGTCCTGGACCGAATTAAAGAAGCTCAGAAGACCAATTCAAAAGAGATGGCTGATATGGTGAGCAAAGTACCAATGGCTTCTTCCGATTTCAGTTATTCGGGAGATGGAGTTCTAAAGTTCAAAAACAGATGGTATGTTCCGAAAGACGAAGAGCTACGGAAGCACATCTTATCGGAAGCCCACTCATCTCCTTTCTCTGTGCATCCTGGAAGCACGAAGATGTACCAGGATTTGAAACTTCACTTCTGGTGGCCGAATATGAAGAATGAAGTGGCAAAATATGTGGAGTCTTGTATGATATGCCAACAGGTCAAAGCTGAACATCAACGACCAAGTGGAACGCTTCAACCTCTTCCGATTCCCGAATGGAAATGGGAGAACGTTACAATGGACTTCGTTGTTGGTCTGCCAAGAACAGTTAAAGGCCATAATAGCATTTGGGTCATAGTGGACAGATTAACGAAGTCGGCCCATTTTCTACCTGTGAAGACGACGTTCACCATGGATCAGTATGCCGAGCTGTATATTAGTGAGATTATTAAGCTGCATGGCATTCCTGTATCAATCGTCTCAGACCGTGATCCCAGATTCACTTCCAGATTTTGGAAAAGTTTGCAAAGCTCCTTGGGCACTAGATTGGACTTCAGCACGGCATTTCACCCACAGACGGATGGACAATCTGAGAGAACGATTCAGACATTGGAGGATATGCTAAGATCGTGCGTGCTGGAATTTCATGCTCCTTGGGGTAGATACCTGCCACTTGTGGAGTTTGCTTACAACAATAGCTACCAGGCTACGATCGGTATGGCTCCATATGAAGCACTTTATGGCAGGAAGTGTAGATCCCCATTATGTTGGGATGAAGTCGGAGAAACCAAGCTTATCGGCCCCGAAATACTGCAACAGATGTCTGGGGTAATAACGGCGATCAAGCAAAGAATCCAGGCTGCACAAAGTCGACAGAAGAGCTATGCAGACCATCGGAGAAGAGATTTAGAGTTTGCTGAAGGTGATGAAGTATTCTTGAAGGTGTCACCTTTCAAGGGCGTGATGAGGTTTGGAAAGAAAGGGAAGCTAAGCCCAAGGTTCATTGGCCCTTTTCCCATCTTGAAGCGTGTGGGAAGCGTGGCGTACAGACTACAGTTACCTGCGTCTATGGAAGGAGTACACAATGTTTTTCACGTGTCGATGCTGAGGAAATGTGTACGAGATCCAACTCAGATCGTGGAACATGTGGACTTTGATATAATGCCGACGCTGACATATGAAGAAAGGCCCATACAGATTCTGGATACCTCAGTCAAAGTATTGCGCAACAAGGTGGTCCCATTAGTGAAAGTTTTGTGGCGCAATCATAACGTGGAGGAAGCCACATGGGAAAGACAAGAAGATGTTAGAGCCCAATATCCGGACCTCTTTGCTTAGGCAAATTTTGGGGACAAAATTTCTGTTAAGGTGGGTGGAATGTAACACCCGGCATTTTTGCCTATGTAATAATTCCCCGAATATGTAAGCGGAATTTCTCCGATATTAATGCAATGATTGTTTTTAATAATATTGTCGATGTGTTTAACCGAACGAGGGTGATTCGTGAGACCGAATCGATTAACTAAATAATGTTTTAGTTAAAAACCAATGGAAGGGCAAATTAGGAAGAAATTAAGGTTGGTGGGAGAAATCAAATGGATGATTGACACTTGGCAAACTTGTGGAAGAAGACAAGTCATGTATCCCATTTCCTTCTCTTCCTCCTACGTGAGACATTTCCCTCTCTGCTCTCTTTCATTTTTCCTACGTGAGACATTTCCCTCTCTGCTCTCTTTCATTTTTCCTCTCTGCTTCTCTCTTTCGATTGAAGAAAACCAACGCAAGGAGTTTCTTCCTTCTCTGATTTTCCTCCTGCTTTTCGGTCTAAGGTAATCATCTTAGATAGAAAACGATTTTAGTTTATTTATTTGCTAGTTTCGTGAGGTTTAGGGTTAATGTCCGTTTATGCATGCTATAGGTTCGTGAACCACGGTGCTCGTGCGTTCAAGCTTGCTGCATTTCGGACCACAGGTAAGTTCATGCATCTACGTTGGCCCTTAAGGCCCTACAACTCGGAGGTACTAGGTCTGGTTTGGGTAGATAGGTTTTAGGTTATGTTTTAAGTTAAACGTGTTTCCGTTATATTCTGTTTCCTGTTGTATTCATTCTGTCATCTGTGAATGTTAAGTTTAAGCATTTCACTTATTCATGCATACACGTTTCCTGTAAAATCATGCAAATGTTTTCAGCACCGGTTTTGAAGTAAGTAAGATAAAATCCTGTAAAGAAAATGTATGGTTAAGTGTGGACGAGGACTGGCATCCTGTCAAGTACTCCTGTTATGTCCTGAAAGTGGCATGTACATCCTGTTGCGCCAGCTCCTTCTCCCATTTATACCTTTCCTGTCCAGTGAAACGCAATGTTAAGTAATGTAATGTTCACGTATTTCAAAAGTCCATGCATCACTGCATTGCATTTCATGTTCTTATTGAGCTCTAGGCTCATAGTTGAACTCCTGTTGTAGGTATGGATTTTCCAGATGAGGAGCTTGATCCTCAAACTGACGAGTTGATGTAGTTGGGGGAGGAGCTCACGGGATGGTTGCTGCAGCCAGACAAATCCTGTCCCGAGGTTTAAGTATTTAAAGTAAAGTCTATGTCTGTAAACCCTACTGGAATTCTGTGTTTGGTTTTTTAAACTATGTTAGGATTCTGTATTTTTGGTTGTTGAAAACTCTGTCGGAAATTCTGTTGGATATAGATAATGTAAGGTATTCTGTTGGTTAAGCTTTCTCTTGTTAAAACCTCTGTATTCGACAGTTGAACTATGTTTTGAAGTATTCTGGAATTCGTTTGGAATATTTTCTGTTAGTCTGTGCATGGACAGCTTCTGGTTTTGGAGCTATCCATGTAGTGTGATTTTTTTTTCTTAAGTTTCTGTCATGTTAGAGCCATCCATGTAATTTGTTTTTCCTTAAAATTCCGTCGTGTTTTTCCCGATATGTTCAAAAATCATGTTTTGAATCGTTTTCTGAAGTTTGAAGTTTTCATACATTCTGTTTCCACAACTTTTGTTTTTATGTAATCATGTTAAAAGTTGCCAGTTTTGTCTTTCACAAATTTCATCTTCCAGTCACTGTTCACATTTTTCATCTTCCGGTTACTGTTCACAAATTTCATCTTCCGGTCACTGTTCACAAATTTCATCTTCCGGTCACTGTTCACATTTTTCATCTTCCGGTCACTGTTCACAAATTTCATCTTCCGGTCACTGTTCACAAATTTCATCTTCCGGTCACTGTTCACAAATTTCATCTTCCGGTCACTGTTCACAAATTTCATCTTCCGGTCACTGTTCACATTTTCATCTTCCGGTCACTGTTCACATTTTTCATCTTCCGGTCACTGTTCACAAATTTCATCTTCCGGTCACTGTTCACAAATTTCATCTTCCGGTTACTGTTCACACTTTGCATCTTCCGGTCACTGTTCACGTTTTTATTCATTTCCAGTTTATGTTTATTTATTTTACTTTGATTTTATTTTATGTTATCCATTTTAAATGTCCATGAGTTTTAAAAAGTCGAAAAAAAAATAGTTGTCCCCGTTTTCTGCAAATGTCCCGGAGTGACGGCTCGGTTCTTGGATCCCGATCGGGTCCGGTTTTCGGGTCGTCACAAAATAGGTGGGTAAGGACATAGTGGGTTGAATGTAAGGCGAACGTAAGACGAGACACACCTTAGAATGAGGTAACCTAGGGTGGATACACGTAGGATTTGTTTCCCTTAGAGAGTTACATCTTATGAGAGATAGTTAGTAAACCCTTGGAGTTTTAGGGATACATTAAATCAAAGTGCAGTTCGAAGTTAGAAATGAAGTTATCAGAAAATACCTTAAATCGTTAAGATACCATCAGGGCTCTAGCAAAAGTAGAGGTAGTGACAAGAGATTGGAGTTGATACGATGAAAGAGATTACTCCACTGGGTTAAACTGGATCGATAGCTAAGGATTCAGGTTGGAAGTTTTAATGGATTATTTTAGACTTACATAGAGTGGAAGTATCTAGGTATATTGCATTTGAGTATCTAGTTTCAGTAAGTGTTGTTAATACTTTAGAAGATGTGACTGATTGAAATAAGGTGGTGATTGTGAAATCTAAGTGATTATGTAGAAGTGTTCATCTTAATTAGTAGTGTAAGATCTGAGGAATTAGAGACTTTTCAATTAGAGGAACGGGATATTGTACGAAAAGTATTTGAGTTACTTAGGGATAATGTTAAGTAGAAGGTTGTAAGGTTCGACTCGTATGTAACGAAGTCGAAATTGCAGATGTTGTAAATAAATTAAGCTAGAGTTGATAAGCTTAAGTGTTGGCGAACTTAAGCATGAGATGTGAATATGAACTCGAGTATTAGTAGAGGATGGGAGATGTAAGGTAGAAGAACGATGAGATTGAATTCTAGATTTTGGACGAATATATGAGAGAGAATAGTTAACTAAGAGAGAGAGTTAGGATAAGAGAGTTAGCCTTTGTATGAAGTTGAAGAATTTAGAGGATAGGTGAGGAGTGATTAAGTTAAAGTTAATAAAATGTGTAAGAGTACATAGTTATGAAAGTTAGACTAAGTTAGGCGTTTGAACTATGTTAGTGGGTGAATAGTGAGGTAAGTGAGGACATTAGTAAATTCTATTGGAGAGTAGTGGATAGGAAGACACGAAGTGCGTAAATATTATGGAAGTTTTGAGGTCGAAAGGAAGGGCGTAAATATCATTTCGGGTGTCGAGTGTAAAGTCGGGAAAGAGTTAGTTTAGACTTAAGAATTTGAGTGTTTTGTAATGACTGAAATTAGGGGTTAGACAAATTGAGTATAGTGAATGTAAGTACGAAGATTCAGAATATACTTTGAGGAATAGTTGATAGGTTTAAGAGATGAGAGCTTTGAGTATGAGGGTTGTGTTGGAATAACTAATGAAATGTCATTGTTTGAGATATAAATTGTCTTGATTGGCTAATATAAATAAGTGTAAGAGATAGAAGTGATAAGTTAGGAGTGAGAAGGTAGAATAGAAAGAAAGTTAAAACTTAAGGATTTAGGATAAGATGTTTATGTACTGAGTTCTTAGTGTTACGGTAGTAAGATATCTTGGAGATGTGAGGTAGTTATGTATGTGGTGATGAATGTTGATGAGCATTAGATTAGAGGAGTTAGAGTTGGAATTAAGTTGGAAAGATTTGAAAGTATATGTGATAATTGATTTAATTGAAGTTAATGGACATATAAATACTCAAGTTATAAGGAGCAAGGTTAGGAACATGAAAACTTTGGGAGATGTAGAATGTTGATGAGCATTAGATTAGAGGAGTTAGAGTTGGAATTAAGTTGGAAAGATTTGAAAGTATATGTGATAATTGATTTAATTGAAGTTAATGGACATATAAATACTCAAGCTATAAGGAGCGAGGTTAGGAACATGAAAACATTGGGAGATGTAGAAAAGTGTTGTGAAGTCAATAATTGTAGGGATTATTGAGCGTTGTGGTGTATAGTTTAGGATGTCTAGTTTAGAATGACCCAATTTAGAATCGTAGAGAGTTGCCAATTTGAAGTGAATGAAGACTCAGTTAGGATTTTGAGTGTATAGTGAATTGATTTAGATAGTGAGAGTTCGTAGTACGTGGATGATGTTAGAATGAGGAATAAGGGTACGATGCGATAGTAAGATCGAAGGGAATTTGAAATATAGAACTAAGGGTAAGAAGTTTACTTCGTAGGTTCTAGTGTTACGCTATCGAGATGACTTTGGAGGTTTGAGATTGTTTGATAGAAAAGTAAGTGACTGGGTGAACTTAGTTAGGAAGATTTAGGAGTGTGGATTACACGATATGTATTTCAGTCAAACACTCTTAACTAATAGGATGCCTAAGTGCGCTGTCGTGAGAAATTTACTAGGTGACCAAGGATTTAAGTTAGGATTTAAGTTGACAGACTGATAGCTGCTTAGGTCGTAGAAGTAGTTAAGATTTAGTGTGGCAACCCTAAAGTTAAGAGGGTTGTAACGCTCCGAGTTTTCTGAACCCGGTTCGCTACTCATAACCCGAATATAACTAAGAAACTTTGAACCAAATTTAAAATTTCGCTTGAAAGTCAAAATTTGATGTTTTCTAAAACCTCGAAATATCAAAAAAAAGAACTAGTAGCGGAAATCATTTAAGCAAAAATAGTGTTAAACAAAACTATATAAAGAATGTTGAATAATCGGTTGGAATATTAAGAAACAATCGGCCAAAGGAAATAAGAGTTTAAATCATGAAATACTTGAAAGGTTACAGAAGTCAAACATATCTACCGCCGAGCAATAGTCAACGGAAGAGGCTGAAACGGGAACCAGAAGGCTTCCCTGGTGACAAAGCGACAAAACTTTGGCTACATCATCCGGTCACAAACGACAAAACACTTCCTACATCCACCGGTGATGTCAGCCGATTGATTTATTCATCCGATCGACTTTATCATACATCCACCGGTGACGTCAGCTGGATGATTCATTAATCCGATCGACTTTATCATACATCCACCGGTGACGTCAGCCGGATGATTCATTCATCCGATCGACTTTCACTGAGGACATCTTCCGATAGAGAACAGATTAACAACTCAACATCTGCCGATAGACTTCATCTACCGACAGAGAACAGAACAACAACTCTAACTACGGAAATGAATTTACTCACTTTATTGAAACCATTCAGAAACAATTCAAATTATTGCATTACTCAAATCCAGTAAGAACCAACGTTTAAACTCCACAGGATACTATCATTAGAAAATCTCAAAACGTATTCAAAATATAAAAAAAACATTACTGTCATGAAAACTTAGCATACTCAGATTGAGACACTGTCAACTAAACCATTCCAACTAAACTATTCATCTGTGCACTCAAGGAAATCACCTACAGTCTCCTCAAAACCTACATCACAAAACTCATCTATTAGCGTAATGCTAAGTAAGTAAAGCAGTAAGAAAATGAAATGCTGAAATGCTGAATCATAAATTCCTAAACATGCAAATTTCTACTTTCTCATCTCAGTTGCATTTGCATTCGTTTCTGTTCAGATCCTCCTGTGAAATTGGGAGTTGGATCACTTCTCCCAAAGTACAAGTATCCACTGACTCATTAAGGGTTGGATTAGTTCCCTTAACAGTAAAATGATGCACATAACTGTTCAGATCCCCCTGTGAAATTGGGAATTGGATCAATTTTCCCAAAGTATAAGCAACCACTGTCTCATTAAGGGCGGATTATTTCCTTTAACAGTGTATCTGTTCACATAGGTGTTTCAATATGTTCATTCCTTACCCTACCAACATGCATTCAAATTCATTTTAGTATATTTTTTTAAAACATGGTGCATGATACCAAGACACTTTCAAATAAACATAACCCTAATGTTTTGTGATGTAGGCCCTAAGGCACAAGCAAACTTCACTTACCTGGTCTCCTGGAAGTCGCTTGGTTTCAACTACTCTAGAAGCCCTGTTCACCTAATGTCATAAACAAAATACCATTCAGATCTTCATTAATCCTCATCCTACACCATTCACAAACCTAAGAAGCTAGTTTAGAAGTTCGGATCATCGCACACTCCTGATTCAACACTAACCCGAACTCAACTCACTCACTACATTCTAAAAAATACACACATTGCACTCTATTTGCTATCTAGCCACTAAATCTCGAGAAAACGAAGGGAAAACTTACCTAGTTTGAGGAAATGGAGATCGGAGGGGGAAAATCGCCTGGAGCTCTGTTGAGCTTGAGCTGAATACCGAGAAGAAAAAATGAAGGAACAGTGGTGGCTAAACCTCATTAAACCCTTCCTTAAATACGTTATCCACAATAAATTTCAATTTACCATTTTGTCCTTACTCATTCACCTATTAACCTAATCACTAATTCACCAAAAATTTTAATTTTACAACATTCTCTATAATTGGAAAAAGGTAAATCGGTTAATAGAAACCGGGTGTTACAATCTACCCTCCTTAAAAGAATTTTGTCCTCAAAATTCAGTACCTGAATAACTCTGGATGTTGGTCCATCATGTCTTGCTGGCGCTCCCAGGTTGTCTCCTCTAAGTTCTGGTTGTGCCATAAGACTTTCACTAGAGGAACCTCTTTGTTGCGCAATACTTTAACTGCATAGTCTAAGATCTTTACTGGTTTCTTCTCATAGGTAAGAGTAGGATGAATTTCGATGTTCTGCTGTTCCACAATCTGGTATGGATCCCTTATGCATTTCTTCAACATAGAAACATGGAACACACTATGTACTCCCTCCATAGAAGCCGGTAACTGCAACTGATAGGCTGCTCTCCCAACTCTTTTCAGAATAGTGAACGGCCCAATAAATCTGCCTCTCTTCCCAAATCTGACAACTCCTTTGAATGGTGACACCTTGAGAAAAACTTCGTCACCTACCTCAAATTCCAATTCTCTACGCCTGCAATCTGCATAGCTTTTCTGTCGGCTCTGAGCTGCCAAAATTCTCTGTCGGATGAGGGCAACCTTCTCAACAGGTTGTTGCACAATGTCAGGACCAAGCAACTGTGTTTCACCAACTTCATCCCAGTACAAATGTAATCTGCATTTTTGTCCATACAATGCCTCATAAGGTGCCATTCCTATTGTTGCCTGAAAACTGTTATTGTAAGAGAATTCTACTAAGGGTAGGTACTTACTCCAGGAACCTTGAAAATCCAATGTGCATGCACGAAGCATATCCTCTAATGTTTGAATGGTTCTCTCGGACTGTCCATCTGTTTGAGGGTGAAAAGCTGTGCTAAAACTAAGCTGCCTACCCATAGCCTCGTGCAAACTCTTCCAAAACTTAGATGTAAATCTAGAGTCTCGGTCTGAAACTATAGAACTTGGAACTCCATGTAGTCTAACAACTTCATGCACATGCAACTCAGCAAGCTGATCCATCGAGTAAGTCACCTTTATCGGTAGGAAGTGAGCTGATTTGGTTAGGCGATCAACTATCACCCAAATTGCATCATGTCCTTTTGCTGTTCTAGGCAGTCCTAAAACAAAGTCCATCGTTATTTGTTCCCATTTCCACTCAGGAACTGGTAAAGGTTGCAATGTTCCAGAGGGTCTTTGATTCTCAGCTTTAACCTGTTGACAAACAAGGCACGATTCCACATGTTCTGCCACACTTCGCTTCATACCTGGCCACCAATAATGCTGTCTAAGATCCTTGTACATCTTTGTACTCCCAGGGTGAACAGAGAACCTAGAAGAGTGTGCTTCAGAAAGAATCTCATCATGGAGTTCCTTAATGGCAGGAACAAACCACCTATTTTTAAACTTAAGGATTCCATCGGTAGAATGGTTAAAATCTGATTTGTCCGTAGAATTCATGCTTAACTTGTACTTGTTACACTCTTCATCATTCGTCTGAGCTTCCTTAATTTTCCCAAGAATGGTTGGCTTTAAGGTTATGGCTGAGAGTATAGCTGATACACTGGACACTACTTCTAGATTAAACCTCTGGAATTCTGTCTCTAAGGCTAATGACATATCAAAAATCATAGATGGGGTTGATGTTGTTACTCTACTTAAAGCATCTGCCACAACATTTGTTTTGCCGGGATGGTATTTTATCTCAAAATCATAATCCTTGACAAACTCCAACCATCGACGCTGCCTCATGTTTAGTTCCTTCTGTGTGAAAATATACTTCAGGCTCATATGATCCAAAAATATCTCACAAGGTTGTCCATACAAGTAATGCCTCCAAATCTTAAGTGCAAATACCACTGCAGCTAATTCTAAGTCAAGTGTAGGATAGTTCTTCTCATGTGTTTTCAATTGTCTAGAGGCATAAGCTATCACTTTTCCATTATGCATCAACACACAACCAAGACCAATTTTGGAAGCATCGCAATAAATACTAAATTTACCATCTTCAACTGGAAGGGTTAAAATTGGGGCATTGGTCAGTTTCTGTTTCAAGGTCTGGAAACTATGTTCACATTCATCAGTCCATATATACTTCACATTTTTCCTTGTTAACTTAGTAAGAGGTGTAACAATCTTCGAAAATCTTTCAATGAATTTTCTATAATACCCAGCAAGTCCAAGAAAACTCCTGATATCTGTAGCATTCCTTGGTTGGGGCCATTCCTTAACTGCCTGAACCTTAGCTGGATCAACAGATATCCCATCCCCAGAGATAACATGTCCTAAAAAGTGAACTTTGTCCAACCAAAATTCACACTTAGAAAACTTGGCGTAGAGTTGGTGCTGTTTTAACACTTCCAACACCAAGGTCAGGTGCCTAGCGTGCTCATCTTTAGTACGGGAATAGATCAGGATGTCATCAATGAACACTATGACAAATTTATCTAGGTATTCATGAAACACCCTATTCATAAGATCCATAAAGGCTGCTGGCGCATTTGTCAATCCAAAGGACATAACCAAAAACTCATAATGTCCATACCTTGTGCGAAAGGCAGTCTTCGGGATATCTTCAGATTTAACCTTCAACTGATAATAACCGGACCTAAGGTCAATCTTAGAGAAAACTCTTGCACCATTAAGTTGGTCAAATAAATCATCAATTCTCGGCAATGGATACTTATTCTTGACAGTTAACTTATTCAATTCCCTATAATCAACGCACATACGCATTGATCCATCTTTCTTTTTGACAAAAAGGACAGGCGCACCCCATGGTGAAAAGCTTGGGCGTATGAACCCTTTCTCTAACAAATCCTCCAACTGCTTCTTTAATTCCTTAAGTTTGTTTGGAGCTGATCTATATGGGTTTTTAGACACAGGCTCGGCTCCGGGGTAAACATCTACAATAAATTCAATTTCTCTGTCTTGCGGTAAACCAGGAAGGTCATCTAAAAATACTTCAGGGAAGTCTTGGACAATCAAGACATTTTGAGGATTTACTTTTCCTATACGTTGTGTGTCTAAAACACTAGCTAAGAAGCACAAGTACTCTACACATAGGGAAGGTTTAGTGTTAATAGAAGTCATCACAGACATTTCCTTACTCTTCTTTGAAGATTGAAACGTATGTTTCAATTTACCAGGGGGTTGAAAGCTAACTATTCCAGTTCTACAATCAATTGTGGCGTGGTGTTTAAACAATAAGTCCATTCCTAGGATTACATCAAAACCTATAATATCCATAATAATAAGATCAGCAGGTAAACTTACGTTCCCTACTAACACATCACTGTCAAGCATCACTTGGTTAGAGTGCATACATTCACCAGAGGGTAATGTAACATTAAACATATGCATGGAAGGAGTAAACTGTACATCCAACTTATCAGCATATGCAGAGGCTATAAATGAATGCGTTGCACCGGAATCTATTAAAGTAAAAGCAGGCATAGAGTTGATCAATATAGTACCTGACACAACAGCAGGCTGTTCCTCACCCGACTCCGTCATGGAGAATATTCTTGGTTTAATCATAGCAGGGCCACTCTTAGGAACTGGACAATCCCTGCTAATGTGGCCGACCTTGTTACAATTGTAGCATCTGGTGATTCTAGGCTTCGAGCATTCCTTGAACGTGTGTCCAACCTCCTCACAGTTGAAACACTTTCCAAAGCCCAGTCTGCATTCCCCCGGGTGGTTCTTCAAACACTTAGGACACTGGGAAATTTCCTGACATTCTGTACCTTCCCTCCTGCTCCTTGGCTATTTTGGCCTTCACTTGGCCTCTTCGTTCCTCTTAGTTGGTGGGGCTGGTTAAACCTTTGTGGGACCTCTTTTGGTCTAGCACACTTCCCTTCAGCTTCTTCCACTTCCAGAGCAGTGGACACAACCTCACTGAATGTCAAACCTTTAATACCACAGAATTTAACCCCTCGGTAGATTTCTGGCTTCAGTCCATGCATAAATTTAAACACTTTATCCTCGTCCTTGTGAGCGAAATGTCCAGCAAACCTGGACAAGGACTTAAATTGCCTACTGTATTCGGCCACAGACCCTGTCTGGTTCAAGTTTAGAAACTCCAATTTCTTCGCGGTTTGGACTGTGCTGCTAAAATACTTCTCATAGAAAATGTCATTGAATTGTGACCAAGGCATCGCTGAAACATCAGTGGTGGTCTCTATTGTTTCCCACCAGAGTTGAGCTTCACCAGCCAAGTGAAATATTGCCAACGTGACCTTGTCTCCTTCTCCAATGTTGGCACACCTAAACATGCTTTCAATCTTCCTAAGCCATCCATCAGCAATAACTGGATCAGATGACTGTTCATCAAACGTGGGTGGTCTTAGTCTCCAGAATCTGTCTCCAGAATGTTCATTGCTAGAACCCGAGTTGGCACTTCCTTGCACCTCTCGGTTCAGCAGTACTCCTAGTTGGTCAGACTGTTGGCGCACTAAATCAGTTTGCTGACGCACTAAATCTGTCAGCTGCCTAATCACACTAGGCTCCTCTTCACTTCTCACATTAGGCATCTCTCATTGTACTTAATTCCTGTGCAGGGTCAATTACACTCTTAAATATCTAATAACTAAGGTTAACATAAACACTTACAGTTGTTGAAGTACTCCCATGTAACGATTGACACTGATGAGTAATCTTTTGAACGGTTTAACTGAATGTCTTTGATACCATACTGTAACGCTCCGAGTTTTCTGAACCCGGTTCGCTACTCATAACCCGAATATAACTAAGAAACTTTGAACCAAATTTAAAATTTCGCTCGAAAGTCAAAGATTTGATGTTTTCTAAAACCTCGAAATATCAAAAAAAAAGAACTAGCAGCGGAAATCATTTAAGCAAAAATAGTGTTAAACAAAACTATATAAAGAATGTTGAATAATCGGTTGGAATAATAAGAAACAAGGCCAAAGGAAATAAGGGTTTAAATCATGAAATACTTGAAAGGTTACAGAAGTCAAACATATCTACCGCCGAGCAATAGTCAACGGAAGAGGCTGAAACGGGAACCAGAAGGCTTCCCTGGTGACAAAGCGACAAAACTTTGGCTACATCATCCGGTCACAAACGACAAAACACTTCCTACATCCACCGGTGACGTCAGCTGATTGATTCATTCATCCGATCGACTTTATCATACATCCACCGGTGACGTCAGCCGGATGATTCATTCATCTGATCGACTTTATCATACATCCACCGGTGACATCAGCCGGATGATTTATTCATCCGATCGACTTTCACTGAGGACATCTTCCGATAGAGAACAGATTAACAACTCAACATCTGCCGATAGACTTCATCTACCGACAGAGAACAGAACAACAACTCTAACTATGGAAAGGAATTTACTCACTTTATTGAAACCATTCAGAAACAATTCAAATTATTGCATTACTCAAATCCAGTAAGAACCAACGTTTAAACTCCACAAGATACTATCATAAGAAAATCTCAAAACGTATTCAAAATATAAAAAAACATTACTGTCATGAAAACTTAGCATACTCAGATTGAGACACTGTCAACTAAACCATTCCAACTACATACTTCAGTTAATCCGCCTCATCAATTTACCAGGCCGAAACATGGATGTACTCCTCCAACCACATCTATTCATCTGTGCACTCAAGGAAATCACCTGCAGTCTCCTCAACACTTACATCACAAAACTCATCTATTAACCTAATGCTAAGTAAGTAAAGCAGTAAGAAAATGAAATGCTGAAATGCTGAATCATAAATTCCTAAACATGCAAATTTCTACTTTCTCATCTCAGATACATTTGCATTCGTTTCTGTTCAGATCCCCCTGTGAAATTGGGAGTTGGATCACTTCTCCCAAAGTACAAGTATCCACTGACTCATTAAGGGTTGGATTAGTTCCCTTAACAGTAAATATGATGCACATAACTGTTCAGATCCCCCTGTGAAATTGGGAATTGGATCAATTTTCCCAAAGTATAAGCATCCACTGTCTCATTAAGGGGCGGATTATTTTCCTTAACAGTGTATCTGTTCACATAGCTATTTCAATATGTTCATTCCTTACCATGCCAACATGCATTCAAATTCATTTTCGTATATTTTTTTAAAACATGGTGCATGATACCAAGACACTTTCAAATAAACATAACCCTAATGTTTTGTGATGTAGGCCCGAAGGCACAAGCAAACTTCACTTACCTGGTCTCCTGGAAGTCGCTCGGTTTCAACTACTCTGGAAGCCTTGTTCACCTAATGTCATAAACAAAATACCATTCAGATCTTCACTAATCCTCATCCTACACCATTCACAAACCTAAGAAGCTAGTTTAGAAGTTTGCATCATCGCACACTCCTGATTCAACACTAACCCGAACTCAACTCACTCGCTGCATTCTAAAAAATACACACATTGCACTCTATTTGCTATCTAGCCACTAAATCTTGAGAAAACGAAGGGAAAACTTACCTAGTTGGAGGAAATGGAGATCAGAGGGGGAAAAATCGCCTGGAGCTCTGTTGAGCTTGAGCTGAATACCGAGAAGAAAAAATGAAGGAACAGTGGCGGCTAAACCTCATTAAACCCTTCCTTAAATACGTTATCCACAATAAATTTCAATTTACCATTTTGTCCTTACTCATTTACCTATTAACCTAATTACTAATTCACCAAAAATTTTAATTTTACAACATTCTCTATAATTGGAAAAAGGTAAATTCGTTAATAGAAACCGGGTGTTACAAGGGTAGAGTTGAGATGTGTAACATTGAAAAATAACAAGGCTACAAATTTTGAGGACAAAATTTTTGTATGGAGGGTGGATTGTAATACTCGGGATTTTTTTTTTAAAAAATTAAAAATTGGAGAGAAAATAAAAGAATAATAAAATAGGTTTTTTTAATTACTTTAAAAGAAAAATGAATGGTTTCTTAATTTAGGTTCGGGTATTCCCAATGAAATTAAGCCGGGGGTTATAATTAAGAACGAAAGTTAACGAAATTTGAAATAGTCGAAAACACGGAAGGGCAAAACGGTAAATGAGGATTAATTAATGGTTAGTTTTATTATTATTATTATTTTAAAAAATATATATATAATAAAATGACATAAAGGCCGAAGCCATTCTGTCGTTCGCGAACGCCGAAGGCATGGCAGCGAAGGCGAGAGGCGAGGGCGAGCGATCGACGGCCGTTCACCGCTGATTTTCGTGGTTTTCCGGCCAGACGATGGCGACATGCAGACTCCGGCCCGTCTCCGCGCACAAGTCCGACGGGTAAGCCATTTTTGCCCTTTTTTTGCTCTGTTCAAGGCCGAGGGTGTGGAGCAAGTTTGAGCTCCGATCACCGGCAGTTTGTTGTTGTTTCCGGCGTGGGTTTGCCGACCCTTGGTCCGGCTTTCATCGCCTTGCCGTGATGAGCCTCGTTTGGATGAAATTCAGTGAAGCCCGATTTGGGCATTTCGAGTTTGGTGATGTGTAGGCTTGATTTTAATGAAGTTTAACTATTTGTCGTAGGTCGAGCTGTAGATGGGCAGGGAACTGAGTAACCTCACCGAGTTAGGACGCCAGGTAAGTAGTGGATTGCTTGTGTTTTGCCTTCGGGCCTACACCATGGAACGGTAGGGCATTATTTGTTAGTTTGCTTATTTGGTTGTTTTCTTTCGTGTTGCGTGTCGTTGTGTTGTTTCGTGTTGTATTGCATATCTTTGTTGAAACATGCATTGTGAGTTATAGTACGCTACGCTAGAGATGAGTAGTTGCATTGTTTAGCATTGTGAGTAGAGAGAGAAGATTATGAGCACGTGTACCGCCCTACAGGGACCCACGTGACAACGCAATCTGGAATAGGGTGCCTTGTCGGGATACGGTGCTGGTAGTAGCACCCCGAAGGAAACTCTATGAAGGATGATTGGCTAAAATACGTAAATGTCGTGAGTATGAATTCCTAGACGGTTATAGGATTCTACGATCGACGAGGGAGATTATGCATGGCCATCCTAGACGGTTATGAGATGTGAGCTGTCTGGTCTTGCTCTGGTGATTCTGAGTTTGGCCGTCCTAGATGGTTATGAGATGTGTGCCCACTCAAATCACACGGCTTATGAAATGATTAAAGCAACGAACACTAAAATATGTAAATGTCGTGAGTATGAATTCCTAGACGGTTATAGGATTCTACGATCGACGAGGGAGATTATGCATGGCCATCCTAGACGGTTATGGGATATGAGCTGTCTGGTCTTGCTCTGGTGATTCTGAGTTTGGATGTCCTAGACGGTTATGGGATGTGTGCCTACTCAAATCACACGGCTTATGAAACGATTACTGTAACGAACAACAAATAAGCACAACTGAGTGGTAGAAACTGCATGTGTTAGGTTGATTGCATTATGTTGTCGCATTTGTTATTCCCTACTTGCTAAGCATTAGGCTTACGTTTTGTGTTCTATGGTGTAGGTGGCGAGTATTGTCCAGGTGAGGTAGAGGGGACAACCGAGGATGAGGCCGCAGACGGAGGAGTTCGGGGCATGCCGGTGCAGGCAGTTGTCGGGGCGTCACGACCATGGTCTTCAGGAAAATGTAGGACTTTACATTTTAGCAGTTTATTGTAGATGTCTGTTTGTAGAAATGATGGGAATGCTTAACTCATTTTGGTTGATATTTTTTATAGTTGTGGTATAGCTATGTGTATTTGTGGTAATGGTCATAGGTAAGGGTGATGTATCGCCCTATACTGTGCACTTTCTTCATTTAGGGATGTTAGTATTTTAGTTTCCTCTTTACTGCTATTTGGTGATTTCGTATGCTGAATAAGTTGAGTAGAAGTATTCTGGATTGGTTGGGATTGAATTTTATGCAGGTGTTTAGCATTTTGGAGGCGCCATTTTCAGGCGTTACTTTGTTAAAATTTTTGGGGAAGACGCCGCGATATTTAACGGTTAGAATTAAGAGAAATTATTGAGTCTAGGCAGCTAGGTATGACGCAAGAGAGTTCTGAGAGACTTAGTTTTAAATTCTGTAGTGTCAATTTTATTTAAATTATGTTTTGGCGTGGGATTGGTTAGCAAAGTAGCTCAACGAGCCAGGGTGGGTTCGGGGGCGTTACAATTTTGGTGGAGAGAAAAAAGCTAAATTTGTTAGGGACTTACATCTGAAAGTACAAGAGAACATTCGAGAGAGAAACGAGCATTATGCATGTCAAGCAAACAAAAGCTATAAAAAGATTATATTTGAACCCGGAGATTGGGTTTGGCTACATCTTCGAAAAGAGAGGTTTCCAAATCAACGGAAAAGCAAGTTTTATCCACGAGGAGATGGATCATTTCAAGTCCTTGAACGCATAAACGACAATGCCTAAAAGATTGACTTACCTAGCGAATATGGTAATGTTAGTGCATCTTTTAATGTTAGTGACTTATCTTTATATGATGCAGGAGATTCGAGGACGAATCTTTTCGAAGAGGGAGGGAATGATGTGATCCAAGCAGCGACCAAGCCCAAGCCCAAGCCCAAGAGCAACGATCCAATTGAGGACATTGGCGGCCCAATGACACGGTCCAAAGCTAAGAAGATGCGTGAGGCCTTGCAAGGATTAATTTTAGAGATCCAAGGGAGAGAGGAGCCGCGACAACTTGATCTAAAACTATTGAATGTGTCGAGGATTGAAGATAATCAAAATCAAGTTGAAGCAAGGGAGACCAAAGATGCATGAAGATTTACCTGTGCCATGCACATGCACGTGTAAGAATTAAAAAGTCACATGCGAAGCACATGCAAATCCAAACAAATCACGCATGAGAGATTTTATCTGACAGAATCTACTCAAATCAATTCAAATCATATTCAAACGTAGTTTAAACGTGAGATGATATCTTATCATGCAAAGGATCATTATCTCACGATTTTATTAGTTATTTTATTTTTATTTTTATTTTTATTTTTAATTATTTAGTTTAATTTTAATGTGTAGCCTATTTAATGGCAAAACTATTTTATTTAATGAAAGAACAAGTTTGAATTAAAAAGGTTGAGTTTTTTAGAGAGGATTTCTCTTTAGTTCTTTGCGAAGAACAACGATCTTCTTCAAGTCACGCTTGAAGAATCTCGCTTGATAGCTTTGGTTCTTACCAACGAGTTTGGTCTGGGTCAAGCTCCTGTTTTGATAGCTTTGGTTCAGCCAACAGGTGTGGCTCGGGTCATGCTCCTGTTTTGATAACTAGGGTTCCATCGAATTCTTCGATTGGGGTCTTAGTTCCTTACTTTGTTCTTGAATCAAAAAGGCGTTCCTTTCAATTATTCCGCGTTGTTGTCGGGTCCCGGGTCCTTTCAATCCGAGGTTCGCATCATTGATACTTGGTGGCAAGAACTTTCTTAACCAACCCTTCCTTCTACATGTTGATTCTTATTTTGTGAGTTTCTAGAAAACTCAATCGCCAATTTTGGACTCCTCAATCTCGGTTCAATTATAAAGACCTACCCTCACGATGATATTTGAAACATAGTTATCTCAATACTCCTCATTGATTACCTTTTGTCGATGGCAACCTTCTCACGCTCTTTCTTTAGGAATTAGGCCTCACATGACTCTCCCAACTTTGGAGAACAACTTGCCCTTCTTTTGGGTCACAAATAACTCTCTTCATTTTGGAAAAATGATGCTCTTCTTTTGGGCCTTTGACGACTTCAAGTTTTACCACATCATTGTCTTTCATTCAACACAATGATAGCTTCTCCATAAAGGAGGTATTTTGGTTGAATAACATCTCTTTTCAATGAAGCAATTCAGCTCAAATAATATCTTCTCTTCTCACGAAAATAGCATTTGGCTCCGATACAATTTTGTTTGAAAATATAAACTAGAAATATGCTCTGATACCATTTTGTTGGAAAATATGAAGCGGAAATATGCTCTAATCCCATTTTGTTGAAAAATATAAAACGAAAATATGCTTTTTATACTAATTTGTCGGAATGAGAAAAATGGACTCTAGAGAAGAAGTATTAATGAGGAAGACTACAAAATCAATTAACATATTTTTTCAATCATTTGGAAATGTCGAATTCTATATTTCCATTCAACTTTCGTCAACTTACGAAAGATAATTACGAGAATTGGTGCATTCGTATGACGACTCTCCAAAGAACATGTAGGAGAGATCAACAAGCTCTTACCCTTATTCATCAATGTTTGGATGAACCCATGTTTGAGAGAGTATCAAATACAACCACTCTATAGCAAGCATGAAAGATTCTCCAAAATTCTTATCAAGGAGTTGATAAGGTTAAGAAGGTACGTCTTCAAATCCTATGAGGAGAACTTGAAGCATTGCGAATGAGAGAATCCGAGTCCATAGCGAATTTCTTTTCTTTGGCAATCGTAAACCAAATGAAGAGATATGAAGAAAGAATGGAAGATGTTCGTGTCAATGAAATGGTTCTTCACTCGTTGCATTCAAAGTTTGATTATATGACTGTACCTATCGAGGAGTCCAAAGACTTAGATACCATGATGGTTGACCAACTTATGAGGGTTCTTTACAAGCTGATGAAGAGAGAACCAACAAGAAGGAGGAGTCGATTGAGCAGTTTTGGCCACCAAGCTCTTGGTGAATGAAAAAGAGAATGAATGTGGGATAAGTCTACGAGGAAGAGGACGTGGACAAGCTAGAGGAAGAGGTCGAGGACGTCAAAATCTTGACAATAAAAAGAAGAGCCATTTCGTAAGAGGCCGCGGTAGTGGAAGCCACTCGAGGCAAAATAATTGATCAAGTGTTCAATTCTACAATTGCCAAAAGCATGCACACTATGCTTCCAATTGTTGGAGTCCTCAAAATGTCAAAGAAATGACAAATTATGCTTAAAATGAAGAGGCGGAGGAAAATTTCTTTCATGCTTACAAAGGAGGAGAATGAAGCAAAAGCGACATATGATATCTTTGACAACGCTGCAAACAATCACATGTTTTGCAACAAGTGCAAATTTACGGAGATCGACAACTTGGTGACTAGATTAGTCACGTTTGGAGATAACTCCAAAGCTCAAATAGAATGCAAAGATACAATTTTAATTCGTATGAAAAATGGCGGTCATCAACTAATTAGCAATGTCTACTATGTTCCGAGTATGAAGAGTAACATTTTGAACTTGGAACAACTCTTGGAGAAAAACTATGAAGTTCACATGAAGGATTGTAGTCTCTACTTCAAGATGATAGAAAAAATGTGATCGTGAAGGTACCGATGATGAAAAACAAAATGTTCCAGTCGGATATTTAAGCCGACGTTGCTCGATGTCTGAAGGCTTGTGTGAAGGACACTTCATGGCTTTGGCACTTGAAACTTGTCCATCTCAATTTTGTGGAATTAATTTATTGGGCTAGAAAAGGATGTTGAAGGCTTGCCATCTATAGATCAACCATACCTGTTATGCAAAGGGTGTCTTGTCAGCAAACAATTTCGAAAGAGTTTTTCGAAAAAGACAACATAAAGAGCTAGTAAACCGTTCAACTGGTTCATGCTGATGTATGCGGATCAATTAAGTCTTTGTCGTTCGGTAAAAATTGATATTATCTCCTCTTCATTGTTGATTTTAGTAGAAAAACTTGTATTTTTTGAAGGAGAAATCTCGAGTTATTGGAGTTTTTAGAAAATGCAAAGCATATGTGGAAAGAGAAAGCAGATATTTCATTAAATCTTTGAGATAAGATAATGGAGGTGAGTTTACTTCTAACGACTTTAATGAGTTTTATGAAGCACATGGCATCCAGTGGTTCTTAACTATTCCAAGATCTCCTTAACAAAGTGGTGTTGTTGAAAAAAAAATTGAACCATTTTAGATATGGTAAGCAGTATGTTGAAAACCAAGAAGATGCTGAGAGAGTTTTGGGCAGAAGTTGTTGATTGTGTTGTCTACCTATCAAATAGGTGCCTGATGAGAAGCTTATGGGACAAAACACTTCAAGAAGCATGGAGTGAAAGAAAACCAAAGTGCTTCCCATTTGAGAGTGTTTAGAAGCATCAGTTATGTGCATGCACAGATCAAGAAAGGTCGAAGCTTGATGATAAAAGCAAGAAGTACATCTCTATCGATTATGATCAATGCTCAAAAGGCTACAAGCTCTATGATCCAAGTCTTTGAAAGAGAATTATTAGCAAAGACGTGGAGTTCAACGAAGAAGATTGTTGGGAATGGAGTGATGAAAACAAAAGAAGGTTGGAGTTCTTTCCTTTCTTTGATGAGGAGAAAACAAGTGAAGTTCTAGAACCGCTACACCTCCAAGATCACCAACAAGATTAAATACACCTTCATCTTCTTCAAGTGGAAGCTCAAGTGAAAGAGAGCCTCGTATGAGAAAACGTCAAGATTTTTATGAGATAACACAAAATCTAAGTGAAGATATAACTCTATTTTTTTCTCTTTGTCGATTGCGAGCCCTTAGTATTTGAAGAAGTTGTGAAAGATGAAAAATGGTTGATTGTCATGGATAAAGAGATTGTTTCAATTGAGAAGAACAAGACATGAGAGCTAACAACCATTCTAGAAGGACAAAAGCTCATTGGTGTGGAGTGGGTTTTCAAAGAAAAGAAGAATGCAAAGGGAGAAGTGGAAAAATACAAAGTGTTAGTGGCAAAAGGATATAGTCAACATCCATGTATTGACTATGGTGAAGTATTTGTTCATGTTGCCTATTTGAAACTATCTGGATGATTATTTCACTAGTAGTTTAGAAGAGATGGAAGATTTATAAAAAATATATAAAATATATCTAGAAAATTAAAATGTAGCTAAATGTAGATTAGCTACTTATGATCAATATAATAAGAAAGTAGAATGTTAAATAACTATAACATTCCTAGCAAACATGCAAGATTTATAATGTATATGCAGTTTATTAGAAATATATAAAATATATCTAGAAAATTAAAATGTAGCTAAGTGTAGATTAGCTGCTTATGATCAATATAACAAGAAAGTAGAATGTTAAAATAACTATAACATTCCTAGAAAACATGCAAAGTTTATAATGTATATGAAATGGGTAAGTGTTAAATATGTATAACACTCAAGATGTACATGGGTGATTGCACTAATTAGGTATGGAATAGGTAGAGCTACTTGATACGTGTGAATTAGACGTTGGATAGAATGCCTAACTAGATGTGGTCACACCTGAGAGGTAAGTAATAAAACCATATGTGTAAGGAAAAAAAAGAATAAGATAAGTAATAAGTTTTATTAAAGGTAAAAATGGAAAATGTTAAGAGATATGATATCCAAAAATGAAAACATAAATATACGTGTTTGTAAATCCTTAGAGTAAGGAATTGCATACTAAGTTTTACAAAAGTTTATAATGAGGTACCAACGTATTTTGTAGGGCTAGATATCAACAACTTACAAAGTAAGAGTAAAGAGAAGTTGGTCTGATAGTTCAAACACAACATAGGTCAAGAGTATTTTCTTTTCTTTTTTGTATTTTGTTTTTATATGGCCAAGAGTCTGTTTTATTTGGAATAGAGTCTTGCATGTTGAATAAATATTGGTTCTTGTTTTATGCACTTTGCCATGCTGTCATTTTTTAGACGTAGAATAGTCAATTTCTAGTCTTTGTATATACTTGGTTATCATATACTTCTATATATAAATATAGAGGTGAGATAACTATATGGTGTGGTGGTGCTGTGTGAGAGAAGAGTAAGAGAAGAATACGAGAGGTTAGGGTTTCATCTTTGTTAAAGAAAGGAGTATCCTCGGAGAAAGGAGATTCTGGTATCTGCGCAAGTACTATAATGCTATGAATTTTTTTCCCAAAAAAAGTTGTTATCTAGTTGCATCTGTGAATATAGGATTCATTGTCTGAACTACGTAAAAATACCATGTTAATTATTTGAGTGTTTTTTTTCGTATTCAGTTTTGGATCTCTATTTCGTTTGTTTTGTGGTATTCTTTGTACAATTGGTGCGATAAGTGTGAAAATTTAGATTACATTTCAGTTTGGGTTCAAGTTTTTGATTCAAGAAATTTTTTCAAATCTTGAATGGCTATATGAGCTTGACAAGTTACAGTAGAGAACGATTTCAATTTATTGATAATCAAAATGAAAGCGTTGTTGGTTCATTAGGGGCTTGGTCAGGCAACCAGTGAAGAAGGTATTGAAAGTCTGAAAGATAGTGATAAAGTAAGGCAGATGAAGCCAAATCTACGGTCCATAGCACAATCTTACTTGGTCTTGGGGAGGAGATGCTGAGAGATCTAACTAAGAAAAACATTGCACTATCAATCTGATTGGAATCATTTGTTCTTTACATGAAACGATCTTTGGTGAATCAGTTGTATGTTAAAAAAAACTATATACCTCGACTACAAAAGATTCTAAGGAGATGACGAAGCATTTAGAAGATTTTAAAATATCATCTTGGATCTCAATAGTATAATTGTCAAAATTACTAAAGAAGATCAAGCTATAAATCATTCTGAATTCTTTATCTGAAGTGTAAGAAATTTTTTTGGATACTTACTTTATTGGAAAGAGACACTTAAAATGGCTTATGTAAAGACAACTTTGAATTCAAAAGAACTCCATAAAAGAATAGATGAAAAAGAGAGTTAAGAAGGGGAGGGGTAAATAGCATGAGGAAGATCACAAATAAGAGAAAAATAAGAATTGAAAAGGAAAATCAAGACAAGAAAGTAATTCTTCTATAAGAAAGAATGACATTATAAAAAGCATTGTTATAAACGAAGATGAAAATTAGTAGATAAGTGGTCATAAAAAAAAAAAGATGCTACAGATGGTTATGAGTCATCAAATGTTTTGGTTGCATCATAAATGGAATAAGGACAAGCCATGGATGTAAACATTCATAAAACTATGGGAGGAAAGGTGCTTTTGGAAACAACAATACTATATCAGATGAAGGGAGACTGATCAATTCAAATAAAAATGTTTGTGAATTGTATTCTTACAACACAAGAAGTAAGGTCCGTACCCTAATTGAAACAAAATTTATTATCAGTTGGGATGTTAGATTCAAATGGCTGCTCCCTTAAAATTGAATCTCAAATTTTGAAAATTTTAAAGGGGACTATGAGTGTTATCAAAGGAAAATTACATAATGGGCCATACATATTAAATGGCGCAACAATTGTTGGTAAAGCTCATTCTAAATGTTGTATGATTACCCTCCAAATTATTTAGATATAAAAATCTTTGGACATACAGCATATGCACATGTAAAACAAGAAAAACTATTTCCCTATTCCAAGGTGGTGTGCATTTGGTGTTTTTCTTTGGTTCCTTGAGTCAAGTGGAGTAGCTCTCCATTATTAACCTAGCTTGGGTTGCTAGCTTAATTCTTAACTATTCCCTCGCCTTTTCCATTGGTATTAAGAGTTGAGGACGAAAATCTAGGCCTTAGGTGGTCGTTTTTCCTACGGGAAATTCGTTTATCCAAGAGCGTAAAACGTAAAATAGCTCTTGGATCCGCCGAAGTTATGTTCATCTATTTCATTTCCGTCTACATTTCACACACTTATCACCTCTAAATTTCGGCCAACACTTCACACACATCACTATTTATTTCTTGCAATTTTCTTCTCTTCATCTCCATAATATTCTCCACGGTTTCACACACATTTCACCACTTTCACCTTCTTGATTATCTTTGCATTTTCTTTCCATTAACCTCATAATATTCAGCCATCATATCAACTAGCATCTTCTTTAATTTCTTGCATTTTATTTTGTCTATTGTTTCCTTTATTTTCGGTTTCCTTGCACAACACCTTCACCCGAGCACTCTTGAATATTTTTGTGGGTTACACAGACCCTTCTCTAAGGGATCCCATGTCAAGTGAGAACACAAATAAATGTTGTAAATCAGCAGTAAACAACAGCAAGCAAACCCGACAACAGATTCAAAGAGTAAATTTTTTTTTTTCAAAATTTTTTTTGTCAAGCATTATAACAAACAGCTGGTAGGCATGTTCATGCACAATAATAATCAGCTTCAATTATATAATGTGTAACCCAAAATTTCTTAAACGAACAGGAAAACAGAACAATATTACGTGAATAGACCTGCTGGAACAAATATCAAGCAAAGATTAGAAGCAAAAATCACAAAATAGATCAGATTCCAATTGATAAAAATTTGAAGTTTAATTGGTCTACTCGGTTGCAGAAAACCGATTTAATACATAAATTATATGCTTAACTCTAAAATGTGATTGGCATATCAATGTTTTAGAGTTAATATCAGATCAAAATGTGCTAGAAATGTAAAAACAGAATCGAAATGCAGCAAAGAACAACAGAAATAAAAAAGAATTAAAACAGGGAAAGACAAACAAAACCAGAACCGCAGAAAACAGAGCACTCCTTTAGTCGCCTCTTATGAAACCTTCAAATCCTATAAAATATTCTGCTTAACTCTAAAATGTTCAGGCGGAAATTCTCTAGACGAAAAATAATAGCGATTCGCAACAACAATAATCAAACAACAGCACGAAAATATCAAATAGATGTCACATACCAATCGATGCCAAACAGAATCAAAGAAGATTAAACAGATGATGAGATGCTATTGTTCAAAACTTAAAGAAACCAGATAAAGATAAACAAACTTGCTGCAAATGTTAAAAATAGAAGAAAAAAAATTAAACTAAAGCAGAAAAATTAAACTAACTGAGAAGAGGTTCAATGTTTTAATCGACTTTTATAAGAGCTGAACAAGAATTGAATAAACTAATAGGTGATAATATTCTAAGCTAGAAAAGCTAAATAAAATGAGGTTAAGTCGCTGGAAATCGAATGCACATAAAAGAAAATAGGAGCATAAATTTGCTAAATGTCACTCATTGTTTTTTTTTTTTCACAAAATTTACTGCCAATATTTTTCAAAGATGAGAATGATTTTTTTGCAATAAAAGTGCTCAGGGGAAGCCCCAAGCTCTGATACCATTTGACACGGTGGCCCTTAGAAAAGGGGCCATGTAATACCCACAAAATATTCAAAGTGCTCGGGTTAAGGTGTAGTGCAAGAACCGATAATAAATGAGAGGAAAAATGGAAAATAAATGCAAGAAAAATAAATAGTGATGTGTGTGTAGTGTTGGCCGAAATTTAGAGGTGATAAGTTTGTGAAATGTAGACGGAAATGAAATAGATGAAAATATCTTCGGCGGATCCAATAGCTATCTTACGTTTTACGCTCTTGGATAAACGAATTTCCCGTAGGAAAAACGACCACCTAGGGCCTAGGTTTTCGTCCTCAACTCCTAATCCCAATGGAAAAGGCGAGGGAATAGTTAACAATTAACCTACCAACCCAAGCTAGGTTAATAATGGATGGCTACTCCACTTAACTCAAAGAACCAAGGAAAAACACCAAAGGCACCACCTTGGAATAAGGAAATAGTAGTTTTATAAATTTGACAAAAGTTTCAATACATGAACCAATGCTATGCTTAAATAGGCAATCCTAAGGTGGATGGTTAGGGTTTCCATAAGGATGAATGAATGGTGGCCCTTAGATGAAAAAAAGATGTATGGCCAAGATCAAGGCAAACAAACACAAATTCTAGGGAGGAAATGAATGTCATGCCTAAATAGATCAATAGATGGAATCTTGCCACATCATCAATCCATGATGCCACTATTTCTTGTCCTTGCAAGGTTAAAAATCCAAGTTTGGGCCTCCCTTGAGTTGAAACACTATGAGCCTAAGTATCTCCAAAAAAAATAGGCCAAATGGAACTCCATAGTGTGGGCCGAATGTAATGCCTCCAAGTGGTGCCTCCAAATGTGCCAAGTGATATTCTCAAGTGGGCCTCCAAATGTGTCAAGGATGTCTCCAATGTGGCCCAAGAAATGACTCCAAGTAATGGTAAATCCCAACCAAGCCACCAATACGTGACTAAGTCTAAGTAAAATACTAAAGCATGAAAATGACTAATGGCTAAGAGTTTGATAAAAAAAAATAAAAAAATAAAGAAAAATTACAAAACTTGATCTCCGGAAGACAAATTCTGGCTTCTGCTAGTCCAGCTAGTACTCGTGGATTTTCTTCATTACATTTCGAGCTTTGCTTCCATGTGAACTCCAAATTCGTTGCCTAGCTTCCCATGCACCGTCCTTCAATAGTTCGTTACCTACACAAGAGAGCACGTAATAACTAAGGAGAATAAATAAAGTTTTGTCCTTTATCGAATTTTCAATTAATTGAGCCTCTTGGCATGTCACTCGTGGAAAGAAATGTAATTTTCTAGGGTACTAAGGAGTTAAAAAGGCTACATATTTTGGCCAATTGAAGAAAATTAGCAAAAAATAAAAATCAGCCAAGATATTTCCTTTGATGAGAAGAGTTTTTCTCTTAAAATAAAATAGGATGAATGTTGTAAGCTTGAAAAAAAATGTAAAAAAGAAAATAATTTATTTTTGTACTTTTCCTTCGCTACGCTCACGGGAGCGTTGGAATTCAAAGAAGGTAAGCAATCTTTTATTATGCCACTACTTTTTCTTATGTAGTTTTGTTAGGGTATCATAAATTTGTTTGGCAGTTGTCTTTTTTATGATACTTGACAAAATTTCATATGCTAGACCAAGATGCAAAATAACGTTAGCATGCCCATCTACTTTGTTCCATTTCTTATCTTCATTGTTCCTCGGTCTGTCGCAGATGACCATAGTATAACAATCTCTTCGTAATAACGCCTTCATTTTTAATTTCCACAATGTGAAATTATTTCAATTGAATTTTTCAATTTCATCATTTCCCTCTATAATAACAAGGCTTTGATACTACTTGTTGGGAAAAAATAATAATGATGCAAACAATAATAAATGCATGAAACCTCCCGTAACTGTGATTGCTGCTGTTTGTTCATGGCTTTAATGACATTTTCTAATGAAAATATTTTTGCATTAAGAGCAGCTACTTCATCCATTTCATAAACTCTAGGAGCTCTTCTTGCTGTTGTACTTCTATCTGATGGCCATTGATAACTGTTCACCACCATTCTTTTCAGTAAGTTATATGCTTCGTTGAAAGATTTTGACAGTAGTGTTCCATTAGCAGCTGCATCAATAATCGATCGGGTCTGTCCATTCAATCCGTTGTAAAATGTTTCCAGTTGAATTCAGTGAGGGATCCCATGATTTGGACACTATCTCAGCAACTCTTTGAATCTATCCCACGCTTCGTAGAGTGATTCTCCATCTCTTTGCTGGAAGCTTGTGATTTCATTCCTCATCCTTGCGTTCCTTACTGGTGGATGATATTTCATAATGAATTTCTTCGCTAGATCCCCCCAAGTGGTGATGGTGTCTGAAGGAATGCTATTTAACCAATCCCTGGCACGATCTCTCAAGGAATATGGAAAGAGTTTTAATCTCAAAGCTTCTGCAGATACACCAGGGAAGTTAAATGAGTCACTAACTTCTCCAAAAACTTTCAAATGGCGATGAGGATTATCTGTGATTGCTCCAGTAAATTGTCCAACTATTTGGAGCATTTGGAACATTACTGGTTTCAACTCAAATCTTATGGCACGAAGATCAGGTCTGACTATTCCAGGATTTAGATTGTTTAGTGTAGGAATTGCAAAATTCTGTATAGGTATATCTCTATCATCAATAATTCTCTCAGCATTGTCTCTTTCTCTCTCTACGTTTGCCATATTTTCTCCTTCAAGAAATTGATGCTGCTGTTGTCTTCTTCTCACTCTAAATGTTCTTTCAATTTCTGGATCTATGGGTACAAGATCCTGTGCGTCTTCTTCGTCCGGCATAAATCAATAATATCTGAAAATAGATAAACAAACTAAAATAAAATAACGTAAAATAAAATAAAATGATTATAGCAAAATAATCACAACTAAACAATATCCCCGGCAACGGCGCCAAAAACTTGTTAGTGATTTTATACACTTACACGTAAGTACACGTGTCGCAAACGAAGTAATGAGTAAGTAAAGTTATCTATGTTTATATCCACGAGGATATTGTTATCTATGTTTAAATTCGCTATAAAAATCTTATAAATATATTAAAATAATAAATGAAGATAGATAGAAATAAAATCAGAATAACAATGCAATAAAAAACAGCTAAATAAACGAGTTTAAATCAATGAATAGAAGCCTTGGTTAGGGTCGATTTCTTCGTTACGATAATTTTACTACTGATGCTCTAATAATACTCTGCAGCATTATCTATGAACAGCCAGGATTAAATAGTTCTAGGATTCTTTCAAATTTCCTAAATAAATTCAATTTAGAATTTCCTTCGACTTTGCCTCATTCTTATCGCCAATCGAATTAATGCTAACGACGTTGTAACAAATTAATTCAATTAATTATTCGTGCATCTAACAATTTATATCTATCTATCGATACAATATAAACATGGATCGTCAAGCTATCTAAAAATGTGATCTGACTTAGTAAGAAATATCATAAATAATTGTTCAATAGATAATTGCATAACAAAACCAAGATCGTAGCAAAAAAAAACCGTAACGAGTACTATCGTCCTAACCAAGTAATGAGTAGTTTAGCTACTAGACATAACTAAATAAAACTTAAAAATAATATTGTTCATAAACAGTAAAAACAAGAGAAGAAGAAAGAAAGATCAAGAATTGTCGTCAGTCGTCTTCTCCAGATCCAGCGTTCTTCAGCCTCCTCTCTTCCCAAAAAAATCTTACTTTTTATGCTCTCTGTGTCATACCCATTTTCTCTCTTCAATTTGTTTTTCCTTGATTTTTGTCTTTTTCTCTCTCTCCGGATTAATTTTCCTTCTTTTAGCATCGCCACCTCAGCTTCATCCATTTTCTGTAACGCCCGAGAATTTTTAAAAGGGAAAATTTGGAGATAAAATAAAAGAAAAATAAAATAATTGTTTTAAGTAGTTTAAAAATAAAAGTGAATAATTTTGGTTAATCTAATTGGTTAATTAATTTAGATTCGGGCACTTCCAGTGAAATTAAGCCGTGGGTCATAATTAAGAACGAAATTTAACGGAATTTACGGGAGGGCAAAACGATAAATGAGGATTAATTAATGATTAGTTTTATTATTGTTTTATTATAATTATTATTATTATTATTATTATTATTATTATAATTATAATAAAAACAAAACAAACAACAGAAACGATTTCTGTTGTTTGTTCGAGCCCGACGCCGAGCAGCGAAGCGCGCAGGGGAGAGGAGAAGCGCGGCCCTCCTCCGACGAACGCCGACCTCCAGCCTCGACGTTTTCTGGCCAGAAAATGTCGGCGGCTCCTGGACTGCCGTTTCCGGCCACCTCCGCGCGAAACCCGACCGGTATGGCCCTGTTTCCTCCTCTTTTTCGGTTCGGTTTAGGGTTGTGCGTGACGAGCTCGATTGAGCTCCGATCGCCGGCCGTTTTTGGTCGCCTCCGGCGAGGGTTTGCCGACCCTTGGTCCGGCTTTGGTCGATTGGCAGTGGTGAGCCCGATTTGGGCGAAATTCAGTGAATGCCCGAATTAGGGCAATTCGGGTTTGTGCTTTGGAACTTCGATTTTGGTTAGATTATTCTAATTGAGGGTGTATGTGATTGATTGGTGAAGAAATTGACAGAATTTGATGAAAAATCAAAAGAGGGATTTTTCCGGGTAAAGGGCAGTTTCGGGTTTCGGGTTTTGTGATTTTTGACCTAGCTCCGGTCATTTGTTTTAAAATTCGTTTTGGCAGATTAAAATAGGTTATTAGAGGAGCACGTGGCCGTTGGAATCGTTCGATTCCGACCACCGACGCAAAAGTTACGCGCGTTTGAGTTTTAGGTTGGTTTTTACCAAACCCAAAATAGTGGCCCGTTTAGTTAGATTTTAGTTAGATTAAGCTATAAATAGTAGTTTAAGATGTTTTTAAGAAAATAAGAGTTTAGTTATGCCCGAATGAGAAAATGGAAATTTTAGGAAAGAATTTCCTAAATTAGGAGATTAGTTTAAGTTTGAAATTAGTTTAATTAGAATTGATTTTAATGTACCTTATTTATGAAATGCTTTAGGTGGAGACGGCTTTTGGACGGTGCCGCTTACACGACGCCAGGTATAGTGGATGTTAGTTCCGACCCTTAAAGGCCCTACATCGTTTGCACGTTAGGTTTTACTACTTTGATGATGATTTGCCTGATTGTGGGTACTTAATAGTCGGGGACTTGATGTTAGTTGTTTGAAGAGTTTTTTGATAATAGATAATTCATGTTATGTGTGAATTGTTTGAGTATGGTTTTATGATATGTCGTTATAGATCTCTCATGCATCATGTTGTTAGAAAAGTACGAAAATGTTTAGCATGTGTTTCATGATTTAACGTAGAAACACAACTGTAAAACTGAAAATGTAAAGTGTCTGAGGGAAGATCGGATGGGCCACCCGATCTCCGCGGATCCCAGTGGTTGGGCCGTAGGTGGGTTAAACATCGCGGAGGTCCAAGCCCCGTCCCATTTCTCTATATGAATGATGAAACGAAACGAATATGAATGATGAAACGAAACGAATATGAATGATGAAACGAAACGAATATGAATGATGAAACGAAACGAAACGAATATGAATGATGAAACGAAACGAAACGAACGAATATGAATGATGAAACGAAACGAACGAATATGAATGATGAAACGAAACGAATATGAATGATGAACGAAACGAAACGAACGAATATGAATGATGAAACGAAACGAAATGAATATGAATGATGAAACGAAACGAAACGAAATGAATATGAATGATGAAACGAAACGAAACGAAACGAAACGAAACGAAACGAAACGAACGAATATGAATGATGAAACGAAACGAATATGAATGATGAAACGAAACGAAATGAATATGAATGATGAAACGAAACGAACGAATATGAATGATGAAACGAAACGAATATGAATGATGAAACGAAACGAAATGAATATGAATGATGAAACGAAACGAAATGAATATGAATGATGAAAGCTTTTGGACGGTGCTCGGCTTACTACGGACGCCAGGTAAGTGGATGTTAGGTTTCGGCCCTTAAGGCCCTACATCGTGGCAACGTTAGGTTTTACTACTTTGATGATGATTTTCTGATTGTGGGGAATTATGAGTCGGGTAGATTAGAATGTTAGTTGTTTGAGAAGTCTGTCTGAGAATAGTATATGCTATGTATGTTGTGAATTGTTTGAGGATATGTTTTGAGGATATGTCGTATATAGATCTCTCATGCATCATGTTTTAGAAAAAGTACGAAAATGTTTAGCATGTGATTTCATGATTTAAACGTAGAAACGACAACGATGTAAAACGAAAATGTAAAGTGTCTGAGGGAAGATCGTGAGTGGGCCACCCGATCTCCGCGGATCCCAGTGGTTGGGCCGGAGGTGGGTTAAAACATCGCGGATGTCAAGCCCCGGCCCATTTCTCTGTCACTGGTGTAACCCAGCTGTCACCGGTTTTAACCCAGCCCATTACTTCTATTGTACACTGGGTGGCCCAACTCACAGAACTTTCCTCTCCCTGCAGAGGATTTTTGCCTTCCTCCCCACTCGAACCCAAGACCTCAGGGTAAGTACTTGGACTACAAGAGAGGAGTACCACTTGAGCTAGTGTACAATAGAAGTAATGGGCTGGGTTAAAACCGGTGACAGCTGGGTTACACCAGTGACAGAGAAATGGGCCGGGGCTTGACAGCGGATCCCAGTGGTTGGGCCGGCGGGCTTTACATGAAACGTCGCGGATCCCAGTGGTTGGGCCGGTGGGCTTTACATGAAACGTCGCGGATCCCAGTGGTTGGGCCGGCGAGCTTGACTGAATGATATGTGTTCTCACGGGAAATGAAATGAATATGAATGATG
The DNA here is from genome assembly GCA_022432975.1 of Begonia masoniana. Classification (NCBI taxonomy): domain Eukaryota; kingdom Viridiplantae; phylum Streptophyta; class Magnoliopsida; order Cucurbitales; family Begoniaceae; genus Begonia; species Begonia masoniana. Next base: position 34,241,695 of record CM039504.1, on the reverse strand, counting down.
AAACGAAACAAAACGAATATCAATGATGAAACGAAACGAAATGAATATGAATGATGAAACGAAACGAAACGAATATGAATGATGAAACGAAACGAAATGAATATGAATGATGAAACGAAACGAAACGAATATGAATGATGAAACGAAACGAAACGAATATGAATGATGAAACGAAACGAAACGAATATGAATGATGAAACGAAACGAAACGAATATGAATGATGAAACGAAACGAAACGAATATGAATGATGAAACGAAACGATGAATGACGAAACGAAACGAAATGATTATGTACGATGAAACTGTAGAAACTGCATATGTTAAGTAAAATGTTTTAAATTCATATAGTGCATTCCCTTACTAAGCATTAGGCTTAATGTATATGTTGCATGATGTAGGTGACAGGTGCGAAAGTGAGAGTTTCCCTTGATGACAAAGAACAGGTGGTCGACGGATGGTGCTCGTGGCGACGGGGTGTGTTTTGGCTTGATGATCCGATGGCTTGAATGATGTATGTCAAATGATGTGAGTTAGTTTTGTTGGTTAGTAGGTCTACGTGTAGGTTTAATTTGTGAAAGTATCAAAGCGTTTAAGTATATAGAATAGATGTTTTGATAGAAAATGTACGAAAAGTCAAGTTTTGATGTATATGTAGTGGCACTAGATTGTTTAGAATGATGTAAATGTAGTGGTAGTAGATTGTTTAGAATGTAAAGTCTTTATTTTGGAGAATATACTGGAACTGTTTGGGTATTTTGAAATGTTTGGTTATTTTAAAACAGGTAAGGATACGCTCGATTTTTAGAGCGATCCACGCAGTTTGTTTTCTTGAGTATAGGTTATATTAGTGTTTTATTTTAATTGATCTTACTTTAAGTGTTAATTGTTTTAAGTTAGTGATGGTTTTAGTCTAGTTCTAAATGTTTTAAAAGTCAAAACGTTTTACGCTCAAAATATTTAAGTCAAATGTTTAAGTCAAAGTTAGACCCTAAAGGTCGTTAGAGGTGGGTCAATTGTCTAAGTTAGTTTTCTTTTAAAGTGTTAAGTAAAAATGAAAAATGAAAAAGTTTATGAGAAAATACGAGGGCTTAGGAAATGATTATGTCACGGGAAGTCCGTGGCGGCCCTGATCGGGTTGGGGTCGTCACATTTTCTGTTCAAGTTATCCATTCTCTTTTGTCTTTTAGCGCCTTCTTTTCTTCATCGTCCATTGCTTCTTTTATTGTCCATGGGTTTTTTCTTTTTTAATGCACTTCCATCGTCCACACTCTTTTGTCTTTTAGTGCTGCCACTTTTAGATTGTCATTGTTTCCATCGTCCATTTGCTTTTATTATCCACTGTTTTTGCATGCCAGGTGTCTTTTCTTCCTTTTTGTCGTCCACGGTCTGTTACTCGGTTATCGTCCATTTGCGTTTGTCGTTTAGCGTAATCACAGTTGTCCACACTATTCAGTCGTCCACTTTCATTTGTTTTGATTTGTTCGCCTGATTTTAGCCTGCTTTTCTTCCATAAATCCGCAGCCAAATATTACCAATTTCTTTTTCCACATTCAGCGCAACAAATTTTCCAATTTTTTAATATCAAGTATGAAACGTAAACAGATAATAAGAGCTGCAACTTGGTCTCGAGTAGAACTTCCTCGTCAAGAATTAGTACTTGGGTGTAGCACCCCGAGAGAGCTCCTGCGAGAGATGCACTGCTAAAAATATGTAATGTGTCGTGAGTGTGAACGCCTCGTCGTTAACGTGCGAGAGAAAGTACTAAAGCGTTCTATGATCGATGTGGGAGGAGATCGTGTATGGCCGTCCTAGACGGTTATGAGATTGTGCCTCCGATCTTGCTCTACTGGGTCAAGGCGAGGCCATCCTAGACGATTATAGGATGAGTGCCTACTTGATCCACACGGCTTGCTAAGTGAAAGATTAATGAAATGAAAATGAAACGAGAATAACAGAGCGAGTAGAATTTGCATGTATTAGGGGTTAAGCATGCATTGTGTTTTTAAATTCATTATTCCCTACTTGCTAAGCATTAGGCTTACGTTTTGTGTTCGATGGTGTAGGTGACGATAAACTTTCAGGAGAACCTTATGATTGTGGACCAGTTGAGGATGGCAGTTGGGGACGCACTTGTGTGTGCTGGTGCTGGTAACTTGTTACGACAATTCAGACCGAGCTTAGTATGTGCATTGAGTTGTGTAGGTGTTTTGATAGAGAATTGATAGAAAGATGCTTGGATAGTTAAAATTGGGGGTTTCGAAATATATTGGAGTTCTTTAGTTGTTATATAAAATGGTTGTTTTTCAGGTTTTGGGATTTTTAATAATTAAACGTTATGCTGCTCGAGTTTTTAGAAAGAAAGGTTGTTCATTTTCAAGAATTTGTACGTATTATATGAATGTTTTCCAAATATTTTCGTGAAAAACCCGAAAACAGAGTCATAATTTTATCGAAAATTATTTTAAACATCATCTTAATTGTTGTAAAGACGAGCAAAGTAGCGACCCGAGCTAGGGGTTAGTTCGGGAGCATTACAAGTTGGTATCAGAGCTATAAGGTCACAATCGTTTAAAGGATTACCTAACAATGCCACCTGCTACATGGAAGTACTTCACCAATTGTAAGTGTTTAGAATTTTGTATGTTATTAGATACTCTAGACTGTCGAGATACCATTAGTACGTTTACGTGGATAAGAGGAGATAGCAAAAAGTAGTATATTTAGATTCACATACAGTGGGAGTATCTAGATGTAGACTGTATTCAAACGTTAAGTTTAAGTAAATTGTTGAGATGGTATGGGAAGTAGTTATTGCCGTAGTACTTTTAGAGGATGTGATTAATCGGTGCAAACTCGTGAATGTGAAATCTGAGTGATCACGTGTGAGTGTCCGTATTAATCAATATCTAGGTTGGAGATATAGAAATCTATTTAGGGTTGGGAAACCAATAAATTTTTGAGGCATTAGAAGTCAAAGTTATATGCAAGGTGATACTCAGGTTAGAAAACCGGTTGATCTTTAGGGAATGGGTACCGTCTTAGGAGATTACTGTAACGACCCATTTTTCCAGTAAGATATTGTCTGCTCTGGGAATTGGGTCATAGCCCAATATCCTCCCCTCACGGCTTTGTTTGGCGAAGACTTCTCAGTCGGTCACGCAACCTGGTACTACTCTAGCCGAAGCACTTTTTAACTTCGAAGTTCTTATGGGATCCGTTGCCAATTGTACTCCAAAATGCGTCTTACTATCTTGGGAGGATTTCCTTACATATGTTTCATTTCCACATACTTCCCCAAGCGATGTGGTATTGTGACGACCCCATTTTTATGACCCGGGATTTGCCTATACTCGAGTCTGGGATGCACCCCGCAATAGTAATTATACGTACACATTCCGGTAATCACAATCACCCGCCCTTGGGGGCCCAACATCCTCGTTGGCCACATTTCCGGTTGGGTACAGGCTCTTATACCATTTCTAACGACCTATTTTCCCAGTAAGATATTGTCCGCTCTGGGAATTGGGCCGTAGCCCAATATCCTCTCCCCACGGCTTTGTTTGGCGAGGACTTCCCAGTCGGTCACCTAACCTGGTACTACTCTCGCCGAAGTACTTTTTAACTTCAGAGTTCTTATGGGATTCGTTGTCAATTGTGCTCTAAAACATGTCTTACTATCTTGGGAGGGTTTCCTTACATATGTTTCATTTCCACATACTTCCACAAGCGATGTGGGATTGTGACGACCCCCTTTTTACGACCCGGGATTTGCCTATACTCGAGTTTGGGATCTACCCCGCAACCCGAGATTTGCCCTGCAGTTATACTTATACGTACATATCTGGGTCATCACAATTACTTAATCAATGATGATTGTAGAAAAGTAATAGGTAGGAGACCGGGAGTAAGGGTATTAAGAGTGTTAAATTAGCTACAACAAACTTGTAAACAAGAAGGTTGTTGGGCGAATTGTTGTAGAGAAATTTAGGAGAATATTTAGAACCCGAGTTGGAAGAATAAAAGAGAGTAGATTAGCTAGTAAATTGTAACGCCCCCGAACCCACTCTGGCTCGATGCGCTACTTGGCTCACTATAACCCCAATAATTTACAAAAAATCGGACACAACAGAATTTAAAACTAAACTAAATCTCCCGAATCTCTCTTATATCATACCTAGCTGCCTAAACTCACTAATTTCCCTTAATCCTAACCTTTTAGCACCACGGCGTCCTTCCCGAAAATTTTGGCAAAGTAACTCCTGAAAATGGCACCCCTAAAATACTAGGTACCTGCATAAAATCCAATCCCAACCAATCCAGAATATTCTTATTTAACTAACCAGCATACGAAATCTCCAAATAGCAGTCAAGAGGGAAACTATAATACTAACATCTCTAAATGAAGAAAGTCCACAGTATAGGGCGACACATCACCCTTAACTATGACTATATCCAACAGATACAAATAGCTATACCATAACTGTTAAAAACATCAACTAAAAAGAGATACATATTCCCAACATTTCTACAAACAGACATTTACAATAAACTACCAAAATACAAAGCCCCACATCCCCGAAGACCATGGTCGAGGCGCCCCGATAATAGCCCGCACCGGCATACCGCATGCATCACCAACCGCTGCCCAGTCTTGGGCTATCTCATCCACCTCACCAGAGTAAATCTCGTCACCTACACCATAGAACACAAAATATAAGCCTAATGCTTAGCAAGTAGGGAAAATGAATGCACACCCACACAATGCAACTCAATCCTATCACATGCAGTTTCTAACTCTCAGTTGTGTTTATTTGTTGTTCGTTGCTTTAACTGTTTCATAAGCCGTGTGGATCGAGTAGGCACACATCCCATAACCGTCTAGGATGGCCAAACTCCGAACCACCAGAGCAAGACCAGATAGCACACATCCCATAACCGTCTAGGATGGCTATACATGACCTCCCTTGTCGATCGTAGAATCCTATAACCATCTAGGAATTCATACTCATGACCTTTACGTATTTTAGCCAATCATCCTTCATAGAGATTCCCTCGGGGTGCTACACACCAGCACCTCATCCCGACAAGGCACACTATTCAGGATTTCGTGTTTTAGCCGGTCATCTCTCATAGAGTTCCCTTCGGGGTGCTACACACCAGCACCTCATCCCGACAAGGCACACTATTCGAGATGCATTTATCAATTTACTTTATTTGATTACCGTTCACACTCACAATGCCAAACAATGCAACCACTCATCTCTAGCGTAGCGTACTGTAACTCACGATGCATGTTTCAAAGATATGCAATATAACGAAACAAAACAACCAAAAAAAAAAACAAACAAACAAATAATTCCCTACCGTTCTATGGTGTAGGCCCGAAGGCAAAACACAAGCAATCCACTACTTACCTGGCGTCTTAGCTCGCTGAGGAACTCGGTTACCTGTCCACCTACTGCACAACCTACGACAATTATTCAAACTTCATCAAAATCAAGCCTACATTCACCAATTACTCTCAAACTACTATTTTTAGCATAATCCAACTAAAACCTAACTAAACGGGCCACTAATTTGGGTTCGGTAAAAACCGACCCGAACTTCAAACACGCGTAACTTTTGCGTCGGTTATCGGAATCAAACGATTCCAGCGGCCACGTACTCCTCTAATAACCAATTTTAACTTTCCAAAAGGAATTTTAAAACAAACGACCGTAGCTAGGTCAAAATGGCAAAAATCCGAAATGCCCTAAACCGAATTTTTCCCCTTTTTTGGTTTTTCAACAAAACTCATTCAATTCCTCACTAATCTATCATATTCGAGCCTATTAAGCATAAATTAACAAAAAACAAAGTTTCCCAAGTCAAAACCCAAATCACAGCACCCTCCTCCCCTCAGCTTCCTCCCTGGAACAGGGGTATCCCAGCCCCACCGAGAAACACTCATCACACACCACCAAATCCCCCCATTTTCGTCGCCAAAACAAGCAAAACTCGGCCAAACATGCTCCATTATTCAGACTACACCACGGCCGTGCATCAGAGAGGAAACATGGAGAAAAACTCACCTCTTTTCGTCCAATATGTGCACGAAATTGAAGAGGAAGAGTGGGGTTTCAGGCCGCCGGAGTTTGCTCGCAGGAAGGGTGGCCGAAACCGCGTGGTTGCCGTCCTCTTGTCGCTCGGGCTCTCACTCTCGCCGGGAGCTCGGGCCGAAGAAGCAGAATGGCTTCTTCGCGAAGCCATTCTATTTCTTTAAAATAAAAATTATTTTTATTTTATTTTATTTTATTTTATTTTATTATTTTATTTCTTAAATAAAATTTCAATACACTTAAATGTCTAGCCACTCAAAACCTAAAGTTCCTCATAACTTACTCTTAAAAAATCACACTCTCATCAAAATATATAGCATAACCTTTAATCTCTCATACTTGACCTAAACTAGAGCTACTCCTGAAATAAAAATTTTTCGGGTGTTACATAAATTTTAGAGAGAATCCCGAGTGAAATTAGATATTTGTATAAGTGTTGAGAAACTTGGGAAAGAGATTAGAAGCAGTATTATATAGAAAGGGGAAGATTAGAATTTAGGTCTAGACCTTAAGTATTTAGTAGTGTACGATTAGAAGAGATATATGAATTGTTGAATGAGAGGAACGGGAACTTGCATGAAAAACGTTCGAGTGCATTAGAAATAAGGTTAAGTCAAAAAGTTTGACTCGTATATAACGAAGTTGAAACCGATGATTTCGTAAATAGCTTAGGCTAAGATTGACGAGCTTAAGAGTGGAATGTAAATTAGAACTCGAGTGCTATTAGACTAGGGGTAAGAAAATAGAGGCTGTGCGATTCAAGATAGAAGGGTAATTGTTTATATTCTGGATTTTTGGATAGATTTAGAAGAAAGAGTAATTGAAGAGATTAGTTAATTTTAATGGAGGGTTAGATGAAAAGGTTAGCCAATGATTATTTAGTATTCCATGTGAAGCTGGGGAAATTAGAGAATATCGGATAAGAAGGAAAGAAAGTTCACACGGAAATTATAAGAGTAAACTTAGAAGTAAGTTGAGTTCAGCAGGTTTATGAAAGTTTCGACTCGTAACAAATGAAGTCGAAGTCGAAGTATGTATACACCATTTAGGGTGTTGGATGAATAGTTGGGAATGAATTAGTTTAGACCTAAGAATTAATAGTGTTTAGTGATGACCGAGGTAGAAGTTGGATAAAACGAGTGTAGTTAACATAATTATGGGAACTCAAAGAGCAATCCTCTGTGGAGGCTTTATAAGTAACGAGAGGGAGATCAATGGAACATGGGGCCTCTGGAGCCAGCACGTCAGGAATATCTAAATCGAGAAGTAAAAAGAACGTTAAGTGCTATCATTGTGGCAAGACGGGCCACATGAAAAAGGATTGCTAAAAACTGAAGAAAGAACAAGGCACAGGAGCTGCTAAAGAAGAAATGAAGAGTACGACTGGAGCTGTCTCTGAGGGTAAAGATGTGATTGTATGCGAAGATGCTGTCAACCTTACGGTGAATGAATCATGTTGGGTGTGTGACTCTGGAGCATCTTACCATGTTACTTCAAAAATGAAATATTTTTCATCTAACACCGGCGGTGATTTTGGCACTGTCAAAATGGGGAACAGTCAGGTTTCCAAAATAATTGGAAAAGGCGACATCTGTATCCAGACCAACACAGGATGTGAGTTGGTGCTTAAAGATGTCATACATGTTCTGGATATTAGACTGAATCTAATATCAGTTGGTTCTCTTGATGAGGTTGGCTACAAGAGCCAGTTTGCTGGCGGTAAATGGGAGCTCAACAAAGGTTCGGTAATCATAGCAAAAGGGATCAAAGAGTCTAGCTTGTATGTGACGCAAGAGATTGTGAAGGAAACATCAGTAAATGCTGCACAAGATGACTCATCCATTGAGTTATGGCACAAACGGCTTGGTCACATGAGCGAAAAGGGACTTCAATTGCTTGGCAAAAGAGGTTATTTGTCACATCTCAGAATTGAACCTCTGTTAAGTTGTGTTCATTGTTTGGAGGGAAAATAACACAGAGTTTCCTTTCATAAGAATTCTGCATCAAGGAAACAAGAAGTGTTAGAAGTTGTCTACTCAGATGTCTGTGGTCCCATGTCCACGAAAACGTTAGGCAGTGCCTAATATATGGTCACATTCATTGATGATCACTCAAGGAAGGTTTGGGCTTATGCACTCAAGACCAAAGATGAGGTGTTTAACGTTTTCAAACAGTTTCATGCCTTCACAGAGCGAGAAACTGAAAAAGTAGTTAAAATGCATTAACACTGACAATGGTGGTGAATATATGGGATCATTCAACGAATACTGCAAATTGCACGGGATCAGACACGAAAGATCTGTTCCAAAAACTCCTCAACAAAATGGCATTGCGGAAAAAATGAACCGAACTATTGTGGAGAAGATAAGGTGCATGCTGTCACATTCAAAGCTTCCTAAAACATTATGGGGAGAAACAATGAATACCGCAGTAAATATTATCAACTTGTCTCCATCAACACCTCTGAGTGGAGAAGTGCCAAACAGACTATCGACAGGAAAAGACGTCTCTTATAAACATCTAAAGGTGTTTGGATGCAGAGCATTTGTCCATATTCCTAAAGATGAAAGGTCCAAGCTAGACAGCAAAGCTAAGGAATGCATATTCCTCGGATACGGAAGTGATGCATTCAGATACAGGCTTTGGGATCCGGTTGACAAAAAGATTGTCAGAAGCCGAGATGTTGTCTTCTTTGAAGATCAGACCATTGAAGACAAGATGTAATACCCGGCTGTACAGAATATTAATATTTTAATGTAAATGATAATTTTGTAAATATGTCAAATTAAGTCAGTTTCGTGAAAAGAAAGCGTCATTATAATCCTAATAATTAACAAGGATTTTAAGAAAATTTTGGGAGTTTTAGGAGTCGTAACGCTAATTTTACGAGAATTACGTTTATCGTAATATAAAGGATACTTTGGTAAAAATAGTAAACGGAGTCCGAATTGTGAACGGACAGTTTTAATAGAACCTTAATAATAAGTCGAAGTTATTGGTGAAATAAGAAAATTTGGAGAAACGGAATCGTCGGTTAATTTACGAAACGAAGGACGAAACTAATAGAAAAACAAGTGAAGGACGAAAAGGTAATTTATAAAGTCAAAAATCTAATTAAAAACATAAATTTTCTTCTCTTCTCCCTCATTCACGATTTCTCTCTTTTCCCTCTGCGAACCCTCAGGTGATTTCTCTCCCACGCACGACATTCTCCATTCCGGCAATTTCTCCTCCTCCGTTCGACTCATTTTCTTCGTGTTTTCTCCTCCAATCAACGCTCTAGGTAAGGTTCTATGGTTTTGGAAAGTTAATTCGTAGTTTTCGGGTCGTTTAACGGTTAGTGTTTCGTTAAAAATGTGATTTAGGGTTTGAAATCGATAGGTTTATATTAGTTGTGGATGTAATGGACGTATTGGACTTTATGGGACGAAGTTAAATCGATTTGTGAGAAATGTTAAAGTTTGAGTATTTTAGGGGTTTTTGGAAAACTCATTAATGGAAATTTTGATGTGTCGAGCGTGAATTACTCGATAAAACGCCTCGATTAGTTAAGTTAGAATTTTAGTAATTTCCTTAGCTAAGAATTTTGTTAATTTGGACGTTTAATAGCTTAAACTCGTATTAACGACAATTGTGGTGAATTTGTCTTAGGGAACAACACTCGTGGATTGAGCTTGAAGTTCAACGCGCACGAGGTAAGTTCTCGTGACTTACTGTTGTCGATTGGCCTACACCATAAGCTGGAGTTTGTTGTTGAGGATACGTTGGTGCTTTATCGTTTATGTTGGTCATTGTTTTGTCTGATTGTTTCGGTTGGGTAGTTTAGGTTCGATTGTTTTTATAGGTTGATTGTTGTGTCGGTTTGATGGTATTTGTCGTGTTTTGATGGTATTTGTAGTGTTTTAATGGTATGCTCATTTTGTATGTTTATATTGAACTGTTCATGCATCATGGTTTAAAAAACGTCATGAAAATGAATTTACGCACAGATTTTATGAAAAGAACATGCATGTAAAGGTAAGTAAAGTATCACAGTAAACAACCATGACATGGGGTTATCGGGGATGAGGTTCAGATCTGGCGTTCCGTGGTGAACGAGTTTTCCTCCCTTCAGATGGTGTGGGCTGTCTAACTGCTGGACGTGCCCTATCCATCTGTCGAGCGTTTCCGCTAACCATAGACTGACACGTACTGATATATGAAATGACATAGACGGTTTTCATAGTATTGAGCATACATGATCATGCATTAGCATTTACGTAGGGCTTGCTGAGATTTTTATCTCATAGGTGTTTTTATGGTGTAGGTGACCTTGATATAGGTGAGGACGAGATCCCTCCACCCGAGGAATGATGCAGTTGAAGGAGGATGGCCCGTGGGAGTGCGATGGGCAGTCGATGCTCCTTTTGACCCGTGGGGGAAGTAAGCGTATGTTTTGGAAACACGGTAGATAGAATAATTGTATAGTTAGAGCATTTTAGGATGTTTGGAATCTGGATAGTGGATAGGTTTATGTTTTGATGTCTTAAACGTTTTGGTAAACTTGTTTTATAAAATGTTTTGTTAAACCGCTATTTCAATTCGTTGATGAACTGCTTGGTGATTTTAGCAGGAGGAAATGTTTAGTTTTTAAACCGAACCACGCAGTTCGTTTTTATGAAATCGGGTTATGTTTTAAATGTTATTTGAGTCGTTTATTGGGTGAGCGACGAAATGTGAAAAGGGGTGAGGTTTCAGCTATTGTATGTTACACGCTTATGGAGTGATTTATTATTGAAGTCTAAGGGGTTTATGTGGTGAGAAATGTGTGCAGGGGAAGAGGAAAGAAAGAAAGAATTGAGGGAGGCAACTCCCTGGAATTTTTGGATTCCAGGGAGGGTGGCGATCGATCTCCTAAGGAGGAGATCGATCGCCCTAAAGGTTCGCCACTGTCTGGAAAAATCCACAGAGTGTGGCGACCAATCGCCCAAAAAGGGGCGATCGATCGCCTGACCATCGATCGCGGGGCAATCGATGGCCACAAAGAGGGGCGATTGTTCGCCCCTCCTATTTTCATGATAGGCGATCGATCGCCTGTTTTGGGCGATCAATCGCCCCTTGGTTTTCAGGGACAAATGTCCCTTTTGTCCCTCCCTCTTTGGCAGATTGTTTCTTCAGTATTTTTAATTGATTTAAATGTTTTTAATTGTTTTAAACATTTGTTTTAAGTTTTATTCCAATTGTTTAAGTTTATTTAAGTGGTTCTACAAATAGTTTTCGAACGATTTTAACGATATAGTCTGCTTTTAAATTCCGCACAATTTACAAGGATAGTAAAAGGGTATGATGATAAAAAAAATAATACGGGAAATAAGGGTACAGTGTTAGGGACGCTACACAAGAAGAAAGATTTGGAGATCACTGAAGAGCATCCAGTAAGAGTTGGTCTGGAGAAATCAACTTTTAACGGGAGTGTATGTTTTATGAATAAAATTGGGAGAATTAGTGATTAGGTTAATAAATGACTAAGTAATGACATAATGGTAAATAGAGCATTATAGTGATAACCTATTTAAGGAAAGAGGTTTTGTGATTAATGCATTGTAGCCGCCACTATTTTTTATTCTTTCTTTCTCAGTATTCAGCTCAAGCTCAGCAGAGCTCTCCAGGCGATTCCCTCTCCGATTTTTCCTCCAAACTAGGTGAGTCTACTTTGATTTCGTGTTACATTGTAACTAGTGACGGTAGAGAGGAGTATAGATGTGAGCTTTTGTGAATGCTGTAGGTGGGAGTTAGTTTCGGTTTTATGGTGAATCAGGAATGCACTATGTATAGAACTTCCGAACTAGATTCCTTAGATTTCTGGATAGATTAGAATGAGGTTTAGTAAAAATCTAATTGATATTCTGTTTATGACTTAGGTGAGCAAAACTTCCGAAGTAGTTTGAAACCGAGCATTTCCAGGAAACCAGGTAAGTGGAGTATGCATGAACCTTCGGGCCTACATCACAAAGCTGTAGGATTATGTATGTTTGAATTTGTTTGTATGTCATGCATCATATTTTTGAAAGAATACGAAAATGAATTTACACGTATTGGTATGGTGAGAAATGAACAGATTGCAACAGAAAAACTATTAAGGGAACTAATCCGCCCCTTAACTTATTAAGGGATTTATGACTTTGGGAAGATTGATCCACTTCCCAATGAAATTGAAGGATCAGATAAAATATTAAGGGAACTAATCTGCCCCTTAACTTATGAAGGGATGTATGATTTTGAAAAAATTGATCCGACTCCCAATGGAACCGAGGGATCAGATCAGTGAAAGAATGTAAATGCAACTGAGATGTGTTAGTAGAAATTGCATGATTAGGGTTTATGTTCCAGCATTTCATTTCGTTGTTGCTTCACTTATTTAGCGTTAGGCTAATAGATGAGTTTTGTGATGTATGTGAAGAAGCCTCAGAAGGTGTGTTCTCTGAACATGTTGAGGAATAGGCTGGTTGGGGGAGCACATTCATACCTCGACTTGGTGAACTTATGGGGCGGTTTAACTATTGTCTATTTATGAAGTCTTAGTGGTTAAGTGTCTTGTGGAAGTATGCAGAGAGTTTCAATAACATTATGTTCCTGATGTTGAGTACTAAAATTTTGTCGTTTTGTGACCGGTGGATGTTGAGTACTAAAATTTTGTCGTTTTGTGACCGGTGGATGTTGAGTACTAAAATTTTGTCGTTTTGTGACCGGTGGATGTTGAGTATTAAAATTTTGTCGTTTTGTGACCGGTGGATGTTGAGTATTAAAATTTTGTCGTTTTGTGACCGGTGGATGTGAGTATTAAAATTTTGTCGTTTTGTGACCGGTGGATGTTGAGTATTAAAATTTTGTCGTTTTGTGACCGGTGGATGTTGAGTACTAAAATTTTGTCGTTTTGTGACCGGTGGATGTTGAGTATTAAAATTTTGTCGTTTTGTGACCGGTGGATGTGAGTATTAAAATTTTGTCGTTTTGTGACCGGTGGATGTTGAGTACTAAAATTTTGTCGTTTTGTGACCGGTGGATGTTGAGTATTAAAATTTTGTCGTTTTGTGACCGGTGGATGTTGAGTACTAAAATTTTGTCGTTTTGTGACCGGTGGATGTTGAGTATTAAAATTTTGTCGTTTTGTGACCGGTGGATGTGAGTATTAAAATTTTGTCGTTTTGTGACCGGTGGATGTTGAGTACTAAAATTTTGTCGTTTTGTGACCGGTGGATGTTGAGTATTAAAATTTTGTCGTTTTGTGACCGGTGGATGTGAGTATTAAAATTTTGTCGTTTTGTGACCGGTGGATGTTGAGTACTAAAATTTTGTCGTTTTGTGACCGGTGGATGTGAGTATTAAAATTTTGTCGTTTTGTGACCGGTGGATGTTGAGTACTAAAATTTTGTCGTTTTGTGACCGGTGGATGTGAGTATTAAAATTTTGTCGTTTTGTGACCGGTGGATGTTGAGTACTAAAATTTTGTCGTTTTGTGACCGGTGGATGTTGAGTATTAAAATTTTGTCGTTTTGTGACCGGTGGATGTTGAGTATTAAAATTTTGTCGTTTTGTGACCGGTGGATGTTGAGTATTAAAATTTTGTCGTTTTGTGACCGTAATCTGCCCCTTAACTTATGAAGGGATGTATGATTTTGAAAAAATTGATCCGACTCCCAATGGAACCGAGGGATCAGATCAGTGAAAGAATGTAAATGCAACTGAGATGTGTTAGTAGAAATTGCATGATTAGGGTTTATGTTCCAGCATTTCATTTCGTTGTTGCTTCACTTATTTAGCGTTAGGCTAATAGATGAGTTTTGTGATGTATGTGAAGAAGCCTCAGAAGGTGTGTTCTCTGAACATGTTGAGGAATAGGCTGGTTGGGGGGAGCACATTCATACCTCGACTTGGTGAACTTATGGGGCGGTTTAACTATGTCTATTTGTGACCGGTGGATGTGAGTATTAAAATTTTGTCGTTTTGTGACCGATGGATGTTGAGTATTAAAATTTTGTCGTTTTGTGACCGGTGGATGTTGAGTATTAAAATTTTGTCATTTTTTGACCGGTGGATGTTGAGTACTAAAATTTTGTCGTTTTATGACTAGTGGATGTTGAGAATTAAAATTTTGTCATTTTTTGACCGGTGGAGTTGAGTACTTATGTAGTTTTGAACGATTTTTAGTAAAATGCTCAAGCTCTTTGTAGTTTGGAGTTTTCTGTGTTTAGAGTGAAAATGGTTGTTATGCTGTTATGTGAGTGTTCTGTCTGTCGGTGGATGTTGAGTACTAAAATTTTGTCGTTTTGTGACCGGTGGATGTTGAGTACTAAAATTTTGTCGTTTTGTGACCGGTGGATGTTGAGTGTCTGTCTATCGGTGGATGTTGAGTATTAAAATTTTGTCGTTTTGTGACCGGTGGATGTTGAGTATTAAAATTTTGTCATGTTTTGTGACCGGTGGATGTTGAGTATTAAATTTGGTCATTTTTGACGGTGGATGTTGAGTACTAAAATTTGGTCGTTTTATGACTAGTGGATGTTGAGAATTAAAATTTTGTTGTTTTGTGACCGGTGGATGTTGAGTACTAAAATTTTGTCGTTTTGTGACCGGTGGATGTTGAGTATTAAAATTTTGTCATTTTATGACCGGTGGATGTGAGCGTAGGAGTGAGTATTAGATTTTCTCGTTTTGTGAGCGGTGGATGTGGGTAGTCGACATGTCGTGCGACTGATACTGTTTAGCTGTGGATGCCTTCTATATCCGCCTCTACCGCTGAGTCTATTTTATTTCTGCTTCTGCCGCTGACACTGTTTAGCAGTGGATGCCCTATTGTTTCTATTTCTATCGCTAGAACTGTTCAGCGGTGGACGTGTTCCATTTTATTTTATTTTCTTTTAACCAATTGTTTTTAATATTTTAACTAAATTAATAAATGTTGTTTTATGCAAAAAAAACTTCGCTGCAAGTTTTTACGTTTAAGGATCAAATTTTGATCGTCGAGTGAAATTTTAAGTTTTTCTCAAAATGTTATAGTGTGGTTATGTATTATAAGTAACGAACTGAGTTTATATAATTCGGGGCGTTACAGTATGGTATCAGAGACATTCAGTTAAACCGTTCAAAAGATTACTCATCAGTGCCAGTCGTTGCATGGAAGTACTTCAACAACTGTAGGTGTTTATGTTAACCTTAGCTATTAGATATTTATGAGAGCAATTAACCTTGTCCAGGAATATAGCAAAATGGCTAGACGACCAGGAAGACCAAGGGTACAGAGAGAGATGCCAAATTTGAGAAGTGAAGAAGATCATAGCGTAATTTGAAAAGCTGGCCAATTTGGTGCGTCAGCAAACAGACTTAGTGTGTTAGCAGTCCGACCAGTTAGGTGTGTTGTTGAACCGAGAGGTACAAGGAAGTGACAACTCGAGTTCCAGCAGTGAGCATTCAGGCGACCGATCCCGGAGGCTAGAGCCACCCACATTTGATGGAAAGTCATCCAATTCGATTATTGCTGATGAATGGCTTAGGAAAATCGAGAGCATGTTCAGATGTGCCAACGTCGGAGAAGGAGACAAAGTCACTCTGACAACGTTCCATTTGGCTGGGGACGCTCAACTTTTGTGGGAAACCATAGAGACCACTGATGTTCTGGTTATGTCCTGGTCTCAGTTCAAGGAGGTTTTCTATGAGAAATATTTTAACAGCACAGTCCAGGCCGCAAAGAAGGTAGAGTTTTTGAACTTGAAGCAGACAGGGTCTGTGGCATAGTACAGTAGACAATTCGAATCCCTATCCAGGTTTGCTGGACATTTTGTTCACAAGAATGAGGATAAGGTGTTTCAGTTTGTGCATGGACTGAAGCCAGAGATTTACAGAGGAGTAAAATTTTGTGGTATTAAAGGTTTGTCCTTTAGTGAAGTTGTGTCCACGGCGTTGGAGGTGGAAGAAGCGGACATGAAGTGTGCTGGGCCAAAGGAAGCCCTACGGAAGTTTATTCAGCCACACCAACAGAGAGGAATGAAGAGACCAAGTGAAGGCCATAATAACCAAGCAACAGAAAAGAAGGTGCAAGACACCAGGAAGTTCACCAGTGCCTGAAGTGTTTGAAAGGTCATCTGGGCGAGTGCAGGTTTGGGACGTGAAAGTGTTTCAATTGTGAGGAAGTTGGACACACATACAGGGATTGCCCAAATCCCAGAATTACCCGATGCTTCAACTGTAACAAAGTTGGCCATATTAATAGAGACTGTCCAGCTTTGAAGAGTGACCCTACTAAGATTAAGCCAAGGATATTCTCCATGTTGGAGTCGGATGATGAAGAACAACCCGCCGTAGTGTCAGGTATCATTTTGATCAACTCTATACCTGCTTTTACTTTAATAGATTCTAGTGCAACACACTCGTTTATAGCGTATTCGTTTGCTGTCAAGTTAGATGTACAGTTTACCCCTACTGAGCACGTATTTAACGTTGCGTTACCCTCTGGTGAGCACATGCACTCTAACCAAGTGACGTTTGATAGTGTCGTGTTGGTAGGAAACAAGAATTTACCTGCTGATCTCATTATTATGGATATAATGGGATTTGATGAAATCTTAGGAATTGATTGATTGTTTAAACATTACGCCACAATCGATTGTAGGACTAGAATTGTTAGTTTTCAACCCCCTGGTGGTTTGAAGCATACCTTCCAAGCTTTGAAGAAGAGTAAGGGAATGTCTGTTATGACTTTTATCAACGCTAGACCCTCTTCATGCAGAGAGTATTTATGCTTTCTGGCCAGAGTTATGGACACACAGTTTGTAAGAAAAGCAAGTCCTCAAAATTTCTTAGTTGTCCAAGACTTTCCAGAAGTATTTTTAGATGACCTTCCTATCTTGCCGCCAGATAGGGACATTGAGTTTGTTGTAGATGTTTACCCAGGCGCTAAGCCTGTATCTAAGAAGTCCTATAGGTTAGCACCTACGGAGCTTAAGAAATTAAAGAAACAATTGGAGGAACTATTGGATAAAGGGTTTATACGCCCAAGCTTTTCACCGTGGGGTGCGCCAGTTCTTTTTGTTAAGAAGAAGGATGGATCAATGCGTATGTGCGTTGATTATCGGGAATTATATAAGTTAACCATCAAGAACAAGTATCCATTGCCAAGGATTGATGATTTATTCGACTAGCTTAAGGGTGCACGTATTTTCTCTAAGATTGACCTAAGGTCTGGTTATTACCAATTGAAAGTCAAATTAAAAGATATTCCTAAGACTGCCTTTCGCACAAGGTATAGACATTATGAGTTTTTGGTTATGTCTTTTGGATTGACAAATGCACCAGCAGCATTCATGGATCTTATGAATAGGGTGTTTCATGAGTATTTGGATAAGTTTGTCATAGTATTTATTGATGATATACTAATCTATTCACGTACTAAGGAGGAGCATACAAGACATTTGAACCTGGTATTGGGAGTACTAAGGCAACATCAACTTTATGCTAAGTTTTCCAAGTGTGAGTTTTGGTTGGACAGAGTTCACTTTCTTGGTCACGTGATCTCAGGTGATGGAATATCTGTTGATCCAGCCAAGGTTCAAGCAGTTAAGGAATGACCTCAATCCAAGAATGCCACTGATATTCGGAGTTTCCTTGGATTAGCAGGTTATTACAGGAAATTTATTGAAGGATTCTCGAAGATTGCAACACCCCTCACTCGGTTAACTAGGAAAAACATTAAGTATGCTTGGACAGAGGAATGTGAGAATAGTTTTCAGACTTTGAAACAAAAGTTGACCAATGCTCTAGTATGAACACTCCCTGTTGAAAATTTAAAGTTCAGCATTTATTGTGACGCTTCCAAGGTTGGACTCGGTTGTGTGTTGATGCAAGATGGAAAAGTAATAGCCTATGCTTCTAGACAGTTGAAAACACACGAGAAGAATTACCCTACACACGACTTAGAACTAGCTGCAGTGGTTTTTGCACTAAAGATTTGGAGGCATTACTTGTATGGACAGTCTTGTGAGATATTTTTGGACCATAAAAGTCTGAAGTATATTTTCATACAGAAAGAATTAAATATGAGGCAACGTAGATGGTTGGAGTTTGTCAAGGATTATGATTTTGAGATCAAATAGCACCCCGGCAAGGCGAATGTAGTAGCTGATGCTTTGAGTAGAGTGACGACTTCAGCCTCAACCTTGGTTCTTGACATGCCGCTAGCCTTAGAGTCTGAATTCCAAAGATTTAACTTAGAGGTTGTATCCAGTATGTCAACTATGCTTTCAGCTATATCTTTCAAGCCTACACTGTTGGATAGGATAAAGGAACCTTAGACAAATGATGCGGAGTACAACAAGTACAAATCAAGCATAGAGTCTGCTGGTAAATCGGATTTCAACTGTTCAGATGATGGAGTCCTTAAGTTTAAGAATAAATGGTTTGTCCCTACCAATTTAGAACTTTGGAATGAGATTCATTCGGAGGCACATTCTTCTAGATTCTCTATTCATCCTGGAAGTACAAAACTGTACAGAAACCTTAAGCAACATTATTGGTGGCCAAGTATGAAAAAAAAAAGTGTGGCGGAGTATGTGGGATCGTGTCTTGTTTGCCAGCGAGTTAAAACTGAACATCAGAAGCCTGCAGGAGCATTGCAACCATTGCCAGTTCCCAAATGAAAATGAGAGCAAATAACGATGGACTTTGTTGTTGGATTGCCTAGGACAGTAAAAGGACATGATGCAATCTGGGTAGTAGTTGATCGATTAACCAAATCTGCCCACTTTCTGCCTATAAGGATGACATACTCGATGGATCAGCTTGCTGAGTTGTATGTGCAAGAGATTGTTAGATTGCATGGAGTTCCAAGCACTATAGTTTCAGACCGAGACTCTAGATTTATATCTAAGTTCTAGAAGAGTTTACACAAGGCTATGGGTACGCAGCTTAATTTCAGTACAACTTTTCACCCTCAAACAGATGGACAATCTGAGAGAACTATTCAGACCTTAGAAGATATGCTTCGTTCATGCATATTAGATTTTCAAGGATCTTGGAGTAAATATTTATCATTGGTGGAGTTTTCTTATAATAACAGTTTTCAGGCAACTATCGGTATGGCACCGTATGAAGCATTGTATGGACAAAAATGTAGATCTCCCTTGTACTGGGATGAAGTTGGTGAAGCACGTTTGATTGGTCCTGACATTGTGCAACGGACCGTGGAGAAGATTGCCTTCATCCGACAGAGAATCTTGGCAGCTCAGAGTCAACATAAGTTTTATGCTGATCGTAGACGTAAAGAATTAAAGTTCAAAGTTGGCGATGAAGTTTTTCTTAAGGTATCACCATTCAAGGGAGTGGTGAGATTTGGAAAGAGAAGCAAGTTGAATCTCAGATTTATTGGACCATTTCCAATCTTGAAGAGAATTGGGAAAATCGCATATCAGTTAGAGTTATCAGCCTCTATGGAAGGGATTCACAATGTGTTTCATGTCTCTATGCTGAAGAAGTTCCTGAGGGATTCATCTCAAGTGATGGAACATCAGAGTATTGAAATTCATCCCACTCTTACTTATGAGGAGAAACTAGTAAAGATCCTAGACTATGCTGTGAAGGTGTTGCGCAACAAAGAAGTTCCACTGGTAAAAGTTTTATGGCATAACCAGAATATAGAGGAGACAACCTGGGAGCGCCAGCAAGATATGATGGACCAATATCCAGAATTATTCAGGTAACAAATTTTGAGGACAAAATTCTTTTAAAGAGGGTAGATTGTAACACACGGTTTCATTGAACCAATTTACTTAACCAACTTGTAGTGTACGTTTTATGGATAAAATTGGGAGAATTAGTGATTAGGTTAATAAATGACTAAGTAATGACATAATGGTAAATAGAGCATTATGGTGATAACCTATTTAAGGAAAGAGATTTTGTGATTAATGCACTATAGCCGCCACTATTTTCCATACTTTCTCTCTCAGTATTCAGCTCAAGCTCAGCAGAGCTCTTCAGGCGATTCCCTCTCCAATTTTTTCTCCAAACTAGGTGAGTCTACTTCGATTTCGTGTTACATTGTAAATAGTGATGGTAGAGAGGAGTATAGATGTGAGCTTTCGTGAATGCTGTAGGTGGGAGTTAGTTTCAAATTTGTGGTGAATCAGGAATGCGCTATGTATAGATCTCCCGAACTAGATTCCTTAGATTTCTGGATAGATTAGAATGAGGTTTAGTAAAAATCTAATTGATATTCTGTTTATGACTTGGATGAGCAAAACTTCCAAAGTAGTTTGAAACCGAGCATTTACAGGAAGCCAGGTAAGAGGAGTATGCATGTGCCTTCGGGCCTACATCACAAAACAGTATGATTATGTATGTTTGAATTTGTCTGTATGTCATGCATCATATTTTTGAAAGAATACAAAAATGAATTTGCACGTATTGGTATGGTAAGAAATGAACAGATTGCAACAGATAAACTATTAAGGGAACTAATCTGCCCTTTAACTTATGAAGGGATTTATGACTTTGGGAAGATTGATCAACTTCCCAATGGAATTGAAGGATCAGATAAACTATTAAGGGAACTAATCTGCCCCTTAACTTATGAAGGGATGTATAACTTTGGGAAAATTAATCCGACTCCCAATAGAACCGAGGGATCAGATCAGTGAAAGAATGTAAATGCAACTGAGATGTGTTAGTAGAAATTGCATGATTAGGATTTATGTTCCAGCATTTCATTTCATTATTGCTTCACTTATTTAGCGTTAGGCTAATAGATGAGTTTTGTGATGTAGGTGAAGAAGCCTCAGAAGATGTGTTCTCTGAGCATGTGGAGGAATAGGCTGGTTGGGGGAGCACATTCATGCATCGACTTGGTGAACTGATGGGGCGATTTAACTATTGTCTATTTATGAAGTCTTAGTGGTTAAGTGTCTTGTGGAAGTATGTAGAGAGTTTCAATAACATTAATAGTTCTGATATTTTTACCAACTTTATAGTTTTCTTGTTTTGAGCATGAAAAACATGATTTGGTTTAGAGGTAGTTGCTTTGCTTGATATTTTTAGGAAGTTGAGGACTTATATAGTTTTGAACAATTTTTAGTAAAATGCTCAAGCTAGTTTGGTAGTCGGAGTTTTCTCTGTTTAGAGTGAAAATGGTTGTTATGCTGTTATGTTGAGTGTTCTGTCTATCGGTGGATGTAGTCCACCGGTGGATGTTGAGTATCTGTCTATCGGTAGATGTAGTCCATCGGTGGATTTTGAGTGTTTGTCTATCAGTAGATATAGTCCACCGGTGGATGTTGAGTATTAAAATTTTGTCGTTTTATGACCGGTGGATGTTGAGTATTTAAATTTTGTCGTTTTGTGACCGGTGGATGTTGAGTATTAAAATTTTGTCGTTTTGTGACCGGTGGATGTTGAGTATTAAAATTTTGTCGTTTTGTGACCGGTGGATGTTGAGTATTGAAATTTTGTCGTTTTGTGACCTGTGGCTGTGAGCGTAGGAATGAGTATTAGATTTTGTTGTTTTGTGAGCGGTGGATGTGGGTAGTCAACATGTCGTGCGACTGATACTGTCTAGCGGTGGATGCCTTCTATATCCGCCTCTACCGCTGAGTCTATTTTATTTCTGCTTTTGCCGCTGACACTGTTTAGCAGTGGATGCCCTTTTGTTTATATTTCTATTGCTGGAACTGTTCAGCGGTGGACGTGTTCCATTTTATTTTATTTTCTTTCAACCAATTGTCTTTAATATTTTATCTAAATTAATAAATGTTGTTTTATGCAAAAAAATTTCGCTGCAAGCTTTTACGTTTAAGGATCAAATTTTGACCGTCGAGTGAAATTTTAAGATTTTCTCATAATGTTATAGTGTGGTTATGTATTATAAGTAACGAACCGGGTTTATATAATTCGGGGCGTTACAGTTGTCTTCTTTGAAGATCAGACCTTTGAAGACAAGAAGAAAGATTTGGAGATCACTGAAGAGCATCCAGTAAGAGTTGGTCTGGAGAAATCAACTTTTACGGGGGAGATGCTGGAGAATCTAGTGATCAAGCAGCTGATGATGTTGACCATGGAGAAACAGAGACTTCTCCTGAATCAGTTCCAGAACCAGAGTTAAGGAGGTCAACAAGAGATCGTCGACCATGGAGAAAATACTCTGTGAACGAGTATGTTATGATCACTGATGGTGATGAACCTGAGTGCTATAAGGAAGCTATGGAGCATCAACAAAAGAAGAAATGGTTGGATGCGAAGCAAGATGAGATGAGATCATTGCATGAGAACCATACTTATGAGTTTGTTCAGCTTCTAAAGGGGAGAAAGGCACTCAAGAACAAATGGGTATAGAGACTCAAAGACGAAAATTCACAACCAAAGTATAAGGCAATACTGGTCGTAAAAGGCTTTGGACAGAAGAAGGGGGTTGACTTTGAAGAAATTTTTTCACCGGTAGTGAAAATGTTATCCATACGAGTGATACTTGGATTTGTCTCAAGTGTTGATTTGGAGATCGAGCAACTCGATGTCAAGACTGCCTTCTTGCATGATGAATTAGAAGAAGAAATTTACATGGAACAACCAGAAGGGTTCATTGTCAAGGGAAAGGAACATCTGGTATGTAAATTGAAGAAGAGTCTATATGGATTGAAGCAAGCTCCAAGACAATGGTAGAAAAAGTTTGATTTCTTTATGGGAAATCAAGGATACATGTAACACCCGGCCTTTTTGTATGTAATTATTTCCCGAACCATTTCTCGGGATTAATTTAATATAAATGCAATATGTGTTTTGTTGGAAAACCAAACTAATGTTTAACTAAGCATTACACTAAGTTAAAATGCATGGAAGGGTAAATTGGAGAGAAATTAAGGTTGGTGGGAGAAAACCAATGGTTGAGTGACATCTGGCAACTTGTTGAAGAAGCTAAGTTCTTCCTCCTACGTGAAACCCTCTTCACTTCTCAGCTCTGCTCTCTCTCTCCATTCTCTTCTCGGTACTCTCTCTTCTTGTCGGCGAGCAACCATCGAAGATTTACTTCGATCTCCTCAGATTTTCTCCTGCTCCTCCGCTAAGATAAACATCTTCTAATGCTAACAAGTTTGGACAAGTTTAATGTGGGTTTTTACCGAAGTTTAGGGTTATGGTGTTTAGAGAAAAACTCACTGTCTTTAGGATGAAAACACACCGGTTTGTTTTCTAAGAGTTTGTATGAATCTGGAACAAATTCATCTAACTTATTTGTTAGCATTTTCAACTTGTTTATTTTCTGAACGTGCATGTACAGGTTCGAGCATTTCCGAGACGTTCAGAACTATCAACTTAGCAGCAACAGGTAAGTTCATATCCGTAGGTTGGCCCTTAAGGCCCTACATCCCGGAGGTACTAGGTTTTCTGTTCTGTCGGGCTGTTTTGGGTAGAAAGGTTATAGTTATGTTCTGAGTTGTCTATGTTCTGTTTCACCGTATGTTCTGTTATTTCTGTCATCTGCTCTCTGCCTGTTTAAGTTCAAGCACTATTCATGCATACACGTTTTCTCTGAAAGCCATGCAAATATTTTCTGTACACGGTTTGAAACTAAGAAAGATAAAATCTGACTGTCTGTAATATACCGGTTAAGTGCGGGACAGAGACTGGCCCTTTGGTTTTATCCCTCTCTGGGAATCTGAAAATTTATTGTCTCTAGCAAGGACCCTCTAGTTTTATCCCTCCCTAGGATTCTGAAAATTGCTGTGCCTGATAGTGCACCCTCTGTTTGCCAGTTCCCCTATAAGCCCCAATTATACCCCTCTGCCACTGGAACGTAATGTTCTGTACTGTCACTGTATTTCTGAAAACCGCATGCATAGCATTTTGCATCACTGTGTATCTATTATGTTCTTACTGAGCTTTAGGCTCATAGATGAACTCTCTAATGTAGGTACTGAACCCAAACATGAGGACTTTGTGCCTCAATCTGATGGATAGGTGGTTGGTGGCTCGAGCTCTCGAGGGTGGTTGCTGCAGTCAGACACAATTTTCTGTCCTGAGGTTTAAGTCTTAGTCTTTTAAGAAATGTTTATATTTGTAAACTCTTCTGAAATTCTGGGTGTTTGTTTTAAAACTCTGTTGAGGTCCTGTGTTTTGTTTTAAAAACCCTGTAGGAAATTCTGTTGGACATATATATAATGTATAAGTTCTGATGATCGAGTTTTAAATCTCTGTTGACAGTTGATAGTTGTTTCCTGTGAAATGTCTTGAAAACATTCTGGAACTGCTTGAGTTCTCCCTTTTCAGGTCATGCATGGATGGTCTCGAATTTTAGAGCTATCCATGCAGTTTGTTTTCTTGAAACTGTCATTTGTAATGAAGGTCTGAAACCTGTATGCCTTATGTTGTGCTCGAGAACCATGTTTTTAATCGGTTTGAGAATCTGAGGCGTTTAAGTCTTCTGTTTTATGCCCTCTGTCTGTATGCTTCCCTGTCAAAAGTTGTAAATTCTGCCTTTAAAACTATGTCTTCTGATTACATCTACCAGTAGGAATTTTGCCTGCATCTACCGCCAACTAGTGTTTCTGCCTTAGGTCTTCATCTTCCGATTTAAATTGCTATCTGCATCTTCTGATGACGTCAGAACATCTTCCGGCTGACGTCATCACCTTCTGCCGATTTCGTTCACTGCCTGCCTACATCTTCCGGCTGACGTCATCTCCTTCTGCCGATTTCGTTCACTGCCTGCTTACATCTTCTGATGACGTCAGAACATCTTCCGACTGACGTCATATGATAATTTCTGCCTATATCTTCCGCCCAGTTTTACTCGTCTTCAGTTTTCTTTTCTTCTAACGATTACGTTTAATGCTTGCATCTTCCGGTTGACGTCATCCATCTTTCGGCTGATGTCATCACCTAATCCGATCTCAGCTACTGTCTGCTTCTTCCGGCTGACTTCATCTCCTCTTCCGGCTGACGTCACCCACTGTTTACTTCTTCCGATTTCAGAGCATTATTTCGGTTTAATTTCATCTGCAGCCCAACAGTATTCTGCTTCTTTTAAAACTAAGTCTTCCGCCAGATTTCTGCCTATGCCTTCCGACTTCATTTCTTGTTTTCTGCTGTTATTGATACTTTGTTACTCACTGTAGTTTCTCCCCTCTGTAAAGCTATGCTCTTTTAGGGTTTGCATTGCCAGTGCATGTCTTCTGTCATTCGGTTCTGTTTTCCGTTAAAGTTTTAAAAGTTCAGTTGGCTTCCATAAGTTGTTCCAGTAACGCTGTCTGTTCTGTTTATGTTCAAAAATATATAGTCTCTGTTTTCTGTTAACTGTCCCGGAGTGATGGCTCCGATCCCGGACCCCGATCGGGTTCGGTTTCGGGCCGTCACAGTTATGATATCAGAGAGACAAGGTTTTAAAACTGATTCTGTGAAATGTCTGGCTGCGCAACCCGCCACGTGATATCGCTCGACCAACTGTAAGTGTTTAAATTCCTGTCAAAGTTCTGTTTATTAAATTAGGTTATTCTGTTTATAGGGTTTATTAGAAATGGTGAGAGGACATCAAGAAGAGTCAAGCGAAAGCTCTCAAGCCATTGACCGACTAACAGAACTGGTGGGTGCACAGTCACGCATGGTTGAACGCATGATGGCCAGAAAAGACGATAGAAACAATAACCATGGGAATAACAATCGTGATAATGCGCCGTGAGACAACAGTGGAGACAGATTTCGGCGACTCCAGCCGCCTTCATTTGATGGACTTTCTACAGACCCGACCCGTGCTGAAACCTGGATTCGAACAATGGAGGGAGAAGATGTTTGGATATGCTGAAGTAGAAGACAACAAGAAAGTTATTTGCGCCACGTTCTATCTCACCGAAAGTGCGGGATTTTGGTGGGACACAGTGCAGTCAACTACAGTGGCATTAAGCTGGGAAGGATTCACGAAAATCTTCTACGAGAAGTACTTTGACTGGGGAGTGAGGAAGGAAAAGTTGCTTGAGTTTTCTCGGCTGCGACAGTATGGGACAGTGGCTGAATATGTTCAAAAATTTGAGTCCTTGTCCCGATATGCAACACATATGGTGGCCACCGATGAGAATAAGGTGCACCAATTCATTCAAGGGTTAAAGATGGACCTTCTGCGAGGGATCACAACCAGAGGGTTCGATGAGGCACCGTATGTGAAGGTCGTGGCCAAGGTTTATCAGTTGGAGGCCTTAGAGATAAAGTCCCAGAGACAAAGAGATTCACCAATAGGGATTATTCGAAATGTTCCTCAGCAACAACAACAACAAGGAGGTCAGAATTTTCAGCCTCAACAGCAACAAAACAGGGGCATTAAGAGGCCCAATGAAGCCATCCTTTATCAAGACAAAGGAAAGAGACCAATGGGGGCTCCTCAACCTTTAGTATGCCCGCGGTGCCAGAAACCCCACAAAGGAGAGTGCAGGCTTGCTACAAGCCAATGTTTCCGATGCGGCAAAGTAGTCCATCTTGTTCGGGATTGCCTAATGCCCGACACCAGAAAAGGTCAAGCCGTGCCAAGAGTCTTTGCAATGATGGAAGATGTTGATGATGCTGATCTGCACACAGCAATCACAGGTACAATTTTGATATGTGAAACACCTGCTTATACCTTGTGGGACACGGGGGCCACACATTCGTTCGTGGCGATAGACTTCGTAGTTAGACAGAAGGTTAATTGTATGTCGTCAGACCAGCCCTACAGCATTATGCTACCGTCTGGAGAGTTTATGCACTCCAAGCAGGTGGTACGGGGTGATATAGTCTCAGTTGGAAACCAAAAGTTGTACGCCAGCCTTATCGTCATCGGTATGAAAGGATACGAAGTGATTCTGGGGATGGACTGGCTATTTAGACATCATGCCACCATCAACTGTAGGTCCGGGCTTGTGTCATTTAAACGCCCAAATGAAGTAGAATTCTCTTATCAGGCAGTACCGAAGAAACACCGTACGCCTGTTGTATCTTCCCTGAAAGCTCAACAGCTGATGAGGTCAGGAGGTGTCAGATTCCTTGCTCACGTAGTAGATGTTCAAAGACAAGGTGAGGTGGAACTTCAAAATATTCCGGTAGTTCGAGACTTCTCAGAGGTCTTCCTGGATGACTTACCGGGATTGCCACCTGATCGTGAGATCGAGTTCGAGATCGATGTGTATCCTGGTGCTGAACCAGTATCGAAGAATCCGTACCGTATGGCACCGATTGAGCTAAGGGAGTTGAAGGCTCAGCTAAAGGAATTGGTGGATAAGGGTTTTGTGCGCCCTAGTTTTTCTCCGTGGGGTGCTCCCGTCTTATTTGTTAAGAAGAAGGATGGGTCCCTACGGATGTGTATTGACTACCGTGAGCTGAACAAGTTAACGATCAAGAATAAGTACCCGTTGCCGAGAATCGATGATTTATTTGACAAACTACAAGGGGCTCAGGTATTTTCTAAGATTGACTTGCGCTCCGGTTATTACCAGTTGAAGGTCAGAGCTGATGATATTTCAAAGACCGCATTCAGGACTCGATACGGGCATTACGAGTTCTTAGTGATGTCGTTCGGGTTAACTAATGCTCCGGCTGCATTTATGGACCTAATGAACAGAATATTCCAGGACTATCTGGATAAATTTGTGATCGTATTTATCGACGACATCTTAGTGTATTCTAGAAGTGAAGCCGAACATGAGGGTCACTTGGCTATTGTTCTGTCAATTCTAAAACAGCATCGATTATATGCCAAGCTATCAAAATTGTGAATTCTGGGTGAACAGGATTAATTTCCTTGGCCACGTGGTGTCTGCTGAAGGAGTGTCTGTGGATCCAGCCAAAATTCTGGCAGTGAAGGAATGGCCAAGACCGAGGATTGCCAGTGAGGTACGGAGTTTCATCGGACTAGCTGGTTATTACAGAAAGTTCATCAAGGGATTCTCTGCGATAGCAAAGCCTATGACCAGCTTAACGAGGAAGGATATCAAATTTAGGTGGTCTGAAGCTTGCGAGATGAGTTTTCAGACACTTAAGCAAAAGTTGACCACTACTCCTCTATTAGTGTTGCCAGTTGAAGACGGCAAATTCAGCGTATACTCTGATGCTTCCAAGATTGGATTGGGGTGTGTGCTAATGCAGGAAGAGAATGTAGTGGCATACGCATCCAGACAATTGAAAAACCATGAGTAAAACTACCCTACTCATGACCTTGAGTTGGCGGCGGTTGTATTTGCGCTGAAGGTATGGAGACACCACCTATATGACAATCATGTGAGGTGTTTTCTGATCACAAGAGTTTGAAGTACATCTTTACTCAGAAAGAGTTGAATATGAGGCAAAGGCGGTGGTTAGAATTCGTGAAAGATTATGATGTTGAGATTAAATACCACCCGGGGAAAGCCAATGTGGTAGCTGATGCGTTGAGCAGGATGCCGTCTACTATGCAACCGGCCTTGGCTACCATCTCATTACCTTTGAGGACAGAAATTCAGAGGTTTGAACTAGAGGTAGTTTCTAAACTAACGGCTGTACTGGCAAATCTAACGTTGCGGCCAACCGTTCTGGACCAAATTAAGGAGGCCCAGAGGACCAATTCAAAGGAGATGGCTGATATTGTGAGCAAGGTACCAATGGCTTCTTCCAATTTCAGTTATTCGGGAGATGGAATTCTGAAGTTCAAAAACAGATGGTATGTTCCGAAAGACGAAGTGCTACGGAAGCACGTCTTGTCGGAAGCCCATTCATCTTCTTTCTCTGTACATCCTGGAAGCACGAAGATGTATCAAGACTTGAAACTTCACTTCTGGTGGCCGAATATGAAGAATGAAGTGGCCAAGTATGTGGAGTCTTGTATGATATGTCAACAGGTCAAGGCTGAACATCAACGACCGAGTGGAACGCTTCAACCTCTCCCGATCCCCGAATGGAAATGGGAGAATATAACGATGGATTTTGTTGTTGGCCTACCAAGAACAGCTAAGGGCCATAATAGCATTTGGGTCATAGTGGACAGATTGACGAAGTCGGCCCACTTTCTACCTGTGAAGACGACGTACTCCATGGATCAGTATGCAGAGCTGTATATTAGCGAGATTATTATACTGCATGGCGTTCCTGTGTCGATTGCCTCAGACCGTGATCCCAGATTCATTTCTAGGTTTTGGAAAAGTTTGCAGAGCTCTTTGGGTACGAAGTTGAATTTCAGCACGGCATTTCATCCACAGACTGACGGACAATCTGAGAGAACAATCCAAATACTCGAGGATATGCTAAGGTCGTGCGTGCTGGAATTTCATGCTCCTTGGAGTAGATATTTACCACTTGTGGAGTTTGCATACAACAACAGCTACCAGGCTACAATCGGTTTGGCTCCGTATGAAGCTCTTTATGGCAGGAAGTGTAGATCCCCATTGTGTTGGGATGAGGTCGGAGAAACCAAGCTTATCGGCCCTGAGATATTACAACAGATGTCCGAGGTGATAGCTGCTATCAAACAACGAATAAAAATTGCTCAGAGTCGACAGAAAAGTTATGCGGACAATAGAAGAAGAGACTTAGAGTTCGCTGTGGGCGATGAGGTATTCCTGAAAGTGTCACCTTTCAAAGGCGTAATGAGATTCGGTAAGAAAGGAAAGCTCAGCCCACGGTTCATTGGCCCTTTTCCCATCCTGAAGCGTGTGGGAAACATGGCTTACAAACTACAGCTACCAGCGTCAATGGATGGTGTTCATGATGTTTTCCATGTGTCAATGCTGAGAAAGTGCGTACGAGATCTAACCCAGATAGTGGAACATGTGGACTTTGATATCATGCCGACGCTGACATATGAAGAAAGGCCTATACAGATATTGGATATGTCACTCAAAGTATTGCGAAACAAGGTAGTTCCACTGGTAAAAGTGTTATGGCACAATCATAATGTGGAGGAAGCCACGTGGGAAAGGCAAGCAGATGTTAAAGCACAGTATCCAGACCTCTTTGATTAGGCAAATTTTGAGGACAAAATTTCTGTTAAGGTGGGTGAAATGTAACACCTGGCCTTTTTGTATGTAATTATTTCCCGAACCATTTCTCGGGATTAATTTAATATAAATGCAATATGTGTTTTGTTGGAAAACCAAATTAATGTTAACTAAGCATTACACTAAGTTAAAATGCATGGAAGGGTAAATTGGAGAGAAATTAAGATTGGTGGGAGAAAACCAATGGTTGAGTGACATCTGGCAACTTGTTGAAGAAGCTAAGTTCTTCCTCCTACGTGAAACCCTCTTCACTTCTCTGCTCTGCTCTCTCTCTCTCCATTCTCTTCTCGGTACTCTCTCTTCTTGTCGGCGAGCAACCATCAAAGATTTACTTCGATCTCCTCAGATTTTCTCCTGCTCTTCCGCTAAGGTAAACATCTTCTAATGCTAACAAGTTTGGACAAGTTTAATGTGGGTTTTTACCGAAGTTTAGGGTTATGGAATTTAGAGAAAAACTCACTGTCTTTGGATGAAAACACACCAGTTTGTTTTCTAAGAGTTTGTATGAATCTGGAACAAATTCATCTAACTTATTTGTTAGCATTTTCAGCTTGTTTATTTTCTGAACGTGCATGTACAGGTTCGAGCATTTCCAAGACGTTCAGAACTATCAACTTTGCAGCAACAGGTAAGTTCATATCCGTAGGTTGGCTCTTAAGG
Source organism: Begonia masoniana (assembly GCA_022432975.1). Lineage (NCBI taxonomy): Eukaryota > Viridiplantae > Streptophyta > Magnoliopsida > Cucurbitales > Begoniaceae > Begonia > Begonia masoniana. The sequence continues at coordinate 34,210,937 of CM039504.1, read as the reverse complement.
CCCTAAATCCCGGAGGTTCTAGGTTTTCTGTTATGTCGGGTTGTTTTGGGTAGAAAGGTTATAGTTATGTTCTGAGTTGTCTATGTTCTGTTTCACCGTATGTTCTGTTATTTCTGTCATCTGCTCTCTGCCTGTTTAAGTTCAAGCACTGTTCATGCATACACGTTTTCTCTGAAAGCCATGCCAATATTTTCTTTACACGGTTTGAAACTAAGAAAGATAAAATCTGACTGTCTATAATATACCGGTTAAGTGCGGGACAGGGACTGGCCCTCTGGTTTTATCCCTCCCTGGGAATCTGAAAATTTATTGTCCCTAGCAAGGACCCTCTGGTTTTATCCCTCCCAGGGATTCTGAAAATTGCTGTGCCTGATAGTGCACCCTCTGTTTGCCAGTTCCCCTATAAGCCCCAATTATACCCCTCTGCCACTGGAACGTAATGTTCTGTACTGTCACTGTATTTCTGAAAACCGCATGCATAGCATTTTGCATCACTGTGTATCTATTATGTTCTTACTGAGCTTTAGGCTCATAGATGAACTCTCTAATGTAGGTACTGAACCCAAACATGAGGACTTTGTGCCTCAATCTGATGGATAGGTGGTTGGTGGCTCGAGCTCTCGAGGGTGGTTGCTGCAGTCAGACACAATTTTCTGTCCTGAGGTTTAAGTCTTAGTCTTTTAAGAAATGTTTATATTTGTAAACTCTTCTGAAATTCTGGGTGTTTGTTTTAAAACTCTGTTGAGGTCCTGTGTTTTGTTTTAAAAACCCTGTAGGAAATTCTGTTGGACATATATATAATGTATAAGTTCTGATGATCGAGTTTTAAATCTCTGTTGACAGTTGATAGTTGTTTCCTGTGAAATGTCTTGAAAACATTCTGGAACTGCTTGAGTTCTCCATTTTCAGGTCATGCATGGATGGTCTCGAATTTTAGAGCTATCCATGCAGTTTGTTTTCTTGAAACTGTCATTTGTAATGAAGGTCTGAAACCTGTATGCCTTATGTTGTGCTCGAGAACCATGTTTTTAATCGGTTTGAGAATCTGAGGCGTTTAAGTCTTCTGTTTTATACTCTCTGTCTGTATGCTTCCCTGTCAAAAGTTGTAAATTCTGCCTTTAAAACTATGTCTTCTGATTACATCTACTGGTAGGAATTTTGCCTGCATTTACCGCCAAACAGTGTTTCTGCCTTAGGTCTTCATCTTCCAATTTAAATTGCTATCTGAATCTTCCGATGACGTCAGAACATCTTCCGGCTGACGTCATCACCTTCTGCCGATTTCATTCACTGCCTGCCTACATCTTCCGATGACGCCAGAACATCTTCTGGCTGACGTCATCTCCTTTTGCCGATTTCGTTCACTGCCTGCTTACATCTTCCGACTGACATCATACGATGATTTCTGCCTATATCTTCTGCCCAGTTTTACTCGTATTCAGTTTTCTTTTCTTCTGACGATTACGTTTAATGCTTGCATCTTCCGGTTGACGTCATCCATCTTCCGGTTGACGTCATCACCTTATCCGATCTCAGCTGCTGTCTGCTTCTTCCGGCTGACGTCATCTCCTCTTCCGGCTGACGTCACCCACTGTTTACTTCTTCCGATTTCAGAGCATTATTTCGGTTTAATTTCATCTGCAGCCCAACAGTATTCTGCTTCTTTTAAAACTAAGTCTTCTACCAGATTTCTGCCTATGCCTTCCGACTTCATTCCCTGTTTTCTGCTGTTATTGATACTCTGTTACTCACTGTAGTTTCTCCCCTCTGTAAAGCTATGCTCTTTTAGGGTTTGCATTGCCAGTGCATGTCTTCTGTCATTCGGTTCTGTTTTCCGTTAAAGTTTTAAAAGTTCAGTTGGCTTCCATAAGTTGTTCCAGTAACGCTGTCTGTTCTGTTTATGTTCAAAAATATATAGTCTATGTTTTCTGTTAACTGTCCCGGAGTGATGGCTCCGATCCTGGACCCCGATCGGGTTCGGTTTCGGGCCGTCACAATATAAGAAAACTTCTTCAGACCATTGTGTGTTTGTGAAAAAGTTCGCAGATGGTTCATTTATAATCCTTCTACTCTATGTTGACGACATGCTGATTGTGGGCCCAGATAGAGAAAAGATTGTTAAGTTGAAGATTGAACTTAACAAGTCTTTTGCCATGAAAGACTTAGGACCGGCGAAACAGATGCTTGGGATGAGTATCACTCGTGATAGGAAGAATGAAAAATTATGGCTATCACAGGAGAAGTATATCAAGAAAGTTCTCAGCCGATTCAATATGGATAAAGCGAAGCAGGTCAGTACTCCTCTTGCAAAACAGTTCAAACTTACTTCTGAACAAAGTCCTTCCACTGAAGAAGGAAAAGCATAAATGCAAAGAATTCCATATGCCTCAGCAGTTGACAGCTTGATGTATGCTATGGTTTGTACGAGACCTGATATTTCACATTCTGTTGGAGTAGTCAGCCAATTTCTTACAAATTCGGGCAGAGAGCATTGGAATGTAGTGAAGTGGATTCTTAGGTATCTTAAAGGTACTTTAGAATTCAATTTGTGTTTCAGAAGTAAGAAGCCTTCGTTGGTAGGTTATACTGATGCAGACATGGCTGGAGACATCGACTCCAGAAGATCAACATTAGGGTACTTGGTTACATTTGGAGGGGTAGCTGTGTCATGGCAATCTAAGCAGCAAAAATCAGTGGGGCATTGTCTACGATAGAAGCTGAGTTTATGGCGGCTATAGAAGCCTGTAAAGAAATTTTATGGATGCAAAAATTTCTGACGGAATTGGGTCATAAACAAGATAAGTATATCTTGTATTGCGACAGTCAAAGTGCTATTCATCTAAGCTAGAACCCAAGCTTTCATTCGAAGTCAAAGCACATAGATATCAAATATCATTGGATACGAGATGTGTTTGACAACAAGCAAGTGTATCTTGAGAAGATTCCCACGGATGACAACGGCTCAGACATTATGACAAAGTCGTTGCAAATGAATAAGCACGAATTCTGTAGAAGCTCAGCAGGATTAGAGATACCTCATCATAAGTCGGAAGGGGGAGATTTGTGGGTTCCCTCATTATAATGAGGGGACCATCATTAAATGAAGATAAAGTTTTTCTTCTTCTTCTTCTTTCGGTGCCTACCTTACTTTAAGGGAGGTATGTCTCTTTTTCATGTTTGTCCTTTGTGACAAACTTCCCTATAAATAGGGAAGTTCTTAAGCTAGAAATATCATCCGAAGCAAGAAGAAAAAAAAACTTCAGTGAAGAGGGAGAGAGAAAAGAGTGAGGATTTTTTGGAGGGAGAGAAAAGAAAGGTGTGAGAGAAAAATAGGTGCGGTACTTTTGTGCACAGTGAGAATTATAAGAGTGGTGATTTGTCTTAGTGAATATTTTCTAGGATATTCGATATCTAGAAAAATATTGTAAATCCTATTTTTCATAGTGAGATCTTTCTGGACTCGATCCCCGTGGTTTTTTCTCGATTTAGGTGTAATGACCCCTATTCCTAGCAAGAATTGTCCGCTCTCGGGATTGGGTAGTAGCCCAATATCCTCCCCTCTCGGCTTTGTTTGGCGAGAACTTCCCGAAAGGTCACCTAACCTGGAATTGCTCTCGCCAAAACACTTTTAACTTCGGAGTTCTTATGGGATCCGTTGCCAATTGTGCTCCAAAACGCGTCTTGCTATATTGGGAGGGATGTCTTACATATGTTTTATTTCCATGTACTTCTCCAAGCGATGTGGGATTGTGACAACCCCCTTTTTATGACCCGGGATTCGCCTATACTCGAGTCCGGGATTCGCTTACACTCGTCTTAGGTCCCGAGGTTTGCCCCGCAACCTGAGATTTGCCCCGCAGTCGTACACATACGTTAACATTTGGGTCATCACAATCACCCCCCCTCGGGGGCCCAACGTCCTCGTTGGCCACATTTTCGGTTGGGTACAGGCTCTGATACCATTTGTAACGACCCCTTATCCCAGCAAGATATTATCCGCTCTGGGGATTGGGCCGTAGCCCAATATCCTCCCCTCACGGCTTTGTTTGGCGAAAACTTCCCGGAAGGTCACCCAACCTGAAATTGCTCTCGCCGAAGCACTTGTAACTTCGGAGTTCTTATGGGATCCGTTGTCAATTGTGCTCTAAAACGCGTCTTGCTATCTTGGGACGGATCTCTTACATATGTTTCATTTCCATGTACTTCCCCAAGCGATGTGGGATTGTGACAACCCCCTTTTTATGACCCGGGATTCGCCTATACTCGAGTCCGGAATTTGCCTACACTCGGCTTAGGTCCCGAGGTTTGCCCCGCAACCCGAGGTTTGCCCTGCAGTCGTACACATACGTTAACATTCGGGTCATCACATTAGGTTTCCACGTAAAATTCTCGATATTCATTTTTCTCTTACTTCTTGGCCGTTATAATTTTACGGTAGTGGAAAAATATTCCTGGTATTTTTTGGATCGCATCTGCTATCATTTCTCGTACCGCTTATTTAAGTGGGGTTCCCGTCAGATTTCTTTACTATTTTTCCCAACAGTTGCATCACACTGAAAGACAGCCTACTACAAAATCAAGGGAACTTCTTTTCCTTGCACGATGGCTTTGAAGTAAACAAAAGAGAGGAATTCAAAGAATGTGAAAGGTCAATGACCAAGCATAGTAACAAAAATGAACTTTACCGTGCAAAGTGTTATAAAACGAGGGTTGTGATCCCCCTTTCTCCACTTTATAAATTTAATTTAAAAAGATTCATCATGACTATCTCAAAAACATACCAAACGATATCAGATTTTTTTGAAAAAAATTTCACACGTTTAACATATCATGAGAACATAATCTGAAAAGTTTTAGGACTTTTTAAAACTTGTATATTACAACTTTTTATACTTATTTTATAAAATAATTCATTACAATTACGTATTTCATTTAAAAATTATGAAACTTTCATAATTGGCTCTCCTTATACTCATAGTTAGAGTTGCGAAATGGCTAGCAAAAAGAAGCTATTATGCACTTCTTCTTAAGCTCAATAGCTTCCATTTTAAGTTTCTTCCATTAAACATCTCATACTTTGGGATAGATAGATAAGGTAATAGTATAAAAGAATTTTTCTTTTTTTTTTTTGCATTTTTTGTGCCTAAGGATTTGTCCTAATTTGTGCATTTTTTTTTAGATTATCGAAATAACTCCAAGAGGAGCCGTTAGAAATAGTGCACCTATTGCACAGATAGTGCAAACTACAAAATCATAATTGACTGATTTGTTGATGCACTTCATAATTTGCCGAGAGACGGGTTAAAAACCTGGTGATCCATCGCACAGTTTTTTTCATAGAAATAGAGCGTTTGAATTTGTCGGTATTTGAGGAGGACCAAACCCTCTACCTGCAGAAAACTGACAACGGAAATAAAAACAAAAGTTGAAATTTCAAGAATAAAATTCGAACTTTAAGAATGCTAGAATTAAATTCGAAACTTTAAAATCAATAATCCAAATTTCAAGAATGATATTCGAAAAATTCGAAATTTTTAAGAATAAAAATTGAAATTTTAAGAATAATATTCGAAACTTTAAGTATGAGAATCGAAATTTCAAAAATAAAATTCGAGGCTTTAAGAATACGAATCAAAATTTTAATAATAAAATTCAAAAATTTAAATATAATAATCAAAAATTCAAAAATAAAATTAGAAACTATAAGAATAAGAGAGAAATTGATTTTTTTTTTTCGTTACGAAGACTTTGGAAAAAAATTCAAGGAAGAAGAAATTGAAAGAAAAATAAAAATAACACTTGAATCTAGGAATATTTGCTCTGATAGCAAATGACAGCTGTTAAAGTTAAAAAGTTCAAAGTCCATATGACAATTTGAATTTCTCAGTTGTAATAATTATTTCTGAAAACAACATTTGTAACACCCGGTATTTTGGCCATGGAATTATCCCTTGAATTATCGATTTGGGATCATTTCACTATTAATATAGTGAATATTTTATCGAACTTGAGGGAGAAACCAAGCTGAGGTGTAACCGAAACAACGAACTAAATAACAATTTAGTTGGAAACCAAAGAGGGGCAATTTAGGAAGCAATTAAGGTTGGTGGAAGTAAACTAATGGAGGATTGACATTTGGCAACTTGTTGAAGAAGACAAGCATTCTCTCTCCCTTTGTGCCTTCTTCTCTCTCTGCTACGTGAAAACCTTGCATTTTTCCCATCTTCTCTTCTCTGTATTCTCTCTTCTTCTCTTTATTTTTAGTTTCTTCTCCAAGCGACAAAACTCCTTTCCTCCGTTTCTTCCATTTTCTTCGATCAAGGTTTGAGGCGCATAGAGGTAACACGATCAAGGCTCGCAAACTCTACAGTAAAGGTAAACGTCTACTAAAGCTAACATTTTGGATAAGTTAAAAAGTGAGTTTTTACCGAAGTTTAGGGTTTCGGTATTTGTGAAAACTCACTGTTTTTGGATGAAAACACGTTGTTGTTTTCTAAGAATTTGAAAGATGCTGCTGTTGATTTCTAACAGCTTATTAGTTAGCATTTGTAGCGTGTTTTAAATTCTCTACATGCATGCTACAGGTCCGAGCATTTCTGACACATTCAGAACATCAACGCGACAGCAACCAGGTAAGTTCATGCCGTAGGTTGGCCCTTAAGGCCCTGCAACTTGGAGGTACTAGGAGTATCAGTTCTGTCGGTTCGTTTTGGGTAGAAAAGTTAGAATAAGTTCTGAGTTGTCTGGTTTTGTTTCACTCTCTATTGTGATATTCTTGTTGCCTGTTATTTTAGGTTCAAGCACCGTCCATGCATACCCGTTTTTCTGTAAAATCATGTAAACGTTTTATGTACACAGTTTTGAAGTTAAGTAAGATAAAACCTGTAATGAATGTATGGTTAAGTGTGGACGAGGACTGGCATCCTGTTCTTGTCCTTCTCTGGGACTTAAAAATTTATCCCCGCCAAGGATACCCTGTACCTTGTCCTTCCCTGGGACCCGGCAAAATTACTAACCAGTGTCATGTCCTGTTATGTTATGTATGTTTATGCGCCAGTTCCTCTATAAGCCTCACTTATACCACCATGTGCAGTGAATGTAATGTAATGTTCTGTCACCGTTTTTTCTGAAAACTGCATGCATAGCATTTTGCATCACTGCATGTTGATTATGTTCTTACTGAGTTTTAGACTCATAGGTGAACTCCCTGTTGTAGGTACTGTAACCCGTGACTGAGGACTTCGTGCCTCAAACTGAGGAATAGGTGGCTGGTGGACGAGCTCTCGGGTTTTGGTTACTGCGGTCAGACATTCTTCTGTTTGAGGTTCAGTTTTTATGTGAAAATCCATATCTGGATGATGTTGTTTTGTTTAAAAAGCTCTGCTAAGATTCTGTTAGAAATTTGAATATGTACTGGTTTTTGGTGTTCAAGTTCTTTTAAACCTCGGTAAACGACAGTTGTATAAAATGTGTTTTGAGTTATTCTGATCTGTTTGAAATTTCTCATTTTAGGTCATGCATGGATCGTTCAAAAGTTAAATCGATCCATGCAGTTGGATTTTTAGTTCCGGTCGTGTTTTTCATGTTGAAATTGTTTGTGAGGTTTAAACTTCTGGTACTGTTCACACTTGCATCTTCCGGTTACTGTTCACACCTTGCATCTTCCGGTTACTGTTCACACTTGCATCTTCCGGTTACTGTTCACACTTGCATCTTCGGTTACTGTTCACACTTGCATCTTCCGGTTACTGTTCACACTTGCATCTTCCGGTTATGTTCACACTTGCATCTTCCGGTTACTGTTCACACTTGCATCTTCCGGTTACTGTTCACACTTGCATCTTCCGGTTACTGTTCACACCTTGCATCTTCCGGTTACTGTTCACACTTGCATCTTCCGGTTACTGTTCACACCTTGCATCTTCCGGTTACTGTTCACACTTGCATCTTCCGGTTATGTTCACACTTGCATCTTCCGGTTATGTTCACACCTTGCATCTTCCGGTTACTGTTCACACCTTGCATCTTCCGGTTACTGTTCACACCTTGCATCTTCCGGTTACTGTTCACACTTGCATCTTCCGGTTACTGTTCACACCTTGCATCTTCCGGTTACTGTTCACACTTGCATCTTCCGGTTACTGTTCACACTTGCATCTTCCGGTTACTGTTCACACTTGCATCTTCCGGTTACTGTTCACACTTGCATCTTCCGGTTATGTTCACACTTGCATCTTCCGGTTACTGTTCACACTTGCATCTTCCGGTTACTGTTCACACTTGCATCTTCCGGTTACTGTTCACACTTGCATCTTCCGGTTATGTTCACACTTGCATCTTCCGGTTACTGTTCACACCTTGCATCTTCCGGTTACTGTTCACACTTGCATCTTCCGGTTACTGTTCACACTTGCATCTTCCGGTTACTGTTCACACTTGCATCTTCCGGTTACTGTTCACACTTGCATCTTCCGGTTATGTTCACACTTGCATCTTCCGGTTACTGTTCACACTTGCATCTTCCGGTTACTGTTCACACTTGCATCTTCCGGTTACTGTTCACACTTGCATCTTCCGGTTACTGTTCACACTTGCATCTTCCGGTTACTGTTCACACTTGCATCTTCCGGTTACTGTTCACACTTGCATCTTCCGGTTACTGTTCACACTTGCATCTTCCGGTTACTGTTCACACCTTGCATCTTCCGGTTACTGTTCACACTTGCATCTTCCGGTTACTGTTCACACCTTGCATCTTCCGGTTACTGTTCACACTTGCATCTTCCGGTACTGTTCACACTTGCATCTTCCGGTACTGTTCACACTTGCATCTTCCGGTTACTGTCACACTTGCATCTTCCGGTACTGTTCACACTTGCATCTTCCGGTTACTGTTCACACTTGCATCTTCCGGTTACTGTTCACACTTGCATCTTCCGGTTACTGTTCACACCTTGCATCTTCCGGTTACTGTTCACACCTTGCATCTTCCGGTTACTGTCACACTTGCATCTTCGGTTACTGTTCACACCTTGCATCTTCCGGTTACTGTTCACAACCTTGCATCTTCGGTTACTGTTCACACTTGCATCTTCCGGTTACTGTTCACACTTGCATCTTCCGGTTACTGTTCACACTTTGCATTTCCGGTTACTGTTCACACCTGATTTTTCCGGTTACTGTCACCACCCCCCCCACCTTGCATCTTCCGGTTACTGTTCACACTTGCATCTTCCGGTTACTGTTCACACTTGCATCTACGATCACCGTTATTTATGTCTTATTATATCCCGAAGAAGGTTTTCATCACTTCCCGCTTCAACTCCGCTTTTGTTCTGTTATGCTTCTAGTCATTTAATCGAACTCCGATTTTAAGAACGCTTTTAAATTAAATGCTAAGTGCTCTGCTTCCTTGTAGTCATGTGTCGTTCATTTCGTGCGACCAACAAATAATAATTTTTCTAATTTGGTTCCAAGGATTCTGATCTTCTTCGTTGGTTTACCATGTAGTTCGGTTTTTAACTGTTTTCCCATGTTTGATTTCAACACCAGAGAACTCTCTCTCTCTGCGACGTTTTAAAGTTTGTAAATATCTGTTCATGTTTCTTCGCCTGTCCTGTTTAAAAAAAAAAATAGTCACCGTTTTCCGTTAAATGTCCGGAGTGATGGTTCCGATCCCGGACTCCGATCGGGTTCCGGTTTCGGGCTGTCACAACATTGAAACGAACCGATCGCAATTCATCTCGCTAACCGGGTAATCCAACTTCAGTGATTTCCACTAGATTGTAGTCATATTCTCAAATAAAATGTTGCGAGGCCAACTCTATACTATGTTGAAACCTAAATAGCATTCATATCCTTCACCATGATGCTTAACCAGTTTTCTGTAGCATAGGGTCATGTCCTCCCTTGAATACCGACGCATTCAAACGTTCCAACTCTTTGAAATATTCTATACGATAGAGCATCTGGTCTTCGGGCAAATTCTGAAGTGCAACCCTTAATGCTATCAAAGGGTCAGCCAGTTATGATTCAGCAATTAGCACTGTCGTTGCAACAGATCTACTACTTCTAGTGGTTCTCCTAGGAGTCAATTTAAAAAATTTATAAAATTTTCACCACATATTAGAACACATCCATAGACACAAAAATTGTAAAATGATTTTATACTATCACTACATTTATCTTATGGATGCCCACTTTTCAATTTGTAACTTTATTAGTACCAAACTAATAATGAGGCGTGAAAAGTCTTTACATAAATAAATAGAAGTCAGGGCCTAAAACAATAGCAACATTCCAACAAGTAACATCCAGATAAAATGATAGTGTAAATTCAAAATAAATTGTCAGAAAAAATTAAATGATTTAAAGCATTACACATTGCAATAATATCTAACCTCCGAATAAAAATAAATAGGGGGAAAACTGAATGGAACTTTACTCCTGAGTAGAAACTGGAAAAGTCTACTCGAGTAAATCTTGAAATGAGGGAGTAGTTTGGGACGTTGACGTTGCCTGACCTAATAAGACATAAATTTTATTTTCAGTATTTGTGTTAAGTTTGATAAATTGTAACTACTATACTGTAAAAAATCATGTAAAAATTGTAGCACACATACATGGGACCTACGAGGCGCGCCAGTATCATGCATGTAAAGATGGTTCATATGATAGCTGAAGGACGCATCGCCAAAAACCAACAAAAAAGATTCTCAATAAAGGTTAAGCATTTGCATCCCGTGACACAAGCACAGTCAGCTGTCTATTACTCTAATCAAAACAATATTCTTCATTAGCGGAGAATATGTATTAAAAAAAAAATAGTCACCGTTTTCCGTTTTAAATGGCCGTGTGTGATGGTTCCGATCACGGACTCGTCGATAGGGTCGGTTTCGGGTGTCACAACATTGAAACGAACCGATCGCAAATTCAGCGCGCAACGGGTAATTCCAATTCAGTGATTTCAAACTCGATGTAGTCCGTATTCTCAAATAAACATGTTGCGAGGCCAATCATACGATGTTGAAACCTAAATAGCATTCATATCTTCACCCTGATGTTTTAAACCAGTTTTTTAGCATAGGTCATGTCTCTCCATGGAATACCGACGCATTCAAACGTTCCAACTCTTTGAAATATCTATACGATAGAGCATCTGGTCTTCGGGCAAATTCTGAAGTGCAACCCTTAATGCTATCAAAGGGTCAGCCAGTTATGATTCAGCAATTAGCACTGTCGTTGCAACAGATCTACTACTTCTAGTGGTTCTCCTAGGAGTCAATTTAAAAAATTTATAAAATTTTCACCACATATTAGAACACATCCATAGACACAAAAATTGTAAAATGATTTTATACTATCACTACATTTATCTTATGGATGCCACTTTTCAATTTGCTAACTTTACTCTAGTACCAAAATATATAATGAGGCAGTGAAAGTCTTTAATACATAAATAGAAGTCAGGGCCTAAACAATAGGCTAACATGTCCAACAAGTAACATCCAGATAAAATGATAGTGTAAATTCAAAATAAATTTGTCAGAAAAAATAAAATGATTTAAAGCATTACAAATTGCAATAATATCTAACCTCTCGAATAAAAATAAATAGGGAAAACTGAACTGGAACTTTACTCCTGAGTCTGAAACTGAAAAGTCTCTCGATTAAATCTTGAAAATGAGGGAGTCGTTTGGGGTGAGTTGACTAAACTTAATAAGAATAAATTTTATTTTCAGTATTTGTGTTTAAGTTTGATAAATTGACAATATTTAAAAAATCATGTAAAAATGTAGCAACTCATGGACTACGAGCACGCCATGTCTCATGCATTTAAAATGGTAATATGATAATGAACGATCGCAAAAACCACAAAAAATATTCTAATCAGGTTTAAGATTTTGCACCCAGTGACACAACACAGTCAGTTGTCCTATTACTCTAATCAAAACAATATTTTTCATAGCGGAATATGTATTAAAAAAACATATGCATAGCAAATTTAAATAAAAAAATGTAATTTAAAAGTTATTTTTTAAATTAAAAGACTTTAAATATTAATTAAAATAAAACGTGCAAAACTGAATAAAAAATAAATCTCTTCCTCAACCTGGGCTAACACTAACCAAAAGCTCAATAATCCAAGTCGATAGTCCAAGGTACAAAATTTTAATTTTATGAATTGATAGCTAAAAAAAACCTAAAATAATAAAATTTTGGGTTTAAGGGTTCTCGTGATTGAATGTGACTCTGGAAACTTATCTTGTCACTTGAGAATGTCACAAGTGTTTGATAATATGTATTAATCTATGTGTTCATCGTTCAACCATTTGCATGAGTAGTCAAATTGCAATCTAAATTGATTATTTAATATATTCTGTCTTTCATATCTATGCCACATTATCAATTGCCACAAACCTCAAATAGAAACAACACAAAACTTCAATAAATTAATAGAGAGTAACACGCGATTGATCCACATATTATCATGTAAAATTATTATATATTAAATTATTGTAAACTCAAAATCAATTAACTGATTTGTTAAATTTTAATATTAACCGGCGTATAAAAATCTAATAAGATACGAATATATTTAATCTATAGAAACTAAAAGTTTGTTACTAATTTTGAATTCTTTTGAATTCTATTGGTTCTATTTTCCATTATCCTCAAAGAATTTCTGGAAGAATACCATATTTTTATATCAGTTAAAAATAGAGTTCAATATCAATGTTAAATTTCACGAAACTCGGTTGGAGAAGGATTATGACTCATGGTATTCAGTGCCAGAGAATAGAATACATTCTCTACGTTGAACTGCCGTGTCTTTGATTGTGATGGAGGAGCTTAATTTCAGACATGGGAAGAAGGAAACAAGTGTTGGATCGAGTAAGCGTCTTTGTTCAATGAATCTGAGATGCGGCTCAACTTGGCCGTCACAGTATGATGCTCCTATTAAATCTACTATTTATTATTATTATTAATATTTGTTTATTAAACTTCGACTCTTGAAGCGTTGACGAAAAACAAAGAGATTAAGCAGCTGTTGGCTTAACTCAAAAGCTGCATTACCCCTTATCGACTAGATAATTAACATTTACACATACTTTTTGAAAGCTTATTTTTTGGGTATTAGTTAACATTTGCATTGAGTGAATTAAAAAAATAGAGTTAATTAAGTTAGATGTCAAAATACGATGTTGGGAAATAACATGTAAAACCTGTATTATAAATGGTGGCCTAAATAAACTAGAAAATAACGAAAGATTTTATTGATAATTTTTCGCGTTTTACTTGGATTTATTTTTTGAACTCTAAGGATGAAACTTATGCCACTTTCCTTACCTTTCATAAACTTATTCTTACTCAGTTTAACTGTAATATTAAACGTGTCCGATCCGATTGGGGCGGTGAATTCCGGCCATTAACTGAATTCTTTTCTCAAAATGGTATTATTCATGAAGTGTCTTGTCCATACACGCCTCAACAAAATGGCCGTGGTGACAGAAGGAAGGCAGGAAGATAGAGATATTAAAGAGAACTTAAACGGGGGAAGAAACATACTGTGGAAGGCTACAGTATGTAACAAAAACCATGGACAATTTGGAAATAGATAACAGAAGAGAAGAAGTTGCGAAGAAAATAAATAAACAGAATAAACAGGAAATAAAAACAGAAGAACGTAAGCATAAGGCTGGCGGAGGGCTTAGTTTAATAAGAGCATCGGTGGATGCAGATACGACAAAGTAGATGGCGCCAACCGGAAGATACAGGCAAATAACGAAATCGGCAGAAGGTGGTGACGTCAGCCGGAAGATGGGTGACGTCAGCCGGAAGATACAGGCAATAACAGAATCGGCAGAAGGTGATGACGTCAGCCGGAAGATGGGTGACGTCAGCCGGAAGATACAGGCAATAACAGAATCGGCAGAAGGTGATGACGTCAGCCGGAAAATGGGTGACATCATCCGGAAGATGCAGGCAATAACAGAATCGGCAGAAGGTGATGACGTCAGCCGGAAGATGGATGACGTCAGCCAAAAGATGTGTTTTAAAACAGGCAGAATTGCACTACTCACTGATGGATCGAGTAAGACAAAATAGATGACGTCATTGGAAGATGTGATGACGTCATCGGCAGATATAGGCAGTAAACGTAATCGGCAGAAGAAAAAGCTATGGCAAAATCACTATTTGGCGGTGGATGCGAATAAGACAAAATGTGAACAGTGACTATCGGTGGATGCACACTTAAAACAGCAGTGAACGTGATCGGAAGAGGCAGTTTAAAAGGGGCAGAATTTGGCAACTTTTGGCAGGAAGACATACAAACAGAGAGCATAAAAACAGAAGACATGAAAGTCTCAAACTCTCAAACCAGTTCAAAAACCATATTTTTCGAACACACAGAAAACATGACAGAAACTTAAGAAAGATCACATTACATGGATAGCTCTAAAACCAGAAACTATCCATGCACAGACTAACAGAAAATATTCCAAACAAATTTCAGAATACTTCAAAACATAATTCAACTGTCAAATACAGAGGTTTTAAACATCAATACAGATTCCATACACGTTTTACAAACCACAAAGTGGTACAGAACTAGACCTACATTTCAAATGTTTTAAAACTTCAAAAGATGATACAATATTGGACATAACTTCAGAAAACACATTCTCACAGGATTAACTCTTGTCTGACTGCAGCAGCCAAACCCCGTGAGCTCGATCCTCCAACTACATCAGCTCATCATTTTGAGGCACAAGGTCCTCATCTGGAGTATCCGTACCTACAACAAGAAGTTCATCTATGAGCCTAGAGCTCAGTAAAAACATACTAGAATGCAGTGTGCATATGATATGCATGAACAATTTCAAATACATGAACATTACATTATATTACATTACGTTTCACTGGACAGGAAGGTATAAGTGGGAAGAAGAGATGGCGCAACAGGAGTACATGCCACAACAGGACATAACAGGAGTACATGACAGGATGCCAGTCCTCGTCCACACTTAACCATACATTTCATTACAGGTTTTATCTTACTTAACTTCAAACCGTGTGCAGAAAACATTTTCATGACTTTCAGAGAAAAACGTGTATGCATGAACATTCATAGACAGGCAACAGAATAATAAGCATGATATAAAACATAACACACTTAACCTAAAACATAACCTATAGTTTAACTACCCAACAGAAATCCCGACAACATAAAACCTAGTACCTCCGTATTGTAGGGCCTTAAGGGCCAAACCTATAAGTATGAACTTACCTGTGGTCCGAAATGCAACAAGCTTGAACGCACGAGCACTGTGGTTCACGAACCTATAGCATGCATAAACGGACATTAACCCTAAACATCACGAAACTAGCAAATAAATAAATTAAAAAAATCGTTTTCTATCTGAGATGATTACCTTAGACCGAAAAGCAGGAGGAAAATCAGAGAAGGAAGAAACTCCTCGTGTCAGTTTTCTTCAACCAAAAGAGAGAAGCAGAGAGGGAAATGAGAGAAAGCAAAGAGGGAAAAGTCTCACGTAGGAGGAAGAGAAGGAAATGGAATACATGGCTTGTCTTCTTCCACAAGTTTGCCAAGTGTCAATCATCCATTTGATTTCTCCCACCAACCTTAATTTCTTCCTAATTTGCCCTTCCATTGGGTTTTGACTAAACTTCTATTTAGTTCGTCGAATTGGTTCTACAATCACTCTCATTCAATTGAACACCCCGACAATTTCATTAAAAATAGTCATTGCATTAATATCAGAGTAATCCCGCTTAATTATTCGGGGAAAATAATTACACGAAAAATGTCGGGTGTTACATTCCACCCACCTTAACAGAAATTTTGTCCTCAAAATTTGCCTAAGCGAAAAGGTCCGGGTACTGTGCTCTAACATCTGCTTGTCTTTCCCACGTGGCCTCCTCCACATTGTGGTTGCGCCATAACACTTTTACTAGTGGAACCACCTTGTTTCGCAATACTTTGAGTGACATATCCAATATCTGTATAGGCCTTTCTTCATATGTCAGCGTCGGCATGATATCAAAGTCCACCTGTTTTACGATCTGAGTTGGATCTCGCACACATTTTCTCAGCATCGAAACATGGAAGACATTGTGAACTCCATCCATTGACGCCGGCAACTGTAGTCCGTAACCATGTTTCCCACACGCTTCAGGATGGGAAAAGGGCCAATGAACCGTGGGCTGAGCTTTCCTTTCTTACGGAATCTCATTACGCCTTTGAAAGGTGACACTTTCAGGAATACCTCATCGCCCACAACAAACTCTAAGTCTCTTCTTCTATTGTCCGCATAACTCTTCTATCGACACTGAGCAATCTTTATTCGTTGTTTGATAGCAGCTATCACCTCGGACATCTGCTGTAATATCTCAGGGCCGATAAGCTTGGTTTCTCCGACCTCATCCCAACACAATGGGGATCTACACTTCCTGCCATAAAGTGCGTCATATGGAGCCATACTGATCGTAGCCTGATAGCTATTGTTGTAAGTAAACTCCACAAGTGGCAGGTACCTACTCCAAGGGGCATGAAATTCCAGCACGCATGATCTTAGCATATCTTCCAATGTCTGAATCGTTCTCTCAGATTGCCCGTCCGTCTGTGGATGGAATGTCGTGCTGAAGTCTAATCTAGTGCCCAATGAGCTCTGCAAACTTTTCCAAAACCTGGAAGTGAATCTAGGATCCCGGTCCGAAACAATTGACACCGGAATACGATGCAGCTTGACAATTTCACTAATATATAGCTCAACATACTGATCCATGGAGAATGTCGTCTTCACAGGTAGAAAATGGGCCGACTTCGTCAATCTGTCCACTATGACCCATATGCTATTGTGGCCTTTAGCTGTTCTTGGAAGGCCAACAACAAAGTCCATTGTGATGTTCTCCCACTTCCATTCAGGAATCGGAAGAGGCTGAAGCGTTCCACTTGGTCGTTGATGTTCAACTTTGACTTGTTGACATGTCATACAAGACTCCACATACTTGGCCACTTCATTCTTCATATTCGGCCACCAGAAGTGAAGTTTCAAGTCCTGATACATCTTTGTGCTTCCAGGATGCACAGAGAAAGAAGATGAATGAGCTTCCGATAAGATGTGTTTCTGTAGCTCTTCGTCTTTCGGAACATACTATCTGTTTTTGAACTTCAGAACTCCATCTCCCGAATAACTGAAATCAGAAGAAGCCATTGGTACCTTGCTCACCATATCAGCCATCTCCTTTGAATTGGTCTTCTGGGCTTCCTTAATGCGGTCCAGGACGGTGGGCCGTAGGGTTAAGTCTGCTAGTATGGCCGATAGACCAGAAACTATCTCCATATCGAACTTCTGTATCTCCGTCCTGAAAGGCATTGATACGGCCGACATAACTGGTTGCACAGTAGCTGGCATCCTGCTCAGTGCATCAGCTACCACATTAGCTTTACCAGGGTCGTATTTGATCTCAACATCGTAATCTTTCACAAATTCTAACCACCGCCTCTGTCTCATATTCAACTCTTTCTGAGTAAAGAGGTACCTTAAACTCTTGTGATCAGAAAACACCTCACATGATTGCCCGTACAAATGGTGTCTCCATATTTTCAGCGCAAATACAACTGCCGCTAACTCAAGGTCGTGAGTAGGGTAGTTTTCTTCATGGCTCTTCAATTGTCGGGATGCGTATGCTACCACTTTCCCTTCTTGCATTAGTACACATCCCAAGCCAATCTTTGACGCATCACAGTATACGCTGAATTTACCGTCTTCAACTGGCAATACTAACAGAGGAGCAGTGGTTAATTTCTGCTTAAGTGTCTGAAAGCTCACCTCACATGCTTCAGACCACTTGAATTTGATTTCCTTTCTCGTTAAGCTGGTCATAGGTTTCGCTATCACCGAAAATCCTTTGATAAACTTTCTGTAATAACCAGCTAACCTGATAAAGCTCCGTACCTCACTGGCATTCCTCGGCCTTGGCCATTCTTTCACGGCCAGAATCTTGGCTGGATCCACGAACACTCCTTCTGCCGACACCACGTGGCCTAGGAAATTAATCTTATTCAACCAGAACTCGCACTTCGACAGTTTTGCATACAACTGGTGCTGTTTCAGAGTCGACAACACAATTGCCAAGTGCTCCTCGTGCTCGGCCTCACTTTTGCAGTAAACTAGGATGTCGTCGATGAAGACGATTACAAATTTATCCAAGAAGTCCTGGAATATCCTGTTCATCAAGTCCATAAATGTCGCCGGAGCATTAGTTAACCCGAACGACATCACCAAGAACTCGTAGTGTCCGTACCGGGTTCTGAAGGCTGTCTTTGGAATATCGTCAGCTCTGACCTTCAACTGGTAATAACCGGAGCGCAAGTCAATCTTAGAAAATACCCGAGCCCCCTGTAGCTGGTCGAATAAATCATCAATTCTGGGCAACGGGTACTTATTTCTGACAGTCAACTTGTTCAGCTCACGGTAATCGATGCACATACGTAGGGACCCATCTTTCCTTTTGACGAACAAGACGGGAGCACCCCACGGAGAGAAACTAGGGCGCACAAAACCCTTGTCCACTAATTCTTTCAGCTGAGCCTTCAACTCCCTCAACTCAATTGGCGCCATACGGTACGGATTCTTCGACACCGGTTCAGCACCAGGATACACATCGATCTCAAACTCTACCTCACGATCCGGTGGCAATCCCGGTAGGTCATCTAAGAAAACCTTAGGGAAGTCTCGAACCACCGGAATATTTTGAAGTTCGACCTCACCTTGCCTCTGAACATCTACTACGTGGGCAAGAAATCCGACACATCCTGACCTCATCAGCTGTTGATCTTTCAAGGATGATATAATAGGCATACTATGTTTCTTCGGTATTGCCTGATAGGAGAACTCTATTTCATTCGGGCGCTTAAAAGACACGAGCCCGGACCTGCAGTTGATGGTGACGTGATGTCGAAACAGCCAGTCCATCCCCAGAATTACTTCGTATCCTTTCATATAGATGATGATAAGATTGGCATACATTTTATGGTCTCCAACTGACACTATATCACCCTGCATTGCCTGCTCGGAGTGCATAAATTCTCCGGACGGTAGCATAATGCTGTAGGGTTGATCTGATGGCGTACAACAAAACTTCTGTCTAACTACGAAGTCTATTGCCATGAACGAATGTGTGGCACCCGTGTCCCACAAGGTATAAGCAGGTGCATCACATATCAAGATTGTACCTGTAATCGCTGTGTGCTGATCGGCATCATCAACGTCCTCCATCATTGCGAAAACCCTTGGTATTGTAAGGTTTGGTCTCGTGTCCGGCATCGAGCAATCCCGAACATGATGGCCTCCTTTGCCACATCGGAAACATTGGCCAGTAAAGAGCCTGCAGTCTCCCGTATGATTTCTCTGGCAGCGCGGGCATACGGGAAGCTGAGGAGCTCCCATAGGTCTTTTCCCTTTGTCCTGGTAAACAGCAACCTCATTTGGTCTTTTCACGCCTCTGTTATGTTGCTGCCGTGGTTGCCCAAACTGTCCCTTTTGTTGTTGTTGTTGCTGCTGAGGGGCATCCTACATGATTCTCTTTGATGTATATCTCTGAGACTTTGCCACTAAGGCTTCCCACTAATAAGCCTTAGCTACCACCTTTGTGTATGGGGCCTCGTCAAATCCCCCGTATGTAATCCCTCGTAAGAGGTCCATCTTCAAACCATGGATAAACTGATGCACCTTATTTTCATCAGTGACCACTAGGTGGGGTGCATAACGGGATAGTGAATCGAACTTCTGAACATACTCGGCCACCGTTCCAAACTGTCGTAGTCGAGAGAATTCCAGTAACTTCTCCTTCCTCATGCTGCGGTCAAAGTACTTCTCGTAGAAGAGTGTTTTAAATCCCTCCCAGCTTAATGCCACAGTGGTTGACTGCACTGTATCCCACCAAAATCCAGCGCTCTTGGTGAGATTAAACGAGGCACATATCACTTTCTTATTTTCCTCCACCTCTGCATAATTCAACATGCGCTCAATCTGCCGGATCCATTCCTCAGCATGAGTAGGGTCCGTCGATAACCCATCAAATACAGGCGGCTGGAGTCGCCGAAATCTATCTCCACTGTTGTCTCGCGGCGCATTGTCACGATTGTTATTCCCATGGTTATTGTTTCTATCATCTTCTCGGGCCATCATGCGTTCAACCATGTGTGACTGTGCACCCACCAGTTCGGTTAGTCGGTCTATGGCACGAGAGCTTTCACTTGACTCTTCATGACGTCCTCTCACCATTTCTAATAAACCCTATAAACAGAATAACCTAATTTAATAAACAGAAACTTTTTACAGAACATTAGACACTTACAGTTGGTGGAGCGATCTCACGTGGCGGGTTGCGCAGTCAGACGTTTCACAGAATCGGTTTTAAAGCCTTGTCTCTCTGATACCATAACTGTGACGACCCCCCCCCCCCCCCGACCCGATCGGGGTCCGAGAGCCAAGCCGTCACACCGGACATTTAACGGAAAACGGTGACTATTTTTTTTTATCAAAACAGACTGAACATTTACAAAACTATACACATAGGGAGAGAAGATATTCTCTGGTTTGAAAGCAAAACGGGTTTCAATGAAGGATGGTAGAAGAAAACCGAAATGCAGGAAGGGTGTTAGAAGGAAAGCAGGAAGACAGGGATATTAAAGAGAACTTAAACTGGGGAAGAATCATACTGTGGAAGGCTACAGTATACAACAGAAACCATGGACAATTCGGAAATGGATAACAGAAGAGAAGAAGTGGCGAAGAAAATAAATAAACAGAATAAACAGGAAATAAAAACAGAAGAACGTAAGCATAAGGCTGGCGGAGGGCTTAGTTTAATAAGAGCATCGGTGGATGCAGATACGACAAAGTAGATGGTGCCAACCGGAAGATACAGGCAAATAACGAAATCGGCAGAAGGTGGTGGCGTCAGCTGGAAGATGGGTGACGTCAGCCGGAAGATACAGGCAATAACAGAATCGACAGAAGGTGATGACGTCAGCCAAAAGATGGGTGACGTCAGCCGGAAGATACAGGCAATAACAGAATCGGTAGAAGATGATGACGTCAGTCGGAAGATGGGTGACGTCAGCCGGAAGATACAGGCAATAACAGAATCGGCAGAAGGTGATGACGTCAGCCGGAAGATGGATGATGTCAGCCGAAAGATGTGTTTTAAAATAGGCCAAATTGCACTACTCACCGATGGATCGAGTAAGACAAAATAGATGACATCATCGGAAGATGTGATGATGTCATCGGCAGATATAGGCAGTAAACGTAATCGGCAGAAGAAAAAGCTATGGCAAAATCACTATTTGGCGGTGGATGCGAATAAGACAAAATGTGAACAGTGACTATAGGTGGATGCACACTTAAAACAGCAGTGAACGTGATCGGAAGATGTAGTTTAAAAGGGGCAGAATTTGGCAACTTTTGACAGGAAGACATACAAACAGAGAGCATAAAAACAGAAGACATGAAAGTCTCAAACTCTCAAACCAATTCAAAAACCATATTTTTCGAACACACAGAAAACATGACAGAAACTTAAGAAAGATCACACTACATGGATAGCTCTAAAACCAAAAACTATCCATGCACAGACTAACAAAAAATATTTCAAACAAATTTCAGAATACTTCAAAACATAATTCAACTGTCAAATACAGAGGTTTTAAACATCAATACAGATTCCATACATCGTTTTGCAAACCACAAAGTGGTACAGAACTGGACCTACATTTCAAATGTTTTAAAACTTCAAAAGATGATACAATATTGGACATAACTTCAGAAAACACATTCTCACAAGATTAACTCTTGTCTGACTGCAGCAGCCAAACCCCGTGAGCTCGACCCTCCATCTACATCAGCTTGTCATTTTGAGGCACAAGGTCCTCATCTGGAGTATCCGTACCTACAACAGGAAGTTCATCTATGAGCCTAGATCTTAGTAAGAACATACTATAATGCAGTGTGCATATGCTATGCACTAACATTTTCAAATACATGAACATTACATTACGTTTCACTGGACAGGAAGGTATAAGTGGGAAGAAGAGCTGGCGCAACAGGAGTACATGCCACAACAGGACATAACAGGAGTACATGACAGGATGCCAGTCCTCGTCCACACTTAACCATACATTTCATTACAGGTTTTATCTTACTTAACTTCAAACAATGTGCAGAAAACATTTTCATGACTTTCAGAGAAAAACGTGTATGCATGAACATTCATAGACAGGCAACAGAATAATAAGCAGGATATAAAACATAACACACTTAACCTAAAACATAACCTATAGTTTAACTACCCAACCGAAATCCCGACAACATAAAACCTAGTACCTCCGTATTGTAGGGCTTTAAGGGCCAAACCTATAAGTATGAACTTACTTGTGGTCCGAAATGCAACAAGCTTGAACGCACGAGCACTGTGGTTCACGAACCTATAGCATGCATAAACGGACATTAACCCTAAACATCACGAAACTAGCAAATAAATAAATTAAAAAAATCATTTTCTATCTAAGATGATTACCTTAGACCGAAAAGCAGGAGGAAAATCAGAGAAGGAAGAAACTCCTCGCGTCGGTTTTCTTCAACCAAAAGAGAGAAGCAGAGAGGGAAATGAGAAAAAGCAGAGAAGGAAAAGTCTCACGTAGGAGGAAGAGAAGGAAATGGAATACATGGCTTGTCTTCTTCCATAAGTTTGCCAAGTGTCAATCATCCATTTGATTTCTCCCACCAACCTTAATTTCTTCCTAATTTGCCCTTCCATTGGTTTTTGACTAAACTTCTATTTAGTTCGTCGAATTGGTTCTACAATCACTCTCATTCAATTGAACACCCCGACAATTTCATTAAAAATAGTCATTGCATTAATATCAGAGTAATCCCACTTAATTATTCGGGAAAAATAATTACACGGAAAATGCCGGGTGTTACAGCCCATTCCTTTTTACCTCTCTATTTTTGGTCTTTTGCCTTCAGCACCGCCATCTATTTAATTAACTGTCTTCCTTCAAAAGTTTTATCCAATCAAACTCCTTTTTATACTTTATATCATCGCCATCCGTCTTATACTCATCTTCGTGTTTTTGGGTGTCAGTGTTTTCCATTTTTACGTCCTTATAATTCTCATAAACTTGAGTTTCGGTCTAGCGCATGCGCTTTTCTCGGCTATAGCAGTAGTCACAAAGGGTATATTTGTCTTCATCCGAGTACTGGTCGGCTCTATATTTCCCGTCACGTTGTTTTCAATGAACTTGTTTTTCCATTTCAATCTCTTTCTGTAACGGCCCGAGTTCTCTGAACCGAGTTCGTTACTCATAATCCGAGCATAACTAAGAAACTTTGGACCAAATTTAAAACTTCGCTCGAAAGTCAAAATTTGACATTTTCTAAAATCTCAAAACATTTAAAAACTTGCAGCATAAATTCTTTTGAGCGGAACAGAATTAAGCAAAGCTATAAAACAATGTTTGAATAATCGGTTAAAAATATTAAGAAATAATTTGGCTAGAAGAGATCAAGAGTTAAGCGTGAAAGAGTTGAAAATCGTAAGAGTCAAACGCATCTGCCGCTAAATAAAGTCAACGAAAAAGGGCAGAGACATAAATTGAAGGATTCTACCGATCACAAAATGACAAATTTATTATACACATCTACCGATGACGTCAGCCGGATGATTCATTCATCCAACCTCTGCCGACCACAAACGACAAATATTCTCAGCCTACTTCTACCGATAGAACGTTCTGCGTCTTCCGATCGCTAAACGACAAAAGAGTTCTTCTCGCATCTTCCGATCACTAAACGATAAAAGACTTCTTCTCGCATCTTCCGATCACTAGACGACAAAAGACTTCTTCTCGCATCTACCGATCATTAAACGACAAAAGACTTCTTCTCGCATCTTCCGATCACTAAACGACAAAAATCTTTTATTCACACACACACACACACCGTTCACAAAACGACAAGGCTACTAGAGACTCATACCGAAGACACCTACCGATGGCTTCTACTGAAGACATCTTCCGATGACCTCTACTGAAGACATCTTCCGATGACGTCAGTCGGATGATTCAATCCTCCAACATCTGCCGGCGGACAAAACACCCAACTTCTACCGATAGACCAAAAAGAGACTCTAACAAGGAGTAAATCCGACTGCTAAACGATTTTGTACATTTTGCTGAAATCATTCTAATCAACACAAATCCACACTTCTTAAAAATTCAGAATAGTAAGCTACAATCAAAATCAAATCGTATTTTCAAATCCAGAAAAGAAGATCACAGAAGCGTTAAAAGAAGTATCAAACTTCTACTATCATTAAAATTCTCTGAACACTTCATCAGAATACCTAATCACTGAAAACTCGCATTCAGACAAAAGTTAAACCGTCTCATCAGAGCACCTAACCATAGCATAGAAGTGCTATTCAAACTTCACCTATTCCTCAGTAAACTCAGGGAATTCATGTAATACCCGGTTTTACGGGATATTATTATTTTAATATATCAGGGCATTTTTATAAATATGTCAAAATGAGTCCGTTTTGCGAGCGGAGAGCTTTATTACAATCCTAACAATTAATAGGAATTGTAAGGAAATTACAAGAATTTTCGGAGTAGTAACGCTGAATTTCGAGTAATTACATTTCTCATAATATAAAGAACGTTTTAGTAAAAATAGTAAACGGGGTCCGTGTTGCAAACGGATAGTTTTAATAGAACCCAAATAATAAGTTGGAGTTATTAAGGAAATAAGGAGATTTGGAGAAGTCGAATAGCTAGTTAATTAACGAAACAAAGGACGGAACTAATATAAAAACAATGCAAGGGCAAAACGGTAAATTGCCAAGTCAAAATTTTATTAATTAAAAACCTTCTTCTTCTTCTTCCTTCACCATTTTCATGCCAGAACCTCCCCCTTCGCGATTTCTCTCTGCCGTCGACGATTCCTCAACACGCCGGCGACCGGTTCGTGCTCCTATCGTCTTGATTCTTCACGTTTCTTCCTCCTTTCGCAACCCTAGGTATGATTCTAAGGTTTTAGGATGGTTTATTATGGTTTTTATAGAGATTAAACGATTAGGGTTCGTTTAGGGTTTCCGTTAAAACGTGATTTAGGGTTCGAAATTGATAGGTATGTCGTGTTTATGGATATAAAAGGCGCATTGAAGGTTATTGAAGGAAGTTAGATTGAATTGTGAGAAATGTTAAATTTGAGAATTTTGGGATTTTGGGGAAAACTCGTAAATGGACGCTTCGTGGTATCGAGCGCAAATTGGTTATAGAAACGCCTCGGTTAGTTGAGTTATAGCCCTAGGAGAAATTCCTTAGTTAAGGATTTTGCTAGTTTGAGCATTAAATTGTTTAAGCTCGTTTTAACGATAATTTGATGAAATTGCTTAGGTGAACAACACTCGTGGAAGGAGCTTGAGCTGCAACGGACACGAGGTAAGTTCTCGTGATCTTCTCTGGCCGATTGGCCTACACCGTACGTCGAGGTCGTCTCGAGGAATTTTGGTGACGCTTTTGGTTTTAAATTCTTCTGGTTGGGTAGTTAGATAGGATATGCTTTTAATAGCTTTTATTATCTTGATGGTTTATATGTTGTTTGTTTACTTTAAGTACGTAACTGTTCATGCATCACGGTTTTAAATTATGCATAGAAAATGAATTTCCGCACAATGTTTTAAAGAAAATGACGATGCGGCCTAGAGAGGGGCTATTGATCTATTGTGTAGGCACGAAGGGGTCTGTCACAATACCGCATCTATTATGTACTCATATAGCTACAGGTCATGCGAGATGGGGCTCAGGCACGGCTGGACGTGTTGTAAGCGTGTACCCCCCTCCTCTAGCGGGAAAGGGTAGTTTGACCGCTGGATGTGCCCTCTCCGATTAGGGGGTTAAGATCTCGGTGACAACCAGAGTAAAGATAATGAAAATGATGCATGATTTATGAATTCATACGCACAGCATGCATGACATTTACGTAGCGCTTGCTGAGATTTTTATCTCATAGGTGTCTGTATGGTGTAGGTGACTTCGACACAGGTGAGGACGAGATCCTTCCACCGGAGGAGTGATGCAGCTGACGGAGGATGGTTGCGAGAGCGTGCTGGCACAGTCGAGGCGCATTTTGACCCGTGGGACTCATGGTTAAATGTTTTGAGGATTTTTTGGTGATAGTTTTGGGTTAATGGTGGATTAGACAAATTTATTGTATAGCTAGATACATTTTAGGTTGTTTGGATCTGGATAATTGATAGATGTTTATGAAATATTTTGTTAAAAACTGTCGTTTGATGAACTTATGGATTATTGAGTTTCATAGGGCTTTGTTCGGTTTTTAAACATATCTATGCAGTTCGTTTTCTCGAAAATGTATTTGGTGTTAAATGCGTCTCGAGTCGGTTTGAGTGAAATTATGGAAGACGTAGGAGTATCGAGAGATTTGATGTAAAAATGTATGATGGTGAGGTAAGTAGAGTAGTGTTAATGAAGTGGTGAAAGATTTGTGTTTGAAGGATGTGTATGCAGGAAAAAGGGAGGAAAAAGGTGCGCAAGTCCTCTGGAAAAATCCAGAGGACTTGGCGATCAATCACCCATAAAGGGGCGATCAATCGCCCCTTACAGTCGCCGCTCCCTGGAAAAATCCAGGGAGTGTGGCGAACGTTCGCCACAATGAGGGGCGAACGTTCGCCCTTTTTTTTCCAAACGGGCGATCGATCGCCACTAGGAGGGGCGATCGATCGCCCCTTCATTTTCAAGGGGAACTTCTCCTTTTGCCTCGCTTGTGTTTTCTTTTATTTTATTGTTTTAAAATAATTGTTTTAAGTTTAATTTAAATTGTTTTAAGATATTGTTAAATGGTTTATAAATGTAGACTTCACCGATTTCAATTTAGACTTCGATCCCGATTTAAAAAGTTTAATTTCCGCTAAAACGCTAGGTTTAAAGTTTTAAGTATAAAAATAAAAATAAAAAAATAATACGGGAAAATTAAGTATAGTGTTAGGGTCGTCACAGTTTATGGTATCAGAGCCCCCGGATTTTAAAAACTGTTCTGTAGACTGCTCGACTGCTCAGCCACTACGCGAACATTCTTCATCAACTGTAAGTATGTTTATAGCTTTATTTGATTTCTATTTTTTTTAGAGGATTTGTTTTTTTTAACATTTATAGGAGTTACATAAATATGGTGCGTCGAGGAAATAACCGAGATGACCAAGACGATACGATAGACCACCTTAAGAAATTCATTGCCCAGCAATCCCGACATCTTGACCAACAAGCCCGATACATAGATAGTCAATCTCGTCAACTGGAGACATTAATAAATCAAGAAATACCTAGGGCCCAAGGGGTGGTTGCTCCCGATGACCACAGTACGAAGAGGAAGGGCAAGAAAGAAGTAGAACGAAGCCGACCGAAGCGCGCACGAAGAACTTCTCGAGGACCTCTATGTCTTAATTGCCAGAATGAGCATTATGGAGAATGCAGATTAGGCACAGATAGGTGCTTTAGATGTGGAGCGACTGGCCACTACGTCAAGGAGTGCCCGAAACCTGGTAAGGATCAGAAAAAGGTTACACCGAGGATAATTGCCCCGAACAAGTACGAAGATAACGGTCAACCCTCAGTTGTTTCAAGTATAGTTTTATTTCGGCAGTTAATGGAATAAAGAATATTACAGTAGGGATTTAGTGTAGAGTTTAAATTTTGGGAAGATAATTGTGTGATAGGTTGAAGTAAGTGTAAAAAAATAAATAAATATATAATAGATAGAGAGGAGATAACATAGACTTCGAATATAGGAGGGATAGAGTAGTGCGTTAAAGTTCATGACCCGACATAACTGTGGGAATTGAAAAATTAGAATTCAATTTCCATGTGATGGGTACAATTTATGAGATACAAGATTTAAATAAATGAGAACTAGATCTTAATTGACAGACCCTTAAGGTTTAGAATACGATCCAATCGAGGAGAAATTTGAAGTTTAGACGTAAGACTTACTAGAAAATGTTCTAGACTGTCGAGGTAGTGTAATGTTAGTACGTTCAAATAGGTAAGAAAAAGTAATCGAAATTTAAATAACCTAGATCCATGAGAGGTGGGGAGCATCTAGACAAAGGGGACACTCAAAAGTTTAGTTTAAGTAGATTGTTGAAGGGATATGCAATGCGCCGACTTCTTTTGTTAAGGAGTGATGGAACAATGTAATGTTGAAGATGTAGGATCTGAGTGATTGTATAAGGGTATTTACTCAGAGTTGGAAGGTTAACGAATTTTGAAATAAAAGAGGGTCAAAGTTATGCAAAAGATAATGCTCGAGACACAAGATTTAGCCAATCTCTAGGAGATAAGTATCGCCTAAGAAGACTAGTCAATTGAAGACGATTGTTAATTCGTGAAAAGATTTCGACCGACATACTACAAGGAGGAGATCTAATGAAATTAAGCGTGATCAAGGAGTTATAGACACGTCAGGTATTTTGTGCTGCTTGACTAGTTTATGAAGCAAAAATATAAGAGTTAAATTATGCATCGATATTTGATACAATTTAAGTTCAGAGCCACAACTATAAGGTTTACCTCCAGAATGGAGGTAGAAGTGTTAGCTTTCAAGGAGCTAGGAGGGCTAACCTCGATGAGATAATGTTCTAAATCATTGGGAAAAAAAAAGGCAAGGTTTGAAAACTTGAGAAATTCGGATTAAGGACGTAAACTTATCTACGACAAGTTTTCAAACAAGAAGATCGTTAGATGAGTCATTGCACGAGAGACGAGAGGAAGAATTACAACCTGACTAGAAGAAACAAAAGGATATAGACCATCGGGTAACTTGAGAGAAGTCTGTGTGTGACATTTGAGATAAGTGAAGGAGATCATTGGACTGAAGGGTTAAGGCTGGAAGTTTAGACCAGTGTTATACGGCAAACGATTTGTGAAATTGCGATTTAGAGAATAGGAGGAACAATGATGTGCAATAAGCCCACTTAGGTAAACTTAGAGTGAGATTAAGTTAGAAAAAGTTCCAAAAGACTGGTATTTATCAGGTCAAGACCGATGGACACGTGGATGATTTAAGATTAGAATAGATAGTTGGAGCGAATCTATGGCAAGACCTGGAGGATTCAATGGTACTTGGAGTTAACAAGAAATTGAGCTAAACAAATGAGCGTAACGTGTATAGTATGAGGAAAAATTAGTTAAGGACATAGCGATAGAATTTGTTGAGGTAGCTTAGAACAAAAATATGATGTTTATAACATCTTAGTTACAAAGGGATCGGAATCCTAAGCATGTAGTAACTTTATCCCCAGTTGGACTCGTCGAGGCCTCGAGGTAATCTCGATGAGATAGTTTGTGAGATTTAGAGATTTGAATCTTAGTTGAGAATTTTTTTTATGTCCCGCGAGGTGCTCAAGAAAGTGTACAATTTGGATACTATCGACGATGAAGTTCTGTGAAAGCATTACTAAGGAAACGTAGACTCGGGTGGTCGAGATAGTGACTAAGGCTAAGGCCAACGAACTTATACATGAGTTTAGTTTCCAACTTTGATATAAATATTCATATAAATTGTTATACCCGATAGATGGATAAGGTCGTAGTGTAATTGAGATTTAGCGTTGGAGTAAGTAATTTGAGAAGGCTTTGAGGGCGTGAAGTGATTAGGAACGTATTCGATATACCCGGGATTAAGAAAGTTAGAAACTAATGGAACTCAATTCAAGGAATTGAAGTTAATATACAGGAGAGTTTGGATTGCAACATGGGTGTTGTTAGGAATCCTTGAACGGTAGCCAACCCAGATGACGTTGGGAAGCTGAAGTTATTTTGTAGATTAAGAATAGAGAAAAAAAAATCTTAAGTAGAGACCAATTAATAAGTTAGAGAGTTTAATGTTTTGGGTGAACAAATGTAGATCAATGTGTGCTCAGGTTGTTATGAGTCAAGTACGCAGTTAGAGATTGTTGGTTGAGAGCTTAGGAGATTGGTAAGATTTGATGCGCAGGCATGGACGGGTTCAGGCCAAATTGAAAATAAGAAATATGGTAAGGAGGATAATGTGAGTTGGTGTACATACCGACTGCGGACAGAGTCGATGAAACCATGTTTAAGTTTGGGTTATAGCCCAGGGGTTCGAAGAAATTTTTAGGCAAAGTTCGATCTAACAGATATTAGGAAACTTGGACGTGATGCTATCTAAAGTGATGGCTGAGAGAAACTTCAATGGGAGAAAACTTATAGGTCGCTTCATTAGGGAACTAAGGACTTGAGGTAGGCTTAAGTCGGGGAAGCCCGAACATAAGGTCAAGTTAGAAGAGTAAGGAATTTTAACTTATGGATGAGTAAGTGGGAAACTAACATGCTTGTAAATTAATTACGTGCCTATTAATGCAGTTGAGTCATTCAAGTTTGAGAAGTGAGGATTACTAGCACGTGGTGCATAACCAAGGACTTGATTAGTCAAATCAAATGCAGTAGAAGAGGTCAAGAGGTTAAAGATGGGTCATTCGGTTTTAGGGGTTCTAGTTTAGAACCATAGGGATTGACCCTATGTATGGGATAGAATCGAGACCCTTAATTGGGGAAATTTGAAATTTTGGAGAGATGGAGGAAGGAGACTCGAAATGAACGGAGTGATTGTAAATCGTAGTATAAGGTCTCAAAGCGCGGGACAGTAATGCCAAAGACTACGAGCTAAGTCAAATTTTGAGGACAAAATTTTAAATAAGGTGGATGGAATGTAATTCCCGGCTTTACGGGATATTATTATTTTAATATATCGGGGAATTTTTGTAAATATGTCAAAATGAGTTCGTTTTGCGAGCGGAGAGCTTTATTACAATCCTAACGATTAATAGGAATTGTAAGGAAATTACGAGAATTTCCGGAGTAGTAATGATGAATTTCGAGTAATTACGTTTCTTGTAATATAAAGGACGTTTTAGTAAAAATAGTAAACGGGGTCCGTTTTGCAAACGGATAGTTTTAATAGAACCCAAATAATAAGATGGAGTTATTGGGGAAATAAGGAGATTTGGAGAAGTCGAATAGCTAGTTAATTAACGAAACAAAGGACGAAACTAATATAAAAACAATGCAAGGGCAAAACGGTAAATTGCCAAGTCAAAATTTTATTAATTAAAAACCTTCTTCTTCTTCCTCCTTCACCATTTTCACCCCAGAACCTCCCCCTTCGCGATTTCTCTCTGCCGCCGACAATTCCTCAACACGCCGGCGACCGGTTCGTGCTCCGATCGTCTTGATTCTTCACGTTTCTTCCTCCCTTCGCAACCATAGGTATGATTCTAAGGTTTTAGGAAGGTTTATTATGGTTTTTACGGAGATTAAACGATTAGGATTCGTTTAGGGTTTCCGTTAAAACGTGATTTAGGGTTCGAAATTGATAGGTATGTCGTGTTTATAGACATAAAGGGCGTATTGAAGGTTATTGAAGGAAGTTAGATCGAATTGTGAGAAATGTTAAATTTGAGAATTTTGGAATTTTGGGGAAAACTCATAAATGGACGCTTCGTGGTATCGAGCGCAAATTGGTTATAGAAACGCCTCAGTTAGTTGAGTTATAGCCCTAGGAGAAATTCCTTAGTTAAGGATTTTGCTAGTTTGAGCATTAAATTGTTTAAGCTCGTTTTATCGACAATTTGATGAAATTGCTTAGGTGAACAACGCTCGTGGAAGGAGCTTGAGCTGCAACAGACACGGGTAAGTTCTCGTGATCTTCTCTGGCCGATTTGGCTACACCGTACGTCGAGGTCGTCTCGAGAAATTTTGGTGACGCTTTTGGTTTTAAATTGTTCTGGTTGGGTAGTTAGATTGGATATGTTTTTAATAGCTTTTATTGTCTTGATGGTATATATGTTGTTTGTTTACTTTAAGTATGTAACTGTTCATGCATCACAGTTTTAAATTATGCATAGAAAATGAATTTCCGCACAATATTTTAAAGAAAAAGGAGATGCAGCCTAGAGAGGGGCTATTGATCTATTGTGTAGGCACGAAGGGGTCTATCACAATACCACATCTATTAAGTACTCATATAGCTACAGGTCATGCGAGATGGGGCTCAGGCACGGTTGTACGTGTTGTAAGCGTGTATCCCCTCCTCTAGCTGGAAAGGGTAGTCCGACCGCTGGTTGTGCCCTCTCCGGTTAAGGGGTTGAGATCTCGGTGACAACCAGAGTAAAGATAATGAAAATGATGCATGATTTATGAACTCATACGCACAGCATGCATGACATTTACGTAGAGCTTGCTGAGATTTTTATCTCATAGGTGTCTGTATGGTATAGGTGACTTCGACAGAGATGAGAACGAGATCCCTCCACCTGAGGAGTGATGCAGTTGACGGAGGATGGTTGCGAGAGTGTGCTGGCACAGTCAAGGCGCATTTTGACCCATGGGACTCATGGTTAGATGTTTTGAGGGTTTTTTAGTGATATTTTGGGTAAATGGTGGATTAGACAGATTTATTGTATAGCTAGATACATTTTAGGTTGTTTGGATCTGGATAATTGATAGATGTTCATGAAATATTTTGTTAAAAACTGTCGTTTGATGAACTGATGGATTATTGAGTTTCGTAGGGCTTTGTTCGGTTTTTAAACATATCCATGCAGTTCGTTTTCTCGAAAAAATATTTGGTGTTAAATGCGTCTCGAGTCGGTTTGAGTGAAATTATGGAAGACGTAGGAGTATCGAGAGATTTGATGTAAAAATGTATGATGGTGAGGTAAGTAGAGTAGTGTTAATGAAGTGGTGAAAGATTTGTGTTTGAAGGATGTGTATGCAGAAAAAAAGGGAGGAAAAAGGGGCGCAAGTCCTCTGGAAAAATCCAGAGGACTTGGCGATCGATCCCCCATAAAGGGGCGATCGATCGCCCCTTACCGTCGCCGCTCCCTGGAAAAATCCAGGGAGTGTGGCGAACGTTCGCCACAATGAGGGGCGAACATTCGCCCCCTTGTTTCAAAACGGGCGATCGATCGCCACTAGGAGGGGCGATCGATCGCCCCTTCATTTTCAAGGGGAACTTCCCCTTTTGCCCCGCTTGTGTGTTCTTTTATTTTATTGTTTTAAAATAATTGTTTTAAGTTTAATTTAAATTGTTTTAAGGTGTTGTTAAATGGTTTATAAATGTAAACTTCACCGATTTCAATTTAGACTTCGATCCCGATTTAAAAAGTTTTATTTCCGCTAAAACACTAGGTTTAAAGTTTTAAGTATAAAAATAAAAAATAAAAAAATAATACGGGAAAATTAGGTACAGTGTTAGGGTCGTCACAATTCACCTGTTGAAAGCTCAGCACCTACATCACAAAACTCATCTATTAGCCTAATGCTAAGTAAATAAAGCAGTAATGAAATGAAATGATGAACATAAATTCCTAAACATGCAGTTGCTACTTTCTCATCTCAGTTGTATATGCATTCGCTTCTGATCTGATCCCCCTGTTAAATTGGGAGTTGGATCACTTCTCCCAAAGTCATACATCCTCTCTCTCGATTAAGGGGCGGATTAATTCCCTTAACAACTGTTCAGATCCCCCTATGAAATTGGGGTTTGGATCATTTCCCCCAAAGTCATACATCCTCTCTCTCGATTAAGGGCGGATTAGTTCCCTTAACAACTGTTACAGTCTGTTCATTCCTTACCATGCCATTTCATGTAAACTCATTTTCGTATATTTTCAAAATATGATGCATGACATACAAACACAATCAAGCATACACAATCCTACTGTTTTGTGATGTAGGCCCGAAGGTACAAGCAAACTTCACTTACCTGGCTCCTTGGAAAAGCTCGTTTTCAACTACTTTGGAAGCCTTGCTCACCTAAAGTCATAAACAGAATACCAATTAGAACTTCACTAACCTCATCCTATACCGTTCAGAAATCCTAGTAGCTAGTTTGGGACTCTGTTCTATGTGCATTCCCGATTCATACGAGACCCGACTCAACTCCTACGCCCTGCATTTCCCAGGAACATGCATCTACGATACTCCTCTATCGTCTATAATCATAATGCAGTAAGATACCTTAGTAAAACTCACCTAAGTCGAAGGGAAAATCGGAGAAGGATCTCCTAGTGCACTCTGCTGAGCTGAGGAGCTGAGAGTCAAAAATGATTTGGGAAACAGTGGCGGCTACAATGCATTAAACCCAAAACCTCTTTCCTTAAATACGTTATCCACTTTTAAATTTTCAATTACCCTTATGCTCTCGTCTAGTCATCCATTAACCGTACTTTTACTATTACCATATAAAGTTTGCCATTATTTTAAAAAAGATTAGAGAAGCGGTTTGATAGAACCGGGTGTTACAATCTACCCTCCTTAAAAGAATTTTGTCCTCAAAATTAAGTACATGAATGATTCTTGATGTTGGTCCATCATGTCTTGTTGGCGTTCCCAGGTTGTCTCCTCCAGGTTATGGTCGTTCCATAAGACTTTTACTAGTGGAACATCTTTATTGCGTAATACCTTCACTGCATAATCTAAGATCTTTACTGGTTTCTCCTCATAAGCAAGAGTAGGTTGAATTTCAATGTTCTGTGATTCACAATTTGATATGGATCCCTTATGCACTTCTTCAACATAGAAACATGGAACACACTGTGTATCCCCTCCATAGAAGCTGGTAGCTGCAACTGATAGGCTGCTCTCCCAACTCTCTTCAGAATAGTGAATTGTCCAATAAATCTGGGGTTCAACTTGCCTCTCTTCCCGAATCTCACAACTCCTTTAAATGGTGATACATTGAGGAAAACTTCATCACCTACCTCAAACTCCAATTCTCTACGTCTCTTATCAGTATAACTTTTCTGTCGGCTTTGAGCTGTCAAAATCCGCTGGCGGATGAGGGCAACCTTCTCAACAGTTTGTTGCACGATGACAGGACCAAGCAACTGTGCTTCACCAACTTCATCCCAGTACAAAGGAGACCTGCACTTTCGTCCATACAGTGCTTCATACGGTGCCATACCGATAGGTGCCTGGAAACTATTATTATAAGAAAACTCCACCAACGATAAATATTTACTCCAAGACCCTGAAATTCTAATACACATGCACAGAGCATATCCTCTAGGCTCTGAATAGTTCTCTTGGATTGTCTATCTGTTTGAGGGTGAAAAGTTGTGCTAAAACTAAGCTGTGTTCCCATAGCCTTGTGCAAACTCTTCCAAAACTTAGATGTGAATCGAGAATCTCGGTTTGAAACTATGGTACCTGGAACTCCATGTAACCTAAAAATCTCTTGCACATACAATTCAGCAAGCTGATCCATCGAGTATGTCATCTTTATGGGCAGGAAATGAGCAGATTTGGTTAGACGATCCACAATCACCCAAATTTTATCATGTCCTCTCGTTGTCCTAGGCAATCCTACCACAAAATCCATCGTTATTTGCTCCCATTTTCATTCGGGGACTGGTAAGGGTTGCAATGTTCCCGAGGGTCTCTGATGCTCAGCTTTAATCTGCTGACAACACAAACATGATCCTACATACTCTGCCACACTCCTTTTCATACTTGGCCACCAATAATACTGTTTAAGATCCTTGTACATCTTTGTACTCACAGGGTGAACAGAGAATCTGGAAGAATGTGCTTCAGAAAGAATCTCATCTCGAAATTCTTTAATGGCAGGAACAAACTATCATTTCTAAACTTAAGGATTCCATCAGCAGAAAAGTTAAAATCTGATTTGTCCGTAGAATCTATGCTTAACTTGTACTTGTTACACTCGTCATTATTCGTCTGAGCTTCCTTTATTTTCTCCAGAATAGTAGGCTTTAAGGTTATGGCTGAAAGTATAGCTGATACACTGGATACTACCTCTAGATTAAACCTTTGGAATTCAGACTCTAAGGCTAATGGCATATCGAAAATCATAGTTGGGGTTGATGTCGTTACTCTACTCAAAGCATCTGCTACAACATTTGCTTTGCCGGGATGGTACTTAATCTCAAAATCATAATCCTTTACGAATTCCAACCATCGACGTTGCCTCATATTTAATTCCTTATGTGTAAAGATATATTTCAGACTTTTATAGTCCGAGAATATTTCACAAGTTTGTCCATACAAGTAATGCCTCCAAATCTTAAGTGCAAATACCACTGCAGCTAATTCTAGGTCATGTGTAGGGTAATTCTTATCATGTGTTTTCAACTGTCTAGAAGCATAGACTATTACCTTGCCATCTTGCATCAACACATATCCAAGACCAATTTTGGAAGCATCACAATAAATGCTGAATTTACCATTTTCAACAGGAATGGTTAATATTGGGGCATTGGTTAGTTTATGTTTCAAAGTCTGGAAACTGGATTCACGTTCCTCAGTCCATGCATACTTAATGTTTTTCCTAGTTAACCGAGTGAGGGGTGTAGCAATCTTCGAGAATCCTTCAATAAATTTCCTGTAGTATCTTGCTAACTCAAGGAAACTCCGAATATCTGTAGCATTCTTCGGTTGGGGCCACTCATTAACTGGTTGAACCTTAGCTGGATGGACAGATATCCCATCTCCAGAGATCACATGACCAAGAAAGTGAACTCTGTCCAACAAAAACTCACACTTGGAAAACTTATTATAAAGTTGGTGCTGTCTAAGTACTCTTAACACCAAACTCAAATACCTTGCATGCTCGTCCTTAGTACGTGAATAGATTAAAATGTCATCTATAAACACAATGACAAACTTGTCCAAATACTCATGAAACACCCTATTCATAAGATCCATGAAGGCTGCTGGTGCATTTGTCAATCCAAAGGACATAACCAAAAACTCATAATGTCCGTACCTTGAGCGAAAGGCAGTCTTTGGGATATCTTCAGATTTAACTTTCAATTGATAGTAACCTGACCTTAGATCAATTTTAGAGAAGACTCTTGCACCATTAAGTTGGTCGAATAAATCGTCAATCCTTGGCAATGGATACTTTTTCTTGACAGTTAGCTTATTTAGTTCCCGATAATCAATGCACATCTGCATCGATCCATCCTTCTTTTTGACAAAAAGGATAGGCGCACCCCACGGTGAAAAGCTAGGACGTATGAACCCTTTCTCCAACAGATCCTCCAACTGCTTCTTTAATTCTTTAAGTTCTGATGGTGCTAATCTATATGGATTTTTAGACACAGGCTCAGCGTCGGGGTAAACATCTACAACGAATTCAATTTTCCTATCTGGCGACAAACCAGGAAGGTCATCTAAGAATACTTCAGGAAAGTCTTGGACAACTAAGACATTTTGTGGATTTGCCTCCCCTACAAGTTGTGTGTCTAAAACGCTAGCTAAGAAGCACGAATACTCTCCACATAGGGAAGGTCTAGTGTTAATAGAAGTCATCATAGACATTTTCTTATTCTTCTTCAAAGCTTGAAAGGTATGTTTCAAACTACCAGGAGGTTGGAAACTAACTATTCCAGTCCTACAATCAATTGTGGCGTGGTCCTTAAACAACCAGTCCATCCCTAGGATTACATCAAATCCCATTATATCCATAATAATGAGATCAGCAGGTAAATTCTTGTTTCCCACTATCACCACACTATTAAGTATCACTCGGCTAGAGTGCATGCATTCACCAGAGGGTAACGTGACATTAAACATATGTTCAGATGGCGTAGGTTGTACATCTAGCTTAATAGCAAATGCAGATGCTATAAATGAATGTGTTGCATCAGAATCTATTAAAGTAAAAGCAAGTATAAAGTTGATCAATATAGTACCTAATACAACAGCGGACTGTTCCTCACCCGACTCTATCATGGAGAATATCCTCGGTTTAATCATGGCAGGGCCACTCTTAGAAGCTGGGCAGTCTCTGCTAATATGGCCGACCTTGTTACAATTGTAGCATCTAGTGATTCTAGGCTTCGGTCATTCTTTGATCGTGTGTCCAACCTCCTCACAGTTGAAACACTTCCCAAAGCCCAACCTGCACTCGCCCGGGTGGTTCTTCAAACACTTAGGACACTGGGGAAATTTCCTGACATTCTGTATTTTCCCTCCTGTTCCTTGGCTATTCTGGCCCTCACTGGGCCTCTTCATTCCTCTTTGTTGGTGTGGATGGACAAACTTTTGTGGGACCTCTTTTGGTCCAGCACACTTCCTTTCAGCTTCTTCCACTTCTAGAGCAGTAGACACAACTTCACTGAATGTCAAGCCTTTAATACCACAAAATTTAACTCCTCGGTAAATTTTCGGCTTCAGCCCATGCACAAATTTGAACACCTTATCCTCGTCCTTGTGAGCAAAATGTCCAGCAAACCTGGACAGGGACTCGAATTGCCTACTGTACTCGGCAACAGATCCTGTCTGCTTCAAGTTCAGAAATTCCAACTTCTTTGAAGTTTGCACAGTGCTGCTAAAATACTTCTCATAGAAAATGTCCTTGAATTGTAACCAAGTCATCGCCAAAACATCAGTGGTAGTCTCTATTGTTTCCCACTAGAGTTGAGCATCACCAGCCAAATGAAACGTTGCCAACGTGACCTTGTGTTCTTCCCCAATGTTGGCACACCTAAACATACTCTCAATCTTTCTAAGCCACCCTTCAACAATAACCGGATCATACGACTATCCATCAAACGTGGGTGGTCTTAGCCTCCTGAATCTATCTCCAAAATGTTCATTGCTAGAACTCGAGTTGGCACTTCCTTGTACCTCTCGGTTCAACAGCACACCTAACTGATCGGACTGCTAATGCACTAAGTCTGTTTACTGACGCACCAGATATGTCAGCTGCCTAATCACGCTAGGATCTTTCTCAGCTCTCAAGTTGGGCATCTCTCTTGGTACTCTTGGTCTTCCGGGTCGTCTAGACATCTTACTAGACTTCCTGCACAGGGTTAACTACTCTCATAAACATCTAATAACTAAGGCTAACATAAATACTTACAGTTGTTGGAGTGCTCCCATGCCACGATCGGCACTGATGAGTAATCTTTTGAACGGTTTAACTGAATGTCTCTGATACCATACTGTAATGCCCCGAGTTCTCTGAACCCAGTTCGTTACTCATAATCCGAACATAACTAAGAAACTTTGGACCAAATTTAAAACTTCGCTCGAAAGTCAAAATTTGACATTTTCTAAAATCTCAAAACATTTAAAAACTTGTAGCGGAAATTCTTTTGAGCGGAACAGAATTAAGCAAAGCTATAAAACAATATTTGAATAATCGGTTAAAAATATTAAGAAATAATTCGGCCAGAAGAGATCAAGAGTTAAGCGTGAAGACTTGAAAATCGTAAGAGTCAAACGCATCTGCCGCTAAATAAAGTCAACAAAAAAGGGCAGAGACATAAACTGAAGGCTTCTACCGATCACAAAACGACAAATTTATTATACACATCTACCGATGACGTTAGTCGGATGATTCATTCATCCAACCTTTACCGACCACAAACGACAAATATTCTCAGCCTACTTCTACCGATAGAACGTTCTGCGTCTTCCGATCGCTAAACGACAAAAGACTTCATCTCGCATCTTCCGATCACTAGACGACAAAAGACTTCTTCTCGCATCTTTCAATTACTAAACGACAAAAGACTTCTTCTCGCATCTTTCGATCACTAAACGACAAAAATCTTTTATTCACACACACACACACACACCGTTCACAAAATGACAAGGCTACTAGAGACTCATACTGAAGACACCTACCGATGGCTTCTACTGAAGACATCTTCCGATGGCCTCTACTGAAGACATCTTTCGATGACATCAGTCGAATGATTCAATCCTCCAACATCTGCCGGCAGACAAAACACCCAACTTCTACCGATAGACCAAAAAGAGACTTTAACAAGGAGCAAATCCGACTGCTAAACGATTTTGTACATTTTGCTAAAATCATTCTAATCAACACAAATCCACACTTCTTAAAAATTCATAATAGCAAGCTACAATCGAAATCAAATCATATTTTCAAATCCAGAAAAGAAGATCACAGAAGCGTTAAAAGAAGTATCAAACTTCTACTATCATTAAAATTCTCTGAACACTTCATCAGAATACCTAACCACTTAAAACTGTCATTCAGACAAAAGTTAAATCAGAAGAACACCTAACGTAGCATAGACGTGCTCCTCAGCTTCACCTATTCCACAAGTAAACTGCAGGGAATTCACCTGTTGAAAGCTCAGCACACATAACCAATAAACTCAACTATAGCCTAATTGCTAAGTAAGTACAGTAGTAATGAAATGAAATGTTGAACATAAATTCCTAAACATGTAGTTTCTACTTTCTCATCTCAGTTGCATATGCATTTGCTTCTGATCTGATCCCCCTGTGAAATTGGGAGTTGGATCACTTCTCCCAAAGTCATACATCCTCTCTCTCGATTAAGGGGCAGATTAGTTCCCTTAACAACTGTTCAGACCCCCCTGTGAAATTGTGGTTTGAATCATTTCCCCCAAAGTCATACATCCTCTCTCTCGATTAAGGGGCGGATTAGTTCCCTTAACAACTGTTACAGTCTGTTCATTCCTTACCATGCCATTTCATGTAAACTCATTTTCGTATATTATCAAAATATGATGCATGACATACAAACACAATCAAGCATACACAATCCTACTGTTTTGTGATGTAGGCCCGAAGGCACAAGCAAACTTCACTTACCTGGCTCCCTGGAAAAGCTCGGTTTAAACTACTTTGGAAGCCTTGCTCACCTAAAGTCATAAACAGAATACCAATTAGATCTTCACTAACCTCATCTTATACCATTCAGAAATCCTAGGAGCTAGTTTGAGACTCTGTCCTATGTGCATTCCCGATTCATACGAGACCCGACTCAACTCCTACGCCCTGCATTTCCTAGGAATATGCATCTACGATACTCCTCTATCGTCTATAATCATAATGCAGTAAGATACCTTAGTAAAACTCACCTAAGTCGAAGGGAAAATCAGAGAAGGATCTCCTAGCGCACTTTGCTAAGCTGAGGAGCTGAGAGTCGAAAATGATTTGGGAAACAGTGGCGGCTACAATGCATTAAACCCAAAACCTCTTTCCTTAAATACGTTATCCACTTTTAAATTTTCAATTACCCTATGCCCTCGCCTAGTCATCCATTAACCCTACTTTTACTATCACCATATAAAGTGTGCCATTAATTTAAAAAAGATTAAAGAAGCGGTTTGATAGAACCGGGTGTTACACTTTCCTCTCCACTTACCCCCTCTCATTCTCCACCAGTTATCTCTTCCCTACCCTTCTCTCTTGAATCTTCATTCCCGACTTCTTCTCAAGCCGTACCTCTGCCCTCCCTCTCCCAATCTTCTAACAGCTCCTCATCATGCTCCTCTCTCCCCTCGGCTGCTTCACCTTCCGTCTGCCCTGTGAGTTCTCCTGCTCCTCTCACTGTCAATGAGCACCCGATGGTTACCCGATCCAAATCCGGTATTTTTAAACCTAAGGTATTTTTCAGTGTTGCTTGCGATATCCTCTGTGAACCCTCTTCTTACAGTAAGGCTTCTTTTCTTCCTGAGTGGCACACCGCCATGGATACGGAGTTTCGGGCTCTTCACTCTCAAGGCACCTGGTCCCTTGTTTCGAAACCTGCCAATTCTCGAGTCATTGGCTCGAAATGGGTCTACAGGATTAAGCTTCGTCCAGACGTCTCCATTGATCGTTTCAAAGCTCGCCTGGTTGCAAAAGGCTTTCAACAGACGATGGGTGTTGATTTTCATGAGACTTTTAGTCCTGTTATTAAACCTGCTACTATTCGTCTTCTCCTGAGCATTGCTCTCTCTCAGCAGTGGCAGATTAAGCAGCTTGATGTTCAGAACACTTTTCTTCACGGTGATCTTCTTGAAGATGTCTATATGGCTCAACCTCAAGGTTTCATTGATCCAGCTCATCCTGACTACGTTTGTAAACTTCATCGCTTGATTTATGGCCTCAAACAATCCCTCCGGGCATGGTTTCTTAAACTGAGTTTGGCACTACTTCAATTGGGTTTCACTGCTTCTCGGGCAGACACATCCTTGTTCATTCTTCACTCTGCTTCAGATATTACTGTTGTTTTGGTTTATATAGATGACATTATTGTCACTGGTTCCTCTGTCGGGCTCATTTCTACTTTAATCAGTCATCTTTCTCAACATTTTGCAGTCAAGGATCTCGGCTTGCTTCATTTCTTCTTAGGTATTGAGGTTCATCGTGACTCCACTGGCATCCATCTCAGTCAGACCAAGTATATTCGAGATCTTCTTTTAAAACGCGGCATGCTGGATTCTAAAGCTCACACTACACCACTTCCTCTCTCCTCCTTGTCTCTTCATACCGGTAACTTACTTTCTGATTTTACAGAGTATCGTAGCATTCTTGGTGCCCTTCAGTATTGCACCATCACCAGACCTGACATCTCTTATGCTATTAATAAGCTGTGTCAATTTATGCACGCTCCTACTGATCTTCACATGATAGCCGTCAAGCGCATACTCCGATATCTTCGTGGTTCTGCTCATCTCGGTCTTTTTCTTCAGCCCAGTTCTGATCATTCTCTCTACTGCTATACTGATGTGGATTGGGCTTCTTGCCCCAATGATCGCCGCAGCACAGGAGCTTATATTGTTTTTCTCGGTCACAATCTAATTTCGCGGTCCACGTCTAAGCAGCAAACTGTTTCTTGCTCTAGTACAGAATCAGAGTACCGAGCCCTTGCTAGTGGAGCTGCTGAGTTAATCTGGCTTCAGTCCTTGCTCGCTGAACTGCGTATGTCTCCCTGCTCTCCTCCTATTCTTTATTGTGAAAACCTTAGCACTCTCAGTTTGGCTTCTAATCCTGTTCTTCAAGCTCGTAGGAAACACGTTGAACTTGATTTACATTTTGTTCGGGAAAAAGGTTGCTTCTGGTTCTCTACGTTTGGCCTATGTGCCCTCTTCCGATCAAGTTGCTGATTGTTTAACCAAGGACTTGGTCGCTGCTCGTTTTCAAGATCTTCGAACCAAACTCACGGTTCTCCCACGACCCGTGCGTTTGAGGGGGGATGTTAAACCAACTAAACCAGACCAGGTTTAGGTTTGCTCCAGCCGGTCTTAGAATCTATTATAATTTCTGTAGATTTTACTCTCTGTAATCTTCTCCTCCTTCTTCTCGTGTCTTTGTCGCCTTCTGGTGTCTATATAATTACACTACCTTATTTTGTAATCGATAGTGAGGAATATACAAGATTTCCAGAACTTCTTTTAATCTTTCAAAGATTAAGATTTTTACCAGGCATACAAGAGATCAAAGTCTGTATTAATCTTTCACTAATTGAACTAGTATGTATACAAAAATCCTCTGAATAACAATGCAAAGGCAACAAAAGAACTATCAAAACTTCTCAAAATTCAATTTTTTTATGAATGTCAGTTAAAACACATTCATTTTAGTAAACTGATTGGTGGGAACATCTTAAGTAGTTATGTGACACAAGTGTTTTAGTAGTGAAATGATGACTAATGTTTTCAGGGTCATTTTGTGCCCCAACAATGTTTCCACATATTAACTCATGCTAGTGCCATCACATCATTATTTGTTTGGTAGCATTTCTATCATAAAGTTTACATTAAAATATAAACTATTGTTGATTTATGTTTTCTGCTTAATTGGTTGTGTGGGTCAATTAACCACGTTTGAATTGTGGTTATTCTTGTTTGGTTTTCACCTCTCCAGCTTATTTGAGGTCTACTTTTATTGTGCAACTGTGAAGGCAATTTCCAGTAGCTCTAAATCCAGAACTTTATTGGAGGTAAATTGATACTTTTATTGATTTTCAAGTTATTTAACTTGTAACTTTTAAAAATATAAACTTTTGATTTAGTTTTGCTAAAAACATGAAATTATGTGAAAGCAGTGTTGGATTGATGTTGCATGAGTGCTAATCCACTACAAATATCAAAGAATCTGGAGTGATATGTCTGATTTAGTCGATTGTGGAGTTTTATGAAAAATTTATATTTTTGACCTAAAAACAAGATTAAGTTTGCAAAGTTTAAATTGATGAATAAAAGTTTAGAAATTTATGTACTAGAACATTAAAGTATTGGTTTGCTTATAGGTTAAAACCAAATTTGATGAAAGCTCAAAGAGAGAAGTTTTTCAGAAAAATTTGATCTGTAACACAACGAAAGCCAAGGTATCACATGCTTGATGCTTAGGCGCCACAAAATTTTTTATGATGCTTAGGTGTCATAGACCTTGATGCACAACACTCCAATAACT
The DNA here is from genome assembly GCA_022432975.1 of Begonia masoniana. Classification (NCBI taxonomy): domain Eukaryota; kingdom Viridiplantae; phylum Streptophyta; class Magnoliopsida; order Cucurbitales; family Begoniaceae; genus Begonia; species Begonia masoniana. The sequence continues at coordinate 34,166,581 of CM039504.1, read as the reverse complement.
TTCAAGATTTCACACATTTTCCACTCATGGCATCCCGAGGCGTCTAAGAACAAGAAAAATCTTTTTCACGCATATACTTTTGATTAAAAGTTTAGACTTTGGACGTGCTCATAGTGCTCATAGAAAATTAAGATAGGTTTTTTCTTTTGAACATGAGTCAGGACATAGAGCGAGATTAGTTTAGTCACTACTGAAGGATCTATTGGAAAATATAAAGCAGAAATATGTTCTAATATCATTTTGTTGAAAAAAAAAAAGGAAAATATGTTATGATACTTATTTTTCGGAATGAGAAAATAGACTTTGAAGAAGAAGAAATAAAATGAGGAAGACTACAAAATCAATTAATTTGAAACTTGCATTTTTTTAATTTGGTACACTTTTGGGGGAGATCCCAAATAGGAGACAACTTTTGCAAACCAACACACACATAATTAATAGGCTCCTAGATACATGTCTAACATCATACATGAACCACCTATTTAATTACATACATGTACTGATACATAATGAATCTACCAAGTACATGTACCAATGTACCTACACATATGTAACGCCCTCGAACCCACCCCATCTTGGTGCGCTACTTGGCTCACACTCCGACATCACTCTATAATGTTATAAATTTCCATTCTATTAAGTTAAAACATCAATTACACCAATACACTACCTAAGTAATTTAGATTTCACTATAATTCCGACTTTCTAACTTTCAATACTTAGGATAAGTTTAGAACCATTGTTAAGCTTCCATAACACATCTAATCTAAGGCTACGTAAGTTATAGGAAATTACTGAGTGTTACAACATACATGAATAGAACTTTCAAAATGATTCTTGAAAAATACATGAACCTAATTAAAAGAAGTAATTATATAATTAAGTTTTTTTTCAACACCATCCTATAAACTTAATTTTCTCATAGCTTCAACTATCAATCTTATTCTTCTTCTTCCTTGATACGTTGGTGCCCAAATTTTTCTCAACCAACCCTTCCTTCTACATGTTGATTCTTATATCGTGAGTTTGTAGAAAACTCAATCAACAATTATGGACTCCTCAATCAAGGTTCAATCATAAAGACCTACCCTCATGATGGTCTTTGAAACATAGTTATCTCACTACTCCTTATCGATTACCTTTTGTCGATGGCGACCTTCTCACGCTCTTTCTTTAGGAACTAGGCCTTGGATGACTCTCCCAACTCTAGAGAACAACATGCCCTTCTTTTGGGTCACAAATAACTCTCTCCACTTTGGAAAACACAATGCTCTTCTTTTGGGTCTTTGACGACTTCAAGTTTTACCACATCATTGTCTCTCATTCAACACAATGATAGCTTCTCCATCAAGGAGGCATCTTTGTTGAATAATATCTCTTTTCAAGGAAACAATTCGGCTCAAATAATATCTTTTCTTCTCAATAAAATAACATGGTTCTTACGTAACTGATCTCGAACGTAACTTGGCTACAAAACCATCTTTCCTTTCAAATCACATACCCTAACTCCGATATACCGTGGATTTGAGATACCTTGGCTCTAAAATGCCCTGGATCTGACCTGAGTAAGAAATGCCCTAGATCTGATGTACCTTGGATTTATTTGGCTTTCATACAATTTTGTTGGAAAACATAAAGCATAAATATGCTCTAATACCATTTTGTTGGAAAATATGAAGAGAATTGATGCATTTGTATGAAGGCTTTGCTTGGCTCACAAGACATATGAGAGATTGTTGATAGAGGCTACGAAGAGCCTAAACCATTTTCAATAAGGCAAGAAGTATGCTGAAAACCAAGAAGATGCCGATAGAGTTTTGGACAGAAGCTGTTGATTGTGTTGTCTACCTATCAAATAGGTGCCTGATGAGAAGCTTATGGGACAAAACACTTCAAGAAGCATGGAGTGGAAGAAAACCAAAGTGCTTCCCATTTGAGAGTGTTTGGAACATCAGTTATGTGCATGTACATGTACCAGATCAAGGGAGGTCGAAGCTTGATGATAAAAGTAAGAAGTACATCTTTATCGGTTATGATCAACGCTTCAAAGGCTACAAGCTCTATGATCCAAGTATTGGGAATAGAATTATTAGCAAAGACGTGGAGTTCGACGAAGAAGATTGTCGGGATTGGAGTGATGAAGACTAAAGAAGGTATGAGTTCTTTCCTTTCATTGATGAGGAGAAAACAAGCAAAGTTCTAGAACCCGCTACACCTCCAAGATCACCAACAATATTAAATACACCTTCATCTTCTTCAAGTGGAAGTTCAAGTGAAAGAGAGCCTCATACAAGAAATCATCAAGATTTTTATGAGATAACACAAAATCTACGTGAAGATATAACTCTTTTTTTTCATTTTGTCGATTGCGAGCCCTTAGTATTTGAAGAAGTTGTGAAAGATAAAAAATGGATGATTGCTATGGATGAAGAGATTGCTTCAATTGAGAAGAACGAGACTGAGAGCTAGCAACCATTTTGGAAGGTCAGAAGCTCATTGGTGAGATGTGGGTTTTCAAAGAAAAGAAGAATGCAAAGGGAGAAATGGAGAAATACGAAGTGAGGTTCGTAGCAAAATGATATAGTCAACGTCCTTGTATTGACTATGGTAAAGTATTTGCTCATGTTGCCCGTTTGAAACTATCCAGCTGATTATTTCACTAACAGTTTAGAAGAGATGGAAGATTTATCAAATGAATGTCAAATCGGCATTCTTGAATAGAGTTTTCGAAGAAAAAGTTTACATTGAACAACCTCAATGCTATGTTATAAAGGGTTATGAAGACAAAGTATTTAAGTTGAAAAAAGCATTGTATAGCTTAAAGCAAACTCTAAGAGCTTGGAATAGTCGAATCGACAAGTACTTCCTCGAAAATAGATTTATTAAATGACCATATGAACACTTTATCTATACTAAGGTGCGTTAAAATGGAGATGTTTTATTTGTTTGTTTGCTTGTAGGTTTTTGATTTAATCTTTACGGAGAATAATCTGAGTATGTACAAAGAATTCAAGTAAGCAATGACCAAGAAGTTTGAAATGACTGATATTGGTCTCCCTCAATAATATTTTTTCTTCTCCAAAGTTTCTCTTCCTAATTTCAACAAACTGGTATCATAGCATATTTCTGCTTTATATTTTCCAATAGAATCAGTAAAGGTAAATCGAAATTCCACATCTACCTTATGATTTTTGCTTAATTTACAAAGTTCTACTGTGAGAGTTTTTTAACAGGATTTAAACTTGGTCCAAGAGTCTCCAGCGCTGTTGACATTCATTGTTTCTTGTATTCTCTTTGATATTTATTTCAGTCCGTCTGTTTTTTGGGTTCCTGAATTTTCCTTCCTGGTCTTATATTGTCTATATTTAGCTAAACTATTAACTTCTTATCTTTCCTATGTTTATCAGATATACATATAAGGTTCTAACACAATTTTTTTTTAACAAAACTGGTAGCCTCCTTCAAAGTCGATGTAGGCTCAAGAATGGTAATAGTTCTTGAGTTGAACAACCATAAATTATGTGTTGTTGTTCTCTATATGGATATAATTAATATCTCGAAAAAGAAGTTGAACATGCTTAATATACTTTGATCATAATTAAGCATGAAAATAGGGGAAAAAAAAAAGAAAATCCACATAGATGACTTAGACTAGTCAGCAACCAAATATTTGGAGCAACTATACACGTCCACCAAATCCTATGAGGATAAAGGCGTTAGTGGCCAAAGACCAACTGATGAAGGCCCAGGAAAGAAGTAATAAAAGCGCGAGTGACTATTGACTAGCCTGTGAGAGTCTCGAGAAAGTAGTGATAAGATGTTGATGGCCACAGAGCAACTAGTGAAAGCATCCGAAACATAGCGCATAAGTGTATGAAGATTGTTCATAATTACACTAATATCAGAACATGTCGATACGATGGATTATTAATGATAAGACAATTACAACGTGTATATTCTTTAGAAGTATACTTTACTGTTGTATACAATTTATTAGAAATATATAAAATATATCTAGAAAATTAAAATGTAGCTAAGTGTAGATTAGCTACTTATGATCAAATAACTATAACATTCCTAAAAAACATGCAATGTTTATAATGTATATGAAATGGGTCAGTTAAGTGTTAAATATGTATAACACTCAAGATGTACATGGGTGATTGCACTGGTTAGGTATGGAAATAGGTAGAGCTAATTGATACGTGTGAATTAGACATTGGATAGAATGCCTAACTAGATGTGGTCACACCTGAGAGGTAAGTAATAAAACTATATGTGTAAGAAAAAACAAGAATATGATAAGTAATGAGTCTATGGAAGGTAAAAATGGAAAATGTTAAGAGATATGATATCCAAAAATGAAAACATAAATATACGTGTTTGTAAATCCTTAGAGTAAGGAATTAAATACTAAGTTTTACAAAAGTTTATAATGAGGTACCGACATATTTTGTAAGACTAGATATCAACAGCTTACAAAGTAAAAGTAAAGAGAAGTTGGTCTGATAGTTCAAACACAACATAGGTCAAGAGTAATTTATTTTCTTTTTTGTATTTTTTTTATATGGCAAAGAGTCTTTTTTTTTGGAAATAGAGTCTTGCATGTTGAATAAATATTGGTTCTTGTTTTATGCACTTTGCCATGCTGGCATTTTGAGACGTAGAATAGTCAATTTCTAGTCTTTGTATATATTTGGTTATCATATACTTCTATATATAAATATAGAGGTGAGATAACTATATGGTGTGGTGGTGCTGTGTGAGAGAAAAGTAAGAGAAGAATAGGAGAGGTTAGGGTTTCATCTTTGTTAAAGGAAGGTGTGTCCTCGGAGAAAGCAGATTCTGGTATCTGTGCTAGTACTATAATGCTATGAATTTCCCAATAAAAGTTGTTATCTAGTTGTATCTGTGAACGTAGGATTCATTGTCTGAACTACGTTAAAATACCATGTTAATTATTTGGTTTTTTTTTTTTTTTTGTATTCAGTTTTGGATCTCTATTTCGTTTGTTTTGTGGTATTCTTTGTACAATTGGTGCGATAAGTGTGAAAATTTAGATTACATTTCAGTTTGGGTTCAAGTTTGTCATTCAAGAAATTTTTTCAAATCTTGAATGGCTATTTGAGCTGTACAAGTTACAGTAGAGAATGATTTCAATTTGTTGATAATCAAAATGAAAGCGTACTTAGTTCATTTGGGGCTTGGTCAGGCAACCGGTGACGAAGGTATTGAAAGTCTGAAAGATAGTGATAAAACAAAGCAGATAAATCCGAATCTAACATCCATAGCACAATCTTGCTTAGTCTTAGGGATGAGATGCGGAGAGAGCTAACTAAGAAAAACATTGCACTATCAATCTGATTGGAATCATATGTTCTTTACATGAAACGATCTTTGGTGAATCGGTTGTATGTTAAAAAAAACTATATACCTCAACTACAAAAGATTCCAAGGAGATGACGAAGCATTTAGAAGATTTTAAAAAATCATCTTGGATCTCAAAGTATAATTGTTAAAATTACTAAAGATGATCAAGCTATAATCATTCTGAGTTCTTTATCTAAAGTGTAAGAAATTTTTTTGGATACTTACTTTATGGGAAAGAGACACTTAAAATGGCTTATGTAAAGACAACTTTGAATTCAAAATAACTCCGTAAAAGAATAGAAGAAAAAGAGAATTAAGAAGGGGAGGGGTTAATAGCCGGAGGAAGATCACAAATAAGAGAAAATAGGAATTCAAAAGGAAAATCAAAACAAGAAAGTAATTCTTCTATCAGAAAGAATGACATTATAAAAAGCATTGTTACGAACGAAGATGAAAATTAGTAGAAAAGAGGTCATAAAAAAAAGATGCCTCTATTGCTACAGATGCTTATGAGTGATCAAATGTTTTGGTTGCCTCATAAATGGAATAAGACAAGCAATGAGTGTCGAACGCAGGGTGTTCTTTCCACATGACTCCTAGGAATGAATGGATGTAAACTTTCATAAAACTGTGGGAGGAAAGGTGCTTTTGGAAACAACAATACTATATCAGATGGAGGCAGACTGATCAATTCAAATAAAAATGTTTGTGACTTGTATTCTTACAACACAAGAAGTAAGGTCTGTACCCTAATTGAAACAAAATTTATTACCAGTTGGGATGTTAGATTCGAATGGCTGCTCTCTTAAAATTGAACCTCGAATTTTGAAAATTTTAAAGGGGACTATGAGTGTTATGAAAGGAAAATTACATAATGGGTCATACATATTAAATGGCGTAACAATTGTTGGTAAAGCTCATTCTAAATGTTGTACGATTATCCTCCAAATTATTTAGATATAAAAATCTTTGGACATGCAGCATATACACATGTAAAACAAGAAAAACTCGAGCCTCGTGGAAAGAAATGTATTTTTCTAGGGTAGTTAAAAGGAGTTAAAAAGGCTACATATTTTGATCAATTGAAGAAAATTAGCAAAAAATAAAAATCAACCATGAATTTGCTTCAATGAAAAGAGTTTTTCTCTTAAAATAAAATAGGATGAATGTTGTAAGCTCAAAAAAAAAAATGCAAAAAAAAAAAAAAAGAATTTATTTTGGTACTTTTCCTTCGCTACTCTCACGGGAGCGTTGGAATTGAGAGAAGGTAAGCAATCTTTTATTATGCCACTACTTTTTCTTATATAGATTTGTCAGCGTATCATAAATTTGTTTGGCAGTTGTCTTTTTTATGATACTTAACAAAATTTCATATGCTAGACCAAGATGCAAAATAACGTTAGCATCTCCATCTGCTTTGTTCCATTTCTCATCTTCAACGTTCCTCTGTCTGTTGCAAATGACCATAGCACAACAATCTCTTCGCAATAACGCCTTCATTTTTAATTTCCACAATGTAAAATTATTTCAATTGAATTTTCAATTTCATCATTTCCCTCCAAAATAATGAGGCTCTGATACTACTTGTTGAGAAAAAATAATAATGATGCAAACAATAATGATACCGCTGCTGTAAAACGTGGATAGTACTGATTAGTATAATTCTCAAGATAAACTATAATAGACAATATCATAGACATAATTACTTTTCCAAGTAAGTTACTAAAAAAGACTAGAGGGGTCACAAACGGTCTCACTTAAAATTCAGTCTCCTAGAAAGAACTTACTTACACAGTACAATTACACTACTAAATAATTGATACGAGAAATGATAGCAGATGCGATCCGAAAAATATTAGGAATATTTTTTCTGTGATGACCAAGATGTGTACGTGTGAGTACGATTGCGGGGAAAATCTCAGGTTGGGGTGGATCCCGGACTCGAGTGTAGGCAAATCTCGGGTCGTAAAGAAGGAGTTGTCACAATCCCACATCGCTTGAGGAAGTATATGAAAATGAAACATATGTAAGGAAACCCTCCCAAGATAGTAAGACGCATTTTGGAGCAGAATTGGCATCGAATCCCATAAGAACTCCGAAGTTAAAAGTGCTTCGACGAGAGTAGTACTAGGTTGGGTGGCCGACTAAGAACTCATCGCCAAACAAAGCCGTGAGGGGAGGATATTGGGTTACGGCCTAATCCTCAGAGCGGACAATATCTTACTGGAAAAAGGGGTTGTTACAAATAGTATCAGAGCCTGTACCCAACCGAAAATGTGGCCAACGGGGACGTTGGGCCCCCCAGGGGGTGATTGTGATAACTCGGATTTGTACGTGTGAGTACGATTACGGAGCAAACCTCGAGTTGCGGGGTTGATCCCGGACTCGAGTGTAGGCGAATCCCAGGTCGTAAAGAGGGAGTTGTCACAATCCCACATCGCTTGTGGAAATATATGGAAATGAAAAATATATAAGAAAACTCTCCCAAAATAGTAAGACGCGTTTTGGAGCACAATTGGCAACGGATCCTATAAGAACTCCAAAGTTAAAAGTTGTTTGGCGAGAGTAGTACCTTAGAGCGGACAATATCTTACTGGAAAAATGGGTTGTTACAAATGGTATCAGAGCCTGTACCCAACCGAAAATGTGGCCAACGTGGACGTTGGGCCCCCGAGGGAGGGTGATTGTGATGACCCGGATATGTACATGTGAGTACGATTGCGAGGCAAACCTCAGGTTGCGGGGTGGATCCCGGACTCGAGTGTAGGCGAATCCCGGGTCATAAAGTGAGGGTCGTCACAATCCCACATCGCTTGGGGAAGTATATGGAAATGAAAAATATGTAAGGAGACCCTCCCAAGATAGTAAGACGTGTTTTGAAGTACAATTGACAACGGATCCTATAAGAACTCCAAAGTTAAAAGTACTTTGGCTAGAGTAGTATACCAGGTTGGGTGACCGACTGGGAAGTCCTCACTAAACAAAGCCGTGAGGGGAGGATATTGGGCTATGGCCCAATCCCCAGAGCGGACAATCTCTTACTGGGAAAAGAGGTCGTTATATTCTCACATCGTACAATATATAACATTCAAGAAGTAAGAGAAATAATAGCTAAAATAAACAGTGAAATTTTTTTATGTAGAACAAATTAGGAAAAAAACCATGGGGACCGAGTCTAGAAATATCTCACTTTGAAAAATAGGATTTACAATATTTTTTTTATAAATCGAATATTTTAAAAAATATTCACTAAGAGAAATCACAACTATTAGAACTCTTACTGTACTCAAAAGTACCTTACCTATTTTTCTCTCACCTTCTTTTTTTTTCTCTCTATTTTCTCTCACACAAGAAATCTTTTCTTGCTACTAGGATGCCTTTCTTCTTCGTCAAACCTCTCTATTTATTTGGAGAAGTCCCGGAAGAAGATACCATATTGCAAGATATGAACTGTATGGAGAGTTGAAGAAAGAAGAGATTTATTTCATCTGTTTCTTCTATTTTTATTTAATGAAATGAGTTCCTCATCATAATGAAGGGACCCCACACAAAATATATAGTTTTATTGAAGATTTAAACCATAAAATGAACCAACAATTGGAGTTCAACTTTTTGTTTGAGCAAACAAAATTATTAAATTACAACAACACTGTATGATGAAGAAAGGAAACCTAGCAAGTAAAGAGCAACATAAGAGCAGACACTGGAAGCTTGTAGGAAATAAGATTAGTTAATCAAAGAATCATGGCTAAGAGAATAGGAAAATCTACAGTCATACTGCTTTCAATTAATAGAAAAGTACAAGATTTTCTCGATGTCAAAATCATTGTCCAAAGAGTAAAAAACATTACTAAAAAATGTCCACAAAGAATTTGACCAGTCCAATCAAGTTTTAGTGGCAACAAAGAGAAGATTGGTTCCTTATTTCAAGTTACATAAGTGAAGATTTGTTCCTTATTATCCAACAAGGATCTGACATTATAACCACCACTCATAGGAAACAAATTAAACAACACTAAAAGCCATGGACTACATTAGCAAGAAAAAAGACAGAAAACCTGTAGTGACAACCTAAGGCCCTTGAAATCGATAAAATCCAGCAAAACAACAAACTCCAAAATGAAAAGAAGATAACTAAGCCCAACAATACAATACCCAGAATCGTTTACATACAGACATACATAAATGGAAAAAAAAAAAAAAAAACAGGATGTGCACTCATCAATATGCCCACAAACAATACATTACAAATTAAATGCTGCTTATAAAGTTGCATCACACTAAAAGATATCCAACTACAAAATCAAGGGAACTCCTTTTCCTTGCACGATGACTTTGAAGCAAACAAAAGAGAGGAATTCAAAGAATATGGAATGGTCAATGACCAAGCATAGTAACAAAAAAGAACTTTACCATGCAAAGTGCTATAAAACGAGGGGTCGTGATCCCCCATGCCGCCCCCCACCCCGTTCTCCAATTTATAAATTAAATTTAAAAAGATTCATCATGACTATCTCAAAAAACACAACAAATGATATCAAATTTTCTTGAAAAAAATTTCGCATATTTAACATATCATTAGAAGATAATCTGAAAAGTTCAGAACTTTTTAAAACTTGTATGATTCATTTCAACTTTTTATGTTTGTTTTATAAGATAATTCATTACAATTACGTATTTCAGCTAAAAATTATGAAACTTTCATAATTGGCTCTCCTTATACTCATAGTTAGAGTTGCAAAATGGCTAGCAAAAATAAGCTATTATGCACTTCTTCTTAAGCTCAATAGCTTCTATTTTAAGGTCACTTCCATTAAACACCTCATACTTCGAGATAGATAGATAGGGTAATAGTATAAAAGATTTTTTTTTTGTTGCATTTTTTGTGCCTAAGGATGTGTCATAATTTGTGGTTTTTTTTTTTTCAGATTATCAAAATGACTCCTAGAGGAGCCCTTAAAAATAGTGCACCTATTGCACGGTTAGTGCAAACTACTAAATCGTAACTAACAAATTTATTGATGCACTTCATAATTTGCCGAGAGACGGGTTAAAAATCCAGTGATCCATCGCATGGTATTTTTCATAGAAATAGAGCATTTGAATTTGTCGGTTGTGACAGCCCCCGACCCGATCGGGGTCCGAGGAGCCATCACTCCGGGACATTCAAAACGGGGACTATATTTTTTTTTGAACTTTAAACAGAATGAACCTTTAAACAACAAATCCTTAAAACTTTTCAGAGAGAGAGAGAGAGAGCGTTCTCTAGAGTCGAAAACCAAACGAAAAAAAAAATAGTTAAAACCGAACTGCAGAATAAACAACAGAAGGGAATCAGAACACTTGGAACAGAATCAGAAGACATATTAATTTTTGAACCACAGAAATAAAAGACTGAAGAAAACAGGGAGACAGAACACTTTGGACGTTTAAATAAAAGGCTGGGTGGACGACGGGCATGTAGAGAACGACGTGATAAAATACATGCAGTGAAAATAATTAAGAAATATAAACTGAAAGACATATTGAAAGAAAGGCTACAGTGAATACCGAAATCGGTGATCTGTGGCCGAAGGAGTAAATAAAATGGGGCGAAGACATAGGTAGAAAATGTAAGTAAACTGGGCGGGCAATATAGACTAGCGGTGGATGTGAATAAGACAAAAGTGAACAGTGGCAGCGTTGGATGTGAATAAGACAGAAGTGAACAGTGGCAACGGTGGATGTGAATAAGACAGAAGTGAACAGTGGCAGCGGTGGATGTGAATAAACAAAAGAGAACGGTGGATGTGAATAAATAAAGGAGAACGGTGGATGTGAATAAGACAAAAGTAAACAATGGCAGCGGTTGATATGAATAAGACAGAAATGAACAGTGATAGCGGTGAATGTGAATAAACAAAAGAGAACGGTGGATGTGAATAAATAAAGGAGATTGGTGGATGTGAATAAGATAAAAGTGAATAGTGGCAGCGATGGATGTGAATAAGACAAAACAGATGATGTCAGTCGGAAGATGTAGCTGATGTCAGGCGGAAGATGGAATTTTATGGGCAGCGGTGGATGTGATTTAAAAGGGCAGCGGTTGATGTGAACTTCAAACAAATGAGTTCACCGGTGGATGTGAACTACAGACAAATGAATTCACCGGTGGATGTGAACTACAAACAGATGAGTTCACCGGTGGATGTAGAGTTTAAAGACAAAGTTGACAACTTTTAACAGGTTTACATAAAAACATAAGTCGTGAAAACAGAAAGTATGAAAGCTTCAAACTTCAGAAACGATACAAAATAAGATTTTGAACATATCAGGAAAACACGACAGAAATTGAAGGAAACAGATTGCATGGATGGCTCTAAAATCAGAGATAATTCATGCACACCCTAAAAGAGAAAATATTCCAAACAAATCCAGAATACTTCAGAACAGAACTCAACTTTCAAATACAGGGGTTTTAAACTTAAACATCAGAACATATACATTATCCAAATTTCCAACAGAATTCCAACAGAGTTTTAAAACAAAACCAACAGAATCCCAGTAGAGTTTACAGCCATGAACTTTATTTTAAAAACTTAAACCTCGAGACAGAAATATGTCTGGCTTCAGCAACCAACCCATGAGCTCATCCGCCAATTACATCAAATCATCATCTTGAGGCACAAAGTCCTCATTCACGGATTCAATACCTACATGAGGGAGTTCACCTATGAGTCTAAAACTCAGTAAGAACATATAAAAAAGCAGTGATGCATATGCTATGCATAAACTTTTAAAATACGGTGACAGTACAGTACATTACGTTTCACTGTCAGAGGGGTATAAGTGGGGCTTATAGGGGAACTGGCAAGAGCACGACAGACACATAACAGATTTACAGAACAGAAACAATAGGCCAGTCCCCATCCCGCACTTAACCAATACATTTCAGTCAGATTTTATCTTTCTTAACTTCAAAACGTGTGCAGAAGACATTTTTGCATGAGCTTACAGGAAAAACGTGTCACGACCCAAATCCCTAACCCGTATTTATTATTTATTTTTTTTTTTGTTTAAAATTTTTACCTCTAATTGTACTTAAGCGGAATCCTCAATCGAAATTGGAATCGGAATTCGAATCGAAGTCCGTTTGGTAAAACATTTAAAACAATTTCTAAAACAATAAAACATAAACTATTTAAATCAATTAATAACTAAATAATTTAATTTAAAACATATAATATTTTTTTTTTATAAAGGACTAGCGATCAGTCGCTGCAAAAGTGCAGCGACTGATCGCTGCTGGTGATAAAAGAGTGGCGATCAGTCGCTGCAAAAGTGCAGCGACTGATCGCTGCCTGGTGAAAAAAAATGGCAATCAGTCGCTGCAAAAGTGCAGCGACTGATCGCTGCCGGTAACGAAAACTCGATCACGATCTATCGCGCCTCAAGCCCAACCGATCGGGCCCGCTCGGGTCTCCTTATTAAAATCGAACTTCAATCACGATCGATCGCGGCTCAAGCACGATCGATCGTGAAGGCACAATCAGGCGCACCCTGCGCGCCCACAGCGCCCTGCTCCCTCTCTCCTCTTTGTTTTTCCTCCTTTCTTCATACATATATCAATAAAACATACTTCAACATAACATAATCCTAATTCCCAAACACAACACAATTCGCCTTTAAACTTAATCAAATTTCGTAAAAACGAACCGCGTGGTTCCGTTTAAAACATTTACATTTTCCTACCTGTTTTGAAACCATCAAAGCATCACAAAACACGTACATTATCTACACGGTCACCAAACACCCAAAATACATCCAATCGTACAATAGTCTATACGAATCCACTATTAACCCCGAAACTTATCAAAATGTACTAAACCTCCAACAAAATGTACTAAACCTCCATCAATTTCATCCAAATTTCCATTCATCCTAAAGCGTACCAAATCCTACAATTATCATAATCCCAATATCTCCCAAAAAGTCTCAAAAATACCTAACCATGAGTCAACCGATCCTGCCAAAACACAAGCCGCCGCCACGAGCTCCAACCATCGACCGCTACACTTGATCGTCATAAGGTGGTTCCTCACCTTCGTTCTCGTTACCTACATCATACAATAACTACATTAAGCCTAATGCTTAGTAAGGAGTGTGCTAAACATGACATTTCATATATATGCATGACATTTATAAAACATTTTCGTTTCATTTCTTTTAAACCGTTTTCTTGCCCCGTAGTACATTCATGACTTGCCCCGTAGTACATTTGTGACTTGCCCCGTAGTACATTTGTGACTTGCCCCGTAGTACATTCGTAACTTGCCCCGTAGTTCATTCGTAACTTGCCCCGTAGTTCATTCATGACTTGCCCCGTAGTTCATTCATCATTCATCATTCAGTACATTCATCATTCAGTAACATTCATCATTCATTATCGTTCTTAATTCAACATTTTCATAAAACATGCTCATAAATAGTTCGTATGCACTTTAGTAAAACATGATGCATGAGATATAACATACTTAAGAAAATCTATCAAACGAACTCTAACAAAATAGCTAAGGCACTACTTAAACTACCCATCTTTTCTACCAACCCCTATTTCCACATCAATCAATATTGCACGACGTAGGGCCTTAGTGGCCGGAAAGCCTAACGCTCACTTACCTGGAATCCTAGCAATGCCGAGCACCGTCCTTTGAGCTTGGGTCACCTAGGGCATTTAACAACAAACCATTAATATTGACTCTCGTACATCAAATCTAACAAATTGTCCTAACGAGCTAGAACAAATTCTTCTAAACACTCTATTTCTTTCTCTTAGGCATATCATCAAACACTTGGTGTTCACAAGCTTCAAAACCCCATTAATGTCCTTCAACCACCTTTCCAACAACCTAGATCTCACATTAACATCATCAAACATCATTACTCTACTCCAATAACTTCAAAAACCATAAATACATCATCAATGAGCACTAATTAAACAACTCTAACTATTTCTAACAAAAACCCCAAATTTTGTTCAAAACCCTAAACTAAAACAAACCCTAAATCACCAATAAACTTAACCAAAACGTAGAGCTTACCTAGCACGTTGTTTGGTTGAAGAAGCTCGAAGAAGAAAACGTCAAAAAGGGAGGAGAGATCGACCAACGAAAATGGCGATGAAGGAGAGAAGAAAACGCCTAAGGAGAGGGAGCTTTTTCTTGCGCAGGAAGAGAAATGAGAAAGAGAGAGAGAGTGACTTTAACTTTTAATAAAATTCTATTTACTAAATTACCTAGTTACCCTCTTTACTTAACTTTCTACTTAACTAATATCTATTCTATTGGTTCGGTTTCTCCAAAATTCTCTTATTTCCCCAAATATTCCAATTTATTCTTAGGGCTCTAACGAAACTTCCCGTTCGTCATTTGGACTTATTTTATTATCTCCACGAATTAAAAACTCTATATGACTTATAATTAAAACCCGGCAACTATAACTTAAAACTAGAAATCGAAGTTTCCGGGCGTTACAAAACGTGTATGCATGAACTTTCACAGTGCTTAAACATAAAACAGCAGGCAACAAAAATAATACAACAGAACATAATGAGAGACACAGATAACTCAGAACTTAACTCAAACTTTCTCTACTCGAAACCTCCTGACAGAAGTAAAACCTAGAGTCTCCGTGATGTAGGGCCTTAAGAGCCAACCTACGGATATGAACTTACCTGTTTGCTGTAGAGTTGAGAGTCTTGAACGTGTTGCCTCGGTGATGCACAAACCTATGGCGTGCATGAAAAGGGAAATAAACAAGCTACAAATGCTAACTAATAACTTAGTAGAATATGCAGCAAACTCTATTCCAACCTTTAGAAAACAGACTAACGTGTTTTCATCCAAAAACAGTGAGTTTTCTCAAAATATCGTAACCTTAAACTTCCACAAAACTCATATTTTAACTTATCCAAATTCGTTAACTTTAGCAGATGATTACCTTCACTATAGCAAACAGAAGAATGGAAGTCTTTTGGAAAGGTTGCAGTCGCAGGAGGAGAGAAAACAGAGAGCAGTGGAAAGAAGCAGATGAGAAATGAGGGTTTCACGTAGGAGGGAAGAGAAAAGAACATAGCTTCTTCACCAAGTTGCCAAGTGTCACTCAACCATTGGCTTCCTCCCACCAACCTTAATTGGTTTACCTTATTTGCCCTCCCATTGGTTTTTAACCAAGGTGTTCTGTTTTGGTTGATTTTTAGTTTGGTTTTCCAATTAAATTATTAGTTAAATTCACCGATCCGTTTTCTCTAGACATCCACTTGGGGTATCACAAAACTCCAATGAAATACGCACTTCATTAATGGCCAATATATGTATATCTCATTTAATTGTTCAAAAAATAATTACATGGCTAAAATGTCGAGTGTTACATTCCACCCTCCTTAACAGAAATTTTTTCCCCAAAATTTGCCTAAGCAAAGAGGTCCGGATATTGGGCCCTAACATCCTCTCGTCTTTCCCATGTGGCTTCCTCTACATCATGATTGCGCCACAAAACTTTCACCAATGAGACTACCTTGTTGTGCAACACCTTGAGTGAAGTATCTAATATTTGTATGGGCCTTTCTTCATATGTCAGCGTCGGCATGATATCAAAGTCCACACGTTCCACGATCTGGGTTGGATCTCGTACACACTTTGTCAGCATCGAAATATGAAAAACATTGTGAACTCCATCCATTGACGCTGACAACTGTAGTCTGTAGGCCACGCTTCCCACACGCTTCAAAATGGAAAAAGGGCCAATGAACCGTGGGCTGAGCTTTCCTTTCTTACCGAATCTCATTACGCCCTTGAAAGGCGACACTTTCAAGAATACTTCATCGCCCTCAGCGAACTCTAAGTCTCTTCTTCTATGGTCCGCATAACTCTTCTGTCGACTCTGAGCAATTCTTATTCGTTGTTTGATAGCAGCTATCACCTCAGACATCTGCTGTAATATTTCAGGGCCGATAAGCTTGGTTTCTCCGACCTCATCCCAACACAATGGGGATCTACACTTTTTACCGTAAAGAGCTTCATAAGGAGCCATGCCAATTGTAGCCTGGTAGCTATTGTTGTAAGAAAACTCCACGAGTGGCAAATATCTACTCCAAGGAGCATGAAATTCCAGCACGCGCGACCGTAGCATATCCTCTAGTATTTGGATCGTTCTCTCAGATTGTCCGTCAGTCTGTGGATGAAATGCCGTGCTGAAATCCAACTTTGTACCCAAGGAGTTCTGCAAACTTCTCCAAAACCTGGAAGTGAATCTGGGATCCCGGTCTGAGACGATCGACACAGGAATGCCATGCAGCTTAATAATCTCGTTAATTTACAGCTCTGCGTACTGATCCATGGAGTACGTCGTCTTCACAGGTAGAAAATGGGCCGACTTCATCAATCTATCCACTATGACCCAAATGCTATTATGGCCCTTAGCTGTCCTTGGAAGGCCAACAACAAAGTCCATTGTGATGTTCTCCCATTTCCACTCAGGGATCGGGAGAGGCTTAAGCGTTCCACCTGGTCGTTGATGCTCAGCTTTGACTTGTTGACATATCATGCAAGACTCCACAAATTTGACCACTTCATCCTTCATATTCGGCCACCAGAAATGAAGTTTCAAGTCTTGATACATCTTCGTGCTTCTAGGATGCACTGAAAAGGAGGACGAGTGGGCTTCCTACAATATGTTCTTCCTTAGCTCTTCGTCTTTCGGAACGTACCATCTGTCCTTGAACTTTAGAATACCATCTCCCGAAAAATTGAAATCGGAAGAGGCCATAGGTAACTTGCTCACAATATCAGCCATCTCCTTTGTATTGACCTTCTGGGATTCTTTGATTCGGTCCAGGATGGTGGGCCGTAGCGTTAAGTTTGCTAGTATGGCTGATAGGCCAGAAACGATCTCCATATCAAACTTCTGTATCTCTGTCCTCAAAGGCATTGATACGGCTGACATAGCCGATTGCATAGTAGCTGGCATTCTGCTCAGTGCATCAGCTACAACATTAGCTTTACCCGGGTGGTATTTAATCTCAACATCGTAATCTTTCACAAATTCTAGCCACCGTCTTTGTCTCATGTTTAACTCTTTCTGGGTAAATATGTACTTCAGGCTCTTGTGATCAGAAAACACCTCACATGATTGTCCGTACAAGTGGTGTCTTCATACTTTCAGCGCAAACACAACTGCCGCTAACTCGAGATCATGTATAGGGTAGTTTTGTTCATGGTTTTTCAATTGTCTAGATGCGTATGCCACTACTTTCCCTTCTTGCATTAATACACATCCCAAGCAAATCTTGGACGCATCACAGTATACGCTGAATTTGCCGTCTTCAACTGGCAATACTAAGAGAAGAGCAGTGGTTATTTTCTGCTTAAGTGTTTGAAAACTCACTTCACAAGCTTCAGACCACTTGAACTTGATGTCTTTCCTTGTTAAGTTGGTCATAGGCTTCGCTATTACAAAAAATCCCTTGATGAACTTTCTATAATAACCAGCTAACCCTATAAAACTCCGTACCTCACTGGCATTTCTCGGTCTCGGCCATTCCTTCACTGCCAAAATCAAGGCTGGATCCACGGACACTCCTTCTGCCTACACCACATGGCCTAGGAAGTTAATCCTACTCAACTAGAATTCGCACTTCGACAGTTTGGCATACAACCGGTGCTGTTTCAGAGTCGATAGCAATATCGCCAGGTGCTCCTCGTGCTCGGCCTCACTTCTGGAGTAAACCAGGATGTCGTCAATGAAGACGATTACAAATTTATCCAAGAAATCTTGGAATATCCTATTCATCAAGTCCATGAATGCCGCCGGGGCATTAGTCAATCCAAAAGACATTACCAAGAACTCGTAGTGTCCGTAGAGGGTCCTGAAGGTGGTCTTTGGAATATCATCAGCCCTGACTTTCAACTGGTAATAACCGAAGCGCAAGTCAATCTTTGAAAATACCCGAGCCCCTTGTAGTTGGTCAAATAAATCGTCGATCCTCGGCAACGGGTACTTATTTTTTATGGTCAATTTGTTCAGCTCACGGTAATCATTGCACATACGTAGGGACCCATCTTTCTTCTTGACAAACAAGACGGGAGCACCGCACGGAGAGAAATTAGGGCGCACAAAATCCTTGTCTATCAATTCCTTCAGCTGAGCCTTCAACTCCCTCAGCTCTATTGGTGTCATACGGTATGGATTCTTCGATACCGGTTCAGCACCAGGATATATGTCAATTTCGAACTCGATTTCACGATCAGGTGACAATCCCGGTAAGTCATCTAAGAAAACCTCTGAGAAGTTTCGAACTATTGGAATATTTTGAAGTTCCACCTCACCTTGCCTTTGAACATCTATTACGTGGGCAAGAAATCCGATGCATCCTGACTTCATTAGCTGTTGCGCTTTCAAGGAAGATATAATAGGCATACGGTGTTTCTTTGGTATTGCCTGAGAGGAGAACTCTACCTCGTTTGGGCGCTTAAACGACACTAGCCCGGACCTGCAGTTAATGGTGACGTGATGTCTAAACAGCAAGTGCATCCCCAGAATAAAATCGTATCCTTTTATACCGATGACGATAAGGTTGGCATACAATTTCTAGTCTCCTACTGACACTATATCACCCCGTAAAACCTGCTCGGAGTGCATAAACTCTCTGGACGGTAGCATAATGTTGTAGGGCTGTTCTGACGGCGTACAACAAAATCTCTACCTACCCACGAAGTCCATTGCCACAAACGAATGTGTGGCACCCATGTCCCACAAAGTATAAGCAGGTACATCACATATCGAAATTGTACCTGTAATGGCTGTGTGCTAGGCGGCTTCATCATCATCCTCTATCATGGCAAATACTCTTGGCACGGCCTGATTTGGTCTCGTATCCGGCATTGGGCAATCCCGGACATGATGGCCTTCTTTGCCACATCGAAAACATTGGCCGGTTATGAGTCTACATTACCCTCTATGAATTTTCTGGCATCTCGGGCATGCTGAAAGTTGAGGAGCCCCCATTGGTCTCTTTCCCTTGTCCTGATAAGTGGCGGTCTCATTGGGCCTTTTAATGCCCCTGTTCTGTTGTTGTTGAGGTTGTAAATTTTGACCCCGTTGTTGTTGAGGAACATTCCGAATAATCCCTCTGGATTGATCTCTCTGTCTCTGGGACTTCACTTCTAAGGCCTCAAACTGATAGGCCTTGGCCACCACTTTTGTGTACGGTGCCTCATCAAATCCCCCATATGAATCCCTTGTAAGAGGTACTTATTTTTTATGGTCAATTTGTTCAGCTCACGGTAATCAATGCACATACGTAGGGACCCATCTTTCTTCTTGACAAACAAGACGGGAGCACCCCACGGAGAGAAACTAGGGCGCACAAAATCCTTGTCTATCAATTCCTTCAGTTGAGCCTTCAACTCCCTCAGCTCTATTGGTGCCATACGGTACGGATTCTTCGATACCGGTTCAGCACCAGGATATATGTCAATTTCGAACTCGATTTCACGATCAGGTGACAATCCCGGTAAGTCATCTAAGAAAACCTCTGAGAAGTTTCGAACTATCGTAATATTTTGAAGTTCCACTTCACCTTGCCTTTGAACATGTAACGACCCCAAAATTTAATTTGAATTTTTCCCCAATTTGAAAACCCTAAAAATTTTTCCCCAAATTGATTTGCAAATTAGGTTAAATTGGATCGTTATAAAACCCTAATTTTCTTAATTTAAAATTATTGAAAATACAAAAATCATTTAATAAAACGGAATCCTTAAAATTAATATCAATAAATATTTAGAACATTAAATGCTAAACAAATATTAAATAAAAACTTCATTCATAAAATCTTTTAAAAACAATAACGTACTTAATAAAAATCCAGCAGTTGATGTAATAAATTATTCCAACTTAAAATAAAATGCAACAAATTATAAAATATCTTTTAAATAGATATAAAAGCATAACTTAAATTTTTATTCAAAACCAATGGCAACATCCTCCTCTATATGCTCTCCTGCCTCTGGAGGATTCTCGAGCACAGCTAGTTCTTCCTCAGATAAAAACTCACCTACATCACAAAATTAAATACTATGAGAAAAACTCAGTAAGCGAAAATATGTGCAAGTGTCAACTTTTACTTTTTCTCGAATCCTGTCTTATCAGTTACATACTGGTTAGAACTTGTTCCAACCCTCGGTCAAACATCACCTCTAGTTAGAACTTGTTCCAACCGTCGGCCAAATATCACATATAGTTGGAACTTGTTCCAATCACCTCTAGTTAGAACTTGTTCCAACCGTCGGTCAAATATCATATCTAATTGGAACTTGTTCCAATTATCACCTCTAGTTAGAACTTGTTCTAACCGTCAGCCAAATATCACATACTTTCCATCAATTCCATCGTTTTCATACACATGCAAATATCCTATCAAATTTTATCTTTTTAACAAATTCTATGTCAATATCTACAGCTCAAATATCAAAAATATAAAATAAAGCTGTAATAAAAATATAGATTTTGTGATGCAGGGCATAGCCAAAACATTTGAAAAAGTGATATTTTCACTTACCTGGATTCCAAGCAATTAGGGAATAAGATTTTTATTTATTTTTCCCGAGCGTTGAATAAATCTCCTTTGCCTAAAAATTAGAAATATTTAAATTTCTACACTAACCCTGAAATAATTTTTTGAAATTAATAGGAATAAAATTTATTTACCAATAAATCCTTGCATTGAATTTTCGGATCAATTGGGCGTCTTTAATGATCCAAAAATTCAGCTTGGGTTTGGGCTGGTTCGATCAATTGGGCTGGTTCAACTTAAAAGATTAGGCTGGGCGGTCTGGTTCAGGTCCTTAGAACCAGTTCGATTCACTGTTGCTCGGTTCGGTTAACTGTTTCTCGGCTCGGTCTGGTCCTTAACAAAACCGGTTCTCCTCCTCCTTGTTTCTGGTTCTGTCGAGAGAGTGAGAAACAGAGTGACAGAGAGTGAGAATCGAGAGGGAGAGAGATGAAGATCGAGGGAGAGGGAAAAGCTTACGTCGATGGGAAGATTCGCGCGCGCGGCCAGAAAAGAATCTCAGTTGACGCGAGAACGCTTTCGGCCGAGAGGGGAACCTTCGTCGGAAGAACGCTCGGCGCTGAAGTTGCGATTCTACTTCCTTCGGAGACGTCGCCGGAGTCTGTCAACTCACGGTGGTCGGAGTCGGGGGCGGCGGTTCTACGAGGTAGGGTTTTTCTTCGATTCTCTTCGGTTTTCAGAAGGGGAAGGATTGTTTGTGTGATTTCTCTTTCACAAACAACTTGATTTGTAAGGGAGGAGGATTTCAATAATTTCCTTATTGATGGATATACGAATTTGACCTTCCAAATTGATCAAATTCATCGAACTGTTTAGGAAGGAATTTTTCTACGTGATTATCCTGTAATTTTGTGTTAAAATTTCAGACCCAATTTCTGAAATTAGGGTTTTGTTGCCTAAATTGGGGATTTTCGCAATTTAGGGTTTGATTCGTTTTCCTTATGTGGAATTAGGAAAGGCATTTGATTTCCTTAATTTAGGGATGAAATTTTAGAATGTTACAGAACATCTATTACGTGGGCAAGAAATCCGATGCATCCTGACTTCATTAGCTGTTGCGCTTTCAAGGAAGATATAATAGGCATACGGTATTTCTTTGGTATTGCCTGATAGGAGAACTCTACCTCGTTTGGGCGCTTAAACGACACTAGCCCGGACCTGCAGTTGATGGTGACGTGATGTCTAAACAGCCAGTGCATCTCCAGAATAACATCGTATCCTTTTATACCGATGACGATAAGGTTGGCATACAATTTCTAGTCTCCCACTGACACTATATCACCCCGTAAAACCTGCTCGGAGTGCATAAACTCTCTGGACGGTAGCATAATGTTGTAGGGCTGATCTGACGGCGTACAACAAAATCTCTACCTACCCACGAAGTCCATTGCCACAAACGAATGTGTGGCACCCGTGTCCCACAAAGTATAAGCAGGTACATCACATATCGAAATTGTACCTGTAATGGCTATGTGCTAGGCGGCTTCATCATCATCCTCTATCATGGCAAATACTCTTGGCACGGCCTGATTTGGTCTCGTATCCGGCATTGGGCAATCCTGGACGTGATGGCCTTCTTTGCCACATGAAAAACATTGGCCGGTTATGAGTCTACATTACCCTCTATGAATTTTCTGGCATCTCGGGCATGCTGAAAGTTGAGGAGCCCCCATTGGTCTCTTTCCCTTGTCCTGATAAGTGGCGGTCTCATTGGGCCTCTTAATGCCCTTGTTCTGTTGTTGTTGAGGTTGTAAATTTTGACCCCGTTGTTGTTGAGGAACATTCCGAATAATCCCTGTAGATAGTTCTCTCTGTCTCTGAGACTTCGCTTCTAAGGCCTCCAACTGATAGGCCTTGGCCACCACTTTTGTGTACGGTGCCTCATCAAATCCCCCATATGAAATCCCTTGTAAGAGGTCTAGCTTCAAACCCTGAATAAATTGGTGCACCTTATTTTGTCAGTGGCCACTAGATGAGATGCATTTCGGGATAAGGATTCAAACTTCTGAACATATTCGACCACCGATCCATACTATCATAGTCGAGAGAATTCTAGCATCTTCTCCTTCTTCGCACTTCTGTCAAAATACTTCTCATAGAATATTCGTTTAAATCCCTCCCAGCTTAACGCCATCGTTGTTGCCTGGACGGTGTCCCACCAAAATCCTGCATTCTTGATGAGCTGATACATGGCACATAGAACCTTTTTATTTTCTTCCACCTCTGCGCATCTAAACATTCTCTCTATCTGCTGGACCCATTCCTCAGCGTGAGTTGGGTCAGTAGATAGTCCATCAAATGTAGGCGGCTGGAGTTGCCTGAATCTATCTCCACTGGTGTCGCGTGAAGCATTCCCATGATTATTATTATTATTCCCGCTGTCTTCTCGAGCCATCATACGTTCCACCATGCAGGACTGTACACCCACCAGCTCAGTTAATCTGTCAATGGCACGACAACTTTCGCTTGCTTCATCCTGTTGTCCCCTCACCATTTATAAGAAAACACTATAAATAGAATAACTAAATTAATAAACAGAAACTTAAACACTTACAGTTGGTGGAGCGATCTCACGTGGCGGGTTATACAGCCAGACATTTACAGAATCACTTTTAAAACCTGATTTCGCTCTGATACCATAACTGTGACAGCCCCCGACCCGATCGGGGTCCGAGGAGCCATCACTTCGGGACATTCAGAACGGGGACTATATTTTTTTTTTGAACTTTAAACAGAATGAACCTTTAAACAACAAACCCTTAAAACTTTTCAGAGAGAGAGAGAGCGTTGTCTGGAGTCGAAAACAAAATGAAAAAAAAAAAAGTTAAAATCGAACTGCAGAATAAACAACAGAAGAGAATCAGAACACTTGGAACAGAATTAGAAGACATATTAATTTTTGAACCACAGAAATAAAAGACTGAAGAAAACAGGGAGACATAGCACTTTGAACGTTTAAATAAAAGGTTGGGTGGACGACGGGCATGCAGAGAACGACGTGATAAAATACATGCAGTGAAAATAATTAAGAAATATAAACTGAAAGACATATTGAAAGAAAGGCTACAATGAATACCGAAATCAGGTGATCTGTGGCCGAAGGAGTAAATAAAACGGGGCGGAAGACGTAGGTAGAAAATGTAAGTAAACTGGGCAGGCAATATAGACTAGCGGTGGATGTGAATAAGACAAAAGTGAATAGTGGTAGCGGTGGATAAGAATAAGACAGAAGTGAACAATGGCAGCGGTGGATGTGAATAAGACAGAAGTGAACAGTGGTAGCAGTGGATGTGAATAAACAAAAGAGAACGGTGGATGTGAATAAATAAAGGAGAACGGTGGATGTAAATAAGACAAAAGTGAACAGTGGCAGCGGTGGATGTGAATAAGACAGAATTGAACAGTGGCAGCGGTGGATGTGAATAAAATAAAGGAGAACGGTGGATGTGAATAAGACAGAAGTGAACAGTGGCAGTGGTGGATGTGAATAAGACAAAACAGATGACGTCAGTTATAAAATGTAGCTGACGTCAGGCGGAAGATGGAATTTTATGGGCAGCGGTAGATGTGATTTAAAAGGGCAGCGGTGGATGTGAACTTCTGACAAATGAGTTCACCGGTGGATGTGAACTATAAATAGATTAGTTCACTGGTGGATGTAGAGTTTAAAGACAAAGTTGACAACTTTTAACAGGTTTACATAAAAACTGAAATCCTGAAAACAGAAAGTATGAAAGCTTCAAATTTCAGAAACGATATAAAATATGATTTTGGACATATCAGGAAAACACGACAAAAATTGAAGGAAACAGAATGCATGGATGACTCTAAAATCCGAGATAATCCATGCACACCCTAAAAGAGAAAATATTCCAAACAATTCCAGAATACTTCAGAACAGAACTCAACTGTCAACTGCAGGGGTTTAAAACTTAAACATCAGAACCTATACATTATCCAAATTTCTAACAGAATCCCAACAGAGTTTTAAAACAAAACCAACAGAATCCCAGTAGAGTTTATAGACATGAACTTTATTTTAAAAACTTAAACCTCGGGAGAGAAATATGTCTGGCTGCAGCAACCAACCCATGATCTCATCCGCCAACTACATCAAATCATTATCTTGAGGCACAAAGTCCTCATTCACAGGTTCAGTACCTACATCAAGGAGTTCACCTATGAGTCTAAAACTCAGTAAGAACATATAAAAATCCAGTGATGCATATGCTATGCATGAACTTTCAGAATACGGTGACAGTACAGTACATTACGTTTCACTGGCAGATGGGTATAAGTGGGGCTTATAGGGGAACTGACAAGTGCACAACAGGCACATAACAGATTTACAGAACAGAACAGAAACACTAGGCCAGTCCCTGTCCCGCACTTAACCAATACATTTCAGTCAGATTTTATTTTTCTTAACTTCAAAACGTGTGCAGAAGAGATTTTTGCATGAGCTTTCGGGAAAAACGTGTATGCATGAACTTTCATAGTGCTTAAACATAAAACGGCAGGCAACAGAAATAATACAATAGCACATAATGAGAGACACAGATAACTCAGAACTTAACTCTAACTTTCTCTACCCGAAACCTCCCGACAGAAGTAAAACCTAGAGTCTCCGTGATGTAGGGCTTTAAGGGCCAACCTACGGATATGAACTTACCTGTTTGCTGTAGAGTTGAGAGTCTTGAACGTGTTGCCTCAGTGATGCACGAACCTATGATGTGCATGAAAAAGGAAATCAACAAGCTGCAAATGCTAACTAATAACTTAGTAGAATATGCAGCAAACTCCATTCCAACCTTTAGAAAACAGACTAACGTGTTTTCATCCAAAAACAGTGAGTTTTCTCAAATTATCGTAACCTTAAACTTCCACAAAACTCATATTTTAACTTATCCAAACTCGTTAACTTTAGCAGATGATTACCTTCACTAGAGAAAACAGAAGAATAGAAGTCTTTTGGAAAGGTTGTAGTCGCCTGGAGGAGAGAAAACAGAGAACAGTGGAAAGAAGCAGATGAGAAATGAGGGTTTCACGTAGGAGGGAAGAGAAAAGAACATGGATTTTTCAACAAGTTGCCAAGTGTCACTCAACCATTGGCTTCCTCCCACCAACCTTAATTGGTTTACCTAATTTGCCCTCCCATTGATTTTTAACCAAGGTGTTCTGTTTTGGTTGATTTTTAGTTTGGTTTTCCAATTAAATTATTAGTTAAATTCACCGATCCGTTTTCTCTAGACATCCACTTAGGGTATCACAAAACTCCAATGAAATACGCACTTCATTAATGGCCAATATATGTATATCTCATTTAATAGTTCAAGGAATAATTACATTGCTAAAATGCCAGGTGTTACATCGGTATTTGAGGGAGGACCAAAACAAAGGTTGAAATTTCAAGAATAAAATTCAAAATTTAAGAACGCTATAATGAAATTCGAAACTTTAAAATCAATAATCCAAATTTCAAGAATGAAATTCAAGGTTTTAAGAATAAAAATTGAAATTTTAATAATAAAATTCGAAACTTTAAGTATGAGAATCGAAATTTCAACAATAAAATTCGAGGCTTTAAGAATAAGAATAAAAATTTTAATAATAAAATTCAAAAATTTAAATATAATAATCAAAATTTCAAGCGTAAAATTAGAAACAATAATAAGAAAGAAATTGATTTTTTTTTATGAAGACTTTCGAAAAAAAAGTCGAGGAAGAAGAAATTGAAAGAAAAATCAAAATAACACCTGAATCCGGGAATATTTGCTCTGATAGCAAATGAGAGCTCTTAAAGTTAAAAAGTTCAAAGTCCATATGATAATTTGAATTTCTCAATTGTAATAATTATCTCTAAAAACAACATTGAAACGAAACAATCCCAGTTCATCTCGCTAAACAGGTAATCCAACTTCAATGATTTCCACAAGATTGTAGTCATCTTCTCAAATAAAACGTTGCAAGGCCAACTCTATACTACGTTGAAACCTAAATAGCATCCATATCCTTCACCATGACGCTTAACCAGTTTTCTGTAGCATAGGGTCTTGTACTCACTTGAATACCAACAGATTCAAAATGCTCCAACTCTTTGAAATATTCTATACAATAGAGCATCTGGTCTCTGGGCAAATTTTGAAGTGCATCCCTTAGTGCTATCAAAGGGTCAGTCAGTTGCGATTCAGCAATTATCACTGTCGGTGCAGCAGATCCACTACTTCTAGTGGCTCTTCTAGGAGTCAATTTATAAAATTTATAAAATTTTCGGCACAAATTAGAGCACATCCATAGACACAAAAATTGAAAAATGATTTTATACTATCACTATATTTATCTTATGGATGTCACTTTTCAATATGCTAACCTTACTCTGATACCAAAATATATAATGAGGCAGTGAAAGTCTTTAAAACATAAATAGAAGTCAGGGGCCAAACAATAGGTCAACATGCTCAACAAGTAACATCCAGATAAAGTGATAATGTAAATTTAAAATAAATTTGTCAAACAAAAATAAAATGATTTAAAGCATTACAAATTGCAATAATATCTAACCTCTCAAATAAAAATAAATAGGGAAAACTGAACTAGAACTTTACTCCTGAGACCGAAACTGAAAAGTTTCCCGATTAAATCTTGAAAATGAGGGAGTCGTTTGGAGTAAGTTGACTAAACTTGATAAGAACAAATTTTATTTTCAATATTTGTGTTTAAGTTTGATAAATTGACAATATTTAAAAAATAAAGTAAAAATATAGCAACTCATGTACTATGAGCACACCATGTCTCATGTATTTAAAATGATAATATGATATTCAGCAATCATAAAAATTATAAAAAAAATACCCTAATTAGGTTTAGGATTTTGCACCTAGTGACGCAACACTGTCAATTGTCCTATTACTCTAGTCAAAATAAGATTTTTCAGAGGGGAATATGTATTAAAAAACATATGCATAGCAAATTTAAATTAAAAAAATGTAATTTAACAGTTATTTTATAAATTAAAAGACTTTAAATATTAATTAAAATAAAACGTGCAAAAATGAATAAAAAATAAATCTCTTCCTGAACGTGGGTCTAACACTAACCAAACGCACAATAATCCAAGTCGATAGTCCAAGGTCCAAAATTTTAATTTTATGAATTGATACCTAAAAAAAAAAACCTAAAATGATAAAATTTTGGGTTTATCTCGTGATTGAATGTGACTCTGGAAACTTATCTTGTCCCTTGAGAATATGACAAATGTTTCAAAATATGTATTAATCTATATCCTCGTTCAACCATTTGCATGAGTAGTCAAATTACAATCTAAATTGATTATTTAACATATTCTGTCGTTCATATCCATGCCACATTATCAATTGCCAAAAACCCCAATTAGAAATAACACAAAAATTCAATAAATTAATCGAGAGTAACACGCCCGATATTATGTTGATCAATAATTGATTTGTTAAATTTTAATATTAACCAAAAGTTTGTTAGAATTTTATTTGTTCTATTTTCCATTACCCTCGATGAATTTCTCGAAGAATACCATATTGATCTAAAAGATCGGGGTCACCAATTTCAATATCAAAGTTAAATTTCATGAAACTCGGTTCAAGAACGATTATGACTCATGGTATTTAGTGCGACAGAATAGAACACATTCTCTACGTTGAACTGTCATGTCTTTGATTGTCATGGAGGAGCTTAATTTCAGACATGGGAAGAAGGAAACAAGTGTTGGATCGAGTAAGCGTCTTTGTTCAATGAATCTGAGATGCGGCTCAACGTGGCCGTCACAGTATGATGCTCCTATTAAATCTACTATTTATTATTATTATTATTATTTGTTTATTAAACTTCGACTCTTGAGGCGTTGACGAAAAACAAAGAGATTAAGCAGCTGTTGGCTTAACTCAAAAGCTGCATTACTCCTTATCCACTAGATAATTAGCATTTACACATACTTTTTGAAAGCTTATTTTTTGGGTATTAGTTAACATTTGCATTGAGTGAATTAAAAAAATAGAGTTAATTAAGTTAGATGTCAAAATACGATGTTGGGAAATAACATGTAAAACTTGTATTTTGTAGCTCATAAATGGTGGCCTAAATAAACTAGAAAATAACGAAAGATTAAGATTTTTACCAGGCATACAAGAGATCAAAGTCTGTATTAATCTTTCACTAATAGAACTAGTATGTATACAAAAATCCTCTGAACTAATATCAATTTTTTTATGAATTTGAGTGAAAACACATTCATTTTAGCAAACTGATTGGTGGGAACATCTTAAGTAATTATGTGACACAAGTGTTTTAGTAGTGAAATGATGACTAATGTTTTTACGGTCATTTTGTGCCCCAACAATGTTTCCACGTATTGACTCATGCTAGTGCCATCACATTATTAATTTGGTAGCATTTCTATCATAAAGTTTACATTAAAATATAAACTATGGTCGGTTAACCACGGTTTGAATTGTGGTTATTCTTGTTTGGTTTTCACCTCTCCAGCTGATTTGAGGTCTACTTTTAGTGTGCAACTATGAAGGCAAATTCCAGTAGCTCTAAATCTGGAACTTTATTGGAGGTAAATTGATATTTGGATTGATTTTCAAGTTATTGAACTCCTAACTCTTAAAAATATAAACTTTTGATTTAGTTTTGCTAGAAATTTGAAATTTTGGGAAAGCAGTGTTGGATTGATGTTGCATGAGTGCTAATCCACTGCAAAAATCAAAGAATCCAGAGTGATAAGTCGGATTTAGTCGATTGTGGAGTTTTATGAGAAATTAAGATTTTTGACCTGAAAACAAGATTAAGTTTGCAAAGTTGCAATTGATGAATAAAAGTTTAGAAATTTATGTACTAGAACATTAAAGGATTGGTTTGCTTATAGTTAAAACCAAATTTGATGAAAGCTCAAAGAGAGAAGTTTTTCAGAAAAATTCGATCTGTAACACAATGAAAGCAAAGGTATCACATGCTTGATGCTTAGCCGCCACAAAATTTTTTATGATGCTTAGGTGTCATAGACCTTGATGCACAACACTCCAATAACTTTTAAGATTTCACAGATTTGCCACTCATGGCATCCCGAGGCATGAACAAGAAAAATATTTTTCACGCATATACTTTTGATTAAAAGTTTAGACTTTGGACGTGCTCATAGAAAATTCAGATAGGTTTTTTCTTTTGAACATGAGTCGGGACATAGAGCGGGATTAGTTTAGTCGCTACTGAAGGATCTGTTGGAAAATATAAAGCAGAAATATGTTCTAATATCATTTTGTTGAAAAAGAAAAACGAAAATATGTTATGATACTTATTTGACAGAATGAAAAAATAATGCGGTGATCTATTAAACTTCAAAGGGTCATAACTTTTACTACGGGCATCCGTTTTGGACCGTCAAGATATCAAATCGAAGCTCTCGCAGAGACCCACATCAATGTTTTTTGGGGCCTGAAATCCATCTTCTAAGCCTTCAAATCAACATTCAAAGATTTTATAAACTATTTTATGCATTATTTGATTTGATTGTAATTTCCTTAATTAGTCAGCTATTTTATTTAAGATTGTATTCCAAATTTGTGATTATTCAATTATTATTCAAGAATTAGAAAATTAGGGTTTCTCTTGTGAGAGAGTTTTTCGTTCATTCTCGCATCCCGCTGCGTCAGAAAAATAGACTTTGGAGAAGAAGAAATAATGATGAGGAAGACTACAAAATCAAATAACTTGGATCTTGCATTTTTGTAATTTGGTACACTTTTAGGGGAGATCCCCAATAGGAGACAACTTATGTAAACCAACAAACACATAATTTATAGGCTCCTAGATACATATCTAACATCATACATGAACCACCTATTTAATCACATACATATACTAATGCATAATGAATCTACCAAGTACATGTACTAATGTACCTATACATACATGAATAGAACTTTCTAAATGATTCTTCAAAAATACATGAA
This sequence comes from Begonia masoniana, assembly GCA_022432975.1. NCBI lineage: Eukaryota > Viridiplantae > Streptophyta > Magnoliopsida > Cucurbitales > Begoniaceae > Begonia > Begonia masoniana. The sequence continues at coordinate 34,135,615 of CM039504.1, read as the reverse complement.
CTTAATTAAAAGATACAATTATATAATTAAGTTTATTTTCAACATCCTCCTATAAACTTAATTTTCTCATAGCTTCAACTATCAATCTTATTCTTCTTCTTCCTTGAAACATTGGTGGCCAGAACTTTCTCAACCATTCCTTCTACATGTTGATTCTTATTTCGTGAGTTTGTAGAAAACTCACTCACCAATTATGGACTCCTCAATCTCAGTTCAATCATAAAGACCTACCCTCATGATGGTCTTTGAAACATAGTTATCTCACTACTCCTTATCGATTACCTTTTGTCGATGGTGACCTTCTCACACTCTTTCTTTAGGAACTAGACCTCGGATGACTCTCCCAACTTTGGAGAACAACGTGCCCTTCTTTTGGGTCACAAATAACTCTCTCCACTTTGGAAAACACAATGCTCTTCTTTTGGGCCTTTGACGACTTCAAGTTTTACCACATCATTATCTTTCATTCAAAACAATGATAGCTTCTCCATCAAGGAGGCATCTTTGTTGAATAACATCTCTTTTCAAGGAAACAATTCGGCTCAAATAATATCTTCTCTTCTCAATAAAATAACATGGTTCTTACATAACTGATCTCGAACGTAACTTGGCTACAAAACCATCTTTCCTTTCAAATCACATGCCCTGACTCCGTTATACTTTGGATTTGAGATACCTTGCCTCTAAAATGCCCTGGATCTGACCTTAGTTAGAAATGCCCTAGATATGATGTACCTTGGATTTCTTTGGCTTTGATACAATTTTGTTGGAAAATATAAAGCAGAAATATGCTCTGATACCATTTTGTTTGAAAATATGAAGAGAATTGATGCATTCGTAAGAAGGCTTTGCTTGGCTCAGAAGACATATGAGAGATTGTCGATAGAGGCTACAAAGAGCCTGAACTATTTTTAATATAACAAGAAGTATGCTGAAAATCAAGAACATGCCGATAGAGTTTTGCGCAGAAGCTATTGATTGTGCTGTCTACCCATCAACTAGGTGCCCGATGAGAAGCTTATGGGACAAAACACTTCAAGAGCATAGAATGGAAGAAAACCAAAGTGCTTCCCATTTAAGAGTGTTTGGAACATCAGTTATGTGCATGTACCAGATTAAGAGACGTCGAAGCTTGATGATAAAAGCAAGAAGTACATCTTTATCGGTTATGATCAACACTCCAAAGGCTACAATCTCTATGATCCAAGTCTTGAGAATATAATTATTAGCAAAGACGTGGAGTTCGACGAAGAAGATTGTTGGGATTGGAGTGATGAAGACTAAAGAAGTTATGAGTTCTTTCCTTTCTTTGATGAGGAGAAAACAAGCAAAGTTCTAGAACCCGCTACACCTCTAAGATCACCAACAATATTAAATACACCTTCATCTTCTTCAAGTGAAAGTTCAAGTGAAAGAGTGCCTTGTATGAGAAATCTTCAAGATTTTTATGAGATAATACAAAATCTAAATGAAGATATAACTCTCTTTTTTCACTTTGTCGATTGCGAGCCCTTAGTATTTGAAGAAGTTGTGAAAGATGAAAAATGGATGTTTGTCATTGATGAAGAGATTGCTTCAATTGAGAAGAACGAGACTGAGAGCTAGCAACCATTTTGGAAAGTCAGAAGCTCATTGGTGTGATGTGGGTTTTCAAAGAAAAGAAGAATGCAAAGGGAGAAGTGGAGAAATACAAAGTAAGGTTAGTGGCAAAATGATATAGTCAACATCCATGTACTGACTATGGTGAAGTATTTGCTCATGTTGCCCGTTTGAAACTATCCGGCTGATTATTTCACTAATAGTTTAGAAGAGATGAAAGATTTATCAAATGGATGTCAAATCGACATTCTCGAATAGAGTTTTCGAAGAAGAAGTTTACGTTGAACAACCTCAATGCTATATTATAAAGGGTTATGAAGACAAAATATTTAAGTCGAAAAAAGCATTGTATGACCTAAAGCAAACTCCAAAAGCTTGGAATAGTCGAATCGACAAGTACTTCCTCGAAAATAGGTTTATTAAATGACCATATGAACACTTTATCTATACTAAAGTGCGTCAAAATGAAGATGTTTTATTTGTTTGTTTGCTTGTAGGTTTTTGATTTAATCTTTACGGGAAATAATTTGAGTATGTACAAAGAATTCAAGCAAGCAATGACCAAAAGGTTTGGTATGACTAATATTGGTCTCCCTTAATAATATTTTTTCTTCTCCAAAGTTTCACTTCCTGATTTCAACAGACTGGTATCATAGCATATTTTCGCTTTATAATTTCTAACAGAATCGGTAAAGGTAAATTGAAATTCCACATCTTCCTTTGATTTTTGCTTAATTTACAGAGTTCTAATGTGAGAGTTTTTAAACCAGATTTAAACTTGGTCCAAGAGTCTCCAGCTTTGTTGACATTCATCGTTTCTTGTATTGCTTGATAAACCTATACCTCTTTGATATTTATTCTAGTCCGTCTGTTTTTGGGTTTTCAAATTTCCCTTCCTGGTCTTACATTGTCTATATTTAGCTAAACTATTATCTTCGGATAACTCCTAAGTTTATTAGATATACATATAAGGTTCTAATACAATTTTTTTTTAACAAAACTGGTAGCCTCCTTCAAAGTTGATGTAGGATCAAGAATTGTAATAGTTCTTGAGTTGCACATCCATAAATTATGTGTTGTTGTTCTCTATATGGATATAAGTAATATCTCGAAAAAGAAGTTGAACATGCTTAATATCCTTTGATATACTTTGATCATAATTAAGAATGAAAATAGAAAAAGAAAGGAAAATTCACATAGATGACTTAGACTAGTCAGCAACCAAATATTTGGAGCAATTATACGTCCACCAAATCCTACGAGGATAAAGGCGTTAGTAGCCGAAGACCAACTGGTGAAGGCCCAGGAAGGTAGTTGAAAGATTAAAGATTAGTTATGCGATGTCACATAAGGTGTTACGTGTGACATCGATAATTAATGCAATGATGGACAATATAAATATGCAAAAATAAATGAGACAAGAGGTTGGTAACGCAGTTCGGCAATCTGCCTACATCTGCGGGGCCACGCCCACATATAAAAATATTTCACGAGTTAGCAAAGTTACAAGACAATCGGAGTTATACAAATAAAGACTCCTTCTTATCTTTGTCGCCGCCTCTTCTTAACTTTCCCAATGAAACTGTTTTTGCGAGCTCCCCTCGACTTAAGATCAATCTCTCCTGAGATCTAGAAAACAACAAGATCCCCTTGTTGTTGACGACTCCTCTCGGAATCCATGTTATGGCAAGATCCCCTTACCCACGATCAAAATGACAAGCTCCCCTTGTCGATAAATAGAACTCCTCCTGAGTTCGGATGTAAAGACCCTAGTAGGTCGCGACATATTCTTAACTTAAACTTAGTCATTTAAATCTTAGAACAACTACTGGTAATTTTCTTTAAAATAACTCGTGGACGTTTAAAAGAATAACAAACTAAAAACCTTAAATTCTCCGAACTCAACTCTTTCATATCAGGTTTCATTGAAGGAACAGTATTTTCCCTCTCGGGTCTCATCAATTTAAACAGTAGGGGTAGACGTTATAACAGACAATAATGGATAACAAAAATAGAAGACCGCGTGGACATTTGAAAACAGAAGGCAGTGTGGACGACTGACTTTCTCTGCCAGGATGCTTAACTAAACTTTATCGTCCACAGACTTACTTAGACTTTTCGTCCACAGACCACGTGACTTTATCGTCCACGGTCCACGTGACTTCATTGTCCACAGGCTACATAAACTCATCGTCCATAGACTATCATCCATGGACTTACTTAGACTTTTCGTTCACAGACCACGTGACTACTTACTTTGGGCGAAAACTCAACAACATTCTCTGGACTTGGACTCGCCCCTAACTTTGGACGATGACTCATTCACTTACTCTGGACGACGTATTCGTCTATGCAATTCTGGTCAACAATTTACTTACAACTCTTGACTACTGTTTTTACTTGCAAAACAGAACACATAGACAACCAATCGATCGCCTCCCCTGGCGAAAGTTCGGCTAGCTCTCTGGAACTAACTTTACAAGTAACCTCACATCTCAATTCACAGAAATCATTCCTTTAACATAAAACTTAAACATGCGTAGCGGAATACTTAAAGAAAACAGATGGAAATCCTTAAATCCTAAAATCTCTTATAGCTCATAAACATTAAATTCTTTTCTAGTTAAACTTCCATTTCATTGTCTTATAACATGACAGATTAAGAGCACCTCGGGTCAAATCGCTTCCCAGCCACAAATTCCTTCACGAGTACCATCCAGCAACCTTCTTAGACGTTATCACTTAGATTGAAATCCTCACCTTTCAATTCGTCACCTATATCATAAGGTTCAAACTATAAACCTAATACTTAGTAAGGGGTGCAACATATACATAAATACTCATGAATGCATACTCAATAAAATCGTGTTCAAGTTCTTTATTCAAATCATGGAAGTCATAGTCATGTTCATATTCTTGATCATTTCATGGGAATCATATTCTTGTTCATTGTTTACATAACATGGATTAAGGAGGCGATCGTGCTGGAGGGCAGGCAGAGTACGTGTACTTGGCCCTTCAGGCAGAAATCTTGGTCCATTTCTGGACAGTGACTTGGCCAAACCGCTCCAACCCTCACTTAATCATACTTGCATACATTTCATATTCTTATCTTATTCATAAAAGAAACACGCACATAAGACATTTTCATATACTTGGAAGATAAATCATGATGCATGGATTATGTATGCATAACAGAACTTCACACCAGAGAAAACTCAGACATTCAGCATATAACATGGTACAGATCATGAATATCAATGCATTATCCTTAAAAATCTTCCTAACGTCCTCATGATGTAGGCCCTAATGGCCAGAATCCTTATACACTCACTTACTTGGTCCCCTTAGCAAAGCCGTGCCTTTACTTGAATCTTTCTCCACCTAGACATTTCATATTTCAATGTTAAATGTATCCTGAGTAATCTAAACTCAAAGCTGGTAAAATCTTAACTAAAGAAATCATTTTTAGAAACTAGTTCAAGCCTCTGAGTCTTATAGTCAAGCACCTAATGTGCATGGCTTAATCCTCACTAGCATTGATGGCATTGGTGTACTTAAAACTACAAGATTCATACCAATGTCAGATTCTTAACCCTAACATTAACAACACCTAGAACTCTATCACCAATGCCATAAATCAGAAACTCAACCTACTTTTCTTTTGAAATCAACTTATTCCATAAATCATTCCATAATAAAACACGGGATAAATACCTGACCAAGGTGCTGGTTGTTACATCCTACCCTCCTTAAACAAAATTTTTGTCCTCAAAAATTGTTTAAACGAATAGTTCTGGATACTTGTCCATCATATCTTGTCGTCTCTCCCAAGTGGCTTCCTCGATGTTGTTATTCCTCCATAAAACTTTAACCAATGGAACTTCTTTGTTCCGTAACATCTTTACTGAAGAATCGAGAATTCACACTAGTTTCTCTTCATACGCTAAGGTTGGTTGAATCACAATGTCCACCGGCTCCAAAACATGCGTCGGATCACGTATGCATTTCCTCAACATTGATACGTGAAAGACATTGTGGACATCGTCCATAGAGGAAGGCAGTAGCAACTAGTATGCAGTATTTCCAATCCTTGCCAAGATAGGAAATGGCCCAACGAACCATGGGTTGAGTTTCTCTCTCCTTCCAAACCTTATGACTCCTCTAAACGGAGAGATTTTGAGGAAGACTTCATCACCAATAGCAAACTCAAGGTCCATTCTTCTATGATCTGCATAACTCTTTTGTCGGTTTTGTGCGGTTACCATCCTTTTTCTAATAATTACAATCTTCTCAGACATTTGTTGTACAATTTCAGGGCCTAATAGTTTTTCTTCGCCAACTTCATCCCAGTATAAAGGCGACCTACATTTTCTGCCATACGGTACTTCGTAAGGAGCCATATCAATGGTGGACTGGTAATTATTATTGTGGGAGAATTCAACCAACGGCAGGTAACGGCTCCATGATGCCTGAAATTCTAGCACACATGCCCTCAACATATCCTCGAGTATCTGAATTGTCCGTTCAGATTGTCCATCGATTTGAGGGTGAAAAGCAGTGCTGAAGGTTAACTTTGTACCCATCGTGTAACGCCCCCGAACCCACCCTGGCTCGGTGCGCTACTTTGCAAACCAATCACACGTTAAAACTACATAATTTAAAATAATTTTCATAAACCCTAAAATATAAAAATACTGACACAGCAGAATTTAAAGCTAAGTCTCTCGACGCTCATACCTAGCTATTTAGACTCACTAATTTCCCTTAATCCTAACCATTAAGCACCACGGCGTCCTCCTCAAAATTTTCGACAAAGTAACGCCGAAAAATGGTGTAACGACCCCAACGGAATTGCCACACAAATTCATTACTTGATCTCTTAATCATTTTATTCTTACTTCCTAACACTTTGTTCATTATTAGTGTTGATATTATCCCCTCTTTATTTCCTCTTTATTTTTTAAACATCCCTTGATCTGCATCCACCGATAGAGTTATAGACTCACATTGACCGATGATCACGTGTCCGCCACGCGACACATCTGATCTCAACCAGCAATAGACATCCGCCGGTAGTCACGGGCATTGCACGTGCCTAATTAAAGACATCGCCCGGTCCTGAACGTTCTCCACTAGATGTTCATATTTACCCTACATCGACCGGTGGACATGTGTGCCTCACGTGACCGACTTAAAACATTACCTGAATATTAAACAATAAGAAAAATACTCACATCATCCGGTCACTAGATGACAAAATACCATTTACATCATCCGATGGCTTAGGCACTACATCTGCCGATCGCTAGACGACAAGATAACCCTCTCATCATCCGATGGCTTAAACACTACATCTGCCAATCGCTAGACGACAAGATAACACCCTCATCATCCGATGGCTTAAACACTCTACATCTGCCGATCGCTAGACGACAAAATAGCACTTTCATCATCCGATGGTTTAGACACTACATCTGCCGATCGCTAGACGACAAGATAACACTCTCATCATCCGATGGCTTAAACACTCTACATCTGCCGATGACGTCAGCCGGATGATTGCCTTGTCCAGCTTCTGCCACACGACAGAAAACGCTATAATCATTAACAACTTCATTCAATGGAAATTACCTCAACTCACCCGAATCATAACTTAGTAACCTTAAACCTCAAAGAGTAAAAATCATAAACTCATCTAAAATACGCATAGCGGAAGGCTTAAGCAAAACAAACCGTTCAATAATCCTTGAAATCGTATTCAGACTCTAATGACAAACCCTTTAAATCCGAATCTCATTGTTATAAGAAGCTCTGTTCTATTTAGTCATCAGTTCATCGTAAACTTTTCTGACTTACTATGAGCATAACTAGGGAACTTAATCGCCTGTCCAGCCTTCACTGTCACTCTGAGTATCCTCCGGCAACCAGCTTTAAACATCATCTCTGGCCTGGAAATCCTCACCTTCTAACTCTTCACCTACATCATAAGATTTAACTATAAGCCTAATGCTTAGTAAGGAATGCAACACTAACATGGATGCATGGATGTATAATGTGGGAAAATCACATGCTCATAAGTCTTTTCTTGTTCGTATCATTGCTCGTAATCATCATTCATAGTCATGGATCATATTCATCATTCATAGTCACGAATCATATTCATCGTGCATAGTCATTGATCATATTCATCATTCATAGTCTTTGATCATATTCTTCATTTATAGTCTTTGATCATATTCTTCATTTAGGTTGTGTGGATTAAGAGAGGATTTGTGCCGGTAAAGGGGGTTCGACAGTGAGTTTGATCTTGTTCCCTACTGCGGGTCGTATTCATATGTCCCTCTTTGGACTGTGACATACGCCGAATCGCCCCCAACCCTTACTTAGTCCACGTTGCATAAATCTTATATATTTACATATATGCATACATATCTTGTTCATGGAAAACATGCATTAAAACATTTTCTTATGCTTGAGAAACACTCGTGATGCATGAACATGAGAACTTTTAACCCATCAGACTATGACAAGGATCATACCAGAGCAGACAACTTCACATTCACTAACAGGTCATCAAATAGTATAACTCACAACTTTCATCAATCCTTCAAGTGCAGACAAGCTCATCATCATAAGGTAAACATTAGACATCTAAAACAACCTAGTACTCCCACGATGTAGGGCTCTATTAGCCAGAAATCTTAATACATTCACTTACCTGGTCTCCTTAGCACTTGAGCTCCTTTCTCTTCAAACTTCTTCACCTAAAACATTTACATTGCAGCAGTTAAAACAAAATCCCAATAGTTCTAATCTCAAGTCACCCTAGGGTCTAATAGCTAAGAGTTATTCCCGAATCCTTAGTCTAATACCCTGTGCAGTTTGAAATCCAAATCCTAGAACAGACAGATTCGATTATCGATTACTCAGGGGTGGTTGTTCTAAATGTCCAGAATTGATTTGATAAAAGCATTCGCACTCTCAGATTTCAAATGTTCTTATTATTAGTTGGCCATTGGAAAATCCAAAACTCCAATGCCGAGTAGAAAACAGGGCTAACAAACTAACAGATAGCTACGTTGTCTAATGCATACCTTGGGCACAGAGTAGTCGAGTAGTGGCAGAGAAACCGATCGTCGAAGAGAGTATGCTAAAAGTAGAGAGCAAGAGCTTGGGAGAGGAGAAATCGCCGAAAAGGAAGGTGTCGGCTACAGTGGTTCAAGTGAGGTTTAAAACATTTCATTTTTCTTTATATAGTGGTCATCTCCCTCGATTATTACAACTTTGCTACCCAATCGGGTTGAAGTTGTCGGGTGTTACAAATGGCGTCTCCAAAATACTAGGTACCTGCAAATGAATCAATTCTCAACCAGTCCAGAAGACTCTTACTTAACTATCCAGCATACGAAATCTCCAAATAGCAGTAAAGAGGGAAACTAAAATACGAACATCTCTAAGTGAAGAAAATCCACAGTATAGGGCGACACATCACCCTTAACTATGACTATATACAACAAATACGAATAGCTATACCATAACTGTCAAAAAAATCAACCAAAAAGAGTTACGCATTCCCATCATTTCCACAAACAGAAATCTACAATAAACTACCAAAATACAAAGCCCCACAACCCCCGAAGACCATGATCGAGGCGCCCCGACAAGTGTCTGTACCGACATACTCCATGCGCCACTGACTGCCACCTAGTCCAGAGCTTCCTCATCTAGCTCACCTTATCTTGTCTTCACCTACACCACAGAACACACACACACACGTAAGCTTTCGCTTAACAAGTAATGAATAACGAATGTAAACATGCACCATGCACCCACGAATGTAAACATGCACCATGCACCCACAACCCTCCAACACATGCCAATTCCACTCACTCTGCTGCTTCTTACTAATGCACGTTAAAAATGAGACGTTAAACTCTATAGTGCCACTTGCACTTTAACAACGAGGCGTTCAACCCTCTAGTGACACTTGCACTTTAACACCGAGGCGTTCAACCCTTTAGTGCAACTTGCACTTTAACACCGAGGCGTTCAACCCTCTAGTGCGACTTGCACTTTAACAACGAGGCGTTCAACCCTCTAGTGCGACTTGCACTTTAACACCGAGGCGTTCAACCCTCTAGTGCGACTTGCACTTTAACAACGAGGCGTTCAACCCTCTAGTGCGACTTGCACTTTAACACCAAGGCGTTCAACCCTCTAGTGTCACTTGCACTTTAACACCGAGGTGTTCAACCCTCTAGTGCCACTTGCACTTTAACAACGAGGCGTTCAACCCTCTAGTGCGACTTGCACTTTAACAACGAGGCGTTCAACCCTCTAGTGTGACTCTAGTGGCACTTGCACTTTAACACCGAGGCGTTCAACCCTCTAGTGTGACTTGCACTTTAACACCGAGGCGTTCAACCCTCTAGTGCTACATGCTACACATTTCATGCTTATCATTCACCTCATGCCCCAACACTTATTTTTTTGTAGCTTAATATGACACATACCACTCACACAATACTCAAACACCAAACAAACTACAACCCAGCAATTCATTCACACACTACTCAATATAAACAACACAACTATCAAACAATAAATCTTACCGTTCTGTGGTGTAGGCCTGAAGGTGACAAAACACACAATCCATTACTTACCTGGCGTCCTAGCTCGCTGAGGATACTCCGTTCCCTGTCCACCTACGGCTCGACCTACGACAATTATTCAAACTTCATTAAAATCAAGCTTAAATTCACCAATTTACTCTCAAATTATCATTTCTAGCCTAAGCCGACTAAAACCTAACTAAACGGCCCACTAATTTGGGTTCGGTAAAAACCAACCCAAAACTTTGAACGCGCGTAACTTTCGCGTTGGTTATTGGAATCGAATGATTCCAGCGGCCACATACTCCTCTACTAACCTAGTTTAACCTGCCAAAAGAAAATTTAAAAAAAACGGTCGTACCTAAGTCAAAAACAACAAAACCCGAATCTGCCTTAAACCGGAAATTTTTCCCTTTTCGGTTTTCCATCAATTCTCCTCTGTTTCCTCACCAATCAACCACATATACCCTCAATTAGCATAATCGAATCAAAATCCTGAGGCTACACGCAGCAAAAACTCCAATTGCCCGAACAGGCCTCGCTGCCTTTAGTCCAGACAGGACTCTTCACGACTAGGCAATTATTGGCAGCCTAATGTGCGTCAATCTCAGGCCAAAACCGCCCAAAAACGGCCGGTGATTAGAGCTTAATCAAGCTCATTACCCTCGGCCATAAATAAAACTGAAACAGGGCGAAAATAGGGCTTACCGATCAATCCTGTGCGCGAAGACGACCGGAAATGGCAACCCTAGAATCGTCGACGTCGTCTGGCCAGAGAACGTCGAAAAACAAGGTGGTCGTCGGAGGAGGGACGTCGCTCGGCTATCTCTCTCTCGCGTCGGGAGCTCGGGCCGAAGAAGAAGCAGAATGGCTTCTTCGTGAAGCCATTTTGTTTTAAATAAAAATTTTATTTTATTTTTTTTTTCTTTTAACCAATTACTAAATCACCCTCATGTGTTTAAACTAAAGGCTACGTACGTCATAGAAATTTTTTTCGGGTGTTACACATCGAGCCTTGTAGATTTTTCCAAAACCTTGAGGTGAATCTAGGATCTCGATCCGAAACAATCGTCACAGGAATCCCATGCAATCTAATGATCTCTTGTACATACAAATCAGCAAACTTATCCATCGTATAAGTCATCTTTACTGGTAGGAAGTGAGCTGATTTCGTCAATCTGTCAACAATGACCCAAATACTATCATGGCCTTTAGTCGTTTTTGGTAATCCCACCACAAAGTCCATGACTATGTTTTCTCATTTCCATTCAGGAATCGGTAGAGGCTAGAGAGTACCTCCTGGTCTTTGATGTTCTGCCTTAACTTGCTGGCACACCATACAAGACTCCACATACTCGGAAACATTCCTCTTCAGATTTGGTCACTAATAAAGCAACTTCAAATCTCGGTACATCTTGGTATTGCTTGGATGCACTAAGAAGGACGACGAGTGTGCCTCAACCAAAATCAATTGTCGTAACTCCTCATCTTTCGGGACATACCATCAGTCTCTAAATTTTAGAATACCATCCACATAAAGGCTGAACTCAGAAGAATCATCCTCCAATTTTCTCATGATGTTATCTTTTTCCTTTGAATCCTTCTGTTGGGCCTCCTTGATTCTATCCAAAATGGTTGGCCAGATGGTCAAATCCAAAAGTAAGGCTGACAGCTCAAAAATTATCTCTAATTCAAACTTCCGAACTTCCATCTTCAAAGGTACAGACATGGCTGAAATAGCGGGCTGCATTGTCATTGACATCCTACTTAATGCGTCGGCAACCGCATTAGCCTTGCCAGGGTGATACTTAATTTCAAAATCATAATCCTTAACAAATTCCAACCAACTTCTTTGCCTCATGCTTAATTCCTTTTGAGTAAAGAGATATTTCAAACTTTTATGGTCTGAAAATACGTCGCACTGCTAACCGTATAGGTAGGGCCTCCAAATTTTTAGTGCAAAAACCACAGCGGCTAACTCCAAATTGTGAGTGGGATAATTCTGTTCATAACTTTTCAGCTGTCTGAAAGCATACGCTATCACCTTGCCCTCTTGCATTAACACACACCCTAATCCAATTTTAGATGCATCACAATAAACACTAAACTTTCCTTCATCAACTCGGAGTGCCAACAGAGGGGCTGTCGTTAACTTCAGTTTTAATGTCTGGAAACTCTTTTCACATGCTCCTGTCCAAGAGTACTTAATGTCCTTATTTGTTAAATTCGTTAATGGTTTGGCTACCATTGAAAATCCCTTAATAAACTTTCTGTAATAACCTGCCAATCCAAGGAAACTGTGAACTTCACTTGCATTCCTTGGTTGTGGCCAATCTTTCACGGCTTGAATTTTAACTAGATTAATGAAAATGCCTTTAGTAGAGATGACATGACCTAGAAAGGTGACTCTATCTAGCCAAAATTCACACTTAGAGAATTTGACATATAACTGCTGCTGTTTTAGAGTTGCCAGGACAAATTTCAAATGTTCTGTGTGCTCATCCTTAGTATGTGAATAAATTAAAATATCGTCTATGAATACTATCACGAACTTGTCCAAAATATTCCCAAAAACACTCGGTTCATCAAGTCCATAAAGGCTGCGGGCGCATTCGTCAATCCAAATGACATTACGAGAAATTCATAATGTCCATATCGGGTTCTAAATGCAGTCTTAGGTACATCCTCAGCCTTGACTTTTAACTGGTAGTAGCCCGAGCGTAAGTCAATTTTTGAAAACACTGAGGCTCCTTGAAGTTGGTCAAACAGATCATCAATTCGAGGCAATGCATATATTATTCTTTATTGTCAACTTATTCAATTCTCTGTAGTCTATGCACATTCTAAGGGATCCGTCTTTCTTCTTAACAAACAAAACAAGTGCACCCCAGGGAGAATAGCTGGGGCGTATAAATCTCTTGTCCATTAACTCTTGCAATTGAGTCTTTAGTTCCTTCAATTCAATCGGTGCCATACGGTAGAGATTCTTAGACACTGGTGAGGCTCCAGGGTAGGTATCAATCACAAATTCTATCTCTCTATCTGGCGGTACTCCCGGCTAGTCGTCCAAGAACACTTCAGGAAAATCTTGAACTAAGGGAACCTCTTGGAGCTTCAGCTTATCCTTTCCACGTATATCAATTATACTAGTTAGATAACCCGTACATCCAATTTTAAGTAACTGCTGAGCCTCCAAAGAAGATATAATCGGTATTTTACTTGTTTTTGGAATGGCTTGAAAGGAATACCGATCTCCATTCGGGGGTCAGAATTCAACTACCCCATACCTACAACTTATTGTGGCATAATGTCTGAATAACCAATCCATTCCCAAAATGACTTCGTACCCCTTCATATCGATTATAATCAGTTCTACATATAACTTCTTATCTCCTACTAACACAATATCACCCTTAACTACCTGTTCAGATTGTAATGACTCACCCGACGGTAACATGACACTATATGACTTATTAGCAGGTAAGAATCCTAGATTATGCTTACATACAAACAGGGTTGCTACAAAAGAATGAGTGGCTCCCGTGTCTATAAGTGTATAAGCAGAAATACCACAGATCATAATCGTACCTGTTATGACCGTATGCTGCACTGCATCATCATCTTCCATCAAGGCAAAGACCCTAGGTGCCACCCTCACCCGGTTTGCATCCGACAGCATAGGACAATCTTTAATCAGATGGCCAACCTTGTCGCACCTAAAACGTTGGCCCGAGTAAAGCTTGCATTCACCGTAGTGATTCCTCTGGCAAACGGAACACAGTGGAGCCTAAGGAGCTTGAGGAGCTCGAGGAGCCCCTTGAGGTCGTTTTCCTTTTCCTCGATCGTCATTGGGGTTATAAGGCCTTTTAATGCCTCTTTGTTGTTACTGCCAACCCCCTTTGTTCTGTTGTGGTTGTGACTGCACATTATCGATAATCTTCCTTGGCGGCTCGTGCTGTCCTTGCACCGCTATCTCTACCTCTTCCAGTTCCAAGGATTTAGCTGCCACCTCAAAATAAGGTATGTTATGGATCCCTATAGTCTTCACTCCCTTGAAAAGGTTTGGCTTCAACCCTTGAACAAATTGGTGAATCTTATCTTCTTTATCATTCAGCAGACGGGGTGGAAATCGTGACAATGCTTCAAACTTACAAATGTAGTCCGCCACAGAATCGGTTTGGCGTAGCTGCATAAACTTCATCTTTTTGCTAGCCTGAACCGTTTGGCTGAAATACTTGTCAAAGAAGGCCGTCTTGAACCATGTCCAAGTCATAGTTTCCATATTAGTAGTGCTCTTAATTGAGTCCCACCAATGCCTTGCATCCAGTGCAAGATGAAAAATAGCACATGTGATCCTGTTCCCCTCTTCAACCTTGGCATACATGAACATGTCCTCAATTGTTCGAATCCATTCTTCAGCATAATAGGATCCGAAACTTGACCATTAAATACCAGAGGTCGAAGTCCGTGGAAACGCTCGCTTCCATGGTCATGAGTTGCGCTTGAGCGAGAGTTGCCTTGTTCCTCTCTAGCAGCCACTAATTATTCAATCTGACAGGATTGGCGTAGAACCAACTCGGTTAATTGAGCAATAGTATTACTATCTTCACTATTTTCTCTCTGTTGACCTCTCACCATCTTGAAGAGATTCCTAGCATATTATATCATATCTTAACTACATTGAATTACTAAAATCATAAACACTTACAGTTGTTGGAGTGTACTCATGCGGCAATTTGTGTTGGAAAGCAGTCTACAGAACCGATTTTAGAACCCGGTTTTACTCTGATACCATAATTGTAACGACCTCAGTAGGTCGCAGCATATTCTTAACTTAAACTTAGTCATTTAAATCTTAAAACAACTACTGGTAATTTTCTTTAAAATAACTTGTTGAAGTTTAAAAGAATAACAAACTAAAAACCTTAAATTCTCAGAACTCGACTCTTTCATGTCGGGTTTTATTGAAGGAACAGTATTTTTCCTCTCGGGTCTCATCAATTTAAACAGTAGGGGTAGACGTTATAATAGACAATAATGGATAATAGAAACAGAAGACAGCGTGGACGTTTGAAAACAGAAGGCAGTGTGGACGTTTGAAAACAGAAGGCAGTGTGGACGACTGAATTTCTCTGCCAGAATGCTTAACTAAACTTTATCGTCCACAGACTTAACTAGACTTTTCGTACACAGACCACGTAACTTTATCATCCACGGTCCACGTGAATTCACTGTCTACGGGCTACATAAACTCATCGTCCATGGACTTACTTAGACTTTTCGTCCACAGACCACGTGACTACTTACTTTGGGCGAAAACTCAACAATGTTCTCTGGACTTGAACTCGCCCCTAACTTTGGACGATGACTCATTCACTTACTCTGGACGATGTATTCGTCTATCCAATTCTGGTCAACGATTTACTTACAACTCTGGACGACTGTTTTTACTTGCAAAACAGAACACATGGACAACTGATCGATCGCCTCCCCTGGCGAACGTTCGGCTAGCTCTTTGGAACTAACTTTACAAGTAACCTCACATCTCAATTCACAGAAATCATTCCTTTAACATAAAACTTAAACATGCGTAGCGGAAGAATTAAAGAAAACAGATGGAAATCCTTAAATCCTAAAATCTATTATATCTCATAAACATTAAAATTCTTTTCTACTTAAACTTCCATTTCATTGTCTTATAACATGACAGATTAAGAGCACCTCGGGTCAAATCACTTTCCAGCCACAAATTCCTTCACGAGTACCATCCAGCAACCTTCTTAAACGTTATCACTTGGATTGAAATCCTCACCTTTCAATTCGTCACCTACATCATAAGGTTCAAACTATAAGCCTAATGCTTAGTAAGGGGTGCAACATATACATAAATACTCATGAATGCATACTCAATAAAATCGTGTTCAAGTTCTTTATTTAAATCATGGAAGTCATATTCATGTTCATATTCTTGATCATTTCGTGGGAATCATATTCTTGTTCATTGTTTACATAACATTGATTAAGGAGGGGATCGTGCTGGAGGGCAGGCAGAGTACGTGTACTTGGCCGTTCAGGCAGAAATCTTGGTCCATTTCTGGACAGTGACTTGGCCAAACCGCCTCAACCCTCACTTAATCATACTTGCATACATTTCATATTCTTATCTTATTCATAAAAGAAACACGCACATAAGACATTTTCCTATACTTGGAAGATAAATCATGATTCATGGATTATGTATGCATAACAGAACTTCACACCAGAGAAAACTCAGACATTCAGCATATATCATGGTACAAATCATGAACATCAAAGCATTATTCTTAAAAATCTTCCTAACGTCCTCGTGATGTAGGGCCCTAATGGCCGAAATCCTAATACACTCACTTACTTGGTCCCCTTAGCAAAGTCGTGCCTTCACTTGAATCCTTCTTCACCTAGACATTTCATATTTCAATGTTAAATGTATCCTGATTAATCTAAACTCAAAGCTAGTAAAATCCTAACTAAAGAAATCATTCCTGGAAACTAGTTCAAGCCTCTGAGTCTTATAGTCAAGCACCTAGTGTGCGTGGCTTAATCCTCACTGGCATTGATGGCATTGGTGTACTTAAAACTACCAGATTCATACCAATGTCACATTCTTAACCCTAACATCAACAACACCTAGAACTCTACCACCAATGCTATAAATCAGAAACTCAAAAATACTATCGTTCTTCTAACATTATCCGATTCTAAATCTTCAAACATCAATCAATAACCATCATTAAATCGAAGATTTAATGAGTGAATCACATAAACCTTACCTCGAGCTTAAGATTTCGAAAAGAGTGGAGGACGAGCTGAACAATGGTGGAAGAAATCGGTGTCTGCTACCGGAGAGAAGGCTTTGGAGGAGATTCACCCGAAGAGGAAAGTCGGCTAAAGTGAGGTTTTAGAATTTCCTCTTTCAATTTATAATGATTCAAAACAACATTAATTGCAATCTTGCCACTAAACCTTCTTTTCTTTTGAAATCAACTTATTCCATAAATCATTCCATAATAAAACACGGGATAAATACCTGACTAAGGTGCTGGTTGTTACATCGGATGCAGCCTTTTCCCGAGACTGAACTTCAATGAAGAACGAGAAGATAGCGTCCTACGACACCGTCTGTAACACCAGAGAAATGCCTTCGGATGCAATAAATCAACACACTCTGATAATCGATTCAATCTTCAGAATAAGAAGAGTGTGTAAAATAATCACAAACTCATATGCAGAAGCATAGAGAGTGAAAGAAAAATGACGGCTTACAAAAACAAAGAAAGCTTCTCTCGTGAATAACCAAAATTCCTTCATACCTTCTTCAGAGGCGTAAATATGATAGGTAACAACCAGATCTTCAATTTAATTCAGTTACCAAAACAGAATTAACACCGCAAGGAATAAGGAAACCAAATTTTAACAAATTGGTTGCGTGACACCACGTGTGACATTTTAGGAAAGTATCTTCAACAACTTGGATATTGATCCAAAAACTTAGGAAAGCATCTCATTAATCATGTGTTCTCGAAGCCTAATAGATTGTAACAAATCTCTATCAAATCGGCTTACCAAAACATAGTTTTCCAAAAAACAAGTGCTTTTAGATTTTTTCAACAACTTTTCTAATATGCATGTTTCCTTATTTTTCTCCTCAACAGAATCTTCATGATCTTCAATATGCATCCATCAATAATCTGAATATAATATTTATTGATTACCAAGAAATAAATTATCACTTTGGAAAATAGTGGAATAAAATATTATCTCCATAAATATAGTTTGCCAAAAAATCAATGCCAACATTATGCAATATATTTGTATTTACAATCTCCTCCTTTGGCATTTTTTTGCAAAATCAATAAATTCAATAAGTTCAATAACTCCCCCTAGATGATAGCTTCAATATACATCATAAAAAATACTTCTATCATCATCATATCAAGATATGGTAACAGAGCATACTACCCAAAATACTCCCTCTTTTTTCCATAAAAAGGAAAAAAAATAAATATAAGAGAATATCAACCATTATAATAGCATCATAATCACCGAATTCATCACAGGTAGATAACCAATATCAGGAAAATAAAATATCCAGATGAGCACTAGAATCGCCAGATAAGTACCACAGAGAAATAGCCAAAATATAATATCCATAGAGCAAAAAAAAATATTCAGAAAATACTTGAAACCAGACGAATTGTTTAAAAAATAGACAAAACAGGGCAGGAATACTCAAAGGGAGAAATCTTTTTGGAGAACCACGTCAATCTATAAGATTTGGATCAACAATAGTCTGTGCATCCTTTTCTGGACTTCCTGCCATGACATCCGATGGAACACGGGATGGACCAGCCCCTTTATCGGACTTGAAGTGTGAACCCGAGTCTTCCATGTGCGGGTTTTTCTTATAAATGTCATTTAATAACACAGCAATTATAGACTTCTGTTTTTCAAGATCAGAAATTTGGATGCTTAGGAATTTTGACATATCCGCTAAAAATTTGATAGATCTAGCTCGGAGAGCAGAATCAGTATTAGACTCAGAAATTGGCAAGCCTTCAACAAAACCTTCTAAATCATTCTTGTGTTCTCCCATCCGTAGTTTATAACTAATACGGATTTCCTCTTTTTCAGAGTATAAAACTTCATCCTCCTTGATGATAGACAATTGAGCAGATAAAACACCATATATCAGTGAGGGAAATGGGAGAGCCAATCTTGTATTCTTCCCGTCTTCATGTTTCATAATTTGATCAAACGCAAAGCTTCCGAAATCAAAGGATATTGAGTTTCTAATTTTGAACAACAACACCGTCATTGCTTTGTTCACCCCAGTGCCATGGGATGTAGGCATTCAATTCCTCATTGCAAGTTTATGCAAAATGCCATACTTGACTGAAAGCTGTGAGGCTGGAAAGTCTTTTCCATGAGGCCAGATCCTTCTAACACTCCTAGTGACATTGAAAATTATTTAATTGTAATCAGGTACAAATTTGGCAGAATCAGATATCTTCAAGCACATATATTCATTAATAACCAATGGGGTAAAATTAAAGGCATGGCCTCTAACGTATACACGCCCAAAATAAGGATGAGCAGGATTTTTGACATTTAGAGCTAGGTTGCAATAAAATTCATGAACAATCTTCCAAACAAATGGTTTCAGATCTCTAAAATTTTCTCCAAACCCAGACTCATTAAATGATAAACTAAAGCTTCACATTGAGAGAAATCACTCGCATGAATATTTCTCTCTACCCAAATAGTTCTTCATGAAAAGTTTAGCCAACGGCTAGCATGCAGACGAGATTTAAAATCATCATTGGAAACTTTATTAGAGAACTTACTAGCCTTGATGTTTGACTCACCCCGTTGTGAAAATTTGGATGTCTCGGAGCTTTTAGGAACAGAACCTTCATTGGTCTTCAGTCGTTTGGATTTTGGAGCAGTTGATTGACTTGTTTTCAGTGGTTGGACGGTGGCTGGCTTTTCAACCTTCTCAACTGAGGGCTTTTGCGATCTTTGAGACAGTGGATTTGGATAGTTTTGGAGCAGAGGTTTTTGTGGACTTTGGAGCATTGGCTTTTACAGATTTCACAACAGTGGATTTTGCAGATTTTGGAGTGGCGGATTTGTTCGCTTGGGAGCAGCGATCCTTGAAGATTTTCGGGTCGATTTTTCTGGTGTTCTGTCAATGTTGTCTTCTTCATCGTCAGTATTGACTTCAAAAACAGCTTCTTGATGCTATGAACTGTCTGACGAGGATTCTTTTTTTACCCTCGGTCTTTTTCTTTTCAAAGACGACGAAGCTTTTGAATCTTTTGGTGCCTTGGGAGGCACTGAGCTTGTTTTAAACTTATCTCCCCTGGATTTTTGAAATCTTCGTTGAGCCCTTGAAGAGTCAACCTGTCCTAATGGAACAGCTTCGGTAATTTTCAGAGTGACCCTTTCAGTAACAAAGGGTTTTACAGATGGTGAAGATGGTGAAAAAATCACGATAGCCGAATTCAAACTCGGCATCTCCTCTAGAACAAGCACTGGAACATTGCCTGAAAATTGTTCATCGGAAACTTCTTCAATAATCACCATTCTGGAGAGAGAGATAGTAGAGAGCCCTAAACAGTCAAATGCAGAAGAAGAAGAAGAAGAAGAGAGAGTACGCTCGAAGATCGCCAATATTTGAAATATATCAATCAATTTTCCATAAATAGCCATCAAATCTCAGAAATAAAAGAAAAATCCCAAATTTTTAGTAAATTTTCGAAAAATAAATCCAAAAATCTACCAAATTTCCATTAATCAGTATAATGAATCTTTGAATAATAATTCGAATCTCGGTAAGATGCGAAATAAACCCAATAAAATAATGTTGTTCCAATTTTCATCGAAAATAAACTTCCAAATTTTCTACAAGAATAGTAAAAAATTCTCACGTCACACACAGTGTTGTATCATGAAATCAGCATTGTATCAGAAATAATTATTGTCAACATAAGGTGAGCCTAGGCATAGTAGATTGCCCCAAAAAAAAAAAAACAAACGCCTAATGCAAGTGGCAATTTTTTTTTTTAATAAATAAAAGCAACAAACAACTTACATAACATAGAGGCTTAGAGCAGACCTCAGCTCTTCAAACCTTACACCATCCAATGCTTTGGTGAAAATATCATCAATTTGTTTTTCGGTCACCATATGCTCCAAATTAATAATTTTTTCCTCCACAAGAGATCGAATAAAATGATGTCGTATATCAATATGCTTCGTTAGTGAATGCTGAACAGGATTTTTAGAAATATTGATAGCACTCAAATTATCACAGTAGAGGGTCATGACACTCTGTGTGACACCATAGTCTTTCATCATTTGTTTCATCCACAGAAGCTGAGTACAGTTGCTACCTGCTGCAATATATTCTTCCTCAGTAGTAGACAGAGAAATAAACCATGACACCAAGTTGTGTCCAACATAAAAACATCTACCCAAAGTACTTTTTTGATCATCAGAACTACCTGCCTAGTCAGCATCACAATAACCCATCAGATTTGCATTAGAGTCGAAAGAATACCATATACCATAGTCGGTTGTTCCGCTAACATATTTGAGAATTCGTTTGACTGACACTAGGTGAGACTCCTTCAGATTTGCTTGAAATTGAGCACATAAACCCACGCTATAACAAATATCGGGTCAGCTGGCGTTTAGATATAAGAGACTTCCAATCATACTTCTATATAAATGTGGATCAACAGCAGTGCCCTTTTCATCTTTGGAGAGTTCCTCATGTGTCCCAATGGGTGTTCTACTTGGTCGTGCATTTTCAAACTAAAATTTTTTCAATAAATTATTTGCATATTTGGCTTGAGAAATAAAAATATCATTCTTATCTTGTTGAATTTGAAGTTCAAGAAAATAATTGAGTTCTCCAACCATGCTCATCTCAAATTCTCCAGTCATTTGAGCTACAAATTCATCCACCATCGCCTGTGACACCGAGCCAAACACTATGTCATCAACATAAATTTGAGCGAGTAAAAACTGGCCTTTGTCACGGCGAACGAAAAGGATTTTATCTACTCCCCCTCGCTCATATCCCTTGGTTAATAGATATTGAGTGAGTCATTCATACAACGCACGAGGAGCTTGTTTAAGCCCATTTAACGCCTTCTTCAATTTATAAACATGCTCGGGACAATGTTCAAAACCCTTTGGTTGAGCAACATAAACTTCTTCATTATGAAAACCATTGAGAAAGTCACTCTTCACATCCATTTGATATAGCTTGAACCGCTTAACACACGCAAGAGCCAATAAAAATCGAATAGATTCAAGACGAGCAACCGGAGCGAATGTTTCATCAAAATCAATTCCTTCAATTTGAGAATACCCTTGAGCAACTAGCCGAGCTTTGTTGCAAGTAATGTTGTCATGCTCATCAGTCTTGTTCTTGTAGATCCACTTAGTACCAATAACGTTCACATCGGGAGGACACGGTACTAAGTCCCAAACTTGATTTCGGGAAAATTGACTTAATTCTTCTTGCATAGCTTCTGTCCAGTATTGATCTAGTAATGCTTCTTTCACATTCTTGGGCTCGATGGTTGATGTAAAACATGTCATTTGAATCATGTCTCGATAATTCACCCTCGGCTTATCTCTGGTTCGTATACCATCATTCAAACCACCAATAACCTCATATGTAGGATGATTCTTCTGAACACATGTGGATAGTTGCCTGCTGTGTGAGGTAGTCACTTCTACTTCATCAACTGTCTCTATTTGATCTGTGACACCGGTTGGATCACTAGTGCCTTCATTTTTTGAAATCTGGTTTCCATCTTCTTTTGGATTATAAGCTGTGCCCAGAGAGTCGTCTACTTGAACATTTGTAGATTCGATGACAGTGCGAGTTCTTTTGTTGTAAACTCAATAAGCACGGCTATTGGTAGCATAACCTAGAAAGATAGCCTCATCACTCTTGGGATCAAATTTTCTTATGTGTTCCCTGTCATTCAACACAAAGCAAATGCTGTCAAACGGATGAAAATAATTAAGATTCAGAGTTTTACCTTTCCATATCTCATAGGGTGTCATAGAAGTCTTGCCACGGAGATACACTCGATTTATGGTATAACAAGCTGTATTCATAGCTTCAGCCCAGAATTTTTTAAGAACATCCCTTTCGTGTAACATTACTCGAGAATCTCTGTCAATGTACGATTCTTTCTTTCAACGATTCCGTTTTGTTGAGGAGTCTTAGGTGCCGAGAATTCGTGAGTAATTCCTAGTTGTTTATAGAAATCCAAGAATTCACAATTTTCAAACTCTCTCCCATGGTCACTGCGGATACGAATAATATTCATGATGACACAATCTTTTTCACGTTGGAGTCGAGTACACATTGATTTGAAAACTTTGAACGTTTCGGACTTTTCTCTAAGATACTCCACTCATGTGTAGTGTGAGAAATCATCAACAGTAACAAAGACATACCGTTTTCCTCCAATACTTTCAACAGGCATTGGACCCATAGATCCATGTGGAGCAATTCAAGCATACGAGTAGTTGTGGAAGACTGTGACATCGGGTGTGACACCTTGGTTTGCTTTCTAATTTGGCATGGTCCACATAATTTGTCTTCACCAAACTTTAATATAGGAATTCCTCGGACAGCACCTTTTGAAATAATCTTTTCCAGCATTCTGAAATTCATATGTCCCAACTTTCTATGCCATAGAACAGTGTCCTCCACACTCAATCGAAAACAGGTAGATGAGGAAGAAATAAGATAGCAATTGTCTGATGATCTAACTCCTTCAATAACACACTTGTTGTTTTGATCGGATACCACACATTTTTCACGTGTGAATTGCACATTCAGATCTTGATCACACAGCTGACTAATACTGATTAGATTAGATATCAGACCACTTACCAAAAGAATATTACTCAACTTTGGTAGACCAGAAACATTTAACGTTCCCCTTTCAATGACATCTGTTGAGACACCGTTGCCGAATGTAACTTTTCCCACGGTTTTGGGTATGATATCCTGTAAATATCTTTCTTCACCTATCATGTGTCTAGAACACCCGCTGTCAAAATACCATGCATTCGTTGCGATTGCCTTTAGAGAAAGCTGTGCAACATTACACTTCAAGCTTGTCTTTTTCACCCATTTTTTATAAGGAAATCTGTAATAGAAAGCATTTCTAACAGTACCTAGTCTTAAATCAACAAGATAGGTAAAGCATTGAGGGCGAATATGGCCACGACGATTGTAATAATGACATACATAAACATATTTGTTACCTTTACTACTTGAGGCACGATATGAGTCATAGGAATTTGATTTTCTGTAAGTTCTTGGAGTTCTGTTTGCAATTTGCTTTCCTTTGTAATCAAATCCCTTGGATGACACCGGCTGTGACACTGCGCTTTCCCTTACGAATTTCATTACTCTCTTCATTGAATGCCTTTGTTCTTGAATGGTTGATCAGACACATAATTTTCTTCCTTGTGCTTCTTGTTGCTTGAAGAACCATTTTTGAAGTTAGTGACACTCTGCTTGACACCGTGAATATTTCTTCCAAATCTCTTCATAACTCTGCTGAAATTCTTTGAAAGCAGGGCTAGAGATTCCTCCAAGTCATCTTCATTATGCTCGTTGAAGTTCTGTACCTCGGTTTTTAGAGCAACTCCTTTTGCCTTCTTTATTTTGGTGTCTCCTCCAAGATTCATCTCGAAGGTTCTAAGAGATCCCATCAATTCTTCTAACTTCATTTTAGACATATTTTTGGCTTCTTCTATGGTAGTGACTTTATAGGTAAATCGTTGTGGTAAAGATCTCAAGGTTTTTCTTACAAGTTTTTCTTCGGAAAAAATCTCATCTAGAGCAAACGCTTCATTTGCTATGTCACATAGTTTGGCGTTGAACTCGCCAATAGTCTCATCTTCATGCATTTTCAGATTCTCAAATCTAGTAGTTAGCATCTGCATTTTGGACAACTTTACAGCCGATGTTCCTTCATAGGTAGTTTGAAGAATCTTCCATGCCCTTTTAGCTGATTCACACGTGGATATGAGTCTGAACTGAATAGGATCCATGCCATTAAATATAGCATTTAAAGTCTTTGAATTACTGTGAGCCAAAGCTTCTTCATTTATGGTCCAGTTTTCTTCGGGTTTTGGAGATGTGATACCTTCTGCGTTGATGTCCATAGGGTGATTTCATCCTGTTAAAATAGATCTCCAGGCCTTCTCCATCAATAGCTTTAATGAATGCTCTCATCCTTGCCTTCCAATAAGCATAATTGCTTCCATCCAATAACGGTGGACGCATTGTAGAACCTCTTTCTTTCATAGAGTCCATCGCACACGAACTATAATCTTGTCCTGTGGATCCCGCTTAAGAAACAAAAATGACCCGCTCTGATACTAATTGAAAGATTAAAGATTAGTTATGCGATGTCACACAGGGTGTTACGTGTGACACCGATAATTAATGCAATGATTGACAATATAAATATGCAGAAATAAATGAGATAGGAGGTTGGTAACGCAGTTCGGCAATCAGCCTACGTCTGCAGGGCCACACCTAGGTATTAAAGTATTTCACGAGTTAACAAAGTTACAAGACAATCGGACTTATACAAATAAAGACTCCCTCTTATCTTTGTCGCCGCCTCTTCCTAACTTCCCCAATGAAAATGTTTTTGCAAGCTCCCCTCGACTTAAGATCGATCTCTCCCGTGATCTAGAAAGCAACAAGATCCCCTTGTTGTTGACGACTCCTCTCGAAATTCGTGTTATGGAAAGATCCTTTTGCTCACGATCAAAAAGACAAGCTCCCCTTGTCGATAAATAGAACTCCTCCCGAGTTCGGATGCAACGTCCTCCCGAGACTGAGCTTCAATGAAGAACAAAAAGATTGCCTCCTACGACACTGTCTGTAACACCAGAGCGTTGCCTTCAGATGCAATAAATCAACACACTCCGATAATCGATTCAATTCTCAGAATAAAAAGAGTGTAAAAAAATCACAAACTCATATGCAAAAGCAAAGAGAGTGAAAGAAAAATGACGGCTTACAAAAACGAAGAAAGCTTCTCTCGTGAATAACCAAAATTCCGTCGTACCTTCTACAGAAAAACGAAGGCTTAAATATGATAGGTAACAACCATATTTTTGATTTAATTCAGTTACCAAAACAGAATTAACGCCACAAGGAATAAGGAAACCAAATCTTAACAAATTGGTTGCGTGACACCACGTGTGACATTTTAGGAAAATATCTTCAACAACTTGGATATTGATCCAAAAACTTAGGAAAGCATCCCATTAATCATGTGATTTCGAAGGCTAATAGATTGCAACAAATCTCTATCAAATCGGCTTACCAAAACATAGTTTTCCAAAAAACAAGTGCCTTTAGATTTTTTCAACAACTTTCCTAATATTCACGTTTCTTCATTTTTCTCTTCAACAGAATCTTCATGATTTTCAATATGCATCCATCAATAATCTGAATACAACATTTCTTAATTACCAAGAAATAAATTATCACTTTGGAAAATAGTGGAATAAAATATTATCTCCATAAATATAGTTTGCCAAAAAATCAATGCCAACATAATGCAATATATTTGTATTTACAGTAGTAATGAAAGCGCGAGTGACTATTAACTAGCCTGTGAGAGTCTCGAGAAAGTAGTGATAACATGTTGATGGCTACAGAGCAACTAGTGAAAGCATCATAAACATAGCACATAAGTGTATGAAGATTGTTCATAATTACACTAATATTAGAACATGTCGATACGGTGGATTATTAATGATAAGACAATTACAACGTGTATATTCTTTAGAAGTATACTTTACTATTGTATACAGTTTATTAGAAATATATATAATATATCTAGAAAATTAAAATGTAGCTAAGTGTAGATTAGGTACTTATGATCAATATAATAAGAAAGTAGAATATTAAATAACTATAACATTCCTAAAAAACATGTATAAGGTTTATAATGTATATGAAATGGGTTAGTTAAGTGTTAAATATGTATAACACTAAAGATGTACATGGGTGATTGCACTGGTTAGGTATGGAAATAGGTAGAGCTAATTGGATAGAATGTCTAAGTAGATGTGATCACACCTGAGAGGTAAGTAATAAAACCATTGTGTAAGAAAAAACAAGAATAAGATAAGTAATAAGTCTTATGGAAGGTAAAAAAGGAAAATGTTAATAGATATGATATCCAAAAATGTAAACATAAATATACGTGTTTGTAAATCCTTAGAGTAAGGAATTATATACTAAGTTTTACAAAAGTTTAGAATGAGGTACCAACATATTTTGTAAGACTAGATATCAACAGTTTCTAGAGTAAAAGTAAACAGAAGTTGGTCTGATAGTTCAAACACAACATAGGTCTAGAGTATTTTCTTTTCTTTTTTGTATTTTGTTTTTATATGGCTTAGAGTTTTTTTATTTGAAATAGAGTCTTGTATGTTGAATAAATATTGGTTATCGTTTTATGCACTTTGCCATGCTAGCATTTTTGAGCATAGAATAGTCAATTTCTAGTCTTTTTATATATTTGGTTATCATATACTTCTATATATAAATATAGAGGTGAGATAACTATACGGTTTGGTTGGTGCTGTGTGAGAGAAGAGTAAGAGAATAATACGAAAGGTTAGGGTTTGGTGAATCCTCGGAGAAAGGAGATTCTGGTATGTGTGCAAGTGCTATAATGCTATGGCTTTTTTTTCCCAATAAAAGTTGTTATCTAGTTGCATCTGTGAATGTAGGACTTATTGCCTGAACCATGTTAAAATACCACGTTAATTATTTGGTTTTTTGTGTTCAGTTTGGATCTCTATTTCGTTTGTTTTGTGGTATTTTTTGTACAATTAGTGCGATAAGTGTGAAAATTTAGATTAAATTTCGATTTGGGTTCAAGTATGAGATTCAAGAAATTTTTCAAATCTTGAATGGCTATTCGAGGTTGACAAGTTAGAGTAGAGAACGATGTCAGTTTATTGATAATCAAAATGAAAGCGTTGTTGGTTCATTAGGGGCTTGGTCAGGCAACCAGTGAGGAAGGTATTGAAAGTCTGAAAGATAGTGATAAAGTAAGGCGGATGAAGCCGAATCTAAGATCCATAGCACAATCTTGTTTAGTATTGGGGATGAGGTGCTAAGAGAGCTAACTAAGAAAAAGATTGGCACTATCAATCTGATTGGTATCACATGTTCTTTACATGAAACGATCTTTCGTAAATCGGTTGTTTCTTAAGAAAAAACTATATACCTCGACTACAAAAGATTCTAAGGAGATGATGAAGCATTTAGAAGATTTTAAAAAATCATCTTGGATCTCAATAGTATAAGTGTTAAAATTGCTAAAGAAGATCAATCTATAATCATTCTGAGTTCTTTACCTTAAGTGTAAGAAATTTTTTTGGATACTATACTTTACGGGAAGGAGACACTTACAATTGCTTAAGTAAAGACAACATTGAATTTAAAAGAACCCCAGAAAAGAATAGATGAAAATGAGAGTTTAGAAGGGGAGGGTTAACAGCTAAAGGAAGATCACAAATCTGAGAAAATAGAAATTCAAAAAGAAAATCAAAATCAAAACAAGAAAGTAATTCTTCTATCATAAATTCTTCTATCATAAATAATGATATTATAAAAAGCATTGTTATGAACGAAGATGAAAGTTAGTAGAAAAGAGGTCATAAAAAAGAGATGCCTCTATTGCTACAAATGGTTATGAGTCATCAAATGTTTTGGTTGCCTCATAAATGGTTTTAAGTTATCAAATGTTACGAATTTTACTCAGTTTTCCGCTGCAACTGATATTGTTTGTGGGTTGTTTTCTCTTCTTCACCGATAGATTGTTGAACTGTGCTCTATGTTCCTGATCAGCGAGAGATTTGCGGGACCACCAGGGTGTTCTTTCCACATGACTCCTAGGAAAGAATGGATGTAAACTTTCATAAAACTATAGGAGGAAAGATGATTTTGAAAACAACAAATACTATATCAGATAGCGGGAGACTGAACAATTCAAGTGAATTGTATTCGTACAACACAAGAAGTAAGGTTCATACCCAAATTGAAACAAAATTTATTATCAGTTGGGATGCTAGATTCGAATGGCTATCTGTTAAAATTGAATCTGCAATTTTGAAAATTTGAAAGGGCACTATGAGTGTTAAGAAAGGAAAATTACATAATGGGTTTTACATATTAAATGGTGCAACAATTGTTGGTAAAGCTCATTCTAAATGTTGTATGACTATCCTCCAAATAATTTAGATCTAAAAATCTTTGGACATGCAGCATATGCACATGTAAAACAAGACAGTTTCGAGCCTCGTTGAAAGAAATGTATATTTCTAGGATACTCAGAAGGCGTTAAAAAGGTTACATATTTTGGTCAATGGAAGAAAATAAGCAAAAAATAATAATCAGCCATGATGTTTCCTTTGATGAAAAGAGTTTTTCTCAGGATGAATGTTGTAAGCTCGAAAAAAAAAATGCAGAAAAGAAAAGAATTTATTTTGGTACGTTTCCTTCGCTGCTCTCACGGGAGCGTTGGAATTCAGAGAAGGTAAGCACTCCTTCTCGCCAAATCAGTCTCTCCTCACTCACCTTTATACTTCTCTATAATTTTCCTCGTCGCTGAAAAGTTCTTCCTCTCATTCTTCACTCTTTACAAATTCTTTTCCGCAAGCAATCGCCATAAAAACTTTAGCGACGATCTTGCTTCTAAGGACGGAAGATATCGACCTCGGTAAGTTGAAAATTCTCAATTCCTTGGTTTTGATTTTGACGATATCAAATCGAAGAAATTTTTTAACTTTGTTCTTAGTGTTGAAATGAAATCGACCTGAATTGAGGCTATTTTCTGAGCGACTTTAACTGAGGGAGATGTCGGGTTCTAAGGTCGTTGATCAAATTTCCAGAGGTTCGGAGCTTCGTCGGAGCAGAGGTATAAAAGTTCGACATTTTTCCTCTTTTTTTGCCTGAATTGTTCTGTTGGAAGTTGGGAATTTTATTATGGTTTTCGCAATGGTTTCTGACCTTGGAATGTTTCATTTTGAGCCTTAAAAACGCCGTACTTGCAGGTGACCACGCTATCTTACTGTTTCACGGAGCAATTGTTGAGTCGCGGTCCAAGCTTTGAGGTTGGACTATAGTTCACTTCAATTTGGACTTAAATATTGGGCCGCCGTCCAGCTCTTTGTGCCAAGATTTGGACTTTTCTTTCGCCCAATTTGTGGGTTAGTTACCAAGGAAAAAATTGAAAAGTTAAAGGTGTAAAATCTTAGCCCAAAAATTTGATATTTTATTTTTAATTAAGTGCCCAAGGATTAACTTAAATTTTGGACTCGAACCTTGGACTGAGATTTATTGGACTTGGGCAGTGGTGTATACCCACTTTGTTTAGTTTTTACAGGTTTTATTTTAATTGATAATTTTATTATTTTATTTTATAGAATAATTGTTAAAAATCTCTTACTACAGTTTTATTTTAATGCATATATTCTTTTATGGACGTTTTCATTTTTCGATATGAAGAACTTTGTTTTGGCTAAAGTAATGCGACAGCAGACCATGACGTATCCTGAGAGTAAAAACTTAAACCTGATCAAGGTATTTTTTGTGGCTTTCGTGATCGCCAAGTATCATCGGTTTTTATTTTAAATGCATAAGGTATGATTTGCACAAAGGCTGTGCGTGACTCCATTTTTACTCTATTTTTAATTAGTGTTAATTTATTAAACTTGAATATAAATACTATAAATAAAATTTGTCCCTATTGTGTAACGCCCCGAGTTATCTGAGCCCGGTTCGTCACACAATGCCCGTACATGACTAAAAGTTTCAACCGTATTTTTTTAAAAAAAAAAAAAAAACTTGCAGCGGAAATCGTTAAAGCAAAAAAAATAGAATTAGACAAAGCCGTAAAAAAAATGTTAACATAATCGTTGGAAATATTAAGAAGTAATCGGCCAATAGGAGATAGAAGTTTAAAATTGAAATACTTGAGATATCACAGAGGTCAAACGGATCTGCCGATTAATAAAGTCAACGGAAGAAGCAGAAACAGAAAATAGAAGGCTTCTGCCGATGACGTCAGCCAAATAAAAAACAAAGGACATCTCTCGGTAGACTGTATCTACCAGTGACTAAACGACAAAATACACTCTACATCTTCCGATGACGTCAGCCAGATGATTTCCTTCATCCGATCGACTTTGTTCTACATCCACCGGTGACTAAACGACAAAAGTCCTCATACATCTACCGATGACGTCAGCACGCATCTGCCGATGAGTTACTGAGACATCATCCGATAGACTTAAACCTACACCTTCCGATTGAGTAAACTGCGCACGCCGATCACTAAACGACAAACTCTCTACTTATATCTTCCGATAGGAACATAACTATAACCCGACATCTACCGATTGACTTCACCTACCGATAGTGAACAAAACAACATCTTCCGATAAAACAAGCTACATATACCGATCACTAAACGACAAATTTTGTTCTATATCATCCGATGGCTTCCACTGAAGACATCTTCCGATAAACAACAGAACAACAACTCAACCTTTGCCGATAGACTTCATCTAACGATAGAGAACAGAACCACATTTCATCTACTCCTTGGTATACAAACACGACTCTAGCTACAGAAAATAATTTACTCACTTCACTGAAACCATTCAAAAACATTTCAAACCATTACATTACTAAAAATCCAGTGAGTGCCAACATTAAATTCCAACAGAATACTATTAACAGGAAAATCTCGAAATCGTATTCAAAATTTTGAAATCACTGCTGTCATGAAAACTCAACATACTTAAATTGAAACACTGTCAACTAAACTTTCACACCATCAGACATCAGTTAATCCGCCTCATCAGTATACCAGTTCGAGACAGAGAAGTGCTCCTCCAACCCCATCTATTCGTCAGTAAACTCAGGGAATTCACCTGCAGTATCCTCAACACCTACATCACAAAACTCATCTATTAGCCTAATACTAAGTAAGTAAAGCAATAATGAAATGATATGCTGAAACATGAATCCTGAATATGCAGTTTCTACTTCCTCATCTCAGTTGCACATCGTTTGTTTACTGATCAGATCCCTCGATTCCCTTGGGAGTGGGATCAATTCTCTCAATGTCATACATCCTCTTCATTAATTAAGGGGTGGATGAATTCCCTTAATAGCTGTTCTGATCCCTCAATTCCCTTGGGAGTGGGATCAGTTCTCCCAATGTCATAAATCCTCTTCATCAGTTAAGGGGTGGATTAGTTCCCTTAACCGCCAATGCATTTCAATCTGTACTTGTCTTTCCGTAATGATTCATGAAAGTTCATTTTCGTATTCTTTCAAAAACATGATGCATAACATACAGAAAATACTCAGAACATGCATAAACCTACTGTTTTGTGATGTAGGCCCGAAAGCACACACAATGCTTCACTTACCTAGCTTCGCCGAGAGTTCCTGGTGGTAGGGTATTCCGAGGGCTGGCTCACCTAAAATATAAGTACAGCATTACTAAACTTCATTCTAAACATTAGGAAATCTAAAGGGGCTAGTTCTGGGGTTCTGTTCCTTGCCATTCCCGATTCATCGCTAAACCCCAAATCCCATCCCTCACCCTCTATACTTCCAAAATGCACACATAGCCATCCACTAGTTATCTAGACACTAAAAACAGCAAGTAATCGAATCAAAACTCACCTTGGTTGGAGGGGAATCGCCTAGGGAAAATCTGTCGAGCTGAGAGGTAAAAAGAGATGAAACAGTGGCGGCTACTCACACTGGACTTTTCCTTAAATACGTTATCCACTATGTAAAAATTCTAATTACCATAATACCCTCGCCTGATCATTTATTAACCTAATCGATAACTCTTCCCAACCCTTCTATAAAAGTACATCATAAATAATAAATTAAATTTTGGTTCAATGGAACCGGGTGCTACAATCTACCCTCCTTAAAAGAATTTTGTCCTCAAAATTCAGTACCTGAATAGTTCTGGATATTGGTTCATCATGTCCTGCTGGCGCTCCCAAGTTGTCTCCTCAATGTTTTGGTTATGCCATAAGACTTTTACCAGTGGAACTTCTTTGTTGCGTAATACCTTTACTGCATAATCTAAGATTTTTACTTGTTTCTCCTCATAAGTAAGAGTAGGAAGGACTTCAATGTTCTGCTGTTCCACAATGTGTTATGAACTCTAACACATTTCTTTAGCATGGAAACATGAAACACATTATGAATTCCCTCCAGAGAAGCTGGTAACTGAAGTTGATATGCTGTCTTCCCAATCCTCTTCACGATTTGGAAAGGTCCAATATATCTGGGGTTCAACTTGCCTCTTTTCCCAAATCTCACAACTCCTTTGAAAGGTGACACCTTAAGAAAAACTTCAGTACCTACTTCAAATTCCAATTCTCTTCATCTTTTGTCTGCATAGCTTTTCTGCCGGCTTTGAGCTGTTAAGATTCTTTGTCGGATAAGAGCAATCTTCTCCACTGTCTGCTGCACAATGTCAGGACCAATCAATTGTGCTTCTCCAACCTCATCCCAATATAATGGTGATCTGCACTTTCGTCCATATAATGCCTCGTATGGTGCCATGCCTATTGTTGCTTGAAAACTGTTATTATAGGAGAATTCAACCAATGGTAAATACTTACTCCAAGAACCTTGAAATTCCAGTACACATGCACGAAGCATATCCTCCAACGTTTGGATAGTTCTCTCAGATTGTCCATCAGTTTGAGGATGAAAGGCTGTGCTAAAACTAAGTTGTGTTCCCATAGCCTTGTGCAAACTTTTCCAAAACTTAGATGTAAATCTGGAGTCTCGATCTGAAACTATGGTGCTTGGAACTCCATGCAGTCTAACAACTTCGTGCACATACAACTCAGCCAATTGATCCATCGAGTATGTTATCTTCATTGGCAGAAAGTGAGCTGATTTGGTTAAACGATCAACTATTACCCAAATTGCATCGTGACCTTTTGCTGTTCTAGGTAATCCTATAACAAAATCCATAGTTATTTGTTCCCATTTCCATTCGGGGACTGGTAAAGGTTGCAATGTTCCAGCAGGCCTCTGATGTTCAGCTTTGACTTGCTGGCAGACCAGACATGACTCCACATACTCCACCACACTTCTCTTCATACCTGGCCACCAATAATGTTGCTTGAGATCTCTGTACATTTTTGTACCTCCAGGA
Source organism: Begonia masoniana (assembly GCA_022432975.1). Lineage (NCBI taxonomy): Eukaryota > Viridiplantae > Streptophyta > Magnoliopsida > Cucurbitales > Begoniaceae > Begonia > Begonia masoniana. The sequence goes on along the minus strand of CM039504.1, from coordinate 34,101,564 downwards.
TGAACAGAAAGTCTGGAGGATTGTGCTTCAGATAGGATTTCTTTTCTAAGTTCAGTATCAGCCGGAACAAACCATCTATTTCGAAACTTGAGAATTCCATCAGCGGAGCAGTTGAAATCCGACTTGTCAGTAGAATCTATGCACAACTTATACTTATTGCATTCGGTGTCATTCATTTGAACTTCCTTTATTTTCTCCAATATAGTTGGCCTCAAAGATATGGCCGTGAGCATGTCTGACACACTAGACACCGCCTCCAGGTTAAATCTTTAGAATTCTGTCTCTAAAGCTATCGGTATATCTAGAATCAATGCAGAGACTGAAGGAGTCACTCTACTCAAAGCATCAGCCACTATATTCGCCTTGCCAGGGTGGTACTTAATCTCGAAATCATAATCTTTGACAAACTCTAGCCACCTACGTTGCCTCATGTTCAGTTCCTTTTGTGTAAAAATGTATTTCAGACTTTTATGATCCGAAAATATCTCACAGGTTTGTCCATACAGGTAGTGCCTCCAAATCTTTAATGCAAAAACCACAGCAGCTAATTCTAAGTCATGTGTAGGGTAATTCTTTTCATGCACTTTTAACTGCCTAGAAGCATAAGCTATAACTTTTCCATCTTGCATCAAAACACAACCAAGTCCAACTTTGGATGCATCACAATATATGCTGAACTTACCATTAACGACAGGAAGGGTCAGAATTGGAGCATTGGTTAGTTTCTGCTTCAAGGTCTGGAAACTGGATTCACATTTATCAGTCCAATTATACTTCACATTTTTCCTTGTTAACATAGTAAGAGGTGTGGCAATCTTTGAAAATTCCTCGATGAATTTTCTATAATATCTTGCTAATCCAAGGAAACTTCGGATATCAGTGGCATTCTTTGGTTGAGGCCATTCCTTAACTGCTTGAACCTTGGCTGGATCGACAGATATCCCATCTCCAGAGATCACATGACCAAGAAAGTGAACTCTGTCGAACCAAAACTCACACTTAGAAAATTTGGCATAAAGTTGGTGCTGCCTCAGCAATCCTAACACCAAGTTTAGGTGTTCTGCATGCTGCTCCTTAGTTTTAGAATAGATTAGAATGTCATCTATGAATACAATGACAAACTTGTCCAAGTACTCGTGAAACTCCCTATTCATAAGATCCATGAAGGCTGCTGGCGCATTTGTCAAACCAAAAGACATAACCAAAATCTCATAGTGTCCATACCTTGTGCGAAAGGCAGTCTTTGGGATATCTTCAGATTTAACCTTCAACTGGTAATAACCGGACCTAAGGTCAATTTTAGAGAAAACTCTTGCACCCTTAAGCTGATCAAATAAATCGTCAATCCTCGGCAGTGGATACTTGTTCTTGACAGTTAGCTTATTCAATTCTCTATAGTCTATGCACATACGCATTGATCCATCTTTCTTTTTGACAAAAAGGACAGGTGCACCCCATGGTGAAAAGCTAGGGCGTATGAACCCCTTCTCCAACAAATTCTCTAACTGTTTCTTCAATTCTTTAAGTTCTGTTGGTGCTAGTCTATATGGATTTTTAGACACAGGCTCGGCGCCGGGGTAAACATCTACCATAAACTCAATTTCCCTATCTGGTGGCAAGCCAGGAAGGTCATCTAGAAATACTTCTGGAAAATCTTGGACAACTAAAATATTTTTGGGGCTTGATTTTTCTACTAGCTGCGTGTCTAAGACATTGGCCAAAAAGCACAAATACTCTCTGCATGGGGAGGGTCTACAACCGACAGAAGTCATTACAGTCATTTCCTTACTCTTCTTCAGAGCTTGGAAGGTATGGTTCAAACCACTAGGGGGTTGAAAACTAACAATTCCAGTCCTACAATCTATTGTGGCATAATGCTTAAACAACCAATCCATTCCTAGGATCACATCAAATCCCATTATGTCCATAACAATGAGATCAACAGGCAAATTCATGTTCCCTACTAACACCACACTATCAGGCATCACTTGATTGGAGTGCATGCGTTCACCAGAGGGTAATGTTACATTAAACACATGCTCAGTAGGAGCAAACCGTACATCTAACTTATCAGCAAATGCAGAGGCTATAAAAGAATGAGTTGCACCCGAATCTATCAAAGTAAAAGCAGGTATAGAGTTAATCAATATAGTACCTGACACTACAGCAGGCTGGTCCTCATCACCTGACTCCATCATGGAGAATATTCTTGGCTTAATCTTGACAGGGCCACCCTTTAAAGCTGGACAGTCTCTGTTGACATTGCCAACCTTGTTGCAATGGAAACATCGAACGACCCGGGGCTTTGGGCAATCCTTGTACAAGTGTCCAACCTCTTCGCAGTTGAAGCACTTACTTGATCCAAATCTACACTCGCCCGGGTGATTCTTCAAACACTTTGGGCACTGAGGAAACGTCTTGGTATCTCGTACTTTCTTTCCTATCCCTTGGTTGTGCTGGCCTTCATTGGACCTCTTCACTCCTCTCTGCGGCGGTGGTTGAACAAACTTTCTCGGGGTTTCCTTTAGTCCAGCACATTTCAATTCAGCTTCTTCCACCTCCAATGCTGTGGACACAACATCACTGAAGGGCAAACCTTTATAACCCGAAAACTTGACCCCTCTGTACATTTCTGGTTTCAGTCCATTCATGAATTGAAATACCTTATCTTCGTATCTGTGAGTAAAGTGTCCGGCAAATCTGGATAGGGACTCAAACTGTCTAACGTACTAAGCCACGGATCCTGTCTGCTTCAAGTTCAAAAACTCTACCTTCTTTGCAGCCTGGACTGTGCTATTAAAATATTTCTCATAGAAGATGTCCTCGAACTGCGACCAAGATATCACTGAGACATCGGTGGTGGTCTCGATTATCTCCCACCAAAGTTGAGCATCACCAGAAAAATGGAACGTGGCCAACGTGACTTTGTCTCCTTCACCAACATTGGCACACCTGAACATACTCTCAATTTTCCTAAGCCACTCCTCAGCGACAATTGGATTGGATGACTTTCCATCAAATGTGGGCGGCTGAAGCCTTCGGAATCGGTCTCCTGAATGCTCATTGCTAGAACCTAAGTTGGCACTCCCTTGTACCTCTCGGTTCAGCAACACCCCCAACAGATCGGACTGCTGACGCACTAAGTCTGTTTGCTGATGTACCAAATCTGTTAGTTGTCTAATAACACTAGGTTCCTCCTCACTCCTCAAGTTTGGCATTTCCCTCGGTATCCTAGGTCTTCCTGGGCGTCTGGCCATTAAACTGACTTCATGTACAAGATTAACTATGTTCATAAATATCTAATTACTGAGGCTAACATAAACACTTACAGTTGTTGGAGTACTTCCATGCGACGATTGGCACTGATGAGTAATCTTTTGAACGGTTTAACTGAATGTCTCTGATACCACACTGTAACGCCCCGAGTTATCTGAACCCGGTTCGTCACACAATGCCCGTACATGACTAAAATTTCAACCGTATTTTTTTTTTTAAAAAAAAAACTTGCAGCGGAAATCGTTAAAGCAAAAAAAATAGAATTAGACAAAGCCGTAAAAAAAATGTTAACATAATCGTTGGAAATATTAAGTCGTAATCGGCCAATAGGAGATAGAAGTTTAAAATTGAAATACTTGAGATATCACAGAGGTCAAACGGATCTGCCGATTAATAAAGTCAACGGAAGAAGCAGAAACAGAAAATAGAAGGCTTCTGCCGATGACGTCAGCCAAATGAAAAACAAAGGATATCTCTCGGTAGACTGTATCTACTGGTGACTAAACGACAAAATACACTCTACATCTTCCGATGACGTCAGCCAAATGATTTCCTTCATCCGATCGACTTTGTTCTACATCCACCGGTGACTAAACGACCAAAGTCCTCATACATCTACCGATGACGTCAGCACGCATCTGCCGATGAGTTACTGAGACATCATCCGATAGACTTAAACCTACACCTTCCGATTGAGTAAACTGCGCACGCCGATCACTAAACGACAAACTCTCTACTTATATCTTCCGATAGGCACATAACTATAACCCGACATCTACCGATTGACTTCACCTACCGATAGTGAACAAAACAACATCTTCTGATAAAACAAGCTACATATACCGATCACTAAACGACAAATTTTGTTCTATATCATCCGATGGCTTCCACTGAAGACATCTTCCGATAAACAACAGAACAACAACTCAACCTTTGTCGATAGACTTCATCTAACGATAGAGAACAGAACCACATTTCATCTACTCCTTGGTATACAAACACGACTCTAGCTATAGAAAAGAATTTACTCACTTCACTGAAACCATTCAAAAACATTTCAAACCATTACATTACTAAAAATCCAGTGAGTGCCAACATTAAATCCCAACAGAATACTATTAACAGGAAAATCTCGAAATCGTATTCAAAATATTGAAATCACTGCTGTCATGAAAACTCAACATACTTAAATTGAAACACTGTCAACTAAACTTTCACACCATCAGACATCAGTTAATCCGCCTCATCAGTATACCAGTTCGAGACAGAGAAGTGCTCCTATTCGTAAGAAAACTCAGGGAATTCACCTGCAGTATCCTCAACACCTACATCACAAAACTCATCTATTAGCCTAATGCTAAGTAAGTAAAGCAATAATGAAATGATATGCTGGAACATGAGTCCTGAATATGCAGTTTCTACTTCCTCATCTCAGTTGCACATCGTTTGTTTACTTATCAGATCCCTCGATTCCCTTGGGAGTGGGATCAATTCTCTCAATGTCATACATCCTCTTCATTAGTTAAGGGGTGGATGAATTTCCTTAATAGCTGTTCTGATCCCTCAATTCCCTTGGGAGTGGGATCAGTTCTCCCAATGTCATAAATCCTCTTCATCAGTTAAGGGGTGGATTAGTTCCCTTAACCGCCAATGCATTTCAATCTGTACTTGCCTTTCCGTAATGATGCATGAAAGTTCATTTTCGTATTCTTTCAAAAACATGATGCATAACATACAGAAAATACTCAGAACATGCATAAACCTACTGTTTTATGATGTAGGCCCGAAGGCACACACAATGCTTCACTTACCTGGCTTCGCCGAGAGTTCTTGGTGGTAGGGTATTCCGAGGGCTGGCTCACCTAAAACATAAGCACAGCATTACTAAACTTCATTCTAAACATTAGGAAATCTAAAGGGGCTAGTTCTGGGGTTCTGTTCCTCGCCATTCCCGATTCATCGCTAAACCCCAAATCCCATCCCTCACCCTCTGTACTTCCAAAATGCACACATAGCCATCCACCAGTTATCTAGACACTAAAAACAGCAAGTAATCGAATCAAAACTCACCTTGGTTGGAGGGGAATCGCCTAGGGAAAATCTGTCGAGCTGAGAGGTAAAAAGAGATGAAACAGTGGCGGCTACTCACACTGGACTTTTCCTTAAATACGTTATCCACTATGTAAAAATTCTAATTACCATAATGCCCTCGCCTGATCATTTATTAACCTAATCAATAACTCTCCCCAACCCTTCTATAAAAGTACATCATAAATAGTAAATTAAATTTTTGTTCAATGGAACCGGGTGCTACATATTGAGTCTAGTCGACTCACCCCAAACGACTCCTTATTTTTAAGATTTAATCAAGAGGATATTTAAATTCCGACTTAAGAGTAGACTTGCCAGCCAAATTTCCTATTATATTAATTTTTTTCCTAGATATTTATTTTATTCAAGAGGATAGACGTTGTTGAAAATTGGTAAATTTTTAAATTATTTAATTTTTATCTAGTACATTATTTATTGCACATATATCATTGTATTATCTTAGATGTCACTCATGAACCTGTAATTTAGCTTGGCTTAGGCCTAGCTTTTATTTCTAATATAAGTCTTTCTGCCTAATACATTAATATACTAAGTTTAAAGGCTAGACAACTTTGTCTGGTTTCCGGATTAGGTCGTTACCTGTTCAGTCTCGGTTTCTCTTTAGGCATGACACAATTATTTTGTATAAGAGCCATGCTGACATCTTGAAAAGTGACATCAATAAGATAGATATTGCAGTGATATATAAGAAATCAAAATTATCGTGCCTAAGAATGTAATACAAAGAACAATTGAGTCAATTTGTTATTTAAAAAGCATATGGGGTTGTTTGCTAGAAAATGAGGATATTTCCATATATGTACACGTGTGCTTTAGAGTGATTGGAAAATTTAAGGAGAAACAGTAGGGGTATGTTTCGTAAATTAATAAAAGAGGTGGAATATGAGTTTGAGAACTCTTCTGGATTCGTGTGCGGGGCCTGTATAATTCTGAAGAAAAAAAATTCTTATGATGTAAGTATTAGTCTCTTTTAAAAATTCAACACTAATTTCATTTTATTTGAAATTCTTTAGTCAAGTTAGGACCTTCCGTTAGTGGATATTAATTCAATGATGAATTATACTTGTATCCTTGATTCAAGAAAGTATTGAGGAACGATCTGATTATGTTTTGATTTAGTGTGTTTCAGCTCGAGGGTAAGTTTCTACATAAGTGGTTAAAGATATATGGATCAATTGTTGAAGTCGTTTGGGTGGAGGGACGATTGTAGCAAGAATTTCTTGATCGAAGCTTATTTCTGAACCACTTAGAAAGAGATTGTGAAAAAATTAAAAGTCATTACAATGTTTGCGAAGCCCGAGATTAGTTTTTCCATAATTTTTTTTAAGGTTATAATAGGAAAATTTTACAAATTATTAATGGATGAAAATGTGAGATCGAATGAATTTGAGGCAAATTCAGATGTAATGTAAGATAAAAATATATTGCGAATTTGGATGAGAGAACCACCATTTTTGGAAGAATAACGCCAAGTTATGGAATTTGCATACTATACTGATTGGTTGTATTTGAGAAGCATTGGGAGCTTTGAAATCACATCTTTAGCCATAGAAGATCAGTTTTGCTTCTAAAAATTTGGTTACTTCGTGTAATATTTTTTCAAGCCCAGTTTTAATGAGTGTTGAGCGTGTAAAGAAACTTTTGGCAAGGAACTGTAGGATCGTGATTGTCTAAGGGGGGTGAATTAGAAATTTCATAACTTAATCATTTTTAACAATGCAAATTAGTTTTATATTATCTTTTCTCTTTGTATGCAATTACTAACAAACACATAGAAGTAAGAGTAAGAGAACAATATTGATACCGATATTTTTACGTGGTTCAGTCAATCTTGCCTACGTCCACGCTTCAAGGTTTCCCCCTTGAAGATCATTTTCTTCTCCTCAACGAGATTTTTTGATCGAACTTCACGGACGTCGATCTACTGCCATACAACTTTGAATTGAACTTCACGGGCGTCAACCCACTGCCTTCAAGTTTTACAATGTTGAGAAATATAGAATACAAAGCTACACTCTCTAAAAATAAATAAAATCTCAAGTTTAGGTGTAGAGAGGTGTAGAGAGTCAAAGAGTATTACAAACTTAAGCTCGTGAGAGATTAGAGAAAATTGTTCAAGTTGGCAAAAGTTGTTCTCTCAAGCTTCAATCGTCTATTAATAATACTCGTGTCCGAAATCTGTTTTACATTTGGACGACTCCTTGTTTCCGTACCAAAAAATATGACCGTTAAAGAATTCGTACGTAGAAAACTAGCCGTTGTGGTCTGCAGTCGATATTACTCGCGCGGAAGACTTTTTCAAAATCTTGTTGACTTGGTTTTGGTCGATAATGAATTCGGTAGACTTCAGAATCTGGTCAACTTGAGTTTGGTCGATATTGAAATCGATAGACTTCAGAGTCTGGTCGACTTGGTTTTGGTCGATAATGAATTCGGTAGACTTAAGAATCTGGTCGACTTGATTTTGATAGATATTGAATTCGGTAGACTTCAGACTTCGGTCAAATTTATTGTTGCAGATGTCATTCTTGGTTTTGGTCGTCGATTTCGGTAGACTTCAAACTTCGGTCGACTTTACTTAGTCCAATTTATATATCTGGCGAATGGCTTTCAAATATGCTTTGCTAGCGGTCGATGTTTCTTTTGGCAGATGACTTCTACGTTTGGATAGCATTAATCATGCACCAGTCTCAACAACAATACTTAATCGAAAACGTTAGAAAAACATAATACCCTTTTTAAGGAGGCATTTCCAGTAAAAATTGTTAATCACAAACCATATATTCATTAAGCATTCATCTACTCATTCATTTAAGATAATCAATTTATATCACATGAATTATATCATTAAAAACATAGTTAAACTTAAACACATTTTAAGTTAACAGGAACAACTTAGTCAATGGATGATGACGAAGATGAATAAAAGTTCTTTTAATATGTATAAATATTGGTTTTAATGCTTATGATTGGATAAGAATTTCATTTGATTCATTGATATAAAGTTTAGTTCATTTTTTTTAGCATGATAAGGTTGTTTATAGTGTATGATAAGGATAATGATTGATTAACAAAAAAAAGTCATTACAATGTTTGCGAAGCGCGAGATTAGTTTTTCCATAATTTATTTTAAGGTTATAATAGGAAAATTTTTCAAATTATTAATGGATGAAAATGCGAGATCGAATGAATTTGAGGCAAATTCAGATGTAATGTAAGATAAAAATATATTGCGAATTTGGATGAGAGAACCACCATTTTTGGAAGAATAATGTAAAGTTATGGAATTTGCATATTATATTGATTGGCTGCATTTGAGAAGCATTGGGAGCTTTGAAATCACATATTTAGCCATAGAAGATTAGTTTTGCTTCTAAAAATTTGGTTACTTCGTGTAATATTTTTTCAAGCCTAGTTTTAATGAGTGTTGAGTGTGTAAAGAAACTTTTAGCAAGGAACAACTTAGTCAATGAATGATGACGATGATGAATAAAAGTCTTTTTAATGTGTATAGATATTGGTTTTAATGCTTATGATTGGATAAGAATTTCATTTGATTCATTGATATAAAGTTTAGTTCATTTTTTATATCATGATAAGGTTGTTTGTTAGAGTGTATGATGAGGAAAATTATTGATTAACAAAAAAAAACCTGGTAAGAATGAAAAGGAGATAATAGAGAAGTTCTTTTTAATGTTCACGATTGAATTGGACATTTGGTCATAAACGGTGCGACAACTTTTTCCCAATTTATTGAATAAGTTGGTAGGACATTAGAATTTGGCATACTGTTATTACCACATCATTATTTTTTATTTGGGAGGTAGTGATAGTAAAACTTTGATATTCCTTTATTAACTATTGATATCTAGATGAAAATAGTGAATTAATTCATGATAAAACTGTAATGACCCCAACTCTGTAGGGCCGCCACAAGATTTGACTTGACGTTGACTATGACTTAGACATTTTGGACGTGAAATTTTTTGACTTTTTAAAACTTTAAATCGAAGCCTAAAGTTGTTTTCGGTAAAACGTTGACTCGATTTTTGGGTCGCCCAGTCACTGAGCGCAGTCACCGCCCGCGCAGCGCCTTGCCACCACGCGTACAACGTCTTGCTGTCAGCGCGCGTCGCTCACCAGGGTGCTGTGCACCTGCCGAGTGGCGCGCGCAAGAGGTGCCGATCGATCGGCGCCTCAATGGCCGATCGATCGGTTAGGTTTGGCAGATCGATTGTGCGCGTGTGCCGATTGATCGGCTAACCCTTTGCCCCACACGACGTTCCAGCACCAGGCGCCGATCGATCGCGCCCCATGGCCGATCGATCGGCTGGGCGCTGCGTGCCCCAGCAACACGCGCCTACGCCTACTCCATGCGCACGCCCAGTAGCTGCATCCCACGCCTCCACTTTTCTTCATTTCTCTTGCCTATATTTCACCTCTAAACTTACTTCAACATATCCCCCAACATTTTCAACCCCTCAACACTTTAAAAACCCCAAGAACACGACTCAAAAATGTATGCGAGAGCGTAAAAATTCACGAAAATGAACTGCATGGACGACTCTAAAAATTGAACATGTCCATGCACAACAAAAAAGCCCAAAAAATTTCCAGTTTTATGTCTTTTCAAATCTTAAACTAATATACATCCAAAAGACTTAAAACATATGTCCCTATTCCAAAAAGAGACTTTAAAGCATAACATGAACTTGGGACATCACCCACGGGTCAAAATTCGTCTGACTGCCGCAACCAACCTCGCAAGTTCGTCCCGCCAACCGCACCTACTCATCGGCCCAAGGCTCAGAGTTCTCATCAGTACGATCCGTACCTACGTCATAGAGTTCAACTAATGAGCCTAAAGCTCAGTAAGATCATATAGATGCAAAAGATGCACATGTTATGCATAAACGTTTCAAAACATGAACATGCTTTACATTTACGCTGAAGTGAACATGTGGTATAAGTGAGGCTTATAAGGGAGTGGGAGACATAACGTACATGACGTGGGGTAGTAATTTTGCCTTGTCCCAAGGAAGGATAAAATAACATGTTTGTCCGCAGCAATGACGGTTTTCAACATAAGTCCCAAAAAAGGACAAAACATATGTCAAACCCAGTCCCACATTTAACCGTACTTTACATTTTTATCTTCCTTACTTTGAAACATGTGCATAAAACGTTTTACATGACTTTCTTGAAAAAGTGATGCATGAACATACATTGTGCATAAAACATAATGTAACTAAGAGACAGGTCCTCGAAGCATAAAACAGACAGTTCATAAAGACATTAACATAAAACAAACATTCTTAACCTAAGACGCATTCGACAACCTATCTACCCATTAACAACCCCAAAAAACATAAAAGCCTAGTACCTCTGTGATGTAGACCTTAAGGGCCAAACACATGCATACAAACTTACCTGAGGTCCGTGGAGTTTGCAAACCTTATACGTTTTCCTTGGCGATTCACGAACCTATAACACACATAATCGAACCATCCAAATTACATAGGCACTAACTAATAAACTAAGCAAAACGAATCCACACTCCATTCAAATAGCTTAAGCCTATTTCACATTAGAAAAATTTGATAAACACGAACCAAAAATCGGATTTCACAACCATTCTTGGTCCAATTTTTGAACGGTCGTAACTTCCTCGATTCTTATCCGTTTTCAACGATTCAACATGTTTCGGAAAGCTTATTATGTCTAGATTAACACGGAATTGTCAATTTACAAAAAGCATGTAAGACCCGATTTTATCAAACTAATTATCTATTCTTTTAAATTAATGGATGACTAGGCAAGGGCATAAGGGGTAATTAGAAATTTTTAGTGGATAACCTATTTAAGGAAAGAGGGTTGGGTTTAATGCATTGTAGCCGCCGCCATTTCATACTTTTCCTCTCTGGGTTTTCAGCTCGAGTAGCAGAGCTCTCTAGGCGATTTTCCTTGCTCGATTCTCTTTCAACCTAAGTAAGTTTTCCTCATTCTTTTGCGTTTTAGCAGTTAGATAACCAAGGGAGTACAATGTGAGGATTTCAAGGATGTTGTTGATGAGAGTAGGTTCGGGTTCTTGGGGAATAAATGGGAATGTGCAAGCAGTAGAGTTCCAAACTGGTTTCCTTGTTCTTTTGGTTAATTTTTGTAAAGTTTAGCGAAGGTTTGATTGATGTTCTGTTATGAACTTAGGTGAGCGAGCTTCTAAGGTAGCTTACAGCCGAGCGATTTCCAGGAGACCAGGTAAGTAAAGTTTGCTTGTGCCTTCGGGCCTACATCACAAAACAGTAGGATTATGTGTGTTTGAATGTTTGTATGTCATGCATCATATTTTGAAAATTTATTCGAAAATGAATTTACATGAAATGACATGGTAAGGAATGAACAGACTGTAACAGTTGTTAAGGGAACTAATCTGCCCCTTAACCAAGAGAGAGGATGTATGACTTTGGGGGAAATGATCCAAACCCCAATTTCACAGAGAGATCAGATCAGTTTGTTAAGGAAACTAATCCGCCCCTTAATCAAGAGAGAGGATGTATGACTTTGGGAGAAGTGATCCAACTCCCAATTTCACAGGGGGATCAGATCAGAAACGATGCATATGCAACTGAGATGAGAAAGTAGAAACTGCATATTTAGGAATTTATGTTTCAACATTACATTTCATTATTGCTTTACTTACTTAGCATTAGGCTAATAGATGAGTTTTGTTATGTAGGTGAACAAGTGTCAACAGGTGTGTTCACTGAGTTTGCTGAGGACTAGTCTGGTTGGAGGAGTGCATCTATGTAACAATCTGGCAACTGATGGGGCGGTTTAACTGGTGTCAGTGGATGAGAAGGTTTAGTGAACTATGATTCAATTTAAGTATGTTGTGAGTTCTATGACAATGGTAGTTTTGATGTTTGAATTCAATTTGAGACTTTTATGATAATGATACTCTGTTGGATTTAATAGTGGTGTTTACTAAAGTTTGGAGTAATACACGGATTTAAATAGTTTTGAACGATTTTTTTTTAGTAAAATGCTCAAATTCTTTTGGTAGTCAGAGCTTTCTTTGTGTAGGGAGAAAATGCTCGATGAGCTGCTATATAAAGTTGTTGTTCTGTTGACTATCGGATGATGTCTTCATTAAAAGCCATCGGATGATGTCTTCAGTAAAAGCCATCAGATGATGTCTTCAGTAAAGTCATCGGATGATATCTTCAGTGGAAGCCATCGGAAGATGTAAGTAGAAAATTTGTCATTTTGTAACCGGATGATGTCGAGTAATTTATCCATCGGATGATGAAGGTAAAAGTCTTTTGTCGTTTTGTAACCGGATGATGTCGAGTATTTTATCTACCGGAAGATGTGAGTAAGTATAGTTATCGTTTTGTGATCGGCAGAGGCGGAATGGAAGATTCATCCGGCTGACGTCATCGGTAGATGCGAGTAGCAAAAACTTGTCGTTTTGCGATCGGCTGAAGTTGGAAGAGTGATTCTTCCGGCTGACGTCATCAGTTGAAGTCTTCAGTTTATTTCCTTTTTGTTGACCTTGTCTAGCGGCAGATGCGTTTGACTTTTACAATTTTCACGTTTCCACGCTTAAGTCTTGGTCGAACTAATTCCTACTATTTCAATTGATATTTCCAAATATTGATTTACAACCCCGTTTAATCTCTGCTTGTTTTCAAATGATTTTCCGCTGTGAATTTTAACGTTGCGGTTTCAGTGAACATCGAGTTTTGACTTTCAAGTGAAATTTTAAGTTTGGTCAAAAATTTCCTAGTTATGTTCGGGTTTATGAGTAACGAACTGAGTTTAGAAAACTCGGAACGTTACAGTATGGTATCAGAGACATTCAGTTAAACTGTTCAAAAGATTACTCATCAGTGCCAATCGTCGCATGGGAGTACTCCAACAACTGTAAGTGTTCATGTTAACCTTAGTTATTAGATGTTTATGAAAGTAGTTAACCCTATGCAGGAATTTAGTATAATGGCCAGACGCCCAGGGAAACCTAGAGTGCCAAGGGAAATGCCAAATTTGAGAGGTGAGGAGGAGCCTAGTGTGATTAGGCAGCTGACAGAATTGGTGCGTCAGCAGTCTGACCAGTTAGGAGTGCTGTTAAACCGAGAGGTGCAGGGAAGTGCCAACTCGAGTTCTAGCAATGAACAATCTGGAGATAGATTTCGGAGACTAAGACCACCCACGTTTGATGGACAGTCATCTGATCCGGTTATTGCTGAAGGGTGGCTTAAGAAGATTGAAAGTATGTTTAGGTGCGCCAACATTGGAGAAGGAGACAAGGTCACGTTGGCAACATTTCACTTGGCTGGTGAAGCTTAACTCTGGTGGGAAACAATAAAGACCACCACTGATGTCTTGGCGATGCCTTGGTCGCAATTCAAAGACATTTTCTACGAGAAGTATTTCAACAGTACTGTCCAAACTGCAAAGAAGTTGGAATTTCTGAACTTGAAGCAGACAGGGTCTGTGGCCGAGTACAGTAGGCAGTTTGAGTCCCTTTCCAGGTTTGCTAGACATTTTTCTCACAGGGATGAGGATAAGGTGTTCAAATTTGTGCATGGACTGAAGCCATAAATTTACCGAGGAGTTAAATTTTGTGGTATTAAAGGCTTGTCATTTAGTGAAGTTGTGTCTACTGCTCTGGAAGTGGAAGAAGCTGAAAGGAAGTGTCAAGCCCCGGCCCAGCCCAGTCATTCCTGGGGCACTGGCACCGAACCCAGCCCAAGCCCGTACACTTGGCCCTGGATCCCCAGCCCAAGCCCGTACACTTGGCCCTGGGAAGCCCAACTCACAGAACTTCCCTCTCCCTGCAGAGGATTTTTGCCTTCCTCCCCACTCGAACCCAAGACCTCGCCTTTTATTGTCAAGCCCCGGCCCAGCCCAGTCATTCCTGGGGCACTGGCACCGAACCCAGTCCAAGCCCGTACACTTGGCCCTGGATCCCCAGCCCAAGCCCGTACACTTGGCCCTGGGAAGCCCAACTCACAGAACTTCCCTCTCCCTGCAGAGGATTTTTGCCTTCCTCCCCACTCGAACCCAAGACCTCAGGGTAAGTACCTGGGCTACAAGTGAGGAGTACCACTGAGCTGGAACGACCCCTCATCCCAGCAAGATATTGTCCGCTCCGGGGATTGGGCCGCAGCCCAATATCCTCCCCTCACGGCTTTGTTTGGCGAGAGCACTTCCCGGAAGGTCACCCAACCTGGAATTACTCTCGCCGAAGCCCTCTTAACTTCGGAGTTCTTATGGGATCCGTCGTCGATTGAGCTCCAAAACGCGTCTTGCTATTTAGGGAGGGATCACTTACATATGTTTCATTTCCACATACTTCCCCAAGCGCTGTGGGATTGTGACGACCCCCTCTTTACGACCTGTCACCTTCCGGTTCGCCCGCGCGGACGTACCGCCATCCGGGTTCCGGTTCGTGCAGCCATCGTACCATACTTTCAGATCCGGGTCATCACAGGAAGTGTGCTGGACCAAAAGAGGTCCACAAATGTTGGTCCAGCCACACCATCAAAGGGGAATGAAGAGGCATAGTGAAGGCCAGAGTAGCCAAGGAACATGAGGGAAGGTACAGAATGTCAGGAAATTTCCCCAGTGTCTCAAGTGCTTGAAGTACCACCTGGGCGAGTGTAGATTGGGCTTTGGGAAGTGTTTCAACTGTGAGGAGGTTGGACACACGATCAAATAGTGTCTGTAGCCTAGAATCACCAGATGCTACAATTGTAACAAGATCGGCCATATTAGCAGAGACTGCCCAGCTCCTAAGAGTGGCCCTGCTATGGTTAAACCGAGGATATTCTCCATGATGGAGTCGGGCGATGATGAATAGTCTGCTGTTGTGTCAGGTACTATACTGGTCAACTCTTTACCCGCTTTTACATTGATAGATTCTGGTGCAACACATTCATTCATAGCATCTGCATTTGCTGATAAGTTAGATGTAAAGCTTACCCCTACTAAGCATGTGTTTAATGTTGCATTACCCTCGGGTGAACGCATGCACTCTAACCGAGTGATGCTTGATAGTGCTGTATTTGTAGGAAACATGAACCTACCTGCTAACCTCATTATTATGGATATAATGGGATTTGATGTAATCCTAGGAATGGATTGGTTGTTTAAGCATTATGCCACAATTGATTGTAGGACTGGAGTAGTTAGTTTTCAACCCCCTGGCGGTTTGAAACACACCTTCCAAGCTCTAAAGAAGAGTAAGGAAATGTCTGTTATGACCTCTATAAATTGTGGACCCTCACCATGCAGAGAGTACTTATGCTTCTTGGCCAGTGTTTTAGATACACAACTAGTAGGAAAAACAACTCCCCAAAATGTCTTAGTTATCCAAGATTTCCGAGAAGTATTCCTAGATGACCTTCCTGGTTTGCCGCCAGATAGGGAAATTGAATTCGTTGTAGATGTTTATCCCGGCACTGAGCCTGTGTCTAAGAATCCCTATAGATTAGCACCTATGGAGCATAAAGAATTAAAGAAACAGTTGGAGGAATTATTGGATAAGGGGTTCATACGCCCTAGCTTTTCACCGTGGGGTGCACCTGTTCTCTTTGTCAAAAAGAAAGATGGATCAATGCGTATGTGCATTGATTATAGGGAATTCAATAAGTTAACTGTCAAGAACAAGTATCCATTACCGAGGATTGATGACCTATTTGACCAACTTCGTGGTGCACGAGTTTTCTCTAAGATTGATTTGAGGTCAGGTTACTACCAACTAAAAGTCAAAACCGAAGATATTCCAAAGACTGCCTTTCGCACAAGGTATGGACACTATGAGTTTCTAGTTATTTCCTTTGGATTGACAAATGCACCGGCAGCCTTCATGGATCTTATGCATAGAGTGTTTCACGAGTATTTAGACAAGTTTGTTATTGTGTTTATAGATGATATTTTAATCTATTCACGTTCTAGTGAAGAACATGCAGAACATTTGAACTTAGTATTAGAGGTGCTAAGGCAGCACCAACTCTATGCCAAGTTTTCCAAATGTGAGTTTTGGCTGGACAAAGTTCACTTCCTTGGTCATGTGATCTCTGGTGATGGAATATCTGTCGATCCAGCTAAGGTTCAAGCAGTTAAAGAGTGGCCCCAACCGAAGAATGCTGCAGATATTCAGAGTTTCCTTGGACTTACAGGATATTACAGGAAGTTTATTGAAGGATTCTCAAAGATTGCAACACCCCTCACTCGGTTAACTAGGAAAAATATGAAGTATGTGTGGACTGAGGATTGTGAGCATAGTTTTCAGACCTTGAAACAGAAACTGACCAATGCTCCAATTTTGACCATTCCCGTTGATGATGGTAAATTTAGCATTTACTGTGATGCATCCAAGATTGGACTTGGCTGTGTCTTGTTGCAAGAGGGAAAGGTAATAGCTTATGCCTCTAGGCAGTTGAAAACACATGAGAAGAATTACCCTACACATGACTTGGAATTAGCTGCAGTTGTATTCGCACTTAAGATTTGGAGGCACTACCTGTATGGACAGACTTGTGATATATTCTCGGACCATAAAAGTCTGAAATATATCTTTACACAGAAGGAATTAAACATGAGGCAACGTCGATGGTTGGAATTTGTAAAGGATTATGATTTTGAGATTAAATATCATCCCAGCAAAGCAAATGTTGTGGCAGATGCCTTGAGTAGAGTGACAACTTCAGCCTCAACCTTGATTCTTGACGTACCATTAGCCTTAGAGTCTGAATTCCAGAGGTTTAATCTCGAAGCAGTATCCAGTGTATCAGCTATACTCTCAGCCATAACCTTAAAGCCTACTATTTTGGAGAAAATAAAGGAAGCTCAGACGAATGATGACGAGTGTAACAAGTACAAGTTAAGCGTAGAATCTACGGACAGAACAGATTTTAACTATTCTGCTGATGGAATCCTTAAGTTTAGAAATAGATGGTTTGTCCCTGCCGTTAAAGGACTTCGTGATGAGATTCTTTTTGAAGCACATTCTTCCAGGTTCTCTGTTCACCCTGGGAGTACAAAGATGTACAAGGATCTTAAACAGCATTATTGGTGGCAAGGTATGAAACGAAGTATGGCAGAATATGTAGGATCATGTTTGTGTTGTCAGCATGTTAAAGCTGACCTTGTCTAGTGGCAGATGCGTTTGACTTTTACAATTTTCACGTTTCCACGCTTAAGTCTTGGTCGAACCAATTCCTACTATTTCAATTGATATTTCCAAATATTGATTTACAACCCCGTTTAATCTCTGCTTGTTTTCAAATGATTTTCTGCTGTGAATTTTAACGTTGTAGTGTCAGTGAACATCGAGTTTTGACTTTCAAGTGAAATTTTAAGTTTGGTCCAAAATTTCCTAGTTATGTTCGGGTTTATGAGTAACGAACTGAGTTTAGAAAACTCGGAGCGTTACAAAGCAAACCAGAAATGATAGCAGATTTCCAAATTCGTAGGTTGCCCTATTTAATGCCGATTTTTAAACTGAAATTTTGTTTTTCATCAAACGTGCTTCGTTTCTCCTTAGTTTATCCATTCAAACCCTTAAATAACATTCTAACATGCTTTAGTATAAATTCGACAAATTTCTAAGACCCTAACCCTAAAAATCTATAACAAAATCAATGTTTAACTAGCCTAAACTCATTAACTAACGTAGAGGCTTACCTTTTATGAAGAGAATGGAAGAAATTGAGGAGAGGAGTTTTGTTTGTCGTCAGCGTGAAGAACACCCTAGTTCGCGTCGCCTGGAGAAGGAGAAATGCAGAGAGAGATGAGAGGAAGTGGAGAAAAAAAGAAAAGGGGAGGGGAGAGGGGAGGGGGGAGGGGGGAGGGGGGGGGGGGGAAGAGGTCATGTGGGAAGGAGGGAGGGTGGGAGTGAGAAAGAGAGAGATAGCTTCTTGAAGAAGCCTCGTGAATTGATTCGGATTCCTGCTTAAAATCTCGTACGTTTTAACTCCCTCTTTTCGCTTTATTTTTCTTAAACTCTTAAATTCTCGGCGTCCAAATTCCAATAAAATGTATATTTAATTTATAGCGAATTTATTTCGTACAACGGATTTTAGGGACAATTACATGAAAAAAAATGTCAGGTATTACATTCCACCCACCTTAACAGAATTTTGTCCCCAAAATTTTCCTAGACAAAATTTGCCCACCATATCCTATTGCCTTTCCCAAGTGGCTTCCTCCACATTATGATTACGCCATGGAACCTTTACTAGTGGAATCTCCTTGTTACGTAGCATTTTGATTGTAGACTCCAGAATTCTCACTATTCTTTCCTCATACGTCAGCGTCGGTTGGATCTTTATGTTCACTGGTTCTACAGTGTGAGTAGGGTCACACACACATTTTCTCTGCATGGATACGTGAAAGACGTTGACATAACACTTTTCATTGCCTCATACTCTAACTTCCTTCGAAAAGTGTATGTTTTAAATTCTTAGTCCTTTGACGTCCTTGCATTGAATTTCATTCCTCCCTCTACGATCATTTTATATTCCTCGAGTCTATACCATTCATCTACTCCCACTTTAAATTCCTCTTTAAAGATTTGGATTTAATCTTGATAAACAATACCTATAATCTTAGCAGTTCGATAATCGAGGTAAATCTCTATAATTCCCCAAACTAAAATTTCTAAATCCACGTACTCCTATTTCTGGTATCGTAACTACGTTTACTACTTTCAAATTTAACTAATTGGATCATTAACCATATATAGAGCGCCATCCGATTTCTTATATATCCAAATCAAATAACTCAACTACAACCTAATTCTTTCTAAGTCTTTCAATCAAATTCCAACACAATTTATTTAGTTTCCAAAGTTAGTTATCCTTAAGGCAATATGCCTACTCGCTTAGAATTTTCAAAGTTTCCTAGTTTGTACACACTAGTTACTTAGGAAGTAAATTTCTTATCTCAAATCCTCCGTTTGATCTACTTAACCCTTTCACCATTCGTATCATAAGCCTGTCTAAAATCTAAAATTATAATCTAGCTGCTCATTTTCTGGGAACATAAGCTCTTCCAAAATTTATCTCTTTTTATCCCTATCTTACATTTCATAATTCATATTCTCATGCACATGAACTAAGAATCCAACATTCATGTCTCCTCAAGACGGTATTTGGTCATACTTTCCATGGTATGAACTTTCTATCTAAGCTAACCTCTGCATTTCTTGATCAACGATTTTTTTTTTTCTTAACTACATCCTTAGATAATTATTGTACCTACGCATCTTAACATCGTATGGATTAATGATTGCCTCAAAATTAAACAGTTCTCAAGTTGTACTTTATATCTCACGCTTAAGTTCGTCAACTTGGTCCATAGTCATAATGTACTACACCCCAAATTCTACGTTTACTCTCGTAATAATTTGACATCATTTATCCCACCAACAAAATCCTAAATCACATGCTCCCATGGGGTAGTCCAGCGATTTCAATAACTGTTCAATCACGGTTAGGCGTTCCATTCCGATTGCGTAAATTTTTCTTCTCCAAAGTCTATAAACGCTCCCCATTGGCTAGAATTTATTCAAATTCTAAATTCTCTATTCCGATTATCCTTAAGGGTTTCATAATTGCTCGTCCCAATGCCACTTCCATTGATTTTCCTGTCTCTAGTCACTTCGATGTGTCTCCATCGCGAAGAACTTAACACTTCACCTACTTACTAGTCACTCTCAATGCCACTGAACTTTTCCTTTATTAAGTTATCTTTCAATGTGATACTCATTTCCTAGAGCCATAGTTAATATGAATATCTATCTAATTTATCACTTTAAGTCGATCAGCTACAACATTCATCTTTAATAATCTACCAAATAATTCAATCCTTTTCTTTTTCCAGAATTAGGCTTTATAGTTTCTCTCTTTACCAAAATTATATTTTGTTGTTCATAGATCCCTTGCTCTCAATCAAACCCATTATACTATCAACCTTCAAAATTATCCAATCTCTCTTTAATGCTATAGTTCCTTGATCGCACGTCATTCAAACCCTGAGCTTCCCCATCCGACTCTTCCAAATAAATCTACGCTAAGTACATAGGTTGAGAAGCTCTTCCAAAATTTCTCAACTTTATTACTCTTATATTGTCAAGTCATCTCCCACATAACCAAATACTTGTTAACCAGTAGCTAGCATAAAGTCTTGGAATTCCGAGTTAAATCTTATGGCATACCGCCAAATCTAAATTTTTCTCAACTTACACCATCCTCTTATTGAGTTGCTTAGTTCATTTGTCTATTGGTAAATAAATCATTCCCCTAATTCCCTTATCTTTAATGCAGCTACTCGTGTCCGAGGAATCCTTAAAGCTTTTTCTTAGACTTACCAATCGATCCTTATCCTTTTTGCTTATTCAGCCATGCCGCAGACATTGTCTTTGTCCTCTGACGAAGGTTCATCTAATAACCCTTCTTACTCACATCTTTATGTTACAAAATTTATCTCCCCGTCCTAATATTCTCTAAGCTCTCTATCCTCAAGTCTACTTCTATCTATTATACGAGTATCATCTTAACTACACCTCTATTCTAATGTTCTTTATTTTGTTAACTTCTACTATAAAATTATAATTGATTTTTCTGCTGGTTGTTCGGTACCATCGGGTGCGCTGCGAGCCATAACTTCCGATGCAACCCTTGTAGGGCCTCTCTTCCATCTTGGGTAGTTATAGGTGATATGTTCTTCTTCGTTACATTTAAAACATCAACCCGAACCAACTTTACACTTACCGTAATGATTCTTCTTACACCATGGGCATTGATGATTATGCAGAGGCCCTTGTACGTGCTTCAGTCGACCTCGTTCAATTTCTTTCTTGTTGATCCTTTTTACTCCTCTCATTAGTTGTTGTCTTTCTTCTACTTGGTGTGGTTGAAATCCCCTGAGGAACCTCTCGATGGACTCCCTTTTATTTTTATTCTTTAGTTCTATTTCTTCTACCTCAAATGCTTTGACAACCACTTCCATATATGAGATGTCCTGAACTCAAGATATCTTCATGCCTCTATAAATTTCTTCCTTTAATCCTTGCACAAAATGATAGGTTTTACTTTCATTCCCCCTCACTAAATGGCTGACAAAACGGGTTAGCGCTTCAAACTCTCTAACATAGTCTGCTACCAAACCTGTTTGTCGAAGCTAGGTAAATTCTGATATCTTATTTGCCCACACAGTATTGTAGAATTATTC
Source organism: Begonia masoniana (assembly GCA_022432975.1). Lineage (NCBI taxonomy): Eukaryota > Viridiplantae > Streptophyta > Magnoliopsida > Cucurbitales > Begoniaceae > Begonia > Begonia masoniana. The sequence continues at coordinate 34,079,937 of CM039504.1, read as the reverse complement.
TTCACAAAACAATTTCTTGAATGGTCCCCACAATATTTCCCCCACGTTAGTCGTGGTCTGGACGGTCTCCCACCAAAGTTTTGCGTCACACTCGAGATGCAACGCAGCATAAGAGACCTTCTCTACGTCCTTCACGTTAGCAAGGTCAAACAAATCTTCCATCATTCGAATCCACTCCTCAGCATGGACCGGATCCGTAAGTCATCCAACAAATGTTGGAGGTCAGAATCATCTAAAATTTTCACCACTATGGTCCCCTGAAGTACTCGAGCTCAAATTCCCAAAATCTCTCCTGATCATGAACATTTCAAATTGCCGAGATTGACGAGCAACAAGCTCTGTCAATTGCCGGATACTAAAATCCCTCTCGTTAGCTTCTCTGAATCATCCTCTCACCATTCTAAGAAAATCCTATACATAAAAATAAACTCAATTTAATAAACTAAAACTTGTATGGAAACATAAACACTTACAGTTGATGAAGCGATCTCACGTGGCAGATTGCGCAATTAGACAGTCTACAGAACCACTTTTAAAACCTGGGTGCTCTGATACCACTAATTTGTAATGACCCCATACCCGTAGGGCCGCCACGGGACTTGACTTGACGTTGACTATGACTTAGACATTTTGGACGTGAAGTTTTTTGACTTTTTAAAGCTTTAAATCGAAGTCTAAAGTCATTTTTGGAAAAACGATGAATCAGTTTTTGGGTCGTTTAAAATCATTTGAAATACGTGAGAAAACGTTTGAAAAATACGTTTGGGAAGTGTCGCGAAACGTCGGATTAAAATTTGTTTAAAAATCAAATTTTAGAAAAAAAAAACATGTTTGGGTCACATGGCTTGCGGCGCGAGAGTCGCCCAGTCACTGCGCGCACTGCGCGCGCAGCGCCTTGCTGTCAGCGCACGTGCGTGCTGTGCGCGTCGCTCACCTGGGCGGCACGCACCTATCAGGCGGCGCGTGCAAGAGGAGCCGATCGATCGGTGCCCCAATGGCCGATCGATCGGTTGGGTTTGGCAGATCTATTGTGCGCACGCCGACCGATCGGCTAACCCTCTGCCCCGCACCACGTTACTACTCCACGCGCGCTCGCCCAGCAACTGCATCCCGTGACTCCTTCCTTACCTTTCACCTTTTCTCTCCTTTTCTTCATTTCTCTTACCTTCATTTCACCTCTAAACTTACTTCAACATATCCCCCAACATTTTCAACCCCTCGACACTTTAAATCCCCGAGAAAATGACTCGTAAATGTATGAGAGACGGTAAAAATTCACGAAAATGAACTGCATGAACGACTCTAAAAACCGAACATTTCCATGCACAACCAAAATGCCTGAAACAGTTCCACTATTATTTCTTTTCAAATCTTAAACTAACTATACATCTAAAAGACTTAAAACATATGTCCCTATACCAAAAAGAGACTTTAAAGCATAACTTGAACTCGGGACATCACCCACGAGTGAAAATTTGTCTGACTGCCACAACAAACCCCGCAAGCTTGTCCCACCAACCGTACCTACTCATCGGCGTGAGGCTCAAAGTCCTCATCCAGACGATCCATATTTACATCATAGAGTTCAACTAATGAGCCTAAAGCTCAGTAAGATCATATAGATGCAAACGATGCACGTGTTATGCATGAACGTTTCAAAACATGAACATACTTTGCATTTACGTTGAAGTGAACATGTGGTATAAGTAGGGCTTATAAGGGAGTGGGAGACATAACGTACATGACGTGGGTTAGTAATTTTGCCTTATCCCATGAAGGGATAAAATAACATGTTTTTCCGCGGCGATGACGGTTTTTAACATAAATCCTAGAGAAGGACAAAACATATGTCAAATCACGTCCCACACTTAACCGTACTTTACATTTTTATCTTTCTTACTTTAAAACATGTGCATAAAATGATTTGCATGACTTTCTTGAAAAATGTGATAGATGAACATACATTGTGCATAAAACATAACGTAACTAAGAGACAGGTCCTTGAAGCATAAAATAGATAGTTCATAAAGACATTAACATAAAACAAACATTTTTAACCTAAGACGCATTCAACAACCTATCTACCCATCAACAACCACGAAAAACATAAAAGCCTAGTACCTCTGTGATGTAGACCTTAAGGGTCAAACACATGCATACAAACTTACCTGAGGTCAGTGGAGTTTGCAAACCTTGAACATTTTCCTCGGTGATTCACGAACCTATAACACACACAATCGAACCAGTATCCACATTACATAGGCACTGACTAATAAAATAAGCAAAACGAATCCACACTCCATTTAAGTAGCTTAAACCTATTTCACATTAGGAAATTTTGATAAACACAAACCGAAAATCAGATTTCACAACCGTTCTTGGTCTTATTTTTGAACGGTCGTAACTTCTTCGATTCTTATTCATTTTTGACGATTCAATATGTTTCGGAAAGCTTATTACTTTTAGATTAACATGAAGTTGTCAATTTATAAAAAGGAAATTGGAAATGATAGTAGAATTCCAACTTCATAGGTTGCCTTATTTAATGTCGATTTTCAAACCGAAATTCTATTTTTCATCAAACGTGCTTCGTTTCTCCTTAGTTTATCCATTCAAACCCTTAAATAACATTCTAATATGCTTTAGCATAAATTCGACAAATTTATAAAATCCTAACCCTAAAAATCTCCAATGAAATTTATGTTTAACTAGCCTAAACTCATTAACTAACGTAGAGGCTTATCTTTTAAAAGGAGAATGGAAGAAACGGAGGGGAGGAGGTGTTTCATTTGTCATTGGCGTGAAGAACGCCATGGTTCACGTCCCCTAAAGAAGGAGAAATGCAGAGAGAGAGGAGAGGAAGTGGAGAAAAAAAGAAAAGGGGAGGGGGGGGGGGGAAGAGGTCACGTGGGTGGGAGGGAGGGAGGGATAGAGAGAGAGAGAGAGAGAGAGAGAGAGAGAGAGATAGCTTCTTGAAGAAGCCTCGTGAATTGATTCGGATTCCCACTTAAAATCTCGTACGTTTTAACTCCCCCTTTTTGCTCTATTTTTCTTAAACTCTTAAATTCTCGGCGTCCAAATTCCAATAAAATGTACATTGAATTTATATCTAATTTATTTCGTACAATGGATTTTAGGGACAATTACATGACCGAAAATGTTGGGTGTTACAAAAACACTCTTCACCATGTGCAACATGGCTAGAGGTTGATTGTATCTTCTTTTTTTGTGCGATCTTGTGCGGTTTCCAAGTTTTCCTTAGGGCAAGTCTAGCCAACTAGAGAGAAACCAACTATGGTGGTGGTATAATTCTTATGGATGGCGTGAAAAAGTAAAAAGTAACAACCATGGTGGTTTGGAGAATGGAAAGGAAGTAAAACTACCAAATGATGACAACCGAACATCACGACAATCTTATGGCTTTTCTACTCTTATGTGCCCTTAAAGGACAACATTATTAGTTGGTGTGTTTTCATTCAAGGAATCATCCTCTTCATTAACAAGTGTGGCACAAAATATCCAATATTTGAAAGCTTACTAGTCAATTTGAAAACAACACAACCGGTATTACTTTCTTCCTCTATTGTTTCTTTAATACTAGCATGAGAAAAGTATACTTTATATTGCATGCATATTTGAGAAATTTCAAGAATGAGGATAAACTTTATATTATAAAACTGTGGCAACACTGAAATAGTTTCTTAAAATTTATTTTGCTCTTGCGTGGATTGAATCTACAAGGCCACTTACAGAGGGAGAAGCTGTCCAACAATCTGGTCAAGAGAAACTATATTGACTGTAATATCATCGTCACAAGTCTGACCAAATTCTCAGCCAAGAAGTGTAATCCATTTATTTGACACCTTCCACCTTATCCATCATATCTTCTGATTCACAATGCTATTGATTGCAATATTTGGTGGAGTTTTCCTTCACTTCCATAGTAGAAGATGTCTAAATTTCAGTGCCAAAATCCAAGTATTGATCCTTTTTTGGTTCTAAGAATTTGTTGCTCTTCTCGGCCAAATCCAAAGCTGAGGCAACTTTGAATAAAAAAAGCTCACCCCTATTTTGAAGTATGTTAGGTGACCAGGCCCCGTCAGGGTTTTAAAAGGTGTCGATTTGCCAAAATAATTTTTGAAAACTATATGCAATGCAAGCAATATAGTATAAAAACTCCTACCTCAATGGTGCCCACAACCTTACCGACTAGCTGATGGACACTAACGGTAACAGGTACCAAGAACAAAGCTTCAGATTCCAAGATGACGAAATAGGGACACTGACGGAACCTATAACAAACATGACATTAAAATCCTAAATCAAAACATGAGAGATATCATTAGAGGAGTCCTAAACGGGAACTAGGAACTCACATGAAAAGAGTTGACAATCAGACTCAAATACAAATTAGTGTGAGGTGCAAAATGCACTGCACGGGTCAATCGCTTCTAGCAAGGATCAACCCTTCATACGTGCCAGACATAACAAGGGTCGACGCTTCAGCGTAGGGTCAACCCTTGCCTACCAAATTGAATAGGGGTTGATCATACCGGCCGACCTTTGAGGGTAAGGGTCAACACTTTCGAGCAAGGGTCGACCTTTGAAACTCTCGGGTACTGCAGGGCTTGACTTGATGTGCCACGTAATCCTTCAATTTAAAATCAAGCTTGGAGATTTTCTATCAATATTTTTAGTGTTCATTTTATAGGTAATCATAGAGGAAAGTACATCCACTACATCCAGCCTACTTCCAATTAACTAATGAAATTCCTCATTAAGAAGCGTAGGTGGACAAACAAGTGCGAATTTAGAAGACTTATTGGACTTTCAAAAATTGCCTACAACCTGACCTTCAAAGCGCTTTTGGCATATTTGATAGTCTACATAATCTTATATCAAAGAGTATTCTTCATGAAGATTGTAGCCGACTTCTCTAGCTTTCTAAAATGGAGACTTGCATTAAACACGAAGGTGATTCACTTTGTCAAAAGGGCCTAAAATTGAGAAGCTTGATTCTACTTTGAAAACCAATCAGATCAATTTGAAAATAAAGACAGCCAACAAAAGGAGAAGCCTCAAGAAAGGCTTGACACGGATCAATGACGTGGATGGATGATCAAAGGCATGCATAGAGAGAGAGATAAAGGCATGCTTAGATTAGGGGTTTTTATTTGCCTTTCATTTGAATAAGGAAATATTTTAATGTTTCAACAATTAAATTTTGGTTTTTAATTGCTTTACTGTAGCAACTGGTAATGTCCACCTTAATTAATAACCACTTTTAGTAACCTTTATTCCTAGTGAAATTAAGTGTCTATGATTAGTTGTTTAAATAGGTTAAGCCTTGGTTGCTATGGGCAATGACGTAATTTGAAATAATTAATGTAATAAAAGGGGTCAGCTAAGGGTTTTAGCCGCCACTGTTTTATTACCTCTTTCGACATTCAGCAGCTCAGCAGACTCCCTCTCGGCGATTTTCCTGTCAGATTCTTTGTCTATCTAGGTGAGTTTTCCCTCAGTTTCCTTCTTGCTGATGATTCATAATGAAAGCAGAATATACATTAGAAGATCTGTTTGCGGTAGAATGAGTGTATCGAGAATGCTGTATGTGCGAGCTAGTTCGGGTTTTGTGGTGAATCGGAAATGCACGATGAACTGAGCTCCCGAACTAGTTTCCTTAGATTTCTGAATAGCAGAAATGAAATTTAGAGAAAATCTAATTAACACCCTGTCTATGGTTTTAGGTTTGAGTAGCTCTCGAGGTAGCCTTTTTCTAAACAATCTCCAGGAGACCAGGTAAGTAAAGTATGCTTGTGCCTTTGGGCCTACATCACAAAACAGTAGGATTGTGTATGCTTAAATGTGTTTGTATGTCATGCATCATATTTTGAAAGTATGCAAAAATGAATTTACATGAAATGGCATGGTAAGGAATGAACAGACTGTAACAGTTGTTAAGGGAACTAATCCGCCCCTTAATCAAGAGAGAGGATGTATGACTTTGGGGGAATTGATCCAAATCCCAATTTCACAGGGGGATTTGAATAGTTGTTAAGGGAACTAATCCGCCCCTTAATCAAGAGAGAGGATGTATGACTTTGGGAGAAGTGATCCAACTCCCAATTTCACAGGGGGATCAGATCAGAAACGAATGCATATGCAACTGAGATGAGAAAGTAGAAACTGCATGTTTAGGAATTTATGTTTCAGCACTTCATTTCATTACTGCTTTACTTACTTAGCATTAGGCTAATAGATGAGTTTTGTGATGTAGGTGAAGAAGTGATAGCAGGTGTGTTCTCTGAGTTTGCTGAGAACTAGGCAGGTTGGAGGGGTGCATTCATGCACTGATCTGGCAACTGATGGGGCGGTTTAACTGGTGTCAGTAGATGAGAAGGTTTAGTGAACCATGATTCAATTTAAGTATGTTGAGAGTTTTTGTGACAGTGGGAGTTTTAATGTCGTGAATACATTTTAGACCTTTCTGATAATGATACTCTGTTGGTTTTAATAGTGTTTTTACCAAATCTTGGAGTAATGCATGGATTTAAGTAGTTTTGAATGATTTTTAGTATAAGACTCAAGTTCTTCTGGTAGTCGGAGTTTTCTTTGTTTAGAGTGAAATTGTTGCTATGCTGTTTTGTTGTGTATTTTTGATCTATCAGTAGATGATGTCTATCGGCAGATGACGAGTATTTTTGGTCTATCGGTGGATTTATTCCATCGGTAGAAGTCGAGAGTTTTGTCTATCGGTTGATGTAGTCCATCGGTGGATGTGAGTATAAAAATTTGTCGTTTTGTGACCGGGTGATGTCTAGTATTATATCTATTGGATGATGTAGACAGTAGATTTGTCGTTTTGTAATTGGAAGATGTAGGAAGAAATTTGTCATTTTGTGATCGGTAGATGTTATTTGAGGATTTTGTCATCTAGTGACCGGATGACGCAACTTGTTCTATCGGTAGATGTGTGCAGCTGACGCGTCGGCGGCAGATGTGAGTAGATGACGTGTGAAGTCGACGTGTCGATTCTGTCTCTGCTTTCACCGCTGAGACTTTTGTCTCTACTTCTACCGCTGGCACTGTTTGGCGGTAGAAACCTTCTATTTTTGTTTCTGCCTCTACCATTGACTTTGTTCAGCGGAAGACGCATTTGACTTTTTACGAACTTTAAGTATTTCACGCTCAAGCCTTCATTTCTTTTGACTGAATTATTTCTTAATATTAAAGCTGATTATTCAAACGTTGTTTTATAGTTTTTCTCAACTCTGTTCTGCTCAAATGATTTTTCTGCTGCAAACTTTCAATGTTTACCTTGTAAAGTGTCAAATTTTGTCCACTAAGTGAAGTTTTAGAATTTTCTCAAAAATCCTATAGTTTGGTTCAGTATCTTGAGTAGCGAACCGGGTTCAGAAAACTCGGGGCATTACAGTATGGTATCCGAGATATTCAGTTAAACTGTTCAAAAGATTACTCATCAGTGCCGATCGTCGCATGGGAGTACTCCAACAACTGTAAGTATTTATGTTAACCTTAGTTATTAGATGTTTATGAGAGTAGTTAACCCTGTGCAGGAAATCTAGTAAGATGTCTAGACGACCACGAAGACCAAGAGTACCAAGAGAGATACCGAATCGTGGACGTGAAGAAGATCCTAGCGTGATTAGGCAGCTGACAGATTTAGTGTGTCAGGAAACTGACCTAGTGCGTCAGTAGTCCGATCAGTTAAGAGTGCTGTTGAACCGAGAGGTACAAGGAAGTGCCAACTCGAGTTCTAGCAATGAACATTCTGGAGATAGATTCAGGAGGCTACGACCACCCACGTTTGATGGACAGTTATCTGATCCGGTTATTGCTGAAGGGTGACTTAGAAAGATTGAGAGTATGTTTAGGTGCGCCAACATTGGAAAAGGAGACAAGGTCACGTTGGCAACATTTCATTTGGCTGGTGATGCTCAACTCTGGTGGGAAACAATAGAGACCACCACTGATGTCTTGGCGATGCCTTGGTCACAATTCAAGGACATTTTCTATGAGAAGTATTTTAGCAGCACTGTTCAAACTGCAAAGAAGTTGGAATTTCTGAACTTGAAGCAGACAGGGTCTGTGGCCAAGTACAGTAGGCAATTCGAGTCCCTGTCCAGGTTTGCTGGACATTTTGCTCACAGGGACGAGGATAAGGTGTTCAAATTTGTGCATGGGCTGAAGCCAGAAATTTACCGAGGAGTTAAATTTTGTGGTATTAAAGGCTTGACATTCAGTGAAGTTGTGTCCACTGCTCTGGAAGTGGAAGAAGCTAAAAGGAAGTGTGCTTGACCAAAAGAGGTCCCACAAAAGTTTGTCCAGTCACACCAACAAAGAGGAATGAAGAGGCCTAGTGAAGGCCAGAATAGCCAAGGAACAGGAGGAAAGATACAGAATGTCAGGAAATTCCCCCAGTGTCCTAAGTGTTTGAAGAACCACTCGGGCGAGTGCAGATTAGGCTTTGGGAAGTGTTTTAACTGTGAGGAGGTTGGACATACGATCAAAGAATGCCCGAAGCCTAGAATCACCAGATGCTACAATTGAAACAAAGTCGGCCATATTAGCAGAGACTGTCCAGCTTCTAAGAGTGGCCCTGCTATGATTAAATCGAGGATATTCTCCATGATGAAGTCGGGTGAGGAACAGCCCGCTGTTGATCAGGTACTATATTGATCAACTCTATACCTGCTTATACTTTAATAGATTCTGGTGCAACACATTCATTTATAGCATCTGCATTTGCTGTTAAGCTAGATGTACAACCTACGCCATCTAAACATATGTTTAATGTCACGTTACCCTCTGGCGAATGCATGCACTCTAGCCGAGTGATGCTTAATAGTATGGTGATAGTGGGAAACAAGAATTTACCTGGTGATCTCATTATTATGGATATAATGGGATTTGATGTAATCCTAGGGATGGACTGGTTGTTTAAGCACCACGCCACAATTGATTGTAGGACTGGAATAGTTAGCTTCTAACCCCCTGGTAGTTTGAAATATACCTTTCAAGCTTTGAAGAAGAATAAAGAAATGTCTGTGATGACTTCTATTAACACTAGACCTTCCCCATGTGGAGAGTATTTGTACTTCTTAGCTAGCGCTTTAGACACACAACTTGTAGGAAAATCAAATCCTCAAAATGTCTTAGTCGTCCAAGACTTTCCAGAAGTATTTTTGGATGACCTTCCTAGCTTACCACCAGATAGGGAAATTGAATTTGTTGTAGATGTTTGCCCCAGCGCCGAGCCTGTGTCTAAGAATCCATATAGGCTAGCGCCAACAGAATTTAAGGAATTAAAGAAGCAGTTGGAGAATCTGTTAGAGAAAGGGTTCATACGCCCTAGCTTTTCACCGTGGGGTGCACCTTTCCTTTTTGTCAAAAAGAAGGATGGATCGATGCGGATGTGCATTGATTATCGGGAACTAAATAAGCTAACTGTCAAGGACAAGTATCCATTGCCAAGGATTGACGATTTATTCGACCAACTTAATGGTGCAAGAGTCTTCTCTAAAATTGATATAAGGTCAGGTTACTATCAATTGAAAGTCAAATCTGAAGATATTCCAAAGACTGCCTTTCGCACAAGGTATGGACATTACGAGTTTTTGGTTATGTCCTTTGGATTAACAAATGCACCGGCGGCCTTCATGGACCTTATGAATAGAGTGTTCCACGACTATTTAGATAAATTTGTCATAGTGTTTATAGATGACATCCTAATCTATTCTAGTACTAAGGATGAGCATGCAAGACACTTGAGCTTGGTGTTAGGATTACTAAGGCAGCACCAACTTTATGCTAAGTTTTCCAAATGTGACTTCTAGTTAGACAGAGTTCACTTTCTTGAGCACGTGATCTCTGGTGATGGAATATCTGTCGATCCAGCCAAGGTTCAAGCAGTTAAGGAGTGGCCCTAACTGAAGAGTGCTGCAGATATTCGGAGTTTCCTTGGATTAGCAGGATATTACAGAAAATTTATTGAAGGATTTTCGAAGCTTGCAACACCCCTCACTCGGTTAACAAGAAAAGATATCAAGTATGCTTGGATAGAGGAGTGTGAATCCAGTTTCCAGACTTTGAAGAAGAAATTGACCAATGCCCCAATATTAACACTTCCCGTTGAGAATGGTAAATTTAGCATTTACTGTGATGCATCCAAGATTGGACTTGGCTGTGTCTTGATGCAAGAGGGAAAGGTAATAGCCTATGCTTCTAGACAGTTGAAAATTCATAAGAAGAATTACCCTACACATGACTTGGAATTAGCTGCAGTGGTATTTGCACTTAAGATTTGGAGGCATTACCTGTATGGACAAACTTGTGAAATATTCTCGGACCATAAAAGTCTGAAATATATCTTCACACAAAAGGAATTAAATATGAGGCAACGTCGATGGTTGAAATTTGTAAAGGATTATGATTTTGAGATTAAATACCATCCCAGCAAAGCTAATGTAGTGGCCGATGCTTTGAGTAGAGTAACAACATCAACCTTAACTATGATTTTCGATATGCCATTAGCCTTAGAGTCAGAATTCCAAAGGTTTAATCTAGAAGCAATATCCAGTGTATCAGCTATGCTTTCAGCCATAACCTTAAAGCCTACTATTCTGGAGAAAATAAAGGAAGCTCAGACGAATGATGACGAGTGCAACAAGTACAGATTAAGTATAGAATCCACTGTTAACTCAGATTTAAATTATTCCAATGATGGGATCCTTAAGTTTAGAAATAGATGGTTTGTTCCTGCCATTAAAGAACTTCGAGATAAGATTCTTTCTGAAGCACATTCTTCTAGATTTTCTGTCAACCCTGGAAGTACGAAGATGTACAAGGACTTCAAACAGCATTATTGGTGGCCAAGTATGAAAAGGTGTGTGGCAGAGTATGTAGGATCATGTTTGTGTTGTCAGCAGATTAAAGCTGAGCATCAGACGCCTGCTAGGGGTGATCGTGGTCCGGTTCGGTCCGGTTTTTGAAAAATTTAAGACCGGACCACTAAATTCGGTTTTTAATTTTTTGCACCAATAAGCGCAAAAAATTTCCCAGAACCGGACCAGAACCAGACCAGAATTCTGGTCTCGGTTCTGGTCCGGTTCTGGTCCTCCCGTTTTTTTTTTTTTTTTTTTAACAGCTGCACTGTAACTAATCAAACTAGTTGTGATGTTGAAAACTGTTGACAGCAATTAACGAAAAGTTGCAGAGAAGAAAACTCCAGAAAGATAATGCAAAAATTCACATCTTCGTCTTCCTTCAAATACAGTATGAATAGAGAATCCTCTCCTTGATAATTGATATCCATCAAAAGAAATCAAAACAAGGAACCGCTCAATCATAGCAACATAATGCAAAAATTGAAAATAAGCGACATCAAATTACAGCAACTAAAACAAACAAACATCGAGCTACAACAACCTATTGCTGTGATATAAACACTTGACCGAATATCAACCCCCAAATCAATAAAAGAAAATCAGTAGAGCACACAAAAAAATTTTGAATCTAGAAAAAAATAGAAATGAAAACAAGCAAACATCAAATTACAGCAACCTATTACAAAATTTGAAAATAAACAGTAGAAAGTGACGACACCCGAGAAAGAAGAGCCGAAGAAGAAATCCCACACTTGAGCAAATGCAAATAACGTAGATTGACAACACTCCAGAGAGAAGAGCGAGAGATACAGTGGGCATCGAGAGAGTAAAACCACAATAGGTATGAAAAGTGAGAGCAGAAAATACCTATTGTGCGAACAGCGAGCCGGCGAGAGCGACTGGAAGAGACGGCAAGATACAGCTACGCATGGCGAGGGCGACTGGCGGCTGGCGCGAGAGACACGGCAAGGCGAAGAAATAGGGAAGGAAGAAGAGAAGTCTGTCGAGGATTGGAGCGAAGCGAAGAAACTGAGTTGATTTTTAGGGCAATTGGCTGGGCAGCGGCCATTTTAATGGTCCGGTCCGGTTCTACGAAAGTTGTGTCACCAAACCCGAGAACCGCACCAATAACTGCGGTTCTTGAAAACAAAAACCGATATCTATTAATTTGTAAGGCAAAACCGCCCAGAACCGGACCAAACCGTCGGTTCTGGGCCGGTTCTTCGGTTCTCGGTTTTTTTGCTCACCCCTAACGCCTGCAGAAACATTACAACCCTTACCAATTCCCGAATGGAAATGGGAACAAATAACGATGGACTTCGTCGTGGGATTGCCTAGAACAGCAAAGGGATATGATGCAATCTGGGTAATAGTTGATCGATTAACCAAATCTACCTACTTTCTGCCTATGAGGATGACATACTCGATGGATCAGCTTGCTGAATTGTATGTGCAAGAGATTGTTAGGTTACATGGAGTTCCAAGTACCATAGTTTCAGACCGAGATTCTAGATTTACATCTAAGTTTTGGATGAGTTTGCACAATACTATAGGAACACAGCTTAGTTTTAGCACAGCTTTTCACCCTCAAACAGACAGACAATCTGAGAGAACTATTCAGACCTTAGAAGATATGCTCCGTGCATGCATATTAGATTTTCAAGGATCTTGGAGTAAATATTTATCATTGGTGGATTTTTCTTATAATAACAGTTTTCAGGCAATAATAGGAATGACACCGTATGAAGCATTGTATGGACGAAAGTGCAGATCTTCTTTGTACTGGGATGAAGTTGGTGAAGCACAGTTGCTTGGTCCTGACATTGTGCAACAAACTGTTGAGAAGGTTGCCCTCATCCGCCAAAGGATCTTAACAGCTCAAAGCCGACAGAAAAGCTATGCCGACAGAAGACGCAAAGAATTAGAGTTTGAAGTAGGTGATGAAGTTTTTCTTAAGGTATCACCATTCAAAGGAGTTGTGAGACTTGGTAAGAGAGGCCAGTTGAACCCCAGATTTATTGGACCATTTTCAATCTTGAAAAGGATTGGGAAGGAAGCTTACAAATTACAGCTACCAACCTCTATGGAAGGAATCCATAAGGTGTTCCATGTTTCCATGTTGAAGAAGTGTGTGCGAAATCCATCACAAATTGTGGAACAGCAGAGTATTGAAGTTCATCCTACTCTTGCATACGAGAAGAAACCAGTAAGGATCCTAGACTATGCTGTGAAAGTGTTGCGCAACAAAAAGGTTCAGCTAGTGAAAGTCTTATGGCATAATCAGAATGTTGAGGAGGCAACCTGGGAACGCCAGCAGGACATGATGAGCCGATACCCTGAGCTGTTTAAGAACTGAATTTTGAGGACAAAACTCTTTTAATGAGGGTAGATTGTAGCAACTGGTAATATCCACCTTAATTAATAACCTCTTTTAGTAACCTTTATTCCTTGTGAAATTAAGTGTCTATGAATGGTTGTTTAAATAGGTTAAGCCTTGGCTGCTATGGGCAAGGATGTAATTTACAATAATTAGTGTAATAAAAGGGGTCAGCTAAGGGTTTTAGCCGCCACTGTTTTATTACCTCTTTCGGTATTCAGCAGCTCAGCAGACTCCATCTCGGTGATTTTCCTGTCAGATTCTTCGTCTATCTAGGTGAGTTTTCCCTTAGTTTCCTTCTTGCTGATGATTCATAATGAAAGCAAAATATACATTAGAAGATCTGTTTGCGGTAGAATGAGTGTATCGAGAATGCTGTATGTGCGAGCTAGTTCGGGTTTTGTGGTGAATCGGGAATGCACTATGAACTGAGCTCCCGAACTAGTTTCCTTATATTTCTGAATAGCAGAAATGAAATTTAGAGAAAATCTAATTAACACCCTGTCTATGGTTTTAGGTTTGAGTAGCTCTCGAGGTAGCTTTTTTCCAAACAATCTCCAGGAGACTAGGTAAGTAAAGTATGCTTGTGCCTTCGGGCCTACATCACAAAACAGTAGGATTGTGTATGCTTAAATGTGTTTGTATGTCATGCATCATATTTTGAAAGTATGCAAAAATGAATTTACATGAAATGGCATGGTAATGAATGAACAGACTGTAACAGTTGTTAAGGGAACTAATCTGCCCCTTAATTAAGAGAGAGGATGTATGACTTTGGGGGAAGTGATCCAAATCCCAATTTCACAGGGGGATCTGAACAGTTGTTAAGGGAACTAATCCGCCCCTTAATCAAGAGAGAGGATGTATGACTTTTGGGAGAAGTGATCCAACTCCTAATTTCACAAGGGGATCAGATCAGAAACGAATGCATATGCAACTGAGATGAGAAAGTAGAAACTGCATGTTTAGCAATTTATGTTTCAGCACTTCATTTAATTATTGTTTTACTTACTTAGCATTAGGCTAATAGATGAGTTTTGTGATGTAGGTGAAGAAGTGACAGCAGGTGTGTTCTCTGAGTTTGCTGAGAACTAGGAAGGTTGGAGGGGTGCATTCATGCACCGATCTGGCAACTGATGGGGCGGTTTAACTGGTGTCAGTAGATGACAAGGTTTAGTGAACCATGATTCAATTTAAGTATGTTGAGAGTTTTTGTGACAGTTGGAGTTTTAATGTTTTGAATACATTTTAGACCTTTCTGATAATGATACTCTGTTGATTTTAATAGTGTTTTTACCAAATCTTGGAGTAATGCATGGATTTAAGTAGTTTTGAATGATTTTTAGTATAAGACTCAAGTTCTTCTAGTAGTCGGAGTTTTCTTTGTTTAGAGTGAATTGTTGCTATGCTGTTTTGTTGTGTATTTTTGATCTATCTGTAGATGATGTCTATCGACAGATGACGAGTATTTTTGGTCTATCGGTGGATTTAGTCCATCGGTAGAAGTCGAGAGTTTTGTCTATCGGTGGATGTGAGTATTAAAATTTGTCGTTTTGTGACCGGATGATGTCGAGTATTATATCTATCGGATGATGTAGGCAGTAGATTTGTCATTTTGTAATCGGAAGATGTAGAAAGAAATTTGTCGTTTTGTGATCGGTAGATGTTATTTGAGGATTTTGTCGTCTAGTGACCGGATGACGCAACTTGTTCTATCGGTAGATGTGTGCAGCCGACTCGTCGTTGGCAGATGTGAGTAGATGACATGTGAAGTCGACGTGTCGATTCTGTCTCTGCTTTCACCGCTAAGACTTTTGTCTCTACTTCTACCGTTGGCACTCTTTGGCGGTAGAAGTCTTCTATTACTGTTTCTGCCTCTACCGTTGACTTTATTCAGTGGAAGACGCGTTTGACTTTTTACAAACTTTAAGTATCTCACGCTTAAGCCTTCATTTCTTTTGACTGAATTATTTTTTAATATTAAAGCTGATTATTCAAACGTTGTTTTATAGTTTTGCTCAACTCTGTTCTGCTCAAATGATTTTTCCGCTGCAAACTTTCAATGTTTACCTTGTAAAGTGTCAAATTTTGTCCACTGAGTGAAGTTTTAGAATTTTCTCAAAAATCCTATAGTTTGGTTCAGTATCTTGAGTAGCGAACCGGGTTCAGAAAATTCGGGGCGTTACATTAGCCATTTGAATAAGAGACATTAATTATGCCCCCTTTTCACATTTTTGTGAAAGATTCTAAGCTTTAACTTAGGGTATTTATATACGTATTGAGGGCTGGGATGAGCGACTCTAAATTAGACAAATTGAATACCTTTGCACTTTTCTTTTAGATTTTCTTGTGGCCGATTGTATTAAGTTTGATACCTTATCCATTCGTTAGGGTTGGTTAAGAATATCCTTATTTCAACTTTCTTTTCATTTCTTGGAGGTGAAAAATTATAATGAAGTTGAGGAATCTGACACATTATCAAATTGGAGTGCTACTTATCATCTGAAGTAGCCTTTGGGAGTGGAGGGTATTTTTGGCATCTTATCTGACCGGCTTGTGATCATTTGATCATTACTTTCTTTGTATAACGAGTTTTCAGCTTTGAAGGATTGGTTCTCATTCATGAAGAATTAAGCCATCAAAAACTCACGTTCAAATTCATTGAAATGCATCATTTACAGCACGCTAAATCCCACCCTCAAGTTATGAAATTTTCCTTATTTGGAGATGATCTTTCCTTCAAGGGAATTTCGTTCAATTTTGCATCACGACTAGACCAGTCGACCCTTCTTGGGTATGGCTTGGCCGACACCTTGAGCAAGGGATCGTCTCTCTCGAGTATGGCAAGCGTCAACTAGGTCGGTTGACCTGATGTGCCACAAATCTGTCACTCCTCAGACATTCGATAGAGTTTTTTTAACAAACTTTCAAGTTTCTATTTTGTAGGAAGATTGTATGATGAATCCAGCAAAGACATCAAATCATGTGGACAATGCTTGGTGGACATTATCTTGGTAAAACATAAATGGAAGATGAAGCACCTCACCTACTTGGAGTTAAAGAATTGAAGAATTGAAGCCACTTGAAGAATGGCCACGAGATTCAATCCACTCAGTCATTTCCAAGCTCAAGATGGCTTCAAGTGTACCTTTGCTTAAATGCAATGGAGGAGGAGATGAAGTGCAAAGAGGTGCCCAAAACCTTGCAACATTTTGAAGGAGCCAAAGAGTCCAAGCCTATTGCCGATTCTAGAAGACTCCATTAGGCAACTTTGTGTTTATTTTATTTTATGTCTTTATTAAACTTTAGGTTTGTTAATTTTGTATTTGATGTTGGGACCATCTTAGGTTTAAGGAGGCAAGAGGCTTGCGTGAAGCCAAAAGGTGTTGCTTACCCGATTTGGCCAAGCACACTTTATGGTGCTTTTTTTTTTTTATCTTTCTGAGTCAAATCTTTTCTAGGCCTTTTGTAACCCTCTTGCACTCAAAGGATTGTATTTAAACATCCTTATGAGGCGGCTAAAGGTATCAAATGAAGCACAAAATTTAGAAGTTTCTTAAGTGAGGAGCTTCCTCTCCTCATGGCCACCCATCCATTTCGTGAGTAATATCCAAACAATGAGTGAGTGTTTTGGTTCCACTCTTTGTGAGTATAGGTGGAATCCATCTTCTACTTTTCTCTTCTCCATTCTCTTCCTTGGAGGTGGAAAGGCAAGCAAGGGATTAGCAAACTCTCATCAAAGCTCCTTGGAAGGTTTTCCTCTAGAAAATCGAAGAAGATAAGGAAGTGCTGTAGCAGCATTTTCTGGACTAGCCAACAGCTTAAAATCCATAACTTTTTAGCCTCATTGATCTAAGTCTCTTTTTTTTTACACTATTAACCTCACACATACAACTTCAACAGTCCACAAGAATCGCATCCATTCGTTTTCACACAAGAAAGTTTTACATCTCCTAAATTGACACATTGTTCTCGGCCAAAGCAGTCAGCCGAGCTCCGGCGACCTCCACCACTTCAATCATATCTTTTCATCCCCATTGATTTAACCTCTGATTTTTTGAAGAACTTTTCCCCACATCCAGAGTAAGATTCTAACAAAAATTTAGCCCCAAAGTCAAAGTAAAACTTGAGTAGATATTGTTCAAAGTTATTGTTCGTTTCCAGCCAAACAACACAAGTATGATTTCTTGTGTTTTAAAGTTTCCCCATTTTGAAGCACATCACGACCTTTGCACCCTTCATTACTTTTGGGTTTGAGGATTCCTAAATTCTACCACTAGCATTGGTTGACTCTGTCGACCGCTACATCGATTTTAGCAAATAGAGAGTGCCAAATCCAGCCTTCCTTGTCGATTTCTACCTCTAATCAACTCTAAATCTTGTATAAATCTCAAATCTACAAAAATAACACATAAATAACCAAAGTATTCGCGTTTCCAAACTCAAATAAGAAATTGACCAAAACCCTACGTTTCAAATCCAAAATCGTGGCTGAAAAATGAATTCCTCACGAGGAATCTGCACACAACATGAAGATTGGAGCAACACAAAAACAATCCTAGCGTCGAAAATTCTCTGTTCCACGCTTGAACCTCTCTCTCCCTTTTCTTTCTTTTGGCTGCGCAACAAGAAAGCAAGGACTTCTTTCCTCCATTTTTTAAAAAAATAAATTGACATGGTGGCTGTCAAGCCCCGGCCCAGCCCAGTCATTCCTGGGGCACTGGCACCGAACCCAGCCCAAGCCCGTACACTTGGCCCTGGATCCCCAGCCCAAGCCCGTACACTTGGCCCTGGGAAGCCCAACTCACAGAACTTCCCTCTCCCTGCAGAGGATTTTTGCCTTCCTCCCCACTCGAACCCAAGACCTCAGGGTAAGTACCTGGGCTACAAGTGAGGAGTACCACTGAGCTGGCCGCCTATGCTATGCTCCCTCGGCGCAGGCCTACCACGCTTCGCGCCTGCGGCGTTTTCGCCAGACGGTCTTTGCCAGTAGTGCCATCCTCCCCGCTGGCTGTATGGGCGGGTTGCTCCTCGCTGCTGCGTTCTGTTAGGCTATGGATTACAGGAACAAATGTAGTTGAATGAGACAGCAGGCGGGTTACACGTTCCACTGTGCCGAGATGTGAGGTGCAGGTGGTGATGATCACCCCGGGGTATGCGCTAGCGCCCTTGACAGGCACTCCAGGACCCGCCAACGCTCATGAAAACCCGGGTCGGTCGGTCCTCCATTCATCCGACCCCAGCTCAGTGGTACTCCTCACTTGTAGCCCAGGTACTTACCCTGAGGTCTTGGGTTCGAGTGGGGAGGAAGGCAAAAATCCTCTGCAGGGAGAGGGAAGTTCTGTGAGTTGGGCTTCCCAGGGCCAAGTGTACGGGCTTGGGCTGGGGATCCAGGGCCAAGTGTACGGGCTTGGGCTGGGTTCGGTGCCAGTGCCCCAGGAATGACTGGGCTGGGCCGGGGCTTGTGGCCCTTAGAAAAGGGGCCGTGTAAACCCACAAAATAGGCAAAAGTGCTCGGGTGATAAGTGTGCACAAAACCAAAGAGAAAGGTGAAAGGGATGAGGATGAAAAGTGCAAATAAAATACAAGGTGACTAGTGTGTGAAGGTGGCCGAGAGGTGTAGTGAAAATGATGGCATGGAATGTGGGAGAAAATGGAGCAAAAGATCAAGTGAGGGTGTGTGCAAAAACTATGAAGAGGAGGATGAAATGGAGATGAAGAAAATGCAATTAAAAATAAAAGTGAAGTGTGTGAGTTGATAGCCGAAAATAAAGAGGAATAAAATGCATGAAATGCAGATGGAAATGTAAATACCCTTGGCAGACCCGGGAGCTATCTTACGTGTGATCTCGGGTGCACATTTTCCAAGGAAAAAAATGACCACCGTAGGCCTAGGTTTTCTTCCTCGAACCTTGAACTCTCAAGAGAGAAAAAGGTTAGGGAAAGATTAAGAGTTCACCTAGCAACCCAAAGCGGGGGAACAATGAAGGGCCTCTCCACTCGATTAGAAAATCGAGGAATATCCATAGGTCTTCTAACTCGTCGTTTAAGGAAAGAGAAATCTTATAAAAATGGCAAAAGTTGTTTACAAACACCAATGTTATGCTTAAATAGAAAATCCTAGGGTGGATGATTAGGGTTTGGCAAAATGGAAGAGTGAATTTGGAGGCTTGGATGAAGATGCAATCGGCGTCCAAGAAGTGCTATCCGTGCGCACGCAGCTGATTGGAGGGCACGGCCTGCGCACCAATCTGGTGGTTCAGAATGAAGCAGCAGCGCGCCTAATCAACGACGCAGAAGGGTGATCCCGTGCACACAATCTGATGGCTAGCGGTGCAGGTGCCGGTGGACGATCAACGGTGAGGAGCTGCTCCAATGCGAGCCAAGGCAGAATTTGGGTGCGCCATCTGACGGTCAGCGTTACTGCTCCCGCGCGCGCCATCCAGCTGCCACGATGTAGCATCCATGCGCGTCATCCGGCGGTTCTGATTAAGGCTGAGCCCTTCTTGATCTTTGGCCAAGCTCTTGCCATGTCATTGATCCTTGATGCCACTAACAATTGTACCTGCAAAATTCATACCTTAAATATGGGCTCTTCTTTGGGAAAAGTCTCCATTTGAGTCTAATTTGTTGAATGGCCTTTCTCCTTTGATTGCTAAGTCTTCAGCCCATCATCCACCATCATACATTTAATCCTAATCATTCAATCTAATGTATGATGCAATATAAATAATCCATACAAAAAGGCTAGAGTTTGCCAAATATGTTTAAAACAAAAATTACAATAATTCTTGGGCCGGGAAGACAAATTCCAATGGGCCAAATGATGAGTCCCTCCAAGTGCTCCAAATGAGGTCTCTGATAAGATCAACTGCTGTAAGAAAAGAAAAAGTAAATTCATTAGCAAAAAGGTTAAGTAAGTTTTGAGCCTTATTTAAAGATCTTGTATTGGGCCTCCTTGGCATATCATCCCCTCCGGGTGGCTGAAGATTTGACCTCAAATTCAATGATTCAGCCACCTCTTCACGTCCTAAATTATCAATGTAAGGAGTCAAATCTTGGACACTATATGTGGATGACAAGAAGACTATTGGTGGTCGGGTGGTCTTACTAAAAATTTCTTTGGCGAAAGTGGAATGATTGAATTCGTGAGCTACTTTGAATGGCGATTGCTCAGTGATGGAGTGAAGGTTTCCAAAGTAGTCGAATTCCGAACATGGTAGTATGTGGTTCCCATTATACTTTTTCAACCAAAGAATTAATCCTTTTATCTTTAAGACCACATATACAAGCTCTACATCCAAATGAACATTGGAATGCTCTTGGCTCCTACTAATCCTTAAAATCCAAGTGATCAAGTAGTCAGAGGGAAAAGCACTTGTGAATACCAAATTAAGGGCTTCCTTGTCCCTAGTTCGATGGTAGAATTTATGATAATTACACGGTGAGGCTAGTTGTTTTGTTAATTCACTTAATCGTAAAGTAGGGCATTTGTTGAGTACATTGGGTGTAGCTTTCCTCTTGTTTCGCCTATTTCCACTAAGGACTAAAGTAGAAAAATACGAAGGATCTAGGGAATAGGCTAACTTCTTCAGAAATTGGGGTGAAAGAGAGTTGCTTCCAACATGTGGAAAGGAGGGAGGTTGACTAATGATCATATTGCAAACTCCAAAAATACTCTCTTCACTTATCTTCTTCTTTTCTTGATGCCATGTTGACACTTCTTCCAAATGGTAAGACATCTCTTCGTCATAAAGGGGATTAAGATGCCACGTGATAGGGGAGTGTTCCTGATCTTTTCTTGACATCAACCCATGCTTAGATTAGAAAATATTGTCCTTTATCTTTCCTTCTTTACGCTTAGCTTTGTCACTAGCCACTTGTTCAGGAGTCATGGGTAATAAATTGATTGTTCTACCACCAAATTTGAAGGTATAGTGGTTAAGGAATCCATCATGGCTCACCTTCCGATCATAATGCCATGGTCGTCCTAATAGAAGATGACTGGCATCCATTGGGACAACGTCGCAAAGAACCGAGTCCTTATACTTACCAATGGTAAAATCTACGATTACTTGCTAGGTTACCCTGATGTCACTTTTATCATCCAACCAACTCAGTTTATGAGGCTTAGGGTGGTTAGTGTTTTTCAACCCTAATTTAACGACCATGTCTTGTGAGGCTGCATTAATGCAACTTCCTCCGTCAATAATTATGGAGCAAACCTTGTCCTTGACTGCACAACGACTCTGGAAGATATTCTTACGTTGACAGTCTTTGTCCACATTCTTAGATATCAAGGCTTGCCTTATAACCAGTAGTAGAGGTCCTTCTTGATCACTCTCCTCTACTATTTCTTCTTCTTCTTCCTTAGTGTTGTATTGTCCTTCATCATTCTCACTTTTTCACTTTTCAGTAGATTCTTTAATTACCATCACACGACGGTTAGGGCATTCATTGGCATAGTGTCCTTTACCTAGACACTTATAGCATTGAACGTCTCGTGCTTGTTGTCCGTTATATAGGTTCGCTTGGTTATTGTTCGTGGAAGGGGGATTGTTTGTATTATTTGATCCTTTTGGGGGTCAATTACGGTTAATTGGCTTCTTTTCCTCATTCCTCCATGCAGGCTTTGGTTTGTCATAGTCCAAATTTCTCGGTAGAAATTTGTTAGGGAAGTTGGCCTTATGCTTACTCTTCAATTACCGTTCCACCGTAAGTGCTAATTGAATGACCATGTCCATGGCCTCAAGTGGTTGCATCTCAACTGCGTCGCCTATATCGCGATTCAATCCATGAATAACCTCGTAATGAGTTGTTCCTCAGGCTCCTCAATAGCACAACACATGTTGAGTGTCTCAAATTCAGTGAGGTATTCATCTACGGTGAGGCTATTTTGTCGTAAATTGTGGAGTTGATGAAAGAGTTCATGTTTGTAATGTCGAGGATTGAATCGTTTGTGCATTAATTCTTTCATAGAATTCCATGTGGAGACAGGGTATCCTATGGACCTCAGTCGTTGGGCTCTATGGTTGGACCACCATCGTGCTGCGTGGCCCGTGAGTTCTAGTGAGGTGAGTTGAATCTTTACTCTCTCGGAGTAATCATGACAATCAAAAACTCGCTCAACCCTATCTACCCAATCCAAAAAAGTATGTCTGTCACACGTTCCATTGAAATGGGGAATTGTGATCTTAACATTGTGAAGGGCATCAATGTCTTTATGACGATTTGGGCGATATTGCTCTTCCTCATCTCCTGACCAATCCTCATCCTCCGAGTCATAATATCGAGGTCTTCTTCTTTGAGGCTCGGCCCATTCGTCTTCCTCTAATGGTCTTTGGATAGGTGTTCTACGTTTAGGACGTTCGGTTCTAATTCTTGAGGAGGTTTCATGTGAAGGGTCTCTTTCATTTGTCTCTCTTTGGGGATGGTTTATCATGTGTTCTCTAAGTTGGGGCAATCTCAAGGGAAATGTCCTTAAGTTGTTGGGTGAGGGTGCCAACCAATCCCATTAAGGCATTGAGTTGACCTTGCATGCTAGATTGTAACACCTGAGAAATTTCTTCAATGTGAATTGCCTTAGATGTAATTATGTTAGGAGATTCTAACCAAGACCCTAGAATTTTCCTAAGCATTGGATGTAGTAAGAGAGGGTGGAAGAGAAAATAATAGAATAGGGTGTTGGATTGTGAATTAGTGGTTTAAATGAAATTAGTGGTTTAAATGATATTGTTGATTTAAATGGAGGAAAATTATGGAAGAAGAGTAAAGGAAGAGAAACTTCCACGTAGGAAGTGTTAGGAGGAGGGTTAAACTTGAAACTTCTTAAGTTGAGTCGTGGATTTTAGAAAGGGTAAAGTTAGGGTTTTAAAAAGTGAGAATTGAAAGAGTAAAAGACAAAAAAAAAATGTTGTCTTCCTCCTCTCCCACGAAAACAAGCAGCAAGGGAGTTCTTCCTACATGGTGTCCTCCATTTTTAGCAAGATTTGATGTTAGTCTTGGATGGGTTTTATGGTTTGTGCATACTAGTAGTGATTTTAGGCAATTTGAGTGGATTTTGGTAGGTTTTGGTGATGTTTAAAAAACCCTAATGTATTAATCCAAAAATTTCTCTTTCTTTTTGTGTTTTCTTGCTAATTTGGAAGCTTAAGCATGTTTTTGAATGTAATATGTGGATTATATAGAAAGATTAGAGGTTTAGTCAATTTAGCTGAAAAACCGGAAAATTGAACTTGTGTAGCCGGTTCTGTTTTTGTCAAATATGATCGGCAGTGATGTTTGGTTTGCAAAAAAAATTGATTCATTGGATTGTAGACATGTAGAGGTTTACGGAATGTATTGGATCATTCAAATCCGGTGAAAAACGAGTAAGTTATGGCCGATTGAAGATTGGGCAATGTGATAGGGGAAAATTCTGGATTTTGGTTGTATGCTCTAATATTGGTTTAGTTGGTTGTTAGAGTTAGAGTAAACCTCCCTTAGAATTTGGTTGTATGATCACTAAGTGATTTTCCTTAATATGCTAGGTAAACAAGTTGAGCATTTGATATAGCCGAAGAAAGTAAGTATGTTGCGGGAATCCAAGTAAGTAGCGGATGTGTGTGATTTGGCCTTCGGGCCTACACCATTGAACGGTAGGGATTGTTTGATTGTTTCGTTGTTATTTTGTTTTGTGGTTGAGCATTGTAATGACATGCATCATGTTTTCAAACTATGAAAAATGAGTTTTGAGCATGTTTACGAGTTGTGAGTATGAAACGTAAAAAGATAAGAAGAAACGCAATATGGTCTCGAGTGGAGTTACCTAGTCACGTTAGGGTGCTAGGGTAGCACTTGTGAGGGGCTCTATTGGAGTCACCAAGTTGCGTTAGGGTGCTAGAGTAACACTTGGGAGGTGCTCTAGTAGAGTCGCCTAGTCGCGTTAGGGTGCTAGTTTAGCACTTGCGAAGGGCTCTACGAAAGATGCACCACTGAAAATACGTAAACTATCGTGAGTAAGAATGCCTCGTCATTAACGTGCGAGAGAAAGCACTAGAGGGTTCTATGATTGATGTGGGAGGAGAACGTGTATGGCCGTCCTAGACGGTTATGGGATGTGTGCTTCCGATCTTGCTCTGCTGGGTCAAGGTGTGGCCGTCCTAGACGGTTATAGGATGTGTGCCTACTTGATCCACACAGTTAAGTAGGGGTGGGCAAGACCGGACCGCGGACCGAGAACCGGACCGGACCGCAGGTGTTGGTCCGGTTTTGGGTGGTCCTTGACTGTTCTTGGTCCGGGACTGGTCCTCAAAGCAAAAATCCCATGGGCAATGGTCCGGTCCACGGTCCATAGTCCGAAATTCCCGAAAGACCGGACCGGACCAAGAACCCAATAGTTTTTATGTTATGATAATTGGATATATTTTAGATGTTGAATTTAGTTTATTTTATGAGATTTTATTTTAAGCATAGATTATTAGATTTAATTTGTTAGATTTAATTTGTTAGTTTAATATACGTTACTTTTATTTTTTATTCTTTCGATTAAGAGCACAAGTAAAAATATGTATGCGGAGTTTATTGGAAAAATTTATATGCAATTTCAGAATTTTTTGTTTTTTTATTTTTTAAAAAAAAAATATTCAGCATTACAATGGGAGAAACCGGGACCGGACCGGGACCGGACCGAATTTTTTGGTCTGGTCCGGTCTGGTCCCGATCCTTGCACGGTCCGGTACTGGGATTCAGGATAAAATTCCCGAATCCCATGGTCCGGTCCAATTCCGGCTCAAAACCGGACCGGACCGGACCATGCCCACCCCTACAGTTAAGTGAAAGATTAATGAAACGAAAACTAAACGAGCACAACAAAGCGAGTAGAAACTGCATGTGTTAGGGGTTGAGTATACATTATGTTTTTACATTCATTATTCCCTACTTGCTAAGCATTAGGCTTACGTTTTGTGTTCGATGGTGTAGGTGATGATAAGCTTTCAGGTGAGCCCGAGGAGCGTGGGGTGGATGGGGATGGTAGTTGGGGACGTGCTTGCGTGTGCCGGTGCTGGTAACTTGTAAAGGCGATTCCAACCGAGCTCAAGAGGTGTGTAGTGTAATGTGGGGGTTTTGATAGAAAGTGCTGAGATAGTTGTGTTTTGAGGATTTTGGATTATGTATAGAACTCTTTTGGATATGTGCTTGGGTGTGTACTTTGGTTTTGATTATACAAAATGGTTTGTATTTCAGGTTTTGGGTGTTTAGTAACTAAACTTTATGTTGTCCGAGTTTTTAAAAGAAACGTTTTGGTTTTCAAGAATTTTTACATTTTCGTTTGCATTTTTGGGTCGTATTTTCGTGATTTTATCATGTCGAGGGGTAGAAAATAGTGGAAGATGGTTAGAGGATGTTTTTGGGTGAAATGGTGGGATGGAATGTTAAGAAAATGGGAAAAAAGTGGAAAAAAGGGTAAAGGAGGCGCTGGTGGCCAAGGGTGGCGCGCATGAGCGCGGGAGGTGGTGCACCTGAGAGAAGGCGTGGCACGCGCAGCAGGTGCACAGTGCGCGCTGCTGGGGCGAGCAGCGCCCAGAGCTGATCGATCGGCAATGTGGTCGGGCAACCCGAGAGGGTGCCTGTAACGTCCCTTAAACTATTCCCTTAATTTCCCGTATAAATTTTTCTTTTAAAACATTAAGAAATCTTTATAACGTTTAAGCGAAAATTTAAACCGTTAAAGTCGTTCAAGAATAAAAGAAAATGTTAAAAAAAATTTAAGAAAACTAAAAAGAAAATTAAAATAAACCATTAAACAATTAATAAGCATCGGCCAAAACTGGAGGGGCAAAAGGGACATTTGTCCCACAATGCATAAGGCGATCGATCGGCTGCTTGACAGCCGATCGATCGGCTTCATAAAATACAGGGGCGATCGATCGCCCCATTATCAAACGATCGATCGCCCATATCAAAATGCAGGGGCGATCGATCGCCCCATTATCAGGTTATCAATCGCCCTTTGGCGACCAATCATAAGCCGATTGATCGCCCTATTACAGGCGATCAATCGGCAGACTCTCTGGAATTTCCAGAGAGTCGCCCCTTTTCTGCCGATCGATCACCCCTTTTGGCGATCGATCGGCAGGCTCTCTGGATTCTGAAATCTAGAGAGCTGCTCCTCTTTTCTTCTTCCTCTTTCCTTTTCTTTCTCCATTCGTACCCTGCACACCACATTTACACATTCTTCCCAATTTCTCATTTCTCCACACCTTCATCACTCATTTCATAACAACACTTCTACCCATAAACGATCCACACTCCTCCAATCACCCAAGATAAAATCGACCCAAAACGCATTTAAAACATAACTAAATTTCATAAAAACGAACTGCGTGGTTCGGTTTAAAAACTAACAATTCCTCCTGTTTCAAAAGAAAATACCAAGCAGTTCCAGTAAACTTTAAAGCCGACATTTTCACTTAGACTTTACAATTTGTCCTCAAACCAATTTAAATTGAAATTTTCTAAGCTAATTCATCAAAATGCATATCTATACAATTTCTACCCGTATCTAGCCCAAAATACCTTTACGTCGTTCCCCCATGGGTCAAAATACGCGTCGACTGCCCAGCACGCTCCCACGGGCATCCTCATTCAATCTGTACGATCGTCTGGTAGAGGGACAACGTCCTCACCTTGCTCAAAGTCACCTACACCAAAAAAACACCTATGAGATAAAAATCTCAGTAAATTCTACGTAAATGTCTATGCATGACCATGTAAATGCTATGCTATGAAATAGTCTGCCCATGTCAGTTCATATATCAGTACGTGTCAGTCTATGGTTATCGAAAACGCTCGACAGATGGATAGGGCACGTTTGGCGGATAGACAGCCCACACCATCTGAAGAGAGGAAAACCCGATCACCACAGAATGCCAGGTCTGAACCTCATCCCCGATAACCCCATGTCATGGTTGTTTACTGTGATACTTTACTTGCCTTTACATGCATTTTCTTTTCGTGAAATCAATGCATAAATTCATTTTTCGTGATATTTGAAAACTATGATGCATGAGCAATTCAATATAAACATACATAACGAGCATACCATCAAAACACTACAAATACCATCAAAACTGTCACCACAAGAAACCTATAAAACAATCGAACCTAAACTACCCAACAAAAACAATTAGACAAACAATGACCGCCATAAACAAACAAAGCGCCAATGTATCCTCAACACGATTTCCGACATATGGTGTAGGCCAATCGGCCACAGTAAGTCATGAGAACTTACCTCGCGTCCGTTGCACACCGAGCTCCTCGTCCCGAGCTTTGTCACCTAAGTCAATCCATAACGTCCTTTATTAAAACCGAGCTTAAACATAAAATTTTGGAATTTTACGAAACTCCTAACTAAAGCAAAATTCCTAAAACTCTAATAAACTTCTCTCGGGCATTTCATCGAGCAATTTACGCTGACAAATCCTTAGACTCCATTAATGGAGGTTTTACAAAGCTCCAAACCCAATTTTTCAACCTAAACGTCAAATACATCCATTATTTCGCCCAATAAACGTTAATAAGGTAATTCCTAACATTTCCTTACAAAATCCAACTATTTCTACGAAATTCCTACGAAACCCTAAACGTTCTAACCTCTTAAAAATCAAGAATAACGACCGAAAAATGCTATAGACTTGCCTAGAATCACGAGGGGAGGAGAAAACGTGAAGAACTCTTGATGAACGGAGGAAGAATCGTTGAGGAAAATGGAGAATCGCCGTTGAGGAAAATGGAGAAAAAATCGCCAGAGGAAAAGAAGTTTGCGTGCAGTGCTGGAGAAGTAGAAGGCCTTTGCCTTTGTTTTATAAAATTTACTTGTTAAATGACCGTTTTGCCCTTCATTTGTTTTTATATTTGTTTCGTCTTTTGTTTTGTTAATTTGCTAACGATTCATTTACCCCAAATTTCCCTATTTTACCCATAACCCCAACTTATTACCAGGGCTTTATTAAAACTGTCTGTTTGCAAAACGAATCTCGTTTACTATTTTTATTACGACGTCCTTTATATTACGAGAAACGAAATTCTCGTGATTTAGCGTTACAACTCCTAAAATTACTGAAATTTTCCTAAAATCCATATTAATCATTAAGATTGCATTAACATTTTTCGTTCGCAAAACGGACTTTATTTGACATATTTACAAAAATGCCATTATACATAATACAAAAATCCCGTAAATCTGGGTGTTACATTCCATCCACCTTATTTAAATTTTGTCCTCAAATTTTGATCATACAAACAACTCAGGATACTTAGACATCATATCCTGCTATCGCTCCCAGGTAGCTTCTTCCACGTCATGGTTCCGCCACAAGACTTTGACTAGCGGAATCTCTTTGTTGCGCAATACTTTGATGGAAGACTCTAGGATTCGCATCGGCCTCTCCACATAAGTCAAGGTAGGTTGTACCTCGATCTCTCTTGCTTCCACAACATGCGACGGATCACGTAGACACCTCCTGAGCATAGACACGTGAAACACACTGTGAATACCTTCCATGGATCCCAAAAGTTGTAACCTGTACGCCATAGTCCCGATCCTCTTCAAAATAGGAAAGCGGCCCACATAACGAGGGTTCAACTTGCCTCTTCTTCTGAATCTCATAACACCTTTAAACGGAGAAATCTTCAAATATACTTCGTCACCCTCCTTGAACTGTAATTCCCTCCGTCGGGTGTCAGCATAGCTCTTCTATCGGCTCTGAGCTATCACGATACGCTGTCTGATAACAGCGATCTTCTCCGCTGTTTGCTGTAGAATCTCGAGACCAATGACGCTAGCTTCACCAACCTCGTCCCAATATAGTGGAGATCTATACTTTCGACCATACAAAGCCTCGTACGGAGCCATGCCAATAGTAGCCTGGAAGCTGTTGTTGTACGAGAACTCAATCAAGGGCAAATATCGACTCCACGAGCCCTGAAATTCCAGCACGCAAGCTCTAAGCATATCCTCAAGAATCTGATTCGTTCTCTATGTCTAACCATCAGTCTGAGGATGAAACGCCGTGCTAAAATTCAACTGAGTTCCCATGGCTTTATGCAAACTCTTCCAGAACTTTGAAGTAAACCTGGCATCTCTATCGGAGACAATCGAAATAGGCACTCCATGTAATCTGACAATCTCCTACACATACAGCTCGGCTAGCTGATCCGTAGAATAGGTCATCTTCACTGATAGAAAGTGGGCCGACTTTGTCAATCGGTCCACAATTACCCAGATGCCATCGTGCCATTTCGTCGTTCTCGGGAGCCCCACAATAAAATCCATGGAGATCTGCTCCCATTTCCACTCTGGAATCGACAGTGGCTGTAACGTTCCGGCAGGCCTCTGGTGTTCTGCCTTTACCTGTTGACAAACTAAACAGGTTTCCATGTACTTGGCGACCTCTCTTTTCATGTTCGGCCACCAGAAGTGTTGCTTTAAATCTCTGTACATTTTAGTGCTTCCTAAATGCACAGAGTAAGCTGAAGAATGCGCCTCGGCCAAAATCTCTTTCTTTAGCTCCTCATCGTTAAACACGTACCATCTATGCCTGAACTTCAGAATACCATCATTTGATAAGTTAAAATCAAACAAGTCTCCAGACGTCATGCTTAATCGAAGCTCCTCACACTCCATATCTTTCTGCTGAGCTTCACGTATCTTATCCAGAATAGTCGGCCTGTGAGAAATGTTGGTGAGCATACTGGACAACTCTGCCACAATCTTTACATCAAACTTCTCAATCTCAGATCTCAACATAACCGACATCACTGCAAGTGAAGGCTGACTCGCAGTAGGCATTCGGCTTAAAGCATCGGCGACTTTATTTGCTTTTCCCGGGTGGTATTAGATTTCAAACTCATAGTCTTTGACGAACTCTAGCCACCTTCTCTGACGCATATTAAGTTCCTTCTGCGTAAACAAATACTTCAACCTCTTATGGTCTGAAAATATCTCGCACTGTTGACCATATAAATAATGTCTCCAGATTTTTAACGCAAAGACAACTGCTGCAAGCTCAAGATCGTGTGTCGGATAATTTTGCTCATACGGCTTCAATTGCCGAGAAGCATATGCAATAACTCTCCCTTCTTGCATCAATACACATCCAAGTCCCACCTTAGACGCATCGCAATATATGCTGAACTTGTCACCTTCGACTGGCAATATCAAAACGGGAGCTGTGGCCAATCTCTGCTTTAGCTCCTGAAAGCTCTTCTCACATGCAGTCGACCATACATATTTTTCGTTCTTCCTCGTCAATCGGGATAGAGGGACTGCTATCTTTGAAAATCCCTCAATGAACTTCCTGTAATACCCGGCCAATCCAAGAAATCCACGTACCTCTCGCACATTTTTAGGCTGTGGCCAATCTTTGACAACTCCGATCTTAGCCGGATCCACTGAAATTCCTTTCGGAGATATAATGTGGCCGAGAAAATTAATTCGATCCAGCCAGAATTCACACTTGGAGAACTTTGCATAAAGCTGATGCTGTTTTAAGATTCCTAAGACAATTCGTAATTGCTCTTCTTGTTCCTTCTTTGTTTTTGAGTAGACCAAGATGTCGTCGATGTAAACAACAACAAACTTGTCCAAATAATCCTTGAAGACACGATTCATCATATCCATAAACGCTGCAGGGGCATTGGTAAGTCCAAAAGACGTTACTAAAAACTCATAATACCTCGTTCGAAACGCCGTCTTTTCGATATCTTCTTTTCGGACCTTCAACTGATAATAACCCGAGCGTAAATCCTTGAAAACACTCGCGCACCCTGCAGTTGGTCGAACAGGTCGTCAATCCGGGGCAATGGATACTTATTCTTCACTATCAATTTATTTAACTCTCTGTAATCATCGCACATTCTGAGAGTTCCGTTCTTTTTCTTAACAAACAGGACCGATGCACCCCAAGGAGAGAAACTGGGTCGAATGAACCTCTTGTCTAGCAACTCCTCCAACTGAGATTTCTATTCTTTCAATTCAGCCGGCGCCAATCTATATGCATTCTTTGACACAGGCGCCGAACTCGGATAAACATCAATTACAAACTCGATCTCTGGATCTAGCAGTAACCCGGGAAGATCGTCGAGAAAAATCTCTAAGAATTCTCTAACAATTGGGAGGTCATCTGGCCTCAACCTGTTAAGTAGTCGAGTATCAACCACTGCGGCCATATAAATCGAGCATCCATCCTTAAACTGCTCTCTGACCTTCATCGAGTAGGAAACAGGCAGTCCACCCAACTTATTCATCGCTTGGAAAGTGAACTCTCCTTTGTCTGGGGGGCGAAAAGTTACCATCCCGGACCTACAGTCAATGGTGGTGCAATGGCGAGATAGCTAGTCCATTCCCAAAATAAGATCATACACCTCTATACCCATAACTATCAACCGGGCATAGAGGGTTTTATTCCCCAAAGAGACGACATTGCCTTGGAAAATGTAACTTGACTGCATCCGTTCTCCAGAAGGCAACATCACACTGTACTCACACTTTGCTAACTCCAGCACTAACCCCAATCTAGATACACACGTGGTCGAAATAAAGGAGTGTGTAGCCCCCGTATCTATTAGTGAGAATACTGCAACACCAGTGATTAGAATAGTACCTGCTATAACGGATGGCTGAGCCTCGTCGTTGACGTCACCAGGCTCAATAAACGTAAATACTCTCAGGGCCACTCTTCTTTAATCGGTAGCCGCCCTTGGACAGTTCTGAGCAAAATGGCCGACCTCTCCACATCTGTAACAACTGTTCGTGCCCAATCGACAAGCGCCATAGTGTTCCTTCTAGCACTTAGGACAAACAGGCTTCTGAGCAGTCCCTTGGACTTGCTTTCCCTTGCCTTGATCGCCTTTACCATCATAGGGCCTTTTTGCACCCCTCTGTTATTGTTGTGGCTGTCCCTTCAGTTGCCAGCCTCTATTCTGAGACCGTGGTTGTATCTCCCGAAAGAACCCTCTAGCTAGCTCTCTCGGTTTGGCATAACTCTGATCAACAGCCTTAATCTCAAGTGCCCTGGTCACAATCTCATCATAGGACACATTCCGCACCCCTGATATGGTAAGACTCTTCCGAATTTCTTGGCCAAGCCCCTGTACAAATCTGCATACCTTGTCCTCATGAATACTGACCTGGCGTGGTGCAAATCGGGATAGGGCCTCAAACCTTCTCACATACTCGGCAATCGAACCAACCTGCCGCAGTTGCATGAACTCCACCATTTTTGCCTCCCGTACTGTATGGCTGAAGTACTTGTCATAAAATATCATTCTGAAACGCTCCCAACTCATAATCTTCAAATCGGTGGTTGCCTTGATGGAATCCCACCAGAATCGGGCATCTAGTGCTAAGTGATAAGTCACCAACGCAACCTTCTCTCCATCATCTATACTTGCGTAAGCCAGCATGTCTTCTATGGTTCGAATCCACTCCTCCGCTGAAGAGGGATCTGTAGATTGCCCGTTGAACACGGAAGGTTGGAGCTTCTAGAACCTCTCTATCTCCCGATTACCAAGAGTTACTGTCTCCCGAGCTCTAATGCCCTCACGGTCTATTAGGGTGCCCAGCTTTTGGGACTGTCTATCCATTTGTTGAGCCTGTCGCTCCATGTGTTGGGACTGTTGGGCAATGAATCCTTTAAGCTGATCTATTGTATCGTCTCTCTCATCTCGGTCATTCCCTCGACACACCATTTTTTTTATAACTCCTATATCAAAGTTAAAACAAATACTCTAAGAAATCGAAATCAAATAAAGCATTAAACATACTTACAGTTGAGGAAGGATGTCCGTGTAGTGGCTGTGCAGTCAAACAGTCTACAGAACCGATTTTAAAACACGGGGGCTCTGATACCATAACTGTAACGTCCCTTAAACTATTCCCTTAATTTCCCGTATAAATTTTTCTTTTAAAACATTAAGAAATCTATATAACGTTTAAGCGGAAATTTAAACCGTTAAAGTCGTTAAAGAATAAAAGAAAACATTAAAAACAATTTAAGAAAACTAAAAAGAAAATTAAAATAAACCATTAAACAATTAATAAGCATCGGCCAAAACTGGAGGGGCAAAAGGGACATTTGTCCCACAATGCATGAGGCGATCGATCGGCTTCATAAAATACAGGGGCGATCGATCGCCCCATTATCAGGCGATCGATCGCCCATATCAAAATACAGGGGCGATCGATCGCCCCATTATCAAGCGATCGATCGCCCTTTGGCGACCAATCACAAGCCGATTGATCGCCCTATTACAGGCGATCAATCAGCAGACTCTCTAGAATTTCCAGAGAGTCGCCCCTCTTCTGCCGATCGATCACCCCTTCTGGCGATCGATCGGCAGGCTCTCTGGATTCTGAAATCCAGAGAGCTGCTCCTCTTTTCTTCTTCCTCTTTCCTTTTCTTTCTCCATTCGTACCCTGCACACCACATTTACACATTCTTCCCAATTTCTCATTTCTCCACATCTTCATCACTCATTTCATAACAACACTTCTACCCATAAACGATCCACACTCCTCCAATCACCCAAGATAAATATCGACCGAAAACGCATTTAAAACGTAACTAAATTTCATAAAAGCGAACTGCGTGGTTCGGTTTAAAAACTAACAATTCCACCTGTTTCAAAAGAAAATACCAAGCAGTTCCAGTAAACTTTAAAACCGACATTTTCACTTAGACTTTACAATTTGTCCTCAAACCAATTTAAATTGAAATTTTCTAAGCTAATTCATCAAAATGAATATCTATACAATTTCTACCCGTATCTAGCCCAAAATACCTTTACATCGTTCTCCCACAGGTCAAAATACGCGTCGACTACCCAGCACACTCCCACGGGCATTCTCCTTCAATCTGTACGATCGTCTGGTAGAGGGACATCGTCCTCACCTTGCTCAAAGTCACTTACACCATAAAGACACCTATGAGATAAAACTCTCAGTAAATTCTACGTAAATGTCTATGCATGACCATATAAATGCTATGCTATGAAATAGTCCGTCCATGTCAGTTCATATATCAGTACGTGTCATTCTATGGTTATCGGAAACGCTCGACAGATGGATAGGGCACGTCCAGCGGATAGACAGCCCACACTATCTGAAGGAAGGAAAACCCGCTCACCACAGAACGCCAGGTCAGAACCTCATCCCCGATAACCCCATGTCATGGTTGTTTACTGTGATACTTTACTTGACTTTACATGCATTTTCTTTTCGTGAAATTAATGCATAAATTCATTTTTCGTGACATTTGAAAACTATGATGCATGAGCAATTCAATATAAACATACATAACGAGCATACCATCAAAACACTACAAATACCATCAAAACCGTCACCACAAGAAACCTATAAAACAATCGAACCTAAACTACCCAACAAAAACAATTAGACAAACAATGACCGCCATAAACAAACAAAGCGCCAACGTATCCTCAACACGATTTCTGACATATGGTGTAGGCCAATCGGCCACAGTAAGTCAC
This sequence comes from Begonia masoniana, assembly GCA_022432975.1. Taxonomy (NCBI): domain Eukaryota; kingdom Viridiplantae; phylum Streptophyta; class Magnoliopsida; order Cucurbitales; family Begoniaceae; genus Begonia; species Begonia masoniana. The sequence continues at coordinate 34,045,119 of CM039504.1, read as the reverse complement.
GAGAACTTACCTCGCGTCCGTTGCACACCGAGCTCCTCGTCCCGAGCTTTGTCACCTAAGTCAATCCATAACGTCCTTTGTTAAAACCGAGCTTAAACATAAAATTTTAGAATTTTACAAAACTCCTAACTAAAGGAAATTTCCTAAAACTCTAATAAACTTCTCTCGGGCATTTCATCGAGGAAATTACGCTCACAAATCCTTAGACTCCATTAATGGAGGTTTTACAAAGCTCCAAACCCAATTTTTCAACCTAAACATCAAATACATCCATTATTTCGCCCAATGAACATTAATAAGGTAATTCCTAACGTTTCCTTACAAAATCCAACTATTTTTACGAAATTCCTACGAAACCCTAAACGTTCTAACCTCTTAAAAATCAAGAATAACGGCCGGAAAATGCTAGAGACTTACCTAGAATCACGAGGGGAGGAGAAAACGTGAAGAACTCTTGAGGAACGGAGGAAGAATCGTTGAGGAAGATGGAGAATCGCCGTTGAAGGGAGAAAAAATCGCCCGAGGAAAAGAAGTTTGCGTGGAGTGCTGGAGAAAAAGAAGACCTTTGCCTTTATTTTATAAAATTTACTTGTTAAATGACCATTTTGCCCTTCATTTGTTTTTATATTTGTTTCGTCCTTTGTTTTGTTAATTTGCTAACGATTCATTTACCCCAAATTTTCCTATTTCACCAATAACCCCAATTTATTACCAGGGCTTTATTAAAACTGTCTGTTTGTAAAACGGACCTTGTTTACTATTTTTATTAAGACGTCCTTTATATTACGAGAAATGAAGTTCTCGTGATTTAGCGTTACAACTCCTAAAATTTCCGAAATTTTCCTAAAATCCATATTAATCATTAGGATCGCATTAACGCTTTCCGTTCCCAAAACGGACTTGATTTGACATATTTACAAAAATGCCATTATACATAATACAAAAATTCCGTAAATCCAGGTGTTACAGTGCCGATCGATCACCTCGGGGGCGCGCTATTGCGCACGCGATGCGCGCAGTGAATAGCACGCGGGGCATGCACTATCCTAGTTTTAATGGAAATTTAAAAATCAATGATTTCATCGATTGGGTTGCTGAAGTGGATCGATTCTTTGAATATATGGAGATTCCATTAGAAAAAAAAGTGAAGTTGGTGGCATGCCGATTGAAAGGAGGAGCCTTTGCATGGTGGGAGAGACTACAAAATAGGCATTATCGAGAAGGCAAACAACCCGTTAGAACTTGGGCTCGGATGAAACAGTTACTACAGGCAGATTTCTTGCCCCCTTATTATGTGCAGATCCTTTTCCAACAGTATCAACTTTGTCATCAAGGTCAGAAAACGGTGTATGATTATACAGCTGAATTCATGAGATTAGCATAAAGGAATGACCTATGAAAAAGCGAAGGGCAGCAAGTGGCTCAATATTTTGATGGGTTGAAGCCCTATATTCGAGATAAATTTGGAGTTCACGTTTTACGAAATCTGAATGAAGCGAAGAACATGCCGATAAAGGCTGAACTGATTATCCAAGAGAAACAGGGCAATAACAGTAGATTTGACTCGAACAGGCGTACCTACGGGAATGAAGATTTTTAAAGGAATAATGCAGAGGAAGAAAGGTCAGTTTCTAACACCCCAACTCGATCAGAACGAAGAGAAGATATCGATTGGGAAGCGAGCAATAACCGAAAGTAAAGAAGTGCCAAAATCAACCAACCCCTATGCGAGACCTATCCCTGACAAATGTTTTCGATGCAATCAGCCTGATCATCGGTCAAACGAGTGTCTGAATATGAGAACAATCAACATTGTTGATAGAGATGAGCATGAGCAAGAAATTTGCTATGAACCCGATGGCGACGAGAAGACGTTTGAAGAGGGGAAAAGAGGCATTTGTGATTCGAAAATTGATGCTCACTCCTAAGCACGAAGATTGCTCCTAGAGACATCAATTATTTCGCACCAGATGCACTATTAATGGTCGACTCTTTGATTTTATCATCGACAGTGGTAGTTGCGAGAATATTATCGGCAGAGAAACTGTAGAGATTTTACAGTTACCAGTAGAGAAGCACCCTACCCCGTACTCAATTGGATAGATCAAGGCAGCTAAGGAGATTCAAGTGAAAGAACGCTGCAAGGTACCATTTTCGATCAGTAAATATACAGATGAAGTATATTGTGATATCATGGATATGGATGCATGTCACATTCTATTTGGTAGACCATGGCAGTTTGACGTGAACGCTCAACACATAGGCAAGGATAACATCTATAATTTGACGAATGATAGGATGAAGTTCACATTACTTCCTCTGAAAGCAAAGGACTATCCTAAAACTTCTAAAGTGGAGGGACGATCTTTCCTTACTAATACTCAAACGAGTCATGAAATGGAGGAGGCGATTAAAGAATCTCGGGAGGCTTATGCACTAATCATCCGGCAGATTCTAGTGGTTGGTGAAGAGCATTCGACTACCGAACTACCCCGAGAAATCAACCTATTATTGGAAGAGTTTGTTGACATCGTTCCTGAGGAGCTTGTCGAGTGGTTTTCCATCTATGAGGGACATTCAACATCATATCTTTCCATTCTTTTCGAACGACGAATTAGTATATCCGGAAAACTCGTGGTCGAGTTTTTCTATGGTGGGAAAGAATGATGCAGTGATCTATTAAACTTCAAAGGGCCATAACTTTTACTACGGACATCCGTTTTGGACCGTCAAGATATCAAATCAAATATCCCACCGAGGCCCACACATTTCTATCGTCTAAGCCTTCAAATCAACATTCGAAGATTTTATGAACTATTTTATGCATTATTTGATTTTATTTTTAATTTCCTTAATTAGTTAGCTATTTTATTTAACGTTGTATTCCAAATTTGTGATGATTCAATTATTATTCAAGATTCAGAAAATTAGGGTTTCTCTTAGTTTCTCTTGCGAGAGGGGTTTTCGTTCGTTCCCGCATCCTGCTGTGTCACATTCAGACTTTTGGAGTGGAAAACTTTTGTGAAAAGCCTACCCTTGAACCTCTAGGTGACAAAAAAGCAGAGTGAGTTTCGATTGTTACTATTTGACTTGGAGATTAACACCTACCTTCAGAAGGATGAAGGATCCAACCCCTCCGTAGACTAAATAAGGTAATTGAAGACTTAAAGAATCAAGTAATTATAAGAACAAGCAAGATTAAATAACATTGGACTTAACATATCAATCTAGCAGTAACGTCATGATAATGCAATAATAAATGTTTTTAAAAATAGCTTAACAAACTAATAGATAAGTTTAAAATAAAATAAAAAAAATAAATCGTGTGACAAGTTCTCACCACATGAAATCACTTTAATTAAATAGAAAACTAAGTACAATAAAGTCCAACTTACTTTCGCCTTATACAGTCAATGTCACTTTATCTAAGACTTGAAAAATAATTAATCATTTGGGATGAACTGACCGTACTCAAAAAGGAAACGTATAGACAACAAAGATGAGGAAGAAAGTGAAGAACAGTGAGCGCAAAAGAGAGAATGTTGAATCTGTTTTGTTGTATATTTGAAACAGTAATTTCCTTTGTCTATATCTTTCTTACAAGCCTGGACCCGACTATTTATAAAGACTAAGCTAAATTCTATACATCTATACATTAGTAAATAAAGATAAGAGGTAGTTAGAGCATACGCTATTTGATATTCAGAAGGAGATAATTTAAAGAAAAGTGACTTGTTGAGCACCCTTTCTTGGACAAAGAGGTAGCCAATCTCGACGTGGTTGGACTTGGAGTGCATTACCGAATTCAATTCAAGATATGTTGGACTTAGATTATCACAAAATATAATCGGAGGTACTTTTGAAGAAATACCAATCTCGCGGAGGAGGGATTGGATCCAAAGAACCTCAGCTGTACCATTGATTATACTTCAATATTTCGATTCAATATTTGAGTGGGAAACCACTTTTTTCTTCACAGACGACGAGGAAATAAGATTAGGCCCAAGGACAATGCAGAATGCACTAGTACTCTTTCTCTCATCGGGACAAGAGGCCCAGCCAGCATCTGTAAAGCATTGGATATTAAAGGAGATGATGAGAATGATAGATCCAATGTGGTGATGCCCCGAAGATATCGAAGAATGCATTTAACACCTTGCTAGTGAATGTCGGATGGGTTGTGTATGAACTGACACACTTTGTTTACCGCAAAGCTTGTCAGGTCTTGCAATACAATAATACTAAAGAACACGATGATAATGGATGATTGTTGACGGAGAAAGAATGAGGTATCCGATTTGGATGTTGTAAAGCCACATGATACGAGAGAATACCATGCTCGCGATGATTGTTTTAAACTGTAGAGCATTTTCTTCAGGAGAGATACAAGAGACGATTGTGATGGGCTAATAAACCAGGGGGTTATTGCATAAAAATAGTCTCAGTGAGATCACCATTTAAGAAGACATTGTATATATCCAGCTGCTTAATTTTCAACCCAAGAGAGATGGCTAGAGAAATTTTAGTACGGATAGTTATCGGTTTAACAACTAGGCTGAAAATTTTGTCATAGTCAATTCTCTCGATTTGATCATAACCTTTAGCCACCAAACAGGCTTTGTACCAGCTGATTAAACCATTTGAGTTGAGTTTCACTTTTAAACCCACTTGAATCTGATTAGTTTGGAACCTTTAGGAAGTGAGACCAGCTGCCATGTGTCATTTTTGTGAAGAGCAGCTATCTCCTCTTGCATAGAAGCAATCCAGTACTTGCATTTTGAGGCTCGAAGAAAAGTTATTGGTGTTGAAATAGTAGGGCAGCAGCATCATAAGCCTTTTGCTTAAAAATGCCATCCCTAGACAGAGCTCTCCTAAAGTGAAGATTAGAAGTATGTTCTCTATTGCTAGTATTGGAAATGCAAGGGGGAAGAGTAGGTAATGTATTAGTTCGAGAGGGAAGGATAGGGGAAGAAGAACGACAGGTTAAAGGTTTGGAGGAAGAGGGCTTGGATGAAGGATTCAATAGTGGTAGTAATAATGGGAAGGGGAGGGGAAGTGAGGAAATTGGAATGGAGATTGAAGTAGAAGAAGGGGTGCATATAGATGAATTGGTAAAAGGAAATGTGTATTCATCAAATACAACATGGCGGAGGACGTAAATCTGATCTGAAGTTGAGTTGAGACAAAAATGCAGGGTAAGGAACGAGGTTGGAATTTATTTTTAATGTAAGGTTGGAGACACAAGAAGCATAAACATCCAAACACACGAAGAGATGAATAAGGTGGAGGTATGCCATATAAGCATTCATGGGGTGACTTGTAGTTTAAAACTTGTGTTGGCATAAAGTAAATGAGGGTAGTGGCTGTTTCAAAGGCATAAGACCAGAAATATTAAGGTACTGAAGAGTGAAAGAGGAGTGCAAGGCTAGTTTCAACAACATGGAAATTTTTATGCCCAACTCGATCGTTTTGGTCAGAGGTGTAAGACAGGAGATGCAATGTATTCCTAGAGATCTAAACATTGTAGAGAGAGAATGGTATTCTCTAGCCCAATCGGTTGCAAGCATTTGATGGATTTACCGAACTATTTTTTGAAAAATTCAAGATCTATTATAAGGTATTTTGTACTTGATCTTTTGTTTTTAGACTATAAATCCATGAGAAGCAAGTGTAATCATCACAAAAAAAAAAAGAAAATATCTAGCACTGGTTATCAAAAGTACCAGTGAAGGAGCTCAAAGATCCAAGTGAACAAGATCAAAAGGTGAAATAACATAAGATGTGGAGATTGAGAATGGTAATCTGTGACTTTTACTCATTTGGCAAGCCGTACAAATATTAGTCACAGTGGGCTTAGATGCCAAGACATTAAAATAATAAAAAATGCGAATAAAGTATCGAAATTTGGGTCCCCTAGACGAAGGTGCAACAAAATAGAGGAGATAAAGGTGGGAACTTGAGTAGTTAGTGAAAAAGCTTGATGGAGGGTAGGAGTACAATAGAGAGCATTATTAGGGAGCCGTGGAGGAGAATTTTCTTGGAAGTCCAATCCTTGTGAAAAAAACAATCTTAGTGAAATTCGAAAAAAACAAGGTTGTCTTGACATATAAGCAATGAAAACTAAGAAGTTTAGACCTAAAAACATGAGGTCATGAAAAACAAGTATACTAATATATAACAAGTAATAAAATAATATGACAACTGAAACAATATAAAAACATAAACAAAAAAGGTGTTACGACTAACAATGAACATTAGTGTTGTAAACAAATAGTCATAACATCACTACAAAGACAATCATATTAAACCATTGAAAGGCCTCATCAACACAGTTGGTTTTATTATTTGGTTTATAGAATCCATATATCTTAGGTAAAAAGGAGGAGTCAAGCTTTTTCTATGCCAATCAATGAATTGAATTATCTGTTTAAGGAATTGGTTTTCTTAAAATAACTTTTAACCATTAAAATTACTTTTGTATTTTAATCAATTAATCTTGTTAGAAGGGTATGGAGAGAAAGGAGAGAGAGAAAAAGAAAATGATAGGAGATTGTATTATATTTTTCTGTAAACATTAAACATTGTTCAGTGGCCTTTAAGGCTAAAGTAGATTGTAGAGGAAGATAGAACACACAAAAAATGTACGAGAGATTACAGAGAGATATCATCCTAAGCCCAGTTCAGTGGTTCGGTTTGACATGGTTCAACATCCCCCCACAAACGCATGGGTCTAGGAAGAACCGTGAGTTTGGTGTGAAGCTCTTGAAAGTGTGCAGCCACCAGTGGTTTTTCTAAGCAACCGGCAAGTTGATTTGTAGATGGTGCGTAGGCAAGACTCAAAGATCCATTTTTTACCTTTTCCTGGACAAAATGTTGATCAATTTCCACATGTTTGTACCGAGTGTCAAGAACAGGCGTTGACGCGAGACTAAGAGTGCTGATATTATCACAGTATATAATAGGAGATAACTGGGGAGAGAGGCACAACTCTGTGAGTAAGGATTGAAACCAGAGTATTTTAGTAGCTCCATTGGACAGAGCACGATATTCTGACTCGGTACTTGATCGGGAGACAAGTTATTGTTTTGAGGATGACCAGTAAATTAAATTGTGACCAAGAAATATACAATATCCATTTGTGCTACGACGATCATCAAGGCACGATGCCCAATCAGCGTCGGTGTAGCCAAATATATCATGATATGAGTTATGTTGAAGATGAAGTCCCAAATGAACAGTGCCCTTTAAGTATCTGAGAACTCGCTTGACAACTTGCATATGAAGATCAGTTGTTGCATGCATGAATTGACAGAGTTTGTTGACAACAAAGAATATATCCAGCCTCGTGATTGTGCAGTATTGAAGAGCACTAAGAATACTGTAGTATTCGATTAAATCAGATAGCGGTTTACTGGCATGGATAGAAAGTGGCGGAAGAGCAAGTGGAGTGAGATGAGGTTTCGAGTCCAGCATTCCCGTTTTGACCAGTAAATCCCAAATATATTTTGTTGTACTCAGATGTAGACCATTGGAATGATGATGAACCTCAATGCCCAAAAAAAAATGTAATATGTTGATATCCTTGATAGCAAACAGTTGAGAAAGATGCATGATCCATTCGAAAATCAGAGCTGAAGACGACCCTGTCATAATGATATCATTCACATATACTAAAACCACAAGAACATCAGAGGTAGTATGATAAATGAACATAGAGGTATCAACTTTAGAATCTATGAAACCCCAATTAATAAGATACATACTTAGCTAGAGAAACCATATACAGGGTGACTGCTTTAGACCGTATAGAGAGTGGTGAAGTTTGCAGACATAATAGGGATGGTTGGGGTCAATGAAGCCCTAAGGTTGTTGCATATAAACGTCCTCAAGTAGATCACCGTGAAGAAAGACATTCTGAACATCTACTTGTTTGATGATCCATTTCCGAGATGTTGCAATACTGAGAATGAGTCGGATTGTTGTTGGTTTAATAACAGGGCTGAATGTCCCATGAAAGTCAAGGCCTTGTGTCTGTTGAAACCTTTTTGCGATGCTGCAAGCTTTGAATCTATCAATCGATCCATCTTAGCAGAGTTTTATCCTATATACCCACTTGGAACCAAGAATCTGAGAGTTATTAGGTTTTGGAAGAAGAGACCATGTACCTTGAGATTGAAGAGCATCAAACTCCTTTTGCATAACCATACGCCACTCGACAAGGCTGGAAGCTTCCTTATAAGAGAAAGGTTCACACAATGTGTTACCAGCAACACTAAAGAAGATTCGCGGTCTGAAAATGCCAGACTTACAACGTGTAACCATTGGATGCTCATTTACAGTCAGAGGTTTCGTCGAGCTCTCTACTTGGTCATGCTAAGAATAAGATGCTATGGATGGAGAAGATGAAGAGGAGTTGACAGGTTGTGGGAGAGGGGAGTGGGCTTTGATAGTTAGAGAACGATAGGGAGGAGAGGTAGGTGATGTGGGCAGAGAGGTAATGATGGGAACATCAGGAGATTGAATAGTGGAGTTGAGGTGAGTTAGAAAAGAAAAAATCAATTCATTGAAGACGACATGTCGTGAGATATAGATTCAACCCCTTGTTGTGTGAAGACATAAATACCCTTGGTGATGACTGCTATACTCTAGAAAAACACAAGGACTTGATTGGAATTCGAGTTTATGGGTGTTATAGAGACGTAAAAATGGAAAGCACTGACAGCCTGTAACACCCGAGGTTTTTGATTTAATATAGTTATGGATCTTAGGAAATAATAAAAAGATAAAGTAATTAAAAGAACGGGATGAGAGTCAATTTATGAAAGTTTCTAATTTACGAACGAACAAGATTTAATGAAATTCAAAATGGTCGAAAACACAGTAGGTTAAAACGGTAAATGAGGATTTAATTAATGGTTAGTTTATTATTATTATTATTATTATTATTATTATTATTAATAAAACATAAAACAACAGAATGGCCGAAGCCATTCTGTTGCTCGATTTCCCGAGAGCGAGGGCAGGGCAGGGGAGAGAGCGAGGCGCGAGCGACGAAGGCGACGGCCGATCACCGCCGTGGTTCCGGCCAGACAACGTCGGCGGCGTCAAGGGCTGCAATTTCCGGCCGACTTTAAGCACGAACCGAACGGGTAAGCCCTTTGTTCCCCTGTTTTGGTTCGGTTTAGGGCTGAGAGGGGCGAGCTCATTTGAGCTCCGATTGCTGGCGGCTTTTGGCCGTTCTTGGCGTCAAATAACCGAGCCCAAACGCCGGCGAGGGTTGCCGAGCAAGGGTGAGCTCGGATTGGGAGAAAAACAGAGGGGCTCCAAATTGGGGACTTCAATTTTCTGGTTTAAAACAGTAGGGTTTTGTTAGATTATGTTAAGTAGGTATGAGGGTGGTTGATTAGTGAGGAATCGGTGGAGAATTGATGGAAAATCGGAATGGGGGATTTTCCGGGTAAAGGGGCAGTTTGGGTTTTTGCTATTTTGACCTAGCTGGGGTCGTTTGTTTTAAAATTCCTTTTGGCATGTTAAAATAGGTTAATAGAGGAGTACATGGCCGTTGGAATCGTTCGATTCCGATAACCGACGCGAAAGTTACGCGCGTTCGAAGTTTCGGGTCGGTTTTACCGAACCCAAATTAGTAGCCCATTTAGTTAGGTTTTAGTTGGATTAGGCTAGAAATAGTAGTTTGAGAGTGATTGGGGAATGTAGGCTTAATTTGAATGAAGTTTGAATAATTGTAGTTAGAGTTAGCTTAAATATTCGTTAGAAGTAAATTGTAATGCTTAAGTGACTTTTGTGATTGTGATAGGTTACCGAGTGGGGAAATTTACATAGCCAAAGCGAGTAAGTGCAGTGCAAGAGTTCAGGTAAGTAGAGGACGTTATGTTTTGCCTTCGGGCCTACACCACGGAACGGTAGGGAATTGTTGTTTGTTGATTTCTTTGCATTATTTGAATTGTTAGTTGGTTGCTTTACTTGGTTTGAATTGTGAGTTGGTTGCTTTTCTTTGTTTGAATTGTGAGATGGTTGCTTTGCTTTGAGGTGTCTCGAGTGGAAGAATTTCTACTCGAGAGGTACGCAACTGTGTCTCGGGTGCTACTCGAGAGGTACGCAACTGTGTCTCGAGTGCTACTCGAGAGGTACGCAACTGTGTCTCGGGTGCTACTCGAGAGGTACGCAACTGTGTCTCGAGTGCTACTCGAGAGGTACGCAACTGTGTCTCGGGTGCTACTCGAGAGGTACGCAACTGTGTCTCGGGTGCTACTCGAGAGGTACGCAACTGTGTCTCGCGTGCTACTCGAGAGGTACGCAACTGTGTCTCGCGTGCTACTCGAGAGGTACGCAACTGTGTCTCGGGTGCTACTCGAGAGGTACGCAACTGTGTCTCGGGTGCTACTCGAGAGGTACGCAACTGTGTCTCGGGTGCTACTCGAGAGGTACGCAACTGTGTCTCGGGTGCTACTCGAGAGGTACGCAACTGTGTCTCGGGTGCTACTCGAGAGGTACGCAACTGTGTCTCGGGTGCTACTCGAGAGGTACGCAACTGTGTCTCGGATGCTACTCGAGAGGTACGCAACTGTGTCTCGGGTGCTACTCGAGAGGTACGCAACTGTGTCTCGAGTAGAATGGATATTCTACAAGAGAGGTACGCCTACGATTATTGAAATGAGAACGTGATACATACAACCGAGAGTAGAAACTACATGTGCTAGGTTGACTGCATTGTGGTGTTGTGTTACGTTGTCGTGCTGTGTTAAAGAATAAGGCATTGTTGATGTGGGCAAATCTGTGTTTTGTTTCGTGTCGTTGTGTTGTTTGGTTGTTTTGTTCAGCGTTGTGTGTAGCTTGCATTTTATCTAGTCGTATTTGTTAACCCCTACTTGCTAAGCGTAAGCTTACGTGTGCGTGTGTGTTCTGTGGTGTAGGTAACGACAGGTGTACAGGTGAGCTATGTGAGTCAACCAAGACTTGGGAGCAGTCGGAGATGCACGGGGCGTGCCGGTGCGGGCAGTTGTCGGGGCGACTCCACCATGGTCTTCGGGAGATGTGGGGCTTTATATTTGACAGTTTATTTTAGATGTCTGTTTGTAGAAATGATGAGAAAGTGTAACTAATTGTATTTGTTGTATATAGTTAGGTTAAGGGTGATGTGTCGCCCTGTATTTGGAGGGTTTTATACGTGGGATTGTTGAGTGGATAGCTGGATAGTGAAGTAAGATTATTCTGGATTGTTTGGGATTGGATTGTATGCAGGTATCTAGCATTTTGGAGGCGCCATTTTCAGGCGTTACTTTGCCGAAATTTCGGGAAGGACGCCGTGGTGCTTAAAGGTTAGGATTAAAGGAGTCTAGGCAACTAGGTATGACTTAAAAGAGTTTTAGGAGATTTAGTTTATTTGTTGCCGTGTTTGATTTTATTTAAATTATTGGAGTTAACGTGAGCCAAGTAGCGCTCCGAGCCAGGGTGGGTTCGGGGGCGTTACACAGCCAAATATTCGAAGATGATTGTAAGAAGGAACTTTGTTATACAGTGCTTGGAACGGTGATTTATTGAGTAAAACTTTTGATGGAAGTCGATTAATTAAATATACGGTGGTTCCAAACGTGAAGGGCCAGTATTTTAAATACATGGATGCTTGAGTGTGAAGAGTTAAACCGATTTCAACAATGTGTTGGTTTTTTCGTTCAACTCGTCTGTTTTGTTGTGGTGTATATGGACAAAAAATTTCATGGATAATATACCCTATGATGTGAAAAAATTTGATAGAGATCTGAATTCACCTCCCCAATCAGATCTTACTCGTTTAATATTGACATTAACCTAAGTTTGAACTATTATTTTGAACATGATGAACTTATTATAAGTTTCATCCTCAGAACAGAGAGGATAAAACCAAGTGAACCGAGAGAAATCATCAATAAAGATTAAAAAACATTTAACGTCAGTGATGGAAGAAACTGATGTACCTCCAAGGCCCATTACCCGATCACAAACTAAAGCTCAAACTTTAACTAATCTTTTTGCTAACAAGTTCTTTTCTTTTGCAGGTGAAGATTTTCTTTGAGGACTTAGAGTGGAAGCCTAGCTCACAGAACATGGATAAACCATTACATGCTATCACTTGGGAGACACAGTTGGAAGCCACTCAATTCGAAAAGGGAATTTGTCTTCTCGAGACTTAATTATGTAACAAGTGTTTTATAATTTTTGGCAAACGTTGGGCCTATTATTGTAATATTGGGCAAATACTTGGCATTTATTATATGTCATGCATTTAGGCATTTAGGAATAGATGTATGTTAGGGCTAGTGGTGGCTTGGGCTAATAATACATGGACAGAAGTGGAGAATGGAGCAACGAGGAAATTCATGCTATGCGTAAGGAGTCAAAGACCGAGGCCTTTCATCATTTGGTTCTTTCAAATTTGAATTCCCTCTTCAAAAAATTCAAATTAGCACCAGCTCATATCAACTAAAAAAGGTTGAAGATCATTTTCCATGGAAGGCTGAACTTACCTTACAAGAAGAACATCACATCGGTTGATGAAGAGGAACCGAGCGCACACCAACGACCAAGATGAAGATCTAGCATTTGGACGTCCCTCCTTTATTATTTTCCTTAGCCACCTTAGGATACTTATTCATGGCTATTGGTGATTGTCATTTTCAACTTTTGATTAAGGAAAAATCAGCAGTTTCTCTCGAAAACCAGATTACTTTAAAGACAAGGTAAGTGCCTCGGGTTGGATAATCAACCGAGTGGAGTGAGTGCCTCCATTGCCTCCAAGTTTAAGAATACTTGAAGGTTCTAATCCCCATCTTTCTCTTCTTCTAATCTAATAGAAGAAATCCAGAAGAAAGGGATAATTCTTCCCAAACGCTGCTGGTTCTATCCTTAAAAGTACTGTTTTCTGAAAAGTATCAACTTTGCTTTATCGGACCAGCTAAGAGTTTGCATTTTCATTGGAGTTTTCAAAATTAGTTTTCTTCCAAATCTTCATATTTTGAAACCTTATTCATAAATTATTATTCACGCGAAGTTTCGTTGATATTAGAGATTGTTTGTTTAATTTTCCGCATCGTTATTCTGAGTATTCTCGGCTGCACCAAGCATCGAGTATATTGTTTTGTTTGTGGGTTTAATCCGAATCTTTTATAGGTTGATCTTGCGTCATTTGGTATCAGAGAATAGGATGCTTCCTCTGTGTGATATGTAACATATTTGTTTGATCAATTTGTCACATTTTAATAGCTGCAAATAATTCATATTCTGAATTATCGTTATCGCTAATTTCAAAAAAAAAAAACTTTGCTATAAAACTATTTTTTTGTGTTGATTATGATTTGTTTTGTTGAGTAATAATCTACATGTCTAATATATTATCTTGTTTAGATCTGAATATAAGAATGTTAACTTCTTAAATGTCATTTTTACCATTGATTATAATTATTTGATGATCAATCTTACAGTGAATATCAAACTTATTTGGCCAAGAGCATGAAAAATGGTATCATAAGTCTTACGTAAAACTTGCTGTTATTTTAGGTTAAATTGGATTGTAATCTTTTGTTTTCAAATGTTACCATATAGAGCATTTCTAAAAACTGAAATTTTTATCTAATTGGTGCTATCAACTTGTTGTCATATCTTTGGTTATTGTTTGGCTAAGCTTAATCTTCAAATTTGACTACTCATTACATTAATTTTGGTTTATTCGAACATGTTACATTTTATTAAAAGAACTATCTGAAAATAAAATTTGCATGAAAGTTTTAATAATTTCCTTGTATGAAATATCTTAATTGATCATTCCTTAAAAGTTGAATTAACTAAGCCCTAATTAAGTCTTCTAATATCTTAGGAAAGTAAGAAGTACCTTACATTTATTAATTGGAAGATTTCAAAAACATTAAAATTTACCAAATTGGTTATCATTCACACTTCCAAAAACTATTCTACAAAATCATTTCCTAAAATTTAGGAGTTAAGTAGTGCTTTAATAATGACAACTAGGAGTGGCCTTCCATATAACACTAATCAAGGTCTAGTCATAGCCAAGGGCAAGGAAGTTTCTCAAGATGAGACTCTCACCCACCAAGAGGGAGAGTCTAGCATGCAAGGACAGATACATAATTTAAACCAACGGTTCAATGATTTTAACCTAATGTTTGCAAATGCTATGAAAGACTTAAAACATGAAATCTGTAGGGGACCATCTCAAGAAACCACACCATGGAGGAGAAACGTATGAGGGAATCTCAAAACCAAGAAAATTTATCACCTCAAGAAACCACACCGTGGAGAAGAAATGTAAACCCTAGTAGAGAATTTCCAAATTGAGAAAATTTTCCATCTCAAGGGACCCCACCATGGAGAAGAAACAAAAACCCTAGAAGAGAATTTCCTAACCGAGAACGTTTTCCATCTCACGAGACCACAACAAGGAGAAGAGATGAAAACCCTAGGAGAAGGTGCCAAGGACATGAATACTCTGAAGATGATGAATGGACTTTGGACGAAGAAGAGAATTTTCTCCCTAACCAAAGAAGAGACAATAATGACCTTCAGAGTGTTAAGTTGACTATCCCACCATTCAATGGAACGTGTGATGGAGACATATTCCTGGATTGGATAGACAAGGTTGAGAAGATTTTTTACTATTACCAATACTTTAATAGAGTTAAAGTACAATTGGTTTCAGTCAAACTTTCAGGCTATGCCGCACTTTGGTGGGCTAACCTAAAGGCCCAAAGGGTACGGATTGGAGATATCCCTATCACCTCTTAGAGAATCATGAATACTCTTATGAGGAAGAGGTTTGTTCCTACTCATTACAAACAGGAATTATTCCTACAATTGCACAACCTCATTCAAGGCAGTCAATTAGTTGAGGAGTACCTCACAAAATTTGAGACACTCAAAATCCGTGGAGGACTAGAAAAGCTTGAGGAATAAGTGATAGCCTGGTTTATACGTGGACTAAACTGAGAAATTGGTGACACAGTAGAGTTATACTAACTGGATTCATTAGACATGGTCGTACAGTTGGCCTTAAAAATTGAGAGACAACTTAAGAGAAAGAAGAAAACAAACTATACCCCAAAGTTCGCCCCCAAACCACAAGAAAAC
Source organism: Begonia masoniana (assembly GCA_022432975.1). Taxonomy (NCBI): domain Eukaryota; kingdom Viridiplantae; phylum Streptophyta; class Magnoliopsida; order Cucurbitales; family Begoniaceae; genus Begonia; species Begonia masoniana. The sequence continues at coordinate 34,029,984 of CM039504.1, read as the reverse complement.
AACAGGGCTACCACTAAGACGGATGAAAATAAGCCTTTTATTCGTAATTGACTCCTAAAGATACAAGTAGCAAGAATGTTGGAGGAGATTACGACAAAGCAAAAACATGTGACATCAAGTGTTTCAAGTGTTTAGGTTCAGGACATTTGATGGCTGAGTACCCAAACCGTCATACAATGGTAATCAAGGAAGAAACGAGAGAACTTATAACTGACAACAAACTGGAAGAAATCGAATTGGAGGAAAGAAGTGAATCGGAGGATGAAGTTGTTCATGCTCCTGAAGGATCTCTGTTGATGGTCATTCGTCGAGTCATCATATCGAAGACTTCAAACGAAAACTATCAACCTGAAAATATATTTCACAACCGTTTTTTAGTAAAGGATAAGTTGGGTTCTTTGATAATAGATGGAGAAAGCTGTACCAACGTAGCTTCCAAGGACATGATCACTAAATTGGGATTAGAGATTACCCCACATTCCAAACTCCATAAGTTAATATGGTTAAACAAAAATGATGACGTCAAGGTAACTAAGTAGGTGACCATCGAATTCACTTTGGGAATGTAACGACCCTAGAGGGATCACCACGTAATTCATGACTTTCTTAATCACATTTAATTTCGTTTAGACATGTTTATACATCTCTTCATGTATATTATTTTTTTTGAAAACATAACTTAGCTCAAGACATCACACGCGGTTCATTAGGCATCGCTCGGCAGAGGAGTACATTATACATCTGCAGGTGGGCAGGGTAAAATGCTCCATCTGATAAAAGACTTTAGCTCTTAAGCTGCACCTACCGATGGAGAAATAAACTTGCATCTGCCGATCATACCCCAACCGATTTCTATACTTAATTACTTGCTCCTGCCGGTCGCTAAACGACAAGCATAGAGTTCACATCTTCCGGTAGGGAAAGATTTCATCATCCGATTCGTCACGTGAAACTCGCGTGACTCACTTATCACCGGCTAATAGAGGACATCTTCCGGTGAGCACGAGCTTAACACGTGACCCTTTAAAACTTCACTAGATAGGAGATATCATCCGATGGGCACGTGCATCACTCGTGGTTCATTTAACCTCATTCAACATCAGAAACACACTACACATACCGGTCACTAGACGACAAAATAACATCTTCATCATCCGGCGACCTTAATACACTACACATACCGGTCACTAGGCGACAAAATAACATCTTCATCATCCGGTGACTCAAATACACTACTCATACCGGTCACTAGACGACAAAATAACATCTTCATCATCCGGTGACTTTAATACACTACTCATACCGATGGATGTAAACTCCTGACATATTCCGATAGAGAACTTCTATCGGTGGGTGCAAGCATACATAACTCCTAACTTCACTAACTTATCCTTCGTATGAATAAAAGACAGAAACTCATCCAGAATTTCTTGTAGCGGAAGACTTAGATAAATAACACATTCTACATTCTTGTAGACTTTCTCAAACTCAGTAATCAAACCAGACAATTCAAAATTCGATGTTTCAAAATAATCTTATCCTACTTATACTATCATATTCATTATCATAACTGAAATCGTAGAACATTAACCAGAAATCTCATTTGCCATCCAGCCACAGATTTGTTCCCTGAACACCTTCCAACAACCGAGCTTAGACATCCTCATTAACTTTGAGATCCTCACCTGAAAACTCGTCACCTACATCATAAGGTTTAAACTATAAGCCTAATGCTTAGTAAGGAATGCAATACTAATAAGTATGCATGAATGCTCATTTTGAGAAACAAATGCTCATGAATCTTTTCTTGTTCATATTCATACTCAAAGTCTTCATTCTTGTTCATCATTCATATTCATTGTTCATAATCATCTTTCATATACATCATTCATGTTCATCGTTCATATTCTTCGTTCATGTTGTGTGGATTAAGGGAGGATTTGTGCCGGTAAAGGGTGTTTGACAGTGAGAGTGCACATAGTTCCCTTGCGGGACGTATCACGGTCCTTCTTTTGGACAGTGACATACGCCAAACCGCCCCCAACCCTCGCTTAATTCACGTTGCATAAGTTTTATACTCTTATCTTGTTCATGCGAAAACATGCTCTTAAAACATTTTCATATGCATAAAACATTCATGATGCATGAACATGAAAATTCTTAAATCATCAAGCTACAGAACAGAGCACCATTCGACATGAAACCTTACCATTTGGCTAATCATCAGCATAAACATTAGACAGTAACATAAGGGAAACTTCTAATCATCGTATGAGTTTCTACCTAGCATCCTTTGATGTAGGGTCCTAATGACCGAGAAACCTACACATTCACTTACCTGATCTCCTTAGCAATTTGAGCTCCTTTCTCTTCAAACTTCTTCACCTAAAACATTTACATTGCAGTAGTTAAAACAAAATCCTATTAGTCCTAATCACAAGTCATCCTAGGATCTAATAGCTAAAGTCTCTCCCGAATCCTTAGTATAGTTCTCTGTGCAGTTTGAAATCCAAAACCCAAAACAAACAGATTCGATTAGCGATAACTCAGGGTTGGTTGTTTAGCGTCCAAAATCGATTTGGAATGACATTACCACTTTCAGATTTTAAAATATCCTTACTAATACTCGGCCATTGAAGAATCCAGAACCTCAACACATAGCTGAAAACAGAGCTTAACGACTAAAAGATAGCTACATTGCCAAACTCGTACCTCGAGCACAAAGTAGCCGAGAAGCAGCAAGGAAACCGATCGTCGAAGGAGGGATTTCCAGCTGACAGAGAGCGAGAGCTCGGGAGGGGAAGTCTCCGAGAGTAAGAGATGACGGCTATAGTGGTTTAAATGAGATTTGAATCCTTTCCTTTTTCTTTAAATACTAGTCTCAATCCTCCATTATTATAACTTTGCCACTCAACCTAGGTTAAATCCACATGTAATTAATTAAGCTTGGCATAAAACTTTAAACCGTGAAGATTGAATATTCATGACCGTTAATACAGTTAGGAAGTCACCTGGTTGAAGTTGTCGGGTGTTACATCCACCCCTCCTTAAACAAAATTTTTGTCCCCAAAAATTGATCAAGTGAAGAGTTCTGGATATTTGTCCAACTTGTCTTGCTGTCGTTCCCACATGGCTTCTTCGATTCCGTGATTTGTCCATAAGACCTTAACCAATGGAATTTCCTTATTCCTCAGAGTTTTTACTGCAGATTCTAAATTTTGCACTGGCTTCTCTTCAAACATTAGTGTCGGTTCAATCTCAATATCCACTGGCTCAACAACTTGTGAAGGATCCCGTATACATTTTCTTAACATTGACACGTGAAAAACGTTATGCACCTTTTCCAGCGATGGAGGCAATTGCAGTTTGTAAGCTGTACCGCCCAACCTTGCTAAAACAGGGAATGGTCCAATAAATCGTGGATTAAGCTTTCCCTTCTTGCCAACTCTTACTACTCCTTTAAATGGTGAAATCTGTGATGACCCGGATCTGCAAGTATGGTACGATGGCTGCACGAACCGGAACCCGGATGGCGGTACGTCCGCGCGGGCGAACCGGAAGGTGACAGGTCGTAAAAAGGGGGTCGTCACAATCCCACAGCGCTTGGGAAAGTATGTGGAAATGAAACATATGTAAAGAGACCCTCCCAACATAGCAAGACGCGTTTTGGAGCTCAATTGACAACGGATCCCATAAGAACTCCGAAGTTAAGAGGGCTTCGGCGAGAGTAATTCCAGGTTGGGTGACCTTCCGGGAAGTGCTCTCGCCAAACAAAGCCGTGAGGGGAGGATATTGGGCTGCGGCCCAATCCCCAGAGCGGACAATATCTTGCTGGGATAAAGGGTCGTTACAAATGGTATCAAAGCCTGTACCCAACCGGAATTGTGGCCAACGAGGACGTTGGGCCCCCGAGGGGGGGTGATTGTGATGACCCGGATCTGCAAGTATGGTACGATGGCTGCACGAACCGGAACCCGGATGGCGGTACGTCCGCGCGGGCGAACCGGAAGGTGACAGGTCGTAAAAAGGGGGTCGTCACAATCCCACAGCGCTTGGGGAAGTATGTGGAAATGAAACATATGTAAAGAGACCCTCCCAACATAGCAAGACGCGTTTTGGAGCTCAATTGACAACGGATCCCATAAGAACTCCGAAGTTAAGAGGGCTTCGGCGAGAGTAATTCCAGGTTGGGTGACCTTCCGGGAAGTGCTCTCGCCAAACAAAGCCGTGAGGGGAGGATATTGGGCTGCGGCCCAATCCCCAGAGCGGACAATATCTTGCTGGGATAAAGGGTCGTTACAAAATCTTTAGAAAAACCTCATCCCCAACTGCAAATTCAAGATCCCTTCTCCTTTGGTCTGCGTAACTCTTCTGTCGGCTTTGTGCTGTTATCATCCTTTTCCTAATAGTGGTAATCTTGTCTGACATCTGTTGCAAAATCTCGGGACCTTGGAATTTTGCTTCACCGACCTCATCCCAGTACAAAGGTGACCTGCACTTTCTGCCATAAAGTGCTTCATAAGGTGTCATACCTATGGTGGACTGGTAACTATTGTTGTAAGAGAATTCAACCAAGGGCAGGTATCGACTCCATGATGTCTGGAACTCTAGCACACATGCCCTCAACATATCCTCAAGTATTTGAATTGTCCGCTCAGATTGTCCATCGGTTTGTGGGTGGAAGGCAGTGCTAAAAGATAACTTTGATCCTAATGTGCCTTGCAAACTTTGCCAAAATCTTGAGGTGAATCTAGGATCACGATCGGATACAATAGATAAAGGAATTCCATGCAATCTGATGATTTCTTGGACATACAGATCAGCAAGCTGGTCCATTGTGAAGGTCATTCTTACAGGTATAAAGTGTGCCGATTTTGTCATTCTATCAACCACGACCCAAATATTATCATGTCCTTTAGTTATCTTTGGCAAACCTACAACAAAATCCATGGCAATGTTTTCCCACTTCCATTCAGGGATTGGTAGGGGTTGAAGAGTACCTCCTGGTCGTTGATGCTCTGCCTTAACCTGTTGGCATACCAAACATGTCTCCACATATTTGGCAACATCCCTCTTCATATATGGCCACCAATAATGCAACCTTAAATCCCGATACATCTTGGTGCTACCAGGATGCACGGAAAAGGAAGAAGAATGAGCTTCAGCCAAGATCAACTCACGCAACTCCTTAACATTCGGAATGTACCATCGATTCTTAAATTTCAAAATACCATCATTAGAGAGACTGAACTCCGAGGAGGCGTCCTTTAACTTACTTATCAAGCTACTATTCTCCTTTGAATCCTTTTGTTGTGCCTCTTTGATCCTGTCCAAAATAGTTGGTTGAATAGATAAATTAGTCAGCAAAGCTGACAGCTCGGGGACTATTTCCAATTCGAACTTCTGAACTTCCTTCCTCAAAGGTATAGACATGGTTGATATCGCAGGTTGCATTGTCGTTGACATTCTGCTTAAAGCATCGGCTACAGCATTAGCCTTGCCTAGATGATACTTAATTTCGAAGTCATAGATTTTAACAAATTCTAACCAACGTCTCTGTCTCATGTTTAATTTCTTTTGAGTAAAGAGGTACTTCAGGCTTTTATGGTCGGAAAATACCTCACACTGTTGTCCGTACAGATAATGTCTCCAAATCTTTAATGCAAACACAACTGCGGCTAATTCTAAATCGTGAGTGGGGTAATTCTGTTCATAACTCTTCAGCTGCCTAGAGGCATACGCTATAACCTTGCCTTCTTGCATCAAAACACACCCCAACCCAACTTTAGAAGCGTCACAATAGACACTAAACTTTCCTTATTCAGTTGGGAGAGTCAAAAGTGGGGCTGTTGTTAACTTCTGTTTTAGTATTTGGAAGCCATCCTCACAGGCTGCAGTCCAAGAGTACTTGGTGTCCTTCTTTGTCAAACTAGTTAAAGGCTTAGCTATCATAGAAAATCCTTTAATAAACTTCCTATAATAGCCTGCCAAACCAAGAAAACTACGGACTTCACTGACATTCTTTGGCTGTGGCCATTCCTTAACAACCTGGATCTTAGTTGGATCTACTGATATACCTTCAGCAGAAATGGCATGGCCTAAAAAGTTAACCTTGTCCAACCAGAATTCACATTTGGACAACTTGGCATAAAGTTGTTGTTGTTTCAGGGTTGTCAAAACCATTCTTAGGTGTTCTTCGTGGTCAGCTTCAGTCTGTGAGTATATAAGAATATCATCAATGAATACAATCACAAACTTATCCAAATATTCACGAAACACTTTGTTCATCAAATCCATAAAAGCTGCAGGTGCATTAGTCAATCCAAATGACATTATGAGGAATTCATAATGTCCATAACGGGTCCTAAAAGCTGTCTTAGGTATATCATTCTCCTTAACTTTCAGTTGGTAGTACCCCGAACGCAGGTCAATCTTTGAAAACACTTTAGCTCCTTGTAATTGGTCAAACAAGTCATCGATACGGGGCAAGGGGTACTTATTCTTAATTGTCAACTTGTTCAGCTCTCGATAATCTATGCACATCCTTAGGGAACCATCTTTCTTCTTAACGAATAACACAGGTGCACCCTAGGGAGAACTACTAAAGCGTATGAATCCCTTGTCTACTAGTTCCTGTAGTTGGACTTTTAACTCCTTTAGCTCAACAGGTGCCATGCGATAAGGGTTCTTAGATACGGGTAGTACCTCGGGATATGTATCAATTACAAACTCTATTTCTCTATCAGGTGGTAATCCTGGCAAATCATCCATAAACACCTTAGGAAACTCTTTAACTATAGAAATACCTTGCAGTTCTACTTTGTTCTCTACCCGAATATTGATTACACTAGCTAGATAACTCTCACAACCATCTTTCAATAACCGTTGAGCCTCCAGTGAGGATATAATCGGTATTTTACTTATTTTTGGGATAGCTTGGAAGGTATACTGATCTCCATTTGGGGGTCGAAACTCAACTAATCCAGACCTACAACTTATCGTGGCATAATGTCTGGATAACCAATCCATTCCTAATATAACCTCATATCCCCTCATATCAATTACAATTAGCTCTCCATATAACTTCTTATCTCCTATGGACACAATATCGCCTCTCAATATCTGCTCAGAATACAAGGACTTTCCTGATGGTAACATCACGCTATATGGCCTATCAGCTGGTAAGTATTCTAACTTATGCTTACATGCAAATAAGGTTGCAATAAATAAGTGTGTGGCTCCCGTGTCTATAAGTGTATAAGCAGAAATACCACAGATCATAATTGTACCTGTTATGACCGTGTGCTGCATGGTATCTTCATCTTCCATCATAGCAAAGACTCGGGGCATTACTCTTGCTCGGTTTGGGTCAGGTGGCATGGGGCAGTCTCTGACTATGTGTCCAACCTTATCACACCTGTAGCATCGGCCAGAATGCAACTTGCATTCGCCATGGTGGTTCTTCTGGCAGTTGGAGCATAGAGGGGCCAATGGTCGTTTTCCCTTCCCTTGGTCCTCATTTGGATTGAAGGGTCTCTTTACACCTTGCTGTTGTTGTTGTGGTCCCCTGTTCTGTTGCGGCTGCCATCCTTTGTTCTGACGTGGTGGCGGCTGAGTTTCCTTCATGAATTTCCTTGGCTGCTCACGCTGTGCATATGCTGTCATTTCAGCCTCTTCCAGCTCCAAGGCCATAGCCGTCACTTCACCGTAAGGTACATTGTGTATTCCAGCAGTCTTTACTTTCATGTATAAACTTGGCTTCAGTCCTTGAACAAATTGGTAAATCCAGTACTCATCATCCTCAACCAATCGGGGAGCAAACCGTGATAAAGCATCAAATTTGCATATGTAATCCGTCACAGAGCCAGTTTGTCGCAGATTCATGAACTCCTTCCTCTTGTTGGCCCGAACAGTCCTATTAAAGTACTTGTCAAAGAAGGCAGTCTTAAACATTTCCCAGGTCATAGCTCCTGCATTAGCGGTGTTCTGGATTGAATCCCACCAATATCTTGCACTCAATTCCAAGTGAAAGACAGCATATGTGACCCTATCTCCTTCATCAACCTTTGCATACTTAAACATGTCCTCCATCGTTCGAACCCACTCCTCAGCATAAATAGGATCTGAAACATGTCAATTGAATACCGGGGGTCGAAGCTGGTTGAAACGCTCACCCCCATGATCATGGGTTGTATTAGTACTGGAGTTGCCTTATTCCTCTCTAGCAGTCATCAGCTGTTCGATCTGGCGAGATTGGCGCATGACCAACTCCGTCCGATAAAAGACTTTAGCTCTTAAGCTGCACCTACCGATGGAGAAATAAACTTGCATCTGCCGATCATACCCCAACCGATTTCTATACTTAATTACTTGCTCCTGCCGGTCGCTAAACGACAAGCATAGAGTTCACATCTTCCGGTAGGGAAAGATTTCATCATCCGATTCGTCACGTGAAACTCACGTGACTCACTTATCACCGGCTAATAGAGGACATCTTCCGGTGAGCACGAGCTTAACACGTGACCCTTTAAAACTTCACTAGATAGGAGATATCATCCGATGGGCACGTGCATCACTCGTGGTTCATTTAACCTCATTCAACATCAGAAACACACTACACATACCGGTCACTAGACGACAAAATAACATCTTCATCATCCGGCGACCTTAATACACTACACATACCGGTCACTAGGCGACAAAATAACATCTTCATCATCCGGTGACTCAAATACACTACTCATACCGGTCACTAGACGACAAAATAACATCTTCATCATCCGGTGACTTTAATACACTACTCATACCGATGGATGTAAACTCCTGACATATTCCGATAGAGAACTTCTATCGGTGGGTGCAAGCATACATAACTCCTAACTTCACTAACTTATCCTTCGTATGAATAAAAGACAGAAACTCATCCAGAATTTCTTGTAGCGGAAGACTTAGATAAATAACACATTCTACATTCTTGTAGACTTTCTCAAACTCAGTAATCAAACCAGACAATTCAAGATTCGATGTTTCAAAATAATCTTATCCTACTTATACTATCATATTCATTATCATAACTGAAATCGTAGAACATTAACCGGAAATCTCATTTGCCATCCAGCCACAGATTTGCTCCCTGAACACCTTCCAACAACCGAGCTTAGACATCCTCATTAACTTTGAGATCCTCACCTGTAAACTCGTCACTTACATCATAAGGTTTAAACTATAAGCCTAATGCTTAGTAAGGAATGCAATACTAATAAGTATGCATGAATGCTCATTTTGAGAAACAAATGCTCATGAATCTTTTCTTGTTCATATTCATACTCAAAGTCTTCATTCTTGTTCATCATTCATATTCATTGTTCATAATCATCATTCATATACATCATTCATGTTCATCGTTCATATTCTTCGCTCATGTTGTGTGGATTAAGGGAGGATTTGTGCCGGTAAAGGGGGTTTGATAGTGAGAGTGCACATAGTTCCCTTACGGGTCGTATCATGGTCCTTCTTTTGGACAGTGACATACGCCAAACCGCCCCCAACCCTCGCTTAATTCACGTTGCATAAGTTTTATATTCTTATCTTGTTCATGCGAAAACATGCTCTTAAAACATTTTCATATGCATAAAACATTCATGATGCATGAACATGAAAATTCTTAAATCATCGAGCTACAGAACAGAGCACCATTCGACATGAAACCTTACCATTGAGCTAATCATCAGCATAAACATTAGACAGTAACATAAGGGAAACTTCTAATCATCGTATGAGTTTCTACCTAGCATCCTTTGATGTAGGGTCCTAATGACCGAGAAACCTAAACATTCACTTACCTGGTCTCCTTAGCAATTTGAGCTCAATTCTCTTCAAACTTCTTCACCTAAAACATTTACATTGCAGTAGTTAAAACAAAATCCTATTAGTCCTAATCACAAGTCATCCTAGGATCTAATAGCTAAAGTCTCTCCTGAATCCTTAGTATAGTTCTCTGTGCAGTTTGAAATCCAAAACCCAAAACAAACAGATTCGATTAGCGATAACTCAGGGTTGGTTGTTTAGAGTCCAAAATCGATTCGGAATGACATTACCACTTTCAGATTTTAAAATATCCTTACTAATACTCGACCATTGAAGAATCCAGAACCTCAACACATAGCTGAAAACAAAGCTTAACGACTAAAAGATAGCTACATTGCCAAACTCGTACCTCGAGCACAAAGTAGCCAAGAAGCAGCAAGGAAACCGATCGTCGAAGGAGGGATTTCCAGCTGACAGAGAGCGAGAGCTCGGGAGGGGAAGTCTCCGAGAGTAAGAGATGACGGCTACAGTGGTTTAAATGAGATTTGAATCCTTTCATTTTTCTTTAAATACTGGTCTCAATCCTCCATTATTACAACTTTGCCACTCAACCTAGTTTAAATCCATATGTAATTAATTAATCTTGGCATAAAACTTTAAACCATGAAGATTGAATATTCATGACCGTTAATACAGTTAGGAAGTCACCTGGTTGAAGTTGTCGGGTTTTACAGGGAAAGTATAACGATTTTGTTCTTTGTGACGTGGTTCCAATGAGCGCGAGCCATCTACTTTTAGGACGACCTTGGCAATTTAACCGTAAGGTAAATCATGATGGATTTACAAACAAATACTCCTTGAAAACTGGTGGTAAAACAATTAGACTAGCACCCTTGACACCTGAACAAGTGGCTAAGGATGATGCAGCTAGAATGGAAGCGAAAATCATGTCAAGTCTCTTAATGACTAAAGGAGAACTAGAAGCATCTATTCTTAAAGGAGATTCTCTCCTCATGGTTATGTTTAAAGATAGAATTATGGAATTATGAGATATACCTATTTCCATCCAAAAATTACTCAAGCAATTTTAATATATTTTTCCCAAATAGATACCACTAGGACGACAACCTCTACGTGGTATAGAGCACCAGATAGATTTACAACCATGGATTATATAACCTAACCGACCGGCCTATAGAATGAACCCCGAGGAAACCGAAGAGTTACAAGTTCAAGTACAGGATTTGTTAGACAAAGGATATACTAGAGAATCTATGAGTCCGTGTGCAGTGCCAACCTTATTAGTTCTAAAGAACGGAACAATGAGGATGTGTGTTGATAGCCAAGCTATCAACCAATTCATAACTAAGTATAGGTTTCCCATTCCACGGCTCGAGAATATGTTGGATGAGCTCGGTGGAGCATCCATATTTTCAAAAGTTGACCTTAAGAGCCAGTACCATCAAATTAGGATGAAAGAGGGCGATGAGTGGAAACAACTTTTAAGACTAAGTATGGGCTGTTCGAATCGATGGTCATGCCTTTTGGGCTTACTAATGCTCCTAGTACATTCATGCGTCTCATGCATCATGTACTTAAGGAATTTTTAGGAAAATTCGTAGTTGTGTATTTTGATGATATTCTAGTTTACAGCTCAGACCTTCCTTCTCACCTAAGACGTTTAAGTGTCTTATTCCAGACCTTAAGGAATGCCAAGTTATTTGGTAATCTTAAGAAATGCTCTTTTGCCCAAGAGAAAGTGTATTTTCTAGGATTCATTATTACAATGAGTGGAATAGAGGATAATGAAGATAAGGTCAAGGCCATTAAAGATTGGCTTACTCCTAAATCAATGACGGAAGTACGTAGCTTCAACGGCTTAGCCTCATTTTATAGGAGGTTTGTTAGAGATTTCAGTTCCATCGTAGCCCCTATCACTCATTGTACCAAGAAGGGTAGAGGGTTTGATTGGACTGCAGAGTGTCAGCGTCGTTTATAGCTGATAAAGGATAAGTTTTGCCACTCGCCTGTTCTTGGACTCCTTGGTTTCAACAAGGTCTTTGAAATCAAGACTGATGCATCAGGAGTAGGCATTGGAGAAGTTCACATGCAAGAGGGTAGACCAATTTCATACTTTAGTGAGAAGCTCAAAGGAGCAGTTCTCAACTATTCAACGTATGACAATGAATTTTATGCCATCATACGGGTCCTAAGGCAATGACAGCACTATCTCTTATCAAAAGAATTCATCATCCACACGGACCATCAAGCCTTGAAACACATTCGAAGTTAGGATAAGTTAAACAAGAGGCATGCAAAGTGGGTGGAATTCTTGGAAAGATTTCCCTATATCCTTAAATATTTGAAGGGCGAAAGCAATGTAGTGGCCGACGCACTATCTAGAAGACATGTCCTACTAACGAAACTAAGAACTAAATTTTTTGGTTTCACATGGATAAAGGATAGCTATGAATCAGATTCATATTTTGGAGCATATTATATTAAGTGTCTGACCAAAGCTGAAGAAGATTATTCTGTTAAGGTTGGTTATTTGTTTAAACGGGGCAAGTTATGCATCCCCGATGGAAGTTTAAGGAGGTGTCTTGTAGAAGAAGCTCATAGCGGGGGCTTAGCAAGCCATTTCAGAAAGACTAAAACATTGGACATGCTTAAAGAACATTTCTTCTGGCCTCGCATGATACGTGATGTACATCATTTTATCGAATGATGCATTGTTTGCTAAAAGGCAAAGAGTAGGGTCCTACCACAAGGGTTATACCTTCCCTTACCTCTACCAACTCACCCTTGGACTAAGGTCAATATAGATTTCATTTTAGGATTACCACGAACTGCTAGAAACAAGGATTCTATAATGGTAGTAGTGGACCCTTTTTCTAAGATGACACATTTTATCCCCTTTGCCAAAACTGATTATTCAGCCCATACAGCCTACCTATTCTTCAGAGAGATTGTTAGGCTTCACGGAATACCTCACACAATAATGATGATGAGGAAAACTACATAATCAATTAACTTGGATTGTGCATTTTTGTAATTTGATACACTTTTGGGTGAGATCCCTAATAGGAGATAACTTTTCTAAACCAAGACACATAATTTGTAGGCTACTAGGTACATGTCTAACATCATACATGAACCACCTATTTAATTACATATGTGTACTAATACATAATAAATCTACCAAGTACTTGTACTAATATACCTACATATATGAATAGAACTTTCTAGGTGACTCTTCAAAAATACATGAATTTAATTAAAAGACGCAATTATATAATTAAGTTTATTTTCAACACCCTCCTATAAACTTAATTTTCTCATAGCTTCAACCATCAATCTTTTCTTCCTTGATACATTGGTGGAAAGAACTTTCTCAACCACCCTTCCTTCTACATGTTGATTCTTATTTCATGCGTTTGTAGAAAACTTAGTCACCAATTATGGACTCCTCAATCTCGGTTCAATTATAAAGACCTACCCTCATGATGGTCTTTGAAACATAGTTATCTCACTACTCCTTATTGATTACCTTTTGTCGATGGCGACCTTCTCACGAACTTCTTTAGGAACTAGGCCTTGGATGACTCTCCCAACTTTGGAGAACACCGTGCCCTTCTTTTGGGTAACAAATAACTCTCTCCACTTTGGAAAACACAATGCTCTTCTTTTGGGCCTTTGACGACTTCAAGTTTTACCACATCATTGTCTCTCATTCAACACAATGATAGCTTTTCCATCAAGGAGGCATCTTAGTTGAATAACATCTCTTTTCAAAGAAGCAATTCAGCTCAAATAATATCTTCTTTTCTCAATAAAATAACATGGTTCTTACATAACTGATCTCGAACGTAACTTGGTTACAAAACCATCTTTCCTTTCAAATCACATACCCTCACTCTGATATACCCTAGATTTGTGATACCTTGGCTTTAAAATGCCTTGGATCTGACCTGGCTCAGAAATGCCCTGGATCTAACATACCTTGGATTTCTTTGGCTCTGATACCATTTTGTGGAAAAATATAAAGCTGACTGAAGCTTGGATACCATTTGTTGGAAAATATGAAGTGGAAATATGCTCTAATACCATTTTGTTGAAAAATATAAAATGAAAATATGCTATGATACTAATTTGTCGAAATGAGAAAAATGGATTTTGGAGAAGAATAAATAATGAGGAAGACTACAAAATCAATTAACATTTGTTTTCAATCAGGTAGAAATGTCGAATTCTACATTTTCATTCCACTTTCCTCAACTTACAAAAGACAATTACAAGAATTTGTGCATTCGTATGAAGACTTTGCTTGGCTTGCAAGACGTATGAGAGATTGTCGATAGAGGCTACAAGGAGTCTCGTGATGATTCTGTTATGACTGTCAACCAAAGGGAGACTCTCCAAAGAACGCGTAAGAGAGATCAACAAGCTCTTACCCTTATTCATCAATGTTTGGATGAACCCATGTTCAAGAGAGTATCAAATGCAACCACTGCCAAGCAAGCATGAAAGATTCTCCAAAATTCTTATCAAGAAGTTGATAAGGTTAAGAAGATACGTTTTCAAATTCTATAAGGAGAACTTGAAGCATTGCGAATGCGAGAATTCGAGTCCATAGCGAATTTCTTTTTTAGGGTTTTGGCAATCGTAAACCAAATGAAGACATATGAAGAAAGAATGGAAGATGTTTGCGTCAATGATAAGGTTCTTCACTCGTTGCATTCAAAGTTCGATTATGTGATTGTAGCTATCTAGGAGTCCAAAGACTAAGATACCATGATGGTTGACCAACTCATGGGTTCTTTACAAGCTTATGAAGAGAGAATCAACAAGAAGAAGGAGCAGTCGATCGAGTAAGTTTTGGCCACCAAGCTCTTGGTGAATGAAAAAGAGAATGAATGTGGGATAAGCCAACGAGAAAGAGGACGTGGACAATGACATGGACAGGGTTGACGAAGAGGTCGAGGATGTCAAAATCTCGACAATGAAGAGAAGAGCCACTTTGTACGGTAGAGACTACCCCAAATCCCAAACCCGATAAGTTAAAGTGGTTAAATAAAAATGATGACGTCAAAGTAACTAAGCAGGTGACCATCAAATTCACTTTGGGAAAGTATAAGGACTCCGTCCTTTGTGATGTGGTTCCAATGAGTGCGAGTCATCTACTTTTAGGACGACCTTGGCAATTTAACCGTAAGGTAACTCATGATGGATTTACAAACCAATACTCCTTGAAAACCAGAGGTAAAACAATTAGACTAGCACCCTTGACACCTGAACATGTGGCTAAGGACGATGCAGCTAGAATGGAAGAGAAAATCAGGACAACTCTCTTAATGACTAAAGGAGAACTAGATCCATCTATTCTTAAAGAAGATTCTTTCCTCATGGTTATGTTTAAAGATAGAATTATGGAATTAAGCAATTTCAAGATGTTTTTCCTGAAGAGATACCACCAGGACTACCACCTCTACGTGGTATAGAGCACCAGATAGATCTACAACCACGGGTTACATTACCTAACCGACCAGCCTATAGAATGAACCTCAAGGAAATCAAAGAGTTACAAGTTCAAGTACAGGATTTGTTAGACAAAGGATATACTAGAGAATCTATGATTCTGTGTGCAGTGTCAACCTTATTAGTTCCAAAAAAGAACGGAACAATGAGGATGTGTGTTAATAACCGAGCTATCAACCAATTCACAACTAAGTATAGGTTTCTCATTCCATGGCTCGAGGATATGTTGGATGAGCTCGGTGGAGCATCCATATTTTCAAAGTTGACCTTAAAAGCGGGTTTAATCAAATTAGGATGAAAGAGGGCGATGAGTGGAAAATGACTTTTAAGACCAAGTATGAGTTGTCCGAATGGATGGTCATGCCTTTTGGGCTAACCAATGGACCTAGTACATTCATGTGTCTCATGCATCAAGTACTTAAGGAATTTTTAGGAAAATTCTTCGTCGTATATTTTAATGATATTCTAGTTTACAGCTCAGACCTTCCTTCTCACCTAAGACATTTAAGTGTCTTATTCCAGATCTTAAGGAATGCCAAGTTATTCAGTAATCTTAAGAAATGCTCTTTCGCCCAAGAGAAAATGTATTTTCTAGGATTCATTATTACAAAGAATGGAATAGAGGCCGATGAAGATAAAGTCAAGGCCATTAAAGATTGACTTACTTCTAAATCAATGACGGAAATATGTAGCTTCCACGGCTTAGCCTCATTTTATAGGAGGTTTGTTAGAGTTTTTAGTTCCATCGTAGACCCTATCACTTATTATACCAAGAAGGGTAGAGGGTTTGATTGGGCCGCAGAGTGTCAGCGTCGTTTCGAGCTGATAAAGGATAAGCTTTGCCACTCGCCTGTTCTTGCACTCCCTGGTTTCAACAAGGTCTTTGAAATCAAGACCGATGCATCGAGAGTAGGCATTGGAGAAGTTCTCATGCAAGAGGGTAGACCACTTGCAAACTTTAGTGAGAAGCTCAAAGGAGCAGTTCTCAACTATTCAACGTATGACAATGAATTTTATGCCATCATACGGGCTCTAGTGCAATGGCAGCACTATCTCTTATCAAGAGAATTCATCATCCACATGGACCATCGAGCCTTGAAACATACTCGAAGTCAGGATAAGTTAAACAAGAGGCATGCAAAGTGGGTGAAATTCTTGGAAAGATTTCCCTATATCCTTAAGTATTTGAAGGCGAAACCAATGTAGTGGCCGACGCACTGTCTAGGAGACATGTCCTACTAACGGAACTAAGAACTAAATTTTTTGGTTTCGCATGGATAAAGAATAGCTATGAGTCAGATTCATATTTTAGAGCATATTATATTAAGTGTCTGGCCAAAGCTGAAGGAGATTATTCTATTAATTATGATTATTTGTTTAAACAGGGCAAGTTATGCATCCTCGATGGAAGTTTAAGGAGGTGTCTTATTGAAGAAACTCATAGCAGGGGCTTAGCAAGCCATTTCAGAAAGACTAAGACATTGGACATGCTTAAAGAGCATTTCTTCTGGCCTCGCATGATACGTGATGTACATCATTTTATCGAATGATGCATTGTTTGCAAAAAAGCAAAGAGTAGGGTCCTACCACAAGGGTTATACCTTCCCTTACCTGTACAAACTCACCCTTGGACTGGGGTCAGTATGGATTTCATTTTAGGATTACTACGAACTGCCAGAAACAATGATCTTATAATGGTAGTAGTGGACCATTTTTCTAAGATGACACATTTTATCCCCTTTGCCAAAACTGATGATTTAGCCCATATAACAGACCTATTCTTTAGAGATATTGTTAGGCTTTATAGAATACCTCACACAACAGTGTTGGACAGGGATACGAAGTTTTTAAGTTTATTTTGGAACACGTTTTGGAAACAGATGGAGAGTAAACTACTTTTTAGTACGCCATTCCATCCCCAGACAGACGGCCAAACATAAGTGGTCAACAGGACCTTAGGTACTATTCTACGAAGTTTCATTGGAAAAAGATTGACTGATTGTGATACACTATTATCGCATGCAGAATTTGCTTACAATCGAAGTGTCCATTCCACTACTAAGCCAACTCTATTTGAAATAGTTTATGGATTTAACCCCGACACACCTTTGAGTCTCTTACCATTGCCTATTGAGGACTTAACAAATCCACTAGGAGCTGAAAAAGCTGCACAAATCAAGGAGATACATGAATCGGTACGTAAGACCATAGAAAAGAAGAATGAAGGATACACTAAGCAAGCCAACAAGGGTCGTAAGGAGGTCATATTCAATGAAGGATATTTAGTTTGGCTACATTTACGAAAAGAAAGGTTCCCTACTAAGTGTAGATCAAAGTTACTCTCAAGAGTCGAAGGTCCCTTTAAGGTTCTAAAGTGCATTAATAATAATGCTTATAAGATAGATTTACTAGGAGATTATGGAGTATCGGCAACTTTTAACGTCCAGGACTTATCATCATACGTTGGAAATGAATCTAATGACGAGGAGGCCACTTATTGGATTTGAGGTCAAATCCTCAATCACTTTGGGAGGATGATGTACCTCCGAGGCCCATTACCAGATCATAAACTAAGGCTCAAATTTTAACTAATCTTTTTACTGACAAGTTCTTTTATTTTGCAGGTCAAGATTTCTTTGAGAACTTGGAGTGAAAGTCTAGCTCACAAGACATGGATAAATCATTACATGCTATCATTTGGGAGACACGGCTGGAAGCCACTCAATTGGAAAAGGGAATTTGTCTTGCCGAGACTTAATTATGTAACAAGTGTTTTATAATTTTTGGCAAACATTGGGCCTATTATTGTAATTTTGGGCAAACACTTGACCTTTATTATATGACATGCGTTTAGGCATTTATGAATAGATGTATGTTAGTGCTAGTGGTGGCTTGGGCTAATAATACATGGAAACAAGTGGAGAATGGAGCAAAGAGGAAGTCTATCACTACATGGCCACGACTATGCATAAGGAGTCAAAGACCGAGGCCT
This sequence comes from Begonia masoniana, assembly GCA_022432975.1. Lineage (NCBI taxonomy): Eukaryota > Viridiplantae > Streptophyta > Magnoliopsida > Cucurbitales > Begoniaceae > Begonia > Begonia masoniana. The sequence goes on along the minus strand of CM039504.1, from coordinate 34,011,647 downwards.
TTCATCATTTGGTCCTTTCAAATTTGAAGTCCCTCTTCAGCAAATTCAAACTGGCACCAGCTCATATCAACTAAAAAGGGTTGAAGATCATTTTCCATGGAAGGCTGAACTTACCTTACAAGAAGAACAGCACATCGGTTGATGAAGAGGAGCCGAGTGCACACTAACGGCCAAGATGAAGATCTAGCATTTGGACGTCCCTCCTTTATTATCTGCCTTAGCCACCTTAGGATGCTTATTCATGGCTATTGGTGATTGTCATTTTTAACTTTTTATTAATGAAAAATTGGCAGTTTCTTTCAAAAACCAGATTGGTTTGAAGATAAGGTAAGTGTCTTGGGTTGGATAATCAACCGAGTGGAGTGAGTGCCTCCATTGCCTCCAAGTTTAAGAATACTTGAAGGTTTTTATCCCCATCTTTCTCTTCTTCTAATCTAATAGAAGAAATCCAGAAGAAAGGGGGTGATTCTTTCCAAACGCTGCTAGTTCTCTCCTTGGAAGAACCATTTTTCGTAAAGTATCAACTTTGTTTTATCGGACCAGCTAAGGGTTTGCATTTTCATTGGCATCTTCAAAATTAGTTTTCCTTCCAAATCTTCAGATTGTGAAACCTTATTCATAAATTATTATTCATGCCAAGTTTCGTTAATATTAGAGATTGTTTTTTCAATTTTCCACATCGTTATTCTGAGTATTCTCAGCTTCACCAAGCACCGAGTATATTTTTTTTGTTTGTGGGTTTAATCTGGATTGTTTGCAGGTCGATCTTGTGTCAGAAACTGGGGAAGGACCCTATAGATCTATGTGAATTAAATCAAAAGCAGCAGTGGCATGATAAATAGATAGTGGAAATGATAACCGATGAGATTTAGTTAATTGACATGAAGAACAGTAATCCATACAACGAGATGAAACAAAAATATTAGAGCTAGACAAACAAAATGACTAACATTTGAAGAAGGGTGTCCCAATCTAAAATGCCACAGATTAGAGGTATTGCTGGACACGGAATAGAGTTGAGCAGATGAAGGTTGAAATTTTGAGGGAAGCAGACTCTATAGAGGCCGTTGTCAAGAATTCCTCGGAGAATGATTTTGTAGGAGACCTAGTCCTTGACAACAAAAATGGAAGAATAAAACTCAACGTATGCTTTTTTATCAGAATACAACTAAGAGATACTAAGAAGATTTTTCTAAAGGTAAGGTGAATGATAAACAGTCCTTAAATGTAAGGGAGAAGAATGAGTAAGAATAGTAGCATGACCAGTGTGAGAGATAGGATAACGCTTACTATTTCCAACTGTGATATGTGTAACGCCCCGAAAATCCACCCGGATTCCCAGTTCACTACAGGGACTACTTTGAGCTAAACGACTCACTAGTTTCCCTTAATTCTAACCATTAAGCACCACGGCGTCCTCCCCGAAAATTTCGGCAGAGTAACTGCAAATGAATAAATCCCAACCAATCCAGAATACTCCTAGTCAACTATCCAGCATACAAAATCAGAGAATAGCAGTAAAGAGGGAAACTAAAAATACTAACATCTCTAAGTGAAGAAAGTCCACAGTATAGGCGACATATCACCCTTAACTATGACTATATACAACAAATACAACTATCCTCACAAGAGGCAAAAAGTCCTACTCCCTATTAACACCATGCTACGGCTCCTCCTGGGTAGGGTCGCCCTAACACTGTCATCAACCGGGGCCCTGGTCGCACGCCACCAACTGCCACCTACTCCTAGTAAGACTCTCAGTACACACCCACCATCTCAGCAGTACCGAGGTTTGGAATGTAACCGCACCGGGCAGTCAGTCAATACACTGCACTGTTTACTTTTATAACGGTCCCCGAGGCGTTACGTATCGCCATCCCTCGGTTTTAACCTCGACCACGTGGCGTTACATCCCGTCGTCCCACGTAATCAGGTGGCCCCGTACTCTAACCTTTCCAACGGACCCCGAGGCGTTACGTATCGCCGTCCCTCGGTTTTAACCTCGACCACGTGGCGTTACGTCCCGCCGTCCCACGTAGTCAGGTGGCCCCTTACTCTAACCTTTCTAACGGAACCCACAACCCTCACATGGCTCACCACCTAGTCCCACAACCCTCACAAGGCTCACCACCTAGTCCCACAACCCTCACAAGGCTCACCACCTAGTCCCACAACCCTCACATGGCTCACCACCTAGTCCCACAACCCTCACATGGCTCACCACCTAGTCCCACAACCCTCACAAGGCTCACCACCTAGTCCCACAACCCTCACAAGGCTCACCACCTACGCACAAATGACCCACAACCTCACAAGGCTCACCACCTAGTCCCACAACCCTCACATGGCTCACCACCTACGCACAAATGACCCACAACCTCACCAAACTCACCACCTACGCACAAATGACCCACAACCTCACAAGGCTCACCACCTAGTCCCACAACCCTCACAAGGCTCACCACCTACGCACAAATGACCCACAACCTCACCAAACTCACCACCTACGCACAAATGACCCACAACCTCACCAAACTCACCACCTACGCACAAATGACCCACAACCTCACAAGGCTCACCTCGTACGCACGACTGACCCCAACCTGCACAAGACGCACAATCTATGTACAACTCACCCAACCCACAGCCTACACATAACTAGCCCACAATCTACACAAGACTCACCACATACGTACGACTGTCTCACAACCCTCACAAGGCTCATCACCTACCTACGACTGTCCCACAACCCTCACATGGCTCACCACCTACCTACGACTGTCCTACAACCCTCACAAGGCTCACCACCTGCCTACGACTGTCCTACAACCCTCACATGGCTCACCACCTACATATGACTTCCTACAATCCTCACAAGGCTCACCACCTAGTCCCACAACCCTCACAAGGCTCACCACCTACCTACAACTTTCCTACAACCCTCACATGGCTCACCACCTACTTATGACTATCCCACAATCCTCACAAGGCTCACCACCTAGTCCCACAACCCTCACAAGGCTCACCACCTACGCGCAACTTACTCACAACCTACGCACAAATGACCCACAACCTCACCAAACTCACCACCTACGCACAAATGACCCACAACCTCGCCAAACTCACCACCTACGCACAACTGACTCACCACCTACGCATTACTGACCCACAACCTCACCAAACTCACCACCTATGCACGACTGACTCACCACCTACGCACAAATGACCCACAGCCTTACCAAACTCACAACCTATGCACGGCTGACCCTTAACCTGGACAAGACTCACAACATACCTCTAACGACGACTACACTTATACATATGTACCTATGGCCACAACACACACAAGACTCACAACATGCTTACAACTAACCTACAACCTGCACAAAACTCCCAACATATTTACAACTGTCCCACAACCCTCACAACACTCACATACCGACTATTCACGACATACACACGGCTCACAACATGCAACAACTGTGGTGTAGGCCCTTCTGGGCCACTCTTAAACATTCTTAACCACACTACTACTTACCTGGCGTCCTAGCTCGCTGAGGATGCTTGGTTCTTTGTCCACCTACGGCTCGACCTACGACAAATATTTAAATTTCTTTAAAATCAAGCTTACATTCACCAAGTTACCCTCCAACTACTATTTCTAGCCTAACCCAACTAAAGTCTAACTAAACAGGCCACTAATTTGGGTTCGGTAAAAACCGACCCAAAACTTCAGATTTACGTAACTTTATCGTCGATTACCGGAATCGAGCGATTCCAGCGGCCACGTACTCCTCTAGTAGCCTAGTTTAACCTGCCAAAAAGGAAATTTAAAACAAATGGCCGTAGCTAGGTCAAAATAGCAAAAACCCGATTATACCCCTAAACCAAAATTTTCCATTTTTCTGTTTTCTATCAATTCTCACCCGTTTCCTCACCAATCAACCACATTTACCCTTAATTAGCATAATCTAACCAAAAACCCCGAAAATACAAAACAAAACTCAAAATTCCAGAACACGGCTTGCTGCATTTCGCCCAAACAAAGCCCTTCACGGCCAAATGACCAAAGTCGATCCAAGGGTCGGCGAACCCACGCCGGAAGCAGCCAATTTCGGCCGGTGATCGGAGCTCAACACAGCTCGTCACCCACGGCCTCAACAGAACCAGAACAGAGCCAAAAAATCGAGTCTCACCTGTCAGTTCGTGCGCGAAACAACCGAAGCCCGCTCGCCGCCGTTGTCTGGCTGGAGAACGCTGAAAATCGCGGTGGTCGTCGGTCGTCGGAGCATGGACGTCGCTCGAGCTCTCCCTCTCATCGGGAGCTCGGGCTGAAGAAACAGAATGGCTTCTTCGCGAAGCCATTCTGTTTTAATAAAATTTTTATTTTATTTATTATTTTTATTTTTTTAAACCAAATTACTAAATCGCCCTCACGTGTTTAAACTAATTAACCCGTTAAAATCTCACTCGAAAATTCTAACAAAACTTTTAATTTACTAGGTAAAGATTTTCGGGTTATTACAATATGAGCATCGCCTGAGTATGGGGTAGCTGAATCCAACATATTCAAAGTTGGAGTAAAATGAAGAGAGGCACCAGAATCCATTTACCAAGAAGGTCTAGAGGTGTGGTAGCTATGGTTGATTGAGCATCAGAAGAGGGTAGAATTGCAGAGAAATTTCGAGGTGGGTTAACAACAGGTTGATATTGAAGATTGGTTATGTGGTAACAAATGTCAGCACTATGTCCTGTCTTGAGGTATATTTGACAGCGAGGTCAAATTTGGGGTCAATTTTGAGGAAATGAAGGAGAAGACGGACGATAGGGAGGAGTTAGAAGTAGAGCTGAAGAGGGGAATGATGGTCGAGGACTCCGTGGTCTATTTGGGGTAAAGAAGGAGGGAGGTCAAGGAGGTGAAAGGAATTTGGGTCTAGGTTTATTACCAGAGATATTGGTGTTGTTTACTTGAAGGGAGCTCAGAGAGGCAAAATCATTTTGGCATTCTAGGCGAGCATCGAAGCTTAGCAGCTAGCTATTTAGTTCTTCAATAGAGGGACAATCAGTGTGCGTGAACATAGCGGTGACGAAAGAGTTGTATTCTGCTCATAAACCATTGAGAAAGTAGAGGAGTTGATCTTTCTAGCTCACAGATTCGCCAACTGCCGCCAGTGTGTTGAAGAGACTTCAGAATTTCAGAATATAGGACATGGCACTGAGACCGTCTTTACGAAACGCTTGTAAACTTGTTCGAAGCTTCGAGATCCAGGCAACTAATGAAGCAGAGTAAAGTTGTCCGAGAGCTTCCCAAATCTTTGATGCAGATGAATATCCGACTAGTTGTCCCAGCATTTGTTCGTGAATAGAGGTATATATCCAACTCATTATAAGACAGTTATACCTATGCCAGGATAGAAATTATAGGTCTTCTCTTGGAGGACATAGATGAGATCCGGTAAGAATATCCTTCAACCCGTTATTAATAACTACATTCAGTAGTTTGTTTTTCCATATCATAAAATTTGAATCATCGAGCTTGATGGTAAGAGGCTAGTTTATTGAGGGAAGATAGGGAATGAAGGATAGAGAGAGGGAAGAAGACGATGGTGAGTCAATCGTACTCTGTGAAGAGGTCATCGTTTCATAGAGGAACAGATATGAGGAGGAGCTATTTATGGCTCTGATACCATCTTAGAAGGGTATGAAGAGAAAGCATGGAAAGAAGAAGAAGATGATCGAAGATTGTATTCTATTCTTCTGTAAACATTAAACATTGTTCAGCAGCCTTTAAGGATGAAGTAAATGGTAGAGGAACACAAAACGAAACACATAAAAAATGTACGAGATATTACAGAGAGATATTGTGACAGCCCCCGACCCGGTCGGGGACGACGAGCCATCACTCTAGAACATTTCAAAATGGGGACTATATTTTTTTTTTGTAAACAAACAGAAAACAGACTGAACTTTTAAGAGTAAAACCTTAAAGCTTAATAGAGAAGGAAAACATTTTCGGGATTTGGAATCAAAACAGAGAAAAAGGAACGGTTAAAGAAACTAGACTACGGAATGAATGGCAGAAGGAGAACAAAGATATCGGCAGATATGAACAGTGCAATCGGTGGATATAATAGGACAAAAGTGAACAGTGATCGGTGGATGTAAACTACAACAAGGTGGACAAAGAAATCGGTAGATGTGAACAGTGCAATCAGTGGATATAATAGGACAAAAGTGAATAGTGATCGGTGGATGTAAACTACAACAAAGTGAACAAAGAAATCGGTAGATGTGAACAGTGCAATCGGTGGATATAATAGGACAAAAGTGAACAGTGATCGGTGGATGTAAACTACAACAAAGTGAACAAAGAAATCGGTAGATGTGAACAGTGCAATCGGTGGATATAATAGGACAAAAGTGAACAGTGATCGGTGGATGTAAACTACAACAAGGTGGACAAAGAAATCGGTAGATGTGAACAGTGCAATCGGTGGATATAATAGGACAAAAGTGAACAGTGATCGGTGGATGTAAACTACAACAAAGTGAACAAAGAAATCGGTAGATGTGAACAGTGCAATCGGTGGATATAATAGGACAAAAGTGAATAGTGAACGGTGGATGTAAACTTTTAAAGACAAAATTTACAACTTTTGACAAGAAGACTCACAGACAGAGAGCATAAAAACAGAAGACATAAACGTCTCAGATTCTCAAATCACTTCAAAACATGGTTCTCGAGCACAGCAGAAGGCATGAAATTTGTAGACTTTCAATACTCAATTCTAAACAAGATTGTTAAACATACTTTACAATTGACAGATTTAAAGAGACAAACTGCATGGATAGTTCCAAAACCAGAAATCATCCATGCACAGATTAACAGAAAATATCCCAAACAATTTCAGAATACTTTAGAATATAAACTTAACTGTCAAATACAGCGGTTTTAAACATTGACACAGAATCTATACATTGTTTCAAAATTTCAAAGACAATACAGAATTTAACATGTGATTACAGAATTTCCCAAGAACAGAAGTTTTTTTTTTAAAACAAACACAGAACGACAACTGAAGTTTAAAAACAAAACAGTAGAATCACAGTGAGGTTTCACAGACTTGTACATCACTTTAAAAACTTAAACTTCAGGACAGAAATATGTTTGGTTGTAGCAACCAAACCCCCCATGAGCTCGAACCACCAGCCACCTATTCATCAGACTGAGGCACAGAGTCCTCATTTTCAAGTTCAGTACCTACATCAGAGAGTTAACCTATGAGTCTAAAACTCAGTAAGAATATATAAATGCAGTGATGCAAAATGCTATGCATGCGGTTTTCAAAATACAGTGACAGAACATTACAATACATTTCAGTGACAGAGGGGTATAAGTGGGGCTTATAGGGGAACTGGCGAACAGTGGGTGCACTATCAGGCACAAACAGTAATACAGTACAGTACAGAAACAGATCTGGAGGCCAGTCCCCGTCCCACACTTAACTAGTACATTTCAGTCAGATTTTATCTTGTTTAGTTTCAAACAATGTACAGAAAACAGTTTTGCATGAACTTTCGGGAAAAACGTGTATGCATAATCGAGTACAGTTCTTCAACTTAAACAGCAGAGAACAACAATTAAGACAACAGAAACATAACAGGGGAAACACAGAACATAACTCTAATCCTTCTACCCGAAAACAACCTGACAGAACAGAAATACCTAGTACCTCCGTGATGTAGGGCCTTAAGGGTCAACCTACGGGTATGAACTTACCTGTTTGCTACAGAGTTGTTCTTGATCATCTCGGTAATGCACGAACCTGTACATGCACGTAAGGAAAATAAACAAGCTGCAAATGCTAATTAATAACTTGGTAGGATCAGCAGCAACTCCTTTCAAACTCTTAGAAAACAAACTAACGAGTTTTCATCCAAAAACAGTGAGTTTTTCACAAAATATCGAAACTTTAAACTTCCACAAAACTCACATTTTCACTTTTCCAAACTTGCTAACTTAGTAGATGATTACCTTTACTGGAGAAGACAGGAGAATGGAAGTCTTTTGGAAAAGTTGAAATCGCCAGAAAGAGAGAAGACAGAGAGGAAAACAAGAAACAGAGAAGAGAAATGAGGGTTTCACGTAGGAGGGGAGAGAAAAGAGTATGGTTTCTTCAACAAGTTGTCAGGTGTCAATAGCTCATTAATTCCTTCCCACCAACCTTAATTCCTTCCCAATTTACCCTTCCATTGGTTCTTGACTAAATTTGTTAAATAAATTTTTCAACCCGGTTTTTCCATTAAACTCACCGACAATTCATTAAAACATACATCAAATTTTATATAAAAATTCATCCCGCTAAATAATCCGGGGAAATAATTACAAGGACAAAAATACCGGGTGTTACAGATATCATCCTGAGCCCGGTTCAGTGGTTCGGTTCGACATGGTTCAACAAATCTAACAATAACTTTCAATTTTCGAAAAGAAAACAACTTAGAGACAAAATCGTGTTCAAAAGAAATTATGCATCTCTTTATCACATTTTAACCCTTGATTGATACATCCGAGGTCTTTTCGAGGATTAGAAGGAAACCATATTACCATCTCTGCACTAAATAGGAATAATATGACAAACTAAAGAATTATATAGATAAGGCCACTGATTCAAACATTTAAGTATTTTTTGAATTTCAAATAATAAATTAATTATTATTTGAAATTCAAATATTTAATCTTCCATCCTTTCATGGTCTCTAACCAAGAAAATATAAAATGAATAAGGTCTTATGGCACCACCATATATCTTTTCCCTTTCTTTATCTCTATTTTTTCTAAGAAAATGAAAAAAAGATATAAGATAAAGATACATTTGGATTTCTTTTATTTTTTGAATTAATAGATATAGATACATAGGATAATGATTTTGAAATTATTCTCTTTAAATACTCCACCCTCGGTAGTCACTTTACTTCATTATGCTTGCTGCTTACACATAGGACGACGACTTCGCTTAAGAGAATGGACTCCATTAGAGAGACTTTCTCATTCAAGGTTAAACCAAAGGAAGATGGTCAAGTTTCATATTCTTCCTGCGTCCCATGGACTCTGTGTTCGATGTAGCCGAAACAAAAAGGCTAGGAAAAGGAGTCCAGCCACCAAGAAGCCAAAGAAAAGCAATGGAATTTCACAAGCTTTAAAATTCACAAAGATCAATAATGGAAGTAGAAAGAGGAAGACTCAGTTTAAGAACGATCCTTAGAGTTATGCGCGAAACTTCGACGATGGAATGGAAAAGGAACCAGACAATCATACCCTAGTAAGTTTTAGGACTCTCTATGCAAATCTAGGCAGGCGAAATTCCAGTAGTCTTTTACAATATTCTTGCTCATTTACGTGTGGACGATTTTACGTGCCATGCTTGTATGATGAAACAATAGTGTAGTTCTCTTCTATCATTATTACGTAGATTGTTAGAGCAGAAAGATGTAGCTACCATGTTGAGTGATTTAGTATAAATTTAAGTTTAATATTTATTGCATTTAGATTTTTGTATCGTCTAAGAACAAACAAAGTCTTGAAATCAAATAATATTGATTTCTCTTTCGTCATTTCGTAATTATCAAAGATATGTTTCTTGTTTCTTTGATAAAAAATTTGAAATAATTAATAAAAAATAGTTAATCCTTTCATAAAAAGTTCTGAAAACGTACGAACGTTTGAGAGAATTTTATTTATAAGAATTATATGCTTATGAGAAAATGGTATAAGGACGTCTCAGAGTTATTATTATCTTTTATGGTAAAAAATCTTTTGCCAAATATAAATTTAAATTTAACAACTACACATTTGGAGAGATGCATTTGAGGAATTCTCCCACAGCACTAACCTGACAAGTGAATTGCCTTCTTAGCCCTGAAGCCCAACCAGTTCGCTCCTTTGGGTTTATCCGTTACATAACCATGACAATAACAACTAATATAGAAAGGCCAAGCATTGGTTGATTTTCAATTGGTTTTCAAAAATAATAAAATTAAACCATCCAACCCAATGCTTAAAAACAGTTTGCACCGCTAAGTTTTGCCACTGACTCACTCTAAAACATGAGTTATCCCAAGAACCTATGATCACTAACAAGAAAACTACAATAAAGAATAAAATGTATTTACTACCCTTAATTTGAAGGTAATTCACAACTAGCTCTCTGGGTTTCCTTAACCCGTGACATCCTAAATTTAAGATTGAGAGCGAATTGATTCTTGATGTTAAATCAGTTGAATGAAAAGTGATAAACATGTAACTATCACGTGAAATCAAATCTAATACATCTCAATTTTTCTCCCTGCACCATGGTTGAATTGGTTTACCGCTAGGGCAAAATCAAAAATAAAATACTCAAAATAAAATAAAGTAATAAAATAAAGTAACAACTAAAGTAAAGTCAGTGCAATATCACAACAATAAAATACTCAAAATAAATTAACAAAAACTAAAGAACATGCCTATCTCAATCCTTTGTTGGCTACTTCAAATACTCCTCATTATGACATAAAATGAGGATTAATTTGAGATGAGTTGAGTAAATTCAATAGGAATTCCAGTACTATATTTAGTGTTTTAAAAGTAATAATTGTGCATGGAATATGGATAAAAAAAACTATAAAAAAATAAGTCATAAACATCGCTAGGCCTAGGTGAAAACAGTCCACTATTATGTGTTATTAATAAAAATAATGTCACTAATGTATTAATATAAAATGCAAGTGAAAAAAAAGTCACTCACAGACTCCAAACATCGATGCCATAGGCGTAAAGAGAGGCTTTCAGATTATTGTGACATAAAACAATATACTTGATCATGTTTAAAGATTTTCACTTATAGACACATCATAATTATCTGTCTCATTACATGTAACAGGCAAACACATTCTTACTCAATCGAATGTGCACAACAAACGACTCTAATTTAGGTCAAGTAAAACTGATCACACGCGTCTCGTTAAATAAATAAAAATAAAGATGTGTTGAAAAATAAATATGTATAATAAAACCAACATATTGTAACAAAGGACATATCATAAAAGTACAAGAACTATCACAAAATAGATTTTGAAAATATGTAGATGCACCAATTAAAATAATAAATAATACACTTATTTCAACTATGTGTACAAGAACACTATTGAAATTCAAGTATCCAATACTCGAAACAATCGGTGTACCTAATATTGTACCTTAGTCGGTTTCTATTTTCAAAATTCTTTTTGGAACCAAAGATAGAATAGGAACCAATTCAAGAACCCATAGAAATAACGCCCATAATGGGCCTAAAAAAGAGTACCACGGTGCCAAAATAGCCTTTAGTGCTGTGGCTCTCAAACAATAAATCCCATGGACACCAAGCCCATTGCTGCTCAGACACCATACCAATCGCCATGGACGCCTGAGCGCTGATGCCTCAACACAACATGCGTCAAAATTTTGCACATTCTAGTAATTCAACATAGCATCATAGTTTAGGGTTCTTAAGAGCCATGAATTACAAATGATTTACCGATGCCCTACGCGTTAGAAATTGAGGGTTTTTTTAAAAAAAAAAACACCCTATCTTTCTTGATTCCTTGTTATAATTTGATTTTTAAAGCAAAACGAAGTGATTCTACGTTGGATTCATACATGAATTCCTATTGTGTAAAAAGTAAAACCACACAAGTGCATGTATTGTAAGTTAATAATAATGATAAGTTTTAAATCTCACAAGAATAAAATTATCAAAATTGAAATCTAAGTAACATAAAATTACTTTATAATAGAAAATTTGGCTAGATTAATTAAGTAAAAACTAAAGTAATAAAACAAAATTAAAATAATGTAGAAAACATAATCAAGAGGTCAAAGTATAGCTTTGAGTCAATTTCTCTATTACATGAATTTATTATAAACGTTGTACGGAATGCGGCAGCCACTAAAATTAGATGACTTAGAATTTTAATTTATTCAGTCTCTTTAAAGTTACTTTATTAAAATTAATAATATTTTCTTTCACGCTTATGATAGATAAATATTATATAGAATTCAATTTAACTTATTCCAATTAGCCAAGTGATTCAAACAAAACGAGGTATAAATACTTGAAATTAACATCATACAATTATGAGTTAATAAATCACACAATTTAATATCAATCTTAATTCCTATTTACTGCTAAGTAATAATAGAAATTCAAGTAACTATCTATGTTTTTCGTTCACCGAATAATTTTAAAATTAAATGCATATTGAATTATCTAATTTTTTAGTGCAACAATCCATAAAAATCAATTCACATAAATTTATACTCTCACCTCCTAGCCGCTATATAAATTTAGCTCAGGGAAAAAGAGAAATAATCATCGTTTCAATCTTAAAAATCATCATGTTAAAACAAGAAAGAAATAATGATGATGCAGCCAATACTATGTTGCAATCCAAAGGTTCACGTGTCCTCGGATTCTTGTCGCAAGACCTCCTTTTTTATGTCCTCTCACTGCTTCCTCTTCTTTGCTCTGTTCCTTTCCGGCCTCTGTTTGGCCTCCGTTCTATTTCGCAGGGATATTTGGTCTTTTAAATTAAGAAATCTTCACTCCTTTCTGTTTTTCTTTCCTCTTCTGAAATTTAAAAATCAAATCAGAATATCTCCAGGCACCAATTATCTCAACTGTTCCTCTTTCTTTTCCATTATTTTAGTTGTTTCCTCTTTCTCCCCAATTATTTCATTTTTTTTTTCTTTTTTTTCAATCTTTTCTATTTTATAAACTACCCTTTTGAAATATCATGATCCTTCAACTTTATTTTCCACACTTAGATGTTCTTTTCGCCATGAATATGCGTGAAATAGAGTTCTACATAAAAATTTCCTTAATAATTTCATTAGATGTCGTATTATGTAACAAAAATATTATTTTTATTTATAAAATTACTGATTCGAACATTATTTACATAAAATATACTTATGTAAGAACTCTTTTTCAAGAGTTCTCAATTCCCAACTTTAATTTACCAATTTCATCTTTCAAAATCTAAATCATAATTTTACATCAAAAATCCAAATGTAGTACAAAACTCCAAAAATGGACTAAATTCAACTTCCCTTTCAAAGTTTCTTCTATTTTCTTTATAGTTTAGCACCTTTGTAATACCAATTCAACACTAATTTGACAAATTTTTGAGTGTTTCGCCAAACCAATTCAAAATTTTAGATTTCTGAATGTACAATCAAATATATATCCTATGATCGACTTACTTTCAACAATAGTTACTATTTCTCACTGTTAGAACATTGATTCAAGATCAAAATCATTGTCTAGAAAAATTGTTCTGACAATGAACGGCAGTGGCAAAAAAAAAGTATTATTTGAGCAGAGACGCCAAGAGGGAAGAAAAAAGCTAGCAGTCGACCTGTTTAATTAATTGTCGACTGTTAGTGTGCATTAAATTTGGATGCAATCAACCATTTCAACGGTCAACCTAGTTTCTCATGAGTGGTTTGGATTAAGTTGGATCAGAACAATTTAAAGCTTTCTTTCTTGGATCGACCTGTGCTAATCTGGGTCGATCATGTCCAAGCGAAAACTTAGTTTTGATTAATCTAATCAACCATAATCGAATTCTAATGTCATTGATGTATTTTTTTTTCCAAGGATTTTGTAAAAATATTGGCTAATAAATTTTTAGAATTTAAAAATTCGAGAGTTGTCTCTTTTCTAAATATGATAAAATAAAATTGTATCTGTAACACTCAAAATTTATTATCAACTAGATAAACATGTGTGCATGGTATCCCCTTAGGCAAATTATGAATAAAATAGGATGAAGAGACAAAAGATGGAAATTATTAGATGATAATTTTAGTGTAGGTAAATTGCCCGTGGCCGTCGCCTACCGCCCAGTCCAGCCGGCAGCTAATTTCTGTCTCTCTCTCAGAGAGACTCTCTGCTCGCACAGTCGCAGTTCGCAGTCGCCGACGCTCAACCACTCGCTGTCTCTCTCTGCTCGCACTTCGCAGTTCTGGTTCGCAGTCACCCGACGCACAACCACTCTCTGCTCGCACTTCACAGCTCGCAGTCGCCGACTTCCAACTTCGACGAAGTCGCCGACTTTCGACTTCGAAGAAGTCACCGACTTCCAACGAAGGTAAGCAGCTTACCGTAATCTGTTGTGTAACGACCCCAGTTGGAGTCGCCACGTAATTCATGACTTAACCTCTTAAATTCATGACTTTCTTAATCATTTAAGTCTTACTTTCTGCACCTTGTTCATTATTGGTATTATTTTTTTTTCCTTTAACTTAGAACTTAGAATCTGACTCGCGAACAACATGTCGTATGATAAAACTAAACCATCCGAAACTCGACTCTTTCATTAATCTAATAACTCATTAGTTCACAGAATTGAGCGACTATGCTCGGTCATCACTTTCCATGACATAATCAGGCAGAGAAGAAATGCCCTCAGATCCCCCTGCGTCATTCTGCTCGGGCTGCATGGGTTTGCATGCATCGGTTGATAGGGTACACATCTTTCGATTTGTCACGTGTACCCTGCGTGACTCATTTAACGTTGCCCAGTAAGAGACATCTTCCGGTGGGCACGTGCATCTCTCGTGACTTACTAAACATCACTCAGTCACTAAACGACAAAACAACACTTACATTATCCGGTAAATGAAATACACTACGTCTACCGATCACTAGACGACAAACACAGAGTTCGCTTCAGCCGACAGTGTAAATCTACATCATCCGGTCATCTTGTGCATCTCACGTGACTTACTTAACCTTGCTAATTAATAAGAGACATCATCCGGTGAACAACACCCATGCGCCATCCACCGGTGACGTCAGCCGGATGAAACGTTCATCCAACTTCTATCACACCGCTCCTGCCGATGACGTCAGCCGGATGATGTCCTCACCCATCAGAGACATCATCCGGTGAGCATGTGCAATACACGTGACTCACTTACCTCATCCGATAAGAGACATCATCCGGTGAACAACAATCGTTCGTCATCCACCGGTGACGTCAGCCGGATGATTCACCCATCCAGCTTCTATCATTCAGCTCACACCGGTGACGTCAACCGGATGATGTATTCATCCAACTTCTATCACACAACAGTAAAATACAGAAAACTTCAAACAACTCATATCGACAGAAAGGTAATCTGACCTTCACAGATCTCATACTCGTAGACTTAAACATAGGCAGACATGAAACATGGACTCATCTAAGATACATGTAGCGGAAGACTTAATTAAAACAGATCATTCTATACCTTTATAATCATCCCCAAATTTTGGTAACCAAACTAGACAATCACAGAATCCAATATTCTAAAGAAAATCTCATTATACTTAAACATCAGTTCATCATAAATCTTACTGACACATTATGAGCATAACTATGGGTCATATTCGTCTGCCAGCCACAGACTTCCACCCTGAGCACCATCCTGCAACCAGCCTTAGACATCGTCACTGAATTTGGAATCCTCACCTGCTAAATCTTCACCTACATCATAAGGTTTAAACTATAAGCCTAATGCTTAGTAAGGAATGCAATACTAACAAGTATGCATGAATGCTCATTTTAAGAAACAAATGCTCATGAATCTTTTCTTGTTCATATTCATACTCAAAGTCTTCATTCTTGTTCATCGTTCGTATTCATCATTCATAATCATCATTCATGCTCATCATTCATGCTCATCATTCATATTCATCATTCATGTTCATCAGTCATATTCTTCGTTCATGTTGTGTGGATTAAGAGAGGATTTATGCCGGTAAAGGGGGTTGACAGTGAGAGTGTACATAGTCCCTTGCGGGTCGTAATCATGTTCCTTCCTTTTGGACAGTAACATACGCCAAACCGCCCCCAACCCTCGCTTAATTCACATTGCATAAGTTTTATATTCTTATCTTGTTCATGAGGAAAAACATGCTCTTAAAACATTTTCATATGCATAAAACATTCATGATGCATGAACATGAGAACTCTTAACTCATCAAGCTACAGAATAGTGCATTCATCCGATGTGAAATCATACCATTAAGTCAAGCATCAACATAAGTAACAGACAGTAGCTTAAATAACTTCTAATCATCGTATCAGTTTCTACCTAGCATCCTTGTGATGTAGGGCCCTAATGGCCGGGAATCCTACACATTCACTTACCTGGTTTGCTTAGCAACTTGAACTCATTTTCTTCAGACTTCTTCACCTAAAACATTTACATTGCAGTAGTTAAAATGAAAATCCTAATAGTCCTAATCACAAGTCATCCTAGAATCTAATAACTAAAGTCATTTTCGAATCCCATAGTCTAGTTCTCTGTGTGCAGTCTGAAATCCAAAACCAAAACAGCTAGGTTCAACTAACGATTAATCAGAGTCAGTTATATTAAATGCCCAGAATCGATTCGGAAATGCTATTACCAAACACCGATTATAAATGTTCCTATTACTCGGCCATTGAAGAATCTTGAAACATTGGGTTCTAGTTGAAAACAGAGTTCCAAATAACTACACGGCAACTACATTGACTAAATCTTACCTCGAACGTAGGTTATCGGAGAGGAGCTTGAAGGAATCGATCGTCGATGAGAGGGAGTCGCTGGCAGAGAGATAGAGAGCTCGGAAGGATGAGGAATCGCAGAGAGGGAATGTCGGCTACAGTGAGGTTTAAGTGAGGTTTAAAGTTTCCATTTTCTTTTTATATTGAATAAAATCTTTCTTAATTACGGTTCTGTCATCACACAAATAGGAATCAAATAAGCTTAGGTATTAAAATTTGAATCAAAGATTAACAATAAAGGTGACAGTTAATTCCTTTAAGAAAATCACCTGGCTGAAAGTGTCGGGTGTTACATGTTGGGGCTAAATTTTACAATCTTTAAATTTTGATTTTGGCTAAATTTTCCATTTATGATCCCCATTCACATGCAATTGAAAACAACGTTGATAACAGGCAATCTGTTGAAGAAAACATTTTGGATTCAATCATTCAGAGGGGCAACTTAGCTTGCAGAAGGTTACTTTTCTTGCTCTTCTTTTTTTGAAGGTTTCTTTTTTTGGATTCAGTGTGCAAAAACCGAATTTAGCTTACAGATTGGATTCAATGTGTGTTAGTTGATTTTTGTGTGCAGTGTATGTTTTCAGTTTTTGCACACTGCTAGTGTGCATTGTTGATGTTTGTTAATCTGATTTTGTTTGTCTTAGTTGATGTTTGTGCCAGTGTGCATTGAAATGGAAAAACCAGAATCGGACTGGAATCGGAACCGAAATTCGGTTTCGGTTCCGGTCCGGTCCTTAAAAAAATTAAAACAATCCTGGTCTTAAAAACTAAAAATCGAATTATATTAATTTGATTTTAATATTCTTTAAAATTAGACCCGATCAATTTTTGCTCACCCCTAGTTGGATGTTGTTCTGAAGAGTTAAAATTAAGAGGGAGTGATAAAGGGCAATAAAGTAACATAATTGGTTTTATTATTAAACATAAATTAATTAAAAATTGAGAGAATTAGGTGTGGGATTAATTGAGGTGGTGCCACCTCACCTAAAAAAATTTCTAATTTTCCCCTAATTAATGTAAAGATTGACCAATTGCAAATATCATTCTCTCTCCTCTCCTCATCTCACGATTTCTATCCAGAAGCCCTCCCTCCATCGACCTTCCTCTTCCCCCTTTTTTGGAAGATTTCAGGTTAGATTTAAGTGAACTTTCTTGTGGGTTTTGCTACTTAGCTTGAAGGAAGGATAATACTTGGTTTTTGTTGTACATTTGGTGGGTTTATTTTATGGTTTTCTTGGGTTATTTGTGATGTACGAATTTGATGACTCTCTTGCTGGTTTTTTTTTTCCTTTCTCTGGGATGTTATATAAATGTGGTGATAATTTTATTTTGGAAAGCAATGGAGTATTGGTTGAAGGTTGTGAAAATTTTGGGGTTTAGGGTTAAAATAGGGGAGGTTCTGTTCGGTTGTCGTTTCGGCTGTGTAATTGATGTTGGATTATTAAATGAATTTTTTTATTAGAAACTAGATATCCTAAGGATTCTGTAGCACTTTGAATCGTAAAAATTGGATAAGTATCGGATTAGATATGAATTTTCGAAATTGGTTCAAAAGTGGTATAATTCAGATTTAGTTAGGTTTTGCTTAATTGTTGGTTTTCTCTTAGGAATTCTATGAATTGGTCGCGGAGAAGGTTGAAGTTGATAAAAATATGTTATTGTTTTAGGTTCTCCAGTTTCTCGGTTTAGCATACGATCTACGAAAATTTGCTAAGGTCACTAGGTAAGCAATGTACACCGTTTTTGCCTTCTGGCCTACATCACAGAATATTAGGGTGTTTGTATGTTTCTTTTTATGTCATTCATCATGTCTTTCAAAGTGTATGAAAGTGAATTTACATGAGTTTTACGTAATGGCATGGTACGGAACGAAACGGTAACAAAACGAACAGTTATGAATCTTTGAGGGAAGTAATTCATGAGCATAAGAATTGATGATTTGGGAAAAGTGATCTGTTTCCCATCTAGTATGAGGATCAATGCGTGGCCTTGGGGGAACTAATCTGCCCTCCAATGGCGTGTGAGGATTGAATAGGTTAAGTATAATTTGGGAAAAGTGATCTGCCTCACATCTAGTATAAGGATCATACGAAAACGAACATGTAAACAGAACGCGAACGAAAACGAAACGTGTAATGAGAATGTAGAAACTGCATAGGTTAAGATATATGTGAAGAGTTTTCATTTCATTATTGCATTACTTGCTTAGCATTAGGTTAATAGGTGAGTTCTGCGATGTAGGTGACGAAGAGCTAGCCGGTGAGGTTTTAGAGCACGCTCAGAGCTAGTAGCCGCAGTTGGAGGAGTACGCTCCTGGCGACGATCGGGGATGTGTTAGGGCGATTTGACCGGGGCAAAGTGTATGTTTTGAGTAAGCTGAGTTGAGAAGAAGTTTTAATGATTTGATAAAATTTTCGAGTTTGTTCTTTGTACATCACGTAGAGATGTATGCCGTGATGTCGGGATGGCTGTTGGCTGTTTACCCAGTCACGTGGTAGAAGAATGGCTTAAAATTTTTATTGAATTAGTTTCTTTTGAAGCAGAGGACTTTATCTCTTAAATCTTATCTACATAGAATGATTTAGAAGATCAATACGATGAAGTCAATAATTTAATACGGCATGATTTGTTTTGTCAATAAAGTTTGGTTATTTATTCTCACTTATAGTCTAGAGATTAGGCTTAAAAAGGTTTATTCGTTTATTCAAACGTAAATTAACATCTTTAGTCATGAATCTGTCAAACTTTATTAATTCTGATATTTCTGTAAAAAATGAAAAAATAGTAGAATTATCTCAAGAACAACTTAATCAGTGGACTATTCCCGAAGTAGAAAGTAAAACCATTTATAAAATGTAGCACCCGGTTTCAATTAAACCGAATTTAACTTATCCATTAATGATGTACAATTTCATGGAAGAATTGAGAGAGTTATTGGTTAGGTTAATGAGTGACTAAGCAAGGGCATTTATGTAAATTTGGCAATTTAAAAGTAGATAACCTATTTAAGGGAAGAGGTTTAGAGATTTATGTACTGTAGGCGCCACTGTTTTATCATTTATTCTTTTTCGGTGTCCAGCTCAAGCTCAGCGGAGCTCTCGACGAATCTTACATCAGACTCTTCTTCTATCTAAGTAAGTTTTTCCCCATTTCTTATATTTTAGCAGTTAGATAGCAGAGGGAGTCCAATACGAGGGTTTCGAGGATGCTATAGATGAGTGTCAGTTTCAGTTTAGTGCAGTGTCGGGAATGCATTATGACCAGAGTTCTCAATTAGTCTCCTTAGGTCTCTGGTTGAATAGGATGAATCTTAGTGAAGGTTTAATTAATGATCGGTTTATGGATTTAGGTTCGCGCTAATTCCCGGGGGAGAATTCAACCAAACCATCCAGAAGACCAGGTAAGTAAAGTATGCATGTGCCTTCGGGCCTACATCACAAAACAGTAGGGTTATGTATTTTGGGAATGATTTTGTATGTCATGCATCATGTTTTTGAAAGATTACGAAAATGAATTTCCATATAAGAACGATAAGGTATGAACTGAATGTGACAGACAAACTATTAAGGGAACTAATCCACCCCTTAGCTTATGAAGGGATTTATAACATTGGGAGAATTGATCTCACTCCCAAGGGAACAGAGGGATCAGATCAACTATTAAGGGAATTCATCCACCCCTTAATCGAGTAGAGGATGTATAACATTGGGAAAATTGATTCACTTCCCAAGGGAATCGAGGGATCAGATCAGCTTATGAACTTATGTGAATGCAATTGAGATGAGAAAGTAGAAATTGCATGTTTAGGAAATTATTTTTCAGCATTTTATTTCATTACTGCTTTACTTACTTAGCATTAGGCTAATAGATGAGTTTTGTGATGTAGGTGAAGAAGTGACAGCAGGTGAATCCTCTGAGTTCATTGAGGGATAGACTGGTTGGGGGAGCATACTCATGCCACGGATCTGGTACTTGATGAGGCGGTTTAACTGATGTCTGTTGGAGCGAAGGTGTAGTTGACAATGTTTCGATTTGAATAGGTTGAGTTCTCATGACAGTAGTTGTTTCAATGTTTTGAAAATGTTTTGAGTTTTCTTTTCTGATAATAGTATTCTGCTGAGATTTGATGTTGGCACTTGCTGGATTGTTTTGAGTAATGCATTGGTTAGAATGGTATTTGAATGATTTCAGTAATGTAACTAGATTCTTTTCTGTAGTTAGAGTCGTGTTGTTTAGCAAAGAGTTGTAGGTATGTCGCTCTGTTCTCTATCGGTAGATGATGTTTATCGGTAGATGTCGAGTTATAGTTATGTTGTCTATCGGAAGATGTCTTCAGAAAAGCCATCGGATGATGTAGGTCTAATTCTATCGGAAGATGTCTTCAGAAAAGCCATCAGATGATGTGGGTCTAATTCTATTGGAAGTTGTAAGCTTTGTACTATCGGAATGAGTGGGGATTATGCTTGTCGTTTAGTGATCGGTTGATGTTGGATAATTGATTTATCCGGCTGACGTCATCGGTAGATGCAGCCCATCGAGAGATGTTTTTGCTTCCAACTCTTCTGGTCCACGTCATCGATAGGAGCTTTTCATTTGCTGTTTCTGATTCTTCCGTTGACTTTATCCATCGGCAGATGCTTTTGACTTCTGCGACTTCCCAAGTATTCCACGGTTTAAACTTTTATTTCCTATCTGCCGATTGTCTCTTAACATTTAAAACCATGTTTCGCAGTTTTTGTTTAATTTATTGTTGCCAAATAATTTCCGCTGCAAGTTTTTAAATATTTGAAGTTTAGAAAACATTAAATTACGACTTTTGAGCGAAGTTTCAAAATTTGAACCAAAATTTCCGAGTCATGTGCAAGTCTTGTATAACGAACTGGGTTTATATAATCTGGGGCGTTACAGTATGGTATCAGAGACATTCAGTTAAACCGTTCAAAAGATTACTCATCAGTGCCAATCGTTGCATGGAAGTACTCCAACAACTGTAAGTGTTTATCTTAACCTTAGCTGTTAAAAGTTTAAGGGTGTACTTAACCTTGTACAGGAATATAGCAAATGTCTAGACGACAAGGAAGGCCAAGATTACCAAGAGAGATACCAAGTCCGAGGCGGGAGGAGGACTCTAGTGTAATTAGGCAGCTGACAGAATTGATGCGTCAGCAGACTGATATAGTGCGTCAACAGTCTGATTAATTAGGAGTGCTGTTGAGCCGGGAGACACAAGGAAGTGCCAACTCGGGCTCTAGCAGTGAATATTCTGGAGATAGATTCCAGAGACTGAGACCACCCACGTTTGATGGACAGTCATCTGATCCAGTTATTGCTGAAGGATGGCTTAGAAAGATCGAGAGTATGTTTAGGTGTGCTAATGTTGGAGAAGAAGACAAAGTCACGTTGGCCACGTTCCATTTGGCTGGTGAAGCTCAACTCTGGTGGGAAACAATTGAGACCACCATAGATGTCTTGGCGATGCCTTGGTCACAATTCAAGGACATATTCTATGTGAAGTATTTTAACAGCACGGTCCAAACCGCGAAGAAGTTGGAGTTTCTGAATTTGAAGCAGACAGGATCGGTGGCAGAGTACAGTAGGCAATTTGAGTCCTTGTCTAGGTTTGCTGGACATTTTGCTCATAAGGACGAGGATAAGGTGTTCAAATTTGTGCATGGATTGAAGCCGGAGATTTACCGAGGAGTCAAATTCTGTGGCATCAAAGGCTTGACATTTAGTGAAGTTGTGTCCACTGCTCTGGAAGTGGAAGAAGCTGAAAGGAAGTGTGCCGGACCAAAAGAGGTTTCGCAAAAGTTTATCCAGCCACACCATCAGAGGGGAGTGAAGAGGCCAAGTGAAGGCCAAAATAACCAAGGATCTGGAAAGAAGGTACTGAATACCCAGAAGTTCCCTCAGTGCCCGAAATGTTCAAAGAATCACTTGGGGGAGTGTAGATTTGGATCGGGTAAGTGCTTCAACTGTGAAGAGGTTGGACACTTGTACAAGGATTGCCCAAAGCCCCGGGTCATTCGATGTTTCCATTGCAACAAGGTTGGCCATGTCAACAGAGACTGCCCAGCTTTGAAGGATGGCCCTGTCAAGATTAAGCCAAGAATATTCTCCATGATGGAGTCCTGTGATGAGGACCGGCCTGCTGTGGTGTCAGGTACAATACTGATCAACTCTATACCTGCTTTTACTTTGATAGATTCGGGTGCAACACATTCTTTTATAGCCTCTGCATTTGCTGATAAGTTAGACGTACGGTTTACTTCTTCCGTACATGTGTTCAAAGTTGCCCTACCCTCTGGTGAACGTATGCACTCTAACCAAATGATTCCTAATAGTGTTGTATTAGTAGGAAACAAGAACTTGCCTGCCGATCTTATCGTTATGGACATAATGGGATTTGATGTAATCCTAAGAATGGATTGGTTATTTAAACATTTTGCCACAATAGATTGTAGGACTGGAGTTGTTAGTTTTCAACCCCCTGGAGGATTAAACCATACCTTCCAAGCTCTAAAGAAGAGTAAGGAAATGACTGTAATGACTTCTATCGATTGTAGACCCTCCTCATGCAGGGAGTATTTGTGCTTTTTGGTCAATGTTTTAGACACACAACTAGTAGAAAAATCGAACCCCAAGGATGTATTAGTTGTCCAAGATTTTCCGGAAGTATTCCTAGATGACCTACCTGGCTTGCCGCCAGATAGGGAGATTGAATTCGTTGTGGACGTCTACCCAGGCGCTGAGCCTGTATCTAAGAATCCATATAGATTAGCACCAACAGAACTTAAGGAATTGAAGAAGCAGTTAGTGGATTTATTGGAGAAAGGGTTCATACGCCCTAGCTTTTCACCGTGGGGTGCACCTATCCTTTTCGTCAAAAAGAAAGATGGATCAATGCGTATGTGCATTGATTATAGAGAATTAAATAAGTTAACTGTCAAGAATAAGTACCATTTGCCGAGGATTGATGACTTATTTGACCAGCTTAAGGGTGCAAGAATTTTCTCTAAGATTGACCTTAGATCCGGTTATTATCAGTTGAAAGTCAAACTAGAGGATGTTCCTAAGACAGCTTTTCGCACAAGGTATGGGCATTATGAGTTTTTGGTTATGTCCTTTGGATTGACTAATGGGCCAGCAGCTTTCATGGATCTTATGAATAGGGTGTTTCATGAATACTTAGATAAATTTGTCATAGTGTTCATTGATGATATTTTAATTTATTCCCGTTCCAAGGACGAACATGCTAGACACCTGACCTTAGTGTTGAAAGTGTTAAAACAGCACCAACTTTACGCCAAGTTTTCCAAGTGTGAATTTTGGTTGGACCAAGTTCACTTTCTTGGTGATGTGATCTCTGGAGATGGAATATCTGTTGATCCAGCTAAGGTCCAAGAAGTTAAGGAATGGCCCCAACCGGAGAGTGCTACTGATATTAGGAGTTTTCTTGGGTTAGCAGGATATTACAGGAAGTTCATTGAAGGATTTTCAAAGATTGCTACACCCCTTACTAGGTTAACAAGGAAGAATGTGAAGTATATGTGGACTGAAGAATGTGAACGTAGCTTTCAGACCTTGAAACAGAAACTGACCAATGCCCCAATCTTAACCCTTCCAGTTGAAGATGGTAAATTTAGTATTTATTGTGATGCTTCCAAAATTGGACTAGGTTGTGTGTTGATGCAAGATGGAAAGGTTATAGCTTATGCTTCTAGGCAGTTGAAAGTACATGAAAAGAATTACCCTACACATGACTTAGAATTAGCTGCTGTAGTCTTCGCATTAAAGATTTGGAGGCACTATCTGTATGGACAAACTTGTGAGATATTTTCGGATCATAAAAGTCTGAAATACATTTTCACGCAGAAGGAACTGAATATGAGGCAACGTAGGTGGTTAGAGTTTGTCAAAGATTATGATTTTGAGATTAAGTACCACCCTGGCAAGGCGAATGTAGTGGCTGATGCTTTGAGTAGAGTGACCCCTTCAGTCTCTGCATTGACTCTAGACATACCGATAGCTTTAGAGACAAAATTCCAAAGATTTAACCTGGAAGCTGTGTCTAGTATGACGGCTATGCTTTCGGCCATATCTTTAAGGCCTACTATTTTGGAGAAAATAAAGGAAGTTCAAATGAATGACACTGAATGCAATAAGTATAAGTTGTGTATGGATTCTACTGACAAGTCGGATTTCAACTGCTCAGTTGATGGAATTCTCAAGTTTCGGAACAGATGGTTTGTTCCGACTGATGCTGAACTTAGGAAGAGAATCCTATCTGAGGCACATTCTTCTAGACTCTCTGTTCATCCCGGGAGTACGAAAATGTACAGAGATCTCAAGCAACATTATTGGTGGCCAGGTATGAAAAGAAGTGTGGCGGAGTATGTGGAGTCCTGTCTGATCTGCCAGCAAGTCAAAGCTGACATCAAAGGCTTGGTGGAACGTTACAACCCTTACCAGTTCCCGAATGGAAATGGGAACAAATAACGATGGATTTTGTTATAGGATTACCTAGAGCAGCAAAGGGTCACGATGCAATTTGGGTAATAGTTGATCGTTTAACCAAATCTGCTCACTTTCTGCCAATAAAGATAACATACTCGATGGATCAACTGGCTGAGTTGTATGTGCACGAAGTTGTTAGACTGCATGGAGTTCCAAGCACCATAGTTTCAGACCGAGACACTAGATTTATTTCTAAGTTTTGGAAAAGTTTGCACAAGGCTATGGGAACACAGCTTAGTTTTAGCACAGCTTTCCACCCTCAAACAGATGGACAATCTGAAAGGACTATTCAAACATTAGAAGATATGCTCCGTGCATGTGTCTTAGACTTTCAAGGTTCATGGAGCAAATACTTGTCCTTGATTGAATTTTCTTATAATAATAGTTTTCAGACAACAATAGGCATGGCACCATACGAGGCATTGTATGGACGGAAGTGCAGATCTCCATTGTATTGGGATGAAGTTGGAGAAGCACAATTGATTGGTCCTATCATCGTACAGCAAACAGTGGAGAAAATTGCTCTTATTCGACAAAGAATCTTGACAGCTCAAAGCCGGCAGAAAAGCTATGCAGATAAAAGGCGAAGAGAACTGGAATTCGAAGTAGGTAATGAAGTTTTCCTTAAAGTGTCACCTTTCAAAGGAGTGGTGAGATTTGGAAAGAGAGGAAAGTTGAACCCCAGATTTATTGGACCATTCACTATTCTGAAGAGAATTGGGAGAACAACCTACTAATTACAACTACCAGCTTCTATGGGAGGGATACATGATGTGTTCCATGTTTCCATGTTGAAAAAGTGCATAAGAGATCCAAACCAAGTCGTGGGACAGCAGGACTTTGAGGTTTATCCTACCCTTGCCTATGAAGAGAAACCAGTAAAGATCTTAGATTATGCAGTGAAGGTATTGCGCAACAAAGAGGTTCCACTAGTAAAAGTCTTATGGCACAACCAGAACAGAGAGGAGACCACTTGGGAGCGCCAGCAAGACATGATGGACCAACATCCAGAATTATTCAGGTACTGAATTTTGAGGACAAAATTCTTTGAAGGAGGGTAGATTGTAGCACCCGGTTTCAATTAAACCGAATTTAACTTATCAATTAATGATGTGCAATTTCATGGAAGAATTGAGAGAGTTATTGGTTAGGTTAATGAGTGACTAAGCAAGGACATTTATGTAAATTTGGCAATTTAAAAGTAGATAACCTATTTAAGGGAAGAGGTTTAGAGATTTATGTACTGTAGCCGCCACTGTTTCATCATTTATTCCTTTTCGGTGTCCAGCTCAAGCTCAGCGGAGCTCTCGACGAATCTTCCACCAGACTCTTCTTCTATCTAAGTAAGTTTTTCCCCATTTCTTATATTTTAGCAGTTAGATAGCCGAGGGAGTCCAATGCGAGGGTTTCGAGGATGCTATAGATGAGTGTCAGTTTCAGTTTAGTGCAGTATCGGGAATGCATTATGACCAGAGTTCTCAATTAGTCTCCTTAGGTCTCTGGTTGAATAGGATGAAGTTTAGTGAATGTTTAATTAATGATCGGTTTATGGATTTAGGTTCGAGCTAATTCCCGGGGGAGAATTCAACCAAACCATCCAGAAGACCAGGTAAGTAAAGTATGCATGTGCCTTCGGGCCTAAATCACAAAACAGTAGGGTTATGTATTTTGGGAATGATTTTGTATGTCATGCATCATGTTTTTGAAAGATTACGAAAATGAATTTCCATGTAAGAACGATAAGGTATGAACTGAATGTGACAGACAAACTATTAAGGGAACTAATCCACCCCTTAACTTATGAAGGGATTTATAACATTGGGAGAATTGATCCCACTCCCAAGGGAACAGAGGGATCAGATCAGCTATTAATGTAATTCATCCACCCCTTAATCGAGTAGAGGATGTATAACATTGGGAAAATTGATCCACTTCCCAAGGGAACCGAGGGATCAGATCAGCTTATGAATGTATGTGAATGCAATTGAGATGAGAAAGTACAAATTGCATGTTTAGGAAATTATGTTTCAGCATTTCATTTCATTACTGCTTTACTTACTTAGCATTAGGCTAATAGATGAGTTTTGTGATGTAGGTGAAGAAGTGACAGCAGGTGAATCCTCTGAGTTCATTGAGGGATAGACTGGTTGGGGGAGCATACTCATGCCACGGATCTGGTACTTGATGAGGCGGTTTAACTGATGTCTGTTGGAGCGAAGGTGTAGTTGACAATGTTTCGATTTGAATAGGTTGAGTTCTCATGACAGTAGTTGTTTCAATGTTTTGAAAATGTTTTGAGTTTTCTTTTCTGATAATAGTATTCTGCTGAGATTTGATGTTGGCACTTGCTGGATTGTTTTGAGTAATGCATTGGTTAGAATGGTATTTGAATGATTTTAGTAATGTAAGTAGATTCTTTTCTGTAGTTAGAGTCGTGTTGTTTAGCAAGGAGTTGTAGGTATGTCGCTGTGTTCTCTATCGGTAGATGATGTTTATCAGTAGATGTCGAGTTATAGTTATGTTGTCTATCGGAAGATGTCTTCAGAAAAGCCATCGGATGATGTAGGTCTAATTCTATCGGAAGATGTCTTCAGAAAAGCCATCGGATGATGTAGGTCTAATTCTATCGGAAGATGTCTTCAGAAAAGCCATCGGATGATGTAGGTCTAATTCTATCGGAAGATGTCTTCAGAAAAGCCATCAGATGATGTAGGTCTAAATTCTATCGGAAGATGTCTTTAGAAAAGCCATCGGATGATGTGGGTCTAATTCTATCGGAAGTTGTAAGCTTTGTACTATCAGAATGAGTTGGGATTATGCTTGTCGTTTAGTGATCGGTTGATGTTGGATAATTGATTTATCCGGCTGACGTCATCGGTAGATGCAGCCCATCGAGAGATGTTTTTGCTTCCAACTCTTCTGGTCCACGTCATCGGTAGGAGCTTTTCATTTGCTGTTTCTGATTCTTCCGTTGACTTTATCCATCGGCAGATGCTTTTGACTTCTGCGACTTCCCAAGTATTCCACGGTTTAAACTTTTATTTCCTATCTGTCGATTGTCTCTTAACATTTAAAACCATGTTTCGCAGTTTTTGTTTAATTTTATTGTTGCCAAATAATTTCCGCTGCAAGTTTTTAAATATTTGAAGTTTAGAAAACATTAAATTACGACTTTTGAGCGAAGTTTCAAAATTTGAACCAGAATTTCCGAGTCATGTGCAAGTCTTGTATAACGAACCGGGTTTATATAATCTGGGGCGTTACATAAAATGAGTTCATTTGATAGTTTTTAATAGGATTATTAAAATTTCAGAGCAAACTATTTGCTTAGATACTAAAGAAAAAACTATTAAACTTTTATGTTTAAAAGATATACAAAAATATTTGAAAAAATATAAGTATATTCATATAGGCTTAATTCAAGTAGCTTTTAAACATTTAACTATTCCAGGATTAAAAGTCAGCATATTAGCTAGTCTTCAAGGTGCTAGATGTCAAAATTGGAAAGACTCTTTAATGAGAGTAATTCAAACCAGTCTATGTCATGATTCTATATATTTTAATGTATTTCCTAATCTTATATTATCTTTAACTGATAAAAATCTATATGAATCGGTGTCATTAAATATTCAAACTCATGGTTATGACTTTTTGGCTGGATCTGAAACGATAGCAGTTATTTATCGTGTAGGTTATAAGTTAATGAATACTTTATGTCCTAATGCTATTATTAGAAGTAATCCAGAAAAAACTCTTGTCTTTGAAAGTAATTTATTAACAACAAATATAGCTATTCCTAGATTAATAGATAGGGAAGAAATTATATTTCCTACTCATTGGATAATTCCTCAAGCTGTAGAACCTCAACCTATTATTAATAATTAAATAAATCAAATTATTCAAACTTCAGATGGGGAAATTGAAATTTCATTTTCACCTACAAATATTAAAAAACTTTCTTTATCTAGAAGTTTATAATCTAGAATTAATACACCATCCTATAAAGTTGATATGCCTAGTTCTATGTATTCAGTTTCTGAAAAACCTATATCTGAAAATAATTTTGAAAAATCTAATATTGAAGGGTTAAAAATATCTGAACAATAAATTCTTCATGGAATATATTCTCAATTCTCAAACTCTAAGTATGAACATGGAGAATCCTCTCAACCTTATAAAAGAGAATCACTTACTGTTTCAGAAATGAATTTTAAATTATGACGAATGAATATAAAACTCCAAGATCTTATTTAAGAAAATTATGTAATCTTGAATATCAATTACCTCAATATGAAGTATTTGGAGCTTGGATTAATTCAAAATATCATATTAATGAAGCTAATAAATTAAAAGAGTTATATTATTCTTATTTAGAATTAAAAAACAAGATTATACCTTTTGAAAAATTGTATTGGTCTTATTATTATAATCCACAATTTCAACTTAATATGTTAGAAGAATATAATTTTCACGGTAAAAACTGGATAACTAAAAATAGAGAAAATATTAAATCTATACATCCTCCATTTGAACCAATTATTCTTAAAAATGACACTACTTTTATAGAAGCTATACCTTTAGTTAGTTTATCTCAAACTATTGAAAATAAAAATGACATTCTTATTAAACAAATTAATTTTACAAATACTAGTATTCAAACTATGGGTTATCAATTAACTCGATTAGAAAAACAAATTAATAAAATAGTACCGGAGAAAAAAGAAGAAAGTATTGCTTCTTCTTCTAATACTAAAAAAGACAATATTTCTATTCCAGATTTAAAACCTCCTATATTAATATCAAAATTTAATTTTACAAATCCAAATAAAAATGATGAATTTATAGAACAATTAGCTCAACGTATGAAAAGATTAAATCTTAATGTTATTAATATTGAAAATCATATTTATGAAGATAATGAAGATAATAGTTTTGAGAATAATCTTTCTGATTATAAACAAAATTATAATATCGAAGATATTAAAAAGATGGAAGAATCCTCTAATAACTTAAATCATAATTATCATCCTTTAAATATTAATAGGGTTAGACATGAAACGTAAATTAACATCTTTAGTAATGAATCTGTCAAGCTTTATTAATTCTGATATTTCTGTAAAAAATGAAGATGTAACACCCGGAATTTTTGCCCTTGTAATTATTCCCCCGGATTATTTAGCGAGATGAATTTTTATATAAAATCTGATGTATGTTTTAATGAATTGTCGAAGAGTTTAATGGAAAAAAAACCAGGTTGAAGAATTTATTTAAAAAATTTAGTCAAGAACCAATGGAAGGGTAAATTAGGAAGGAATTAAGGTTGGTGGGAGAAAGCCAATGGATGATTGACACTTGGCAACTTGTTGAAGAAGCCATGTTCTTCCTCCTACGTGAAATCTTCATTTCACTTCTCTGCTTCTTCCCTTCCCTCTTTGCTTTCTCTCTTCCTGGCGACTGAAGCAAAGTACCAAACCTTATTTCTCCTACATTCTTCTGTTTCCTTCAGCAAAAAGGTAAGCATCTACTCATGCTAACAAGTTTGGACAAGTTTAATGTGGGTTTTAACTGAAGTTTAGAGTTATGGTATTTAGAGAAAACTCATTTTTTTGGATGAAAACACACCGGTTTGTTTTCTAAGGGTTTGAATGAGTTTGGAACAGATTCTACTAAGTTATTAGTTAGCATTTGCAGCTTGTTTATTCTCTGAGCGTGCATGTACAGGTTCGAGCACAACCGAGACGATCAAGAACATCAACTCTACAGCAAACTGGTAAGTTCATAACCGTAGGATGTCCCTTAAGGCCCTACATCACGGAGGTACTAGGTGTTTCAGTTCTGTCGGGTTGTCTGGGTAGAAAGGTTATAGTTCACGTTCTGAGTTGTTTATGTTCTGCTTCATAAAATATTCTGTTCTGTTATTTATGTCGTCTGCTATTGTAAGTTCAGGCACAATAAATGCTCATGCATACACGTTTTCACCGAAAGTTCATGCAAAAATTTTTTCTGTACACGGTTTGAAGCTAAGCAAGATAAAATCTGACTGAAAATGTATCGGTTAAGTGTGGGACGAGGACTGGCCCCCAGATCTGTTTCTGTACTGTACCGTATAACTGTTGTGCCTGATAGTGCACCTACTGTTCGCCAGTTCCCCTATAAGCCCCACTTATACCCTACTGCCACTGAAACGTAATGTACTGTACTGTCACTGAATTTCTGAAAAACTGCATGCATAGCATATGCATCACTGCATTTTATATGTTCTTACTGAGCTTTAGGCTCATAGATGAATTCTCTGATGTAGGTACTGAACCCGAAAATGAGGACTTTGTGCCTCAGTCCGATGACTAGGTGGCTGGTGGCTCGAGCTCTCGGGGGGTGGCTGCTGCAGTCAGACATATTTTTGTCCCGAGGTTTAAGTTTTTAAAGTGATGTACAAGTCTGTGAAACTTTACTGAGATTCTGCTGTTTTGTTTTTAAACTTCAGCTGTCGTTCTGTGTTTGTTTTAAAAACTTCTGTTTTAGGAAATTCTGTAATTATATGTTAAGTTCTGTACTGTCTAAGAGATTTTGAAACAATGTATAGATTATGTGTCAGTGTTTAAAACCGCTGTATTTGACAGTTAAGATTATACTCTAATGTATCTTGGAATTGTTTGGGATATTTGTTGTTAATCTGTGCATGGATGATTTCTAGTTTTGGGAACCATCAATGCAGTTTGTTTCTTTAAATCTGTCAATTTTAAAATAGGTTTTACAATCTTGTTTAAAATCGGGTATTGAATGTCTACAATTTTCATGCCTTCTATTGTGCTGTATTTGACAGTTGAATCATGTTCTAAAGTATTCTGAAATAGTTTGGAATATTTTATGCTAGTCTATGCATGGATGGTCTCTGGTTTTTAAACTATCTATGCAGTGTGATTATTCTTAGGTTTCTGTTATGTCTTCTGTTGTGCTCGAGAACCATGTTTTGAAGTGGTTTGAGAATCTGAGACGTTTATGTCTTCTGTTTTTAAGCTCTCTGTCTGTGTGTCTTTCTGTCAAAAGTTGTAAATTTTGCCTTATAATTTATACCCACCGGTTACTGTTCATTTCTGCTTACATCCACCGGTCAATGTTCATTTTTGCCTACATCCACCGGTCACTGTTCATTTCTGCCTACATCCACCGGTCACTGTTCATTTCTGCCTACATCCACCGGTCACTGTTCATTTCTGCCTACATCCACCGGTTACTGTTCATTTTTGCCTACATCCACCGGTCACTGTTCATTTGTGGCTACATCCACCGGTCACTGTTCATTTCTGCCTACATCCACCGGTCACTGTTCATTTCTGCCTACATCCACCGGTCATTGTTCATTTTTGCCTACATCCACCGGTCACTATTCATTTCTGCCTACATCCACCGGTTACTGATCATTTTTGCCTACATCCACCGTCACTGTTCATTTCTGCCTACATCCACCGGTTACTGTTCATTTTTGCCTACATCCACCGGTTATTGTTCATTTTTGCCTACATCCACCGCTGCCTGTTTCTCTTTAAAACTTCATCCACCGCTGCCTTACAATTTATATCCACCGATCGTCACTGTTCATTTCTGCCTACACCACCGCCGATCACTGTTCATCTTTTGTCTTATCTGAATTCACCGTTGCTCTTTTTTTTTAACTATGTCTTCCGCCAGTCTTCCGCCTAAGTCTTCCGCCTAAGTCTCCAGTAATTCCCTGCCATTCCTGTCTGTTTATTTCTCTATCGGCTTACTTTATCGTTCACCTCTGTTTCCTGTTTTTACAATTTTCTTCTCAAATGTTTTGCTGCACTCTTCAAGTCCACCTTGCCCAATATCTTAGATGTTCAAAGTTTTAATTTACTTCTGTCTCCCTGTTTTCTTCAGTCTATTATTTATGTGGTTCAAAAATAAACGTGCCTTCTGATTCTTTTTTAAGTATTTTGTAATTCATCCTGCAGTTTGGTTTTAATCGTTTTCTTTCCCGTTATGATTTCTACTCCAGAGAATACTCTCTCTCTCTGTCAATATTTTAAAAGCATAATGTTCTATTCCCTGTTCATAAAAAAAATAATAGTCTCGTTTTCTGTAAAATGTCCGGAGTGATGGCTCCTCGGACCCCGATCGGGTCGGGGGCTGTCACAGTTATGGTATCAGAGAGACAAGGTTTTAAAATCGATTTTGTGAAATGTCTGACTGCACAACCGCTACGTGAGATCGCTCCACCAACTGTAAGTGTTAAAAATTTCTGTAAAAGGTTCTGTTTATTAAATTAGGTTATTCTGTTAATAGGTTTCCTTAGAAATGGTGGGAGGGCATTAGGAAGAGTCAAGCGAAAGCTCTCGTGCCATTGACCGACTAATCGAACTGGTGGGAGTACAGTCCCGCATGGTGGAACGTATGATGGCCAGAGAAGACAGCGGGAACAATAACAATAATAACCATGGAAATGCTTCACGTGACAACAGTGGAGATAGATTCCGGCGACTCCAGCCGCCTTCATTTGATGGACTGTCTACAGACCCAACTCGTGCTGAAACCTGGATTCGAACAATGGAGAAGATGTTCAGTTATGCAGAAGTGGAAGACAACAAGAAAGTTAATTGTGCCACGTTCTATCTCATCGAAAGTGCTGGATTTTGGTGGGACACAGTGCAGTCGACTACAGTGGCATTAAGCTGGGAAGGATTCACGAAAATCTTCTACGAAAAGTACTTTGACCGAGGAGTGAGGAAGGAAAAGTTGCTTGAGTTCTCTCAGCTGCGACAATATGGGTCAGTGGCAGAATATGTTCAAAAGTTCGAATCATTATCCCGCTATGCACCTCATTTGGTAGCCACTGACGAAAACAAGGTGCACCAATTTATTCAGGGTTTGAAGCTGGACCTCTTACGAGGGATTTCTTACGGGGGATTTGATGAGGCAACGTACACAAAGGTGGTGGCCAAGGCTTATCAACTGGAGGCTTTAGAGGTAAAGTACCAAAGACAGAGGGATTCACCACGAGGAACTATTCGGAATATTCCTCAACAGCAACAACAGCAACAAAGAGGTCAGAATTTACAACCTCAACAGCAGCAGAACAGGGGCATCAAGAGGCCCAATGAGACCATCATTTATCAAGACAAGGGGAAGAGACCAATGAGGGCTCCTCAACTTTCAGTATGCCCGCGGTGCCAGAAACTTCACAGAGGAGAATGCAGATTTATTATCGGCCAATGTTTCCGATGTGGCAAAGGAGGCCATCATGTTCGGGATTGCCCGATGCCGGACATGAGACCAAACCTTGTCGTACCTAGGGTGTTTGCAATGATGGAGGATGTTGATGACGCTGATCAGCACACATCGATTACAGGTACAATTTCAGTATGTGATGCACCTGCTTATACCTTGTGGGACACGGGGGCCACACATTCATTTGTGGCCATGGACTTCGTAGTTAGATAGAAGTTTTGTTGTACCACGTCAGATCAACCCTACAGCATTATGCTACCGTCCGGAGAGTTTATGCACTCCGAGCAGGTTGTACGGGGTGATATAGTGTCAGTAGGAGACCAAAAGTTGTATGCTAGTCTTATCGTTATCGGTATGAAAGGATACGATGTGATTCTGGGGATGGATTGGCTGTTTAGACATCACGCCACCATCAACTGTAGGTCCGGGCTTGTGTCGTTTAAACGCCCGAATGAGGTAGAATTCTCTTACCAGGCAATACTAAAGAAACACCGTATGCCTGTTATATCTTCCTTAAAAGCTCAACAGCTGATGAGGTCAGGATGCATCGGATTCCTGGCCTACGTGGTGGATGTCCAAAGGCAAAATGAGGTGGAACTTCAAAATATTCTGGTAGTTCGAGACTTCCCAGAGGTTTTCTTAGATGACTTACTGGGATTGCCACCTGAGCGTGAAATTGAGTTTGAGATTGACGTATATCCTGGTGCTGAACCAGTATCGAAGAATCCGTACCGTATGGCACCGATTGAGCTGAGGGAGTTGAAGGCTCAGCTAAAGTAATTGGTGGATAAGGGTTTTGTGCGCCCTAGTTTCTCTCCGTGGGGTGCTCCCGTCTTGTTTGTCAAGAAAAAGGATGGGTCCCTACGGATGTGTATTGACTACCGTGAGCTGAACAAGTTGACGATCAAGAATAGGTACCCGTTGCCGAGAATCGATGATTATTTGACCAGCTACAAGGGGCTCGGGTATTTTCTAAGATTGACTTACGCTCCGGTTATTACCAGTTGAAGGTCAGGGCTGATGATATTCCAAAGATCGCCTTCAGGACCCGGTACGGACATTACGAGTTCTTGGTGATGTCGTTCGGGTTGACTAATGCCCCCGCGGCATTTATGGACTTGATGAATAGGATATTCTAGGAGTTCTTTGACAAATTTGTAATCGTCTTCATCGACGACATCCTGGTTTATTCTCGAAACGAGGAAGAGCATAAAGGGCAATTGGCTATTGTGTTGACAACTCTAAAACAGCATCAATTATATGCCAAGCTATCAAAGTGTGAATTCTGACTGAGAAGGATTAATTTCCTAGGCCACGTGGTGTTTGCTGAAGGAGTGTCTGTGGACCCGGCCAGAATTGAGGTTGTAAGAGACTGGCCAAGGCCGAGGAATGCAAGCGAGGTACGGAGCTTTATCGGACTAGCTGGTTATTACATGAAATTCATCAAGGGATTTTCTGTGATAGCGAAGCCTATGACCAGCTTAACGAGGAATGAAATCAAGGTCAAGTGGTCCGAAGCATGTGAGGTGAGTTTTCAGACACTTAAACAGAAATTAACCACCGCTCCTCTGTTAGTATTGGCAGTTGAAGATGACAAGTTCAGCGTATACTGTGATGCATCCAAGATAGGCTTGGGATGTGTATTAATGCAAGAAGGGAAAGTTGTAGCATACGCATCCAGACAACTGAAGAACCACGAGAAAAACTACCCTACTCATGATCTTGAGTTAGCGGCAGTTGTGTTTGCGCCAAAGTATGGAGACACCACTTATACGGACAATCATGCGAGGTGTTTTCTGATCACAAGAGTTTAAAATACATATTCACTCAAAAGGAGTTAAATATGAGACAAAGGAGGTGGTTAGAATTTGTAAACGATTATGATGTTGAGATTAAATACCACCCAGGTAAAGCTAACGTAGTAGCCGATGCATTGAGCAGGATGTCAGATACTATGCAACCAGCTATATCGACCGTGTCGATGCCTTTGAGGACTGAGATACAGAAGTTCGATATGGAGATAGTTTCTGGGTTGTCGGCCATACTAGCAAACTTGACGCTACGGCCCACCATCCTGGACCGAATTAAAGAAGCCCAGAAGACCAATTCAAAGGAGATGGCTGATATGGTGAGCAAGGTACCAATGGCTTCTTCCGATTTCAGTTATTCGGGAGATGGTATTCTGAAGTTCAGTGATAGATGGTATGTTCCGAAGGATGAAGAGTTACGAAAGAACATCTTGTCGGTGGCTCACTCGTCTTCTTTCTCTGTGCATCCTGGAAGCACAAAGATGTATCAGGACTTGAAACTTCACTTCTGGTGGCCGAATATGAAGAATGAAGTGGCCAAGTATGTGGAGTCTTGTATGATATGTCAACAGGTCAAAGCTGAACATCAACGACCAAGTGGAACGCTTCAACCTCTTTCGATTCCCGAATGGAAGTGGGAGAACATCACAATGGACTTTGTTGTTGGCCTTCCAAGGACAGCTAAGGGCCATAATAGCATATGGTTTATAGTGGACAGATTGACGAAGTAAGCCCATTTTCTACCTGTGAAGACAACGTACTCCATGGATCAGTACGCAGAACTGTATATCAGTGAGATTGTTAAGCTGCATGGTGTTCCGGTGTCGATTGTTTCATACCGAGATCCCAGATTCACTTCCAGATTTTGGAGAAGTTTGCAGAACTCCTTGGGTACAAAGTTGGATTTCAACACGGCATTTCATCAACAAACTGACGGACAATCTGAGAGAACAATCCAAATACTGGAAGATATGCTAAGGTCGTGCGTGCTGGAATTTCATGCTCCTTGGAGTAGATATTTGCCACTCGTGGAGTTTGCTTACAACAATAGCTGTCAAGTTACAATTGGCATGGCTTCATATGAAGCTCTCTACGACAGGAAGTGTAGATCCCCATTGTGTTGGGATGAAGTCGGGGAAGCCAAGCTTATCGGCCCTGAGCTGTTACAACAGATGTCCGAAGTGATTGCTGCAATCAAGCAACGAATAAAGATTGCTCAGAATCGACAAAAGAGTTATGCGGACCATAGAAGAAGGGACTTGGAGTTTGCTGAGAGCGATGAAGTATTCTTGAAGGTGTCGCCTTTCAAGGGCATAATGAGATTCGGTAAGAAAGGAAAGCTCAGCCCACGGTTCATTGGCCCTTTTCCCATCATGAAGCGTGTGGGAAGCACGGCTTACAGGCTACAGCTGCCAGCGTCTATGAATGGAGTTCACAATGTTTTCCATGTTTCGATGCTGAGGAAGTGTGTACGAGATCCAACTCAGATTGCGGAGCATGTGGACTTTGATATCATGCCGACGCTGACATATGAAGAGAGGCCTATACAGATATTTGATATGTCACTCAAGGTGTTGCGCAACAAGGTAGTCCCATTGGTGAAAGTTTTATGGCGAAATCATAATGTAGAGGAAGCCACATGGGAAAAACAAGAAGATGTCAGAGCCCAATATCCGGACCTCTTTGCTTAGGCAAATTTTGGGGACAAAATTTCTGTTAAGGTGGGTGGAATGTAACACCCGGCATTTTTGCCCTTGTAATTATTCCCCCGGATTATTTAGCGAGATGAATTTTTATATAAAATCTGATGTATGTTTTAATGAATTGTCGGAGAGTTTAATGGAAAAAAAAATCCAGGTTGAAGAATTTATTTAAAAAATTTAGTCAAGAACCAATGGAAGGGTAAATTGGGAAGGAATTAAGGTTGGTGGGAGAAAGCCAATGGATGATTGACACTTGGCAACTTGTTGAAGAAGCCATGTTCTTCCTCCTACGTGAAATCTTCATTTCACTTCTCTGCTTCTTCCCTTCCCTCTTTGCTTTCTCTCTTCCTGGCGACTGAAGCAAAGTACCAAACCTTATTTCTCCTGCATTCTTCTGTTTCCTTCAGCAAAAAGGTAAGCATCTACTCATGCTAACAAGTTTGGACAAGTTTAATGTGGGTTTTTACCGAAGTTTAGGGTTATGGTATTTAGAGAAAACTCACTGTTTTTGGATGAAAACACACCGGTTTTTTTTCTAAGGGTTTGAATGAGTTTGGAATAGATTCTACTAAGTTATTAGTTAGCATTTGCAGCTTGTTTATTCTTTGAGAGTGCATGTACAGGTTCGAGCACAACCGAGACGATCAAGAACATCAACTCTACAGCAAACAAGTAAGTTCATAACCGTAGGATGGCCCTTAAGGCCCTACATCACGGAGGTACTAGGTGTTTCAGTTCTGTCGGGTTGTCTAGGTAGAGAGGTTATAGTTCACGTTCTGAGTTGTTTATGTTCTGCTTCATAAAATATTCTGTTCCGTTATTTCTGTCGTCTGCTATTGTAAGTTCAGGCACAGTAAATGCTCATGCATACACGTTTTCACCGAAAGTTCATGCAAAACTTTTTTCTGTACACGGTTTGAAGCTAAGCAAGATAAAATCTGACTGAAAATGTATCGGTTAAGTATGGGACGGAGACTGGCCCCCAGATCTGTTTCTGTACTGTACCGTATAAGTGTTGTGCCTGATAGTGCACCTACTGTTCGCCAGTTCCCTTATAAGCCCCACTTATACCCCACTGCCACTGAAACGTAATGTACTGTACTGTCACTGAATTTCTGAAAAACTGCATGCATAGCATATGCATCACTGCATTTTATATGTTCTTACTGAGCTTTAGGCTCATAGATGAACTCTCTAATGTAGGTACTGAACCCGAAAATAAGGACTTTGTGCCTCAGTCTGATGACTAGGTGGCTGGTGGCTCGAGCTCTCGGGGGGTGGCTGCTGCAGTCAGACATATTTTTGTCCCGAGGTTTAAGTTTTTAAAGTGATGTACAAGTCTGTGAAACTTTACTGAGATTCTGCTGTTTTGTTTTTAAACTTCAGCTGTCGTTCTGTGTTTGTTTTAAAAACTTCTGTTTTAGGAAATTCTGTAATTATATGTTAAGTTCTGTACTGTCTAAGAGATTTTGAAACAATGTATAGATTATGTGTCAGTGTTTAAAACCGCTGTATTTGACAGTTAAGATTATACTCTAATGTATCTTGGAATTGTTTGGGATATTTGTTGTTAATCTGTGCATGGATGATTTCTGGTTTTGGGAACCATCCATGCAGTTTGTTTCTTTAAATCTGTCAATTTTAAAATAGGTTTTACAATCTTGTTTAAAATCGGGTATTGAATGTCTACAATTTTCATGCCTTCTATTGTGCTGTATTTGACAGTTGAATCAGGTTCTAAAGTATTCTGAAATAGTTTGGAATATTTTATGCTAGTCTATGCATGGATGGTCTCTGGTTTTTAAACTATCTATGCAGTGTGAGTATTCTTAGGTTTCTGTTATGTCTTCTGTTGTGCTCGAGAACCATGTTTTGAAGTGGTTTGAGAATCTGAGACGTTTATGTCTTCTGTTTTTAAGCTCTCTGTCTGTGTGTCTTTCTGTCAAAAGTTGTAAATTTTGCCTTATAATTTATATCCACCGGTTACTGTTCATTTCTGCCTACATCCACTGGTCACTGTTCGTTTCTGCCTACATCCACCGGTCACTGTTCATTTCTGCCTTCATCCACCGGTCACTGTTCACTTTACTCTTTGTGCCTAACCACCGGTTACTGTTCATTTTTGCCTGCATCCACCAGTCACTGTTCATTTCTGCTTACATCCACCGGTCACTGTTCATTTGTGCCTCCATCCACCGGTCACTGTTCATTTCTGCCTACATCCACACGGTTACTGTTCATTTCTGCCTACATCCACCTGTCACTGTTCATTTCTGCCTACATCCACCGGTCACTGTTCATTTCTGCCTACATCCACCTGTTACTGTTCATTTTGGCCTATATCCACCAGTCACTGTTCATTTCTGCCTACATCCACCGGTTACTGTTTATTTTTGCCTACATCCACCGGTTATTGTTCATTTTTGCCTACATCCACTGCTGCCTGTTTCTCTTTAAAACTTCATCCACCGCTGCCTTACAATTTATATCCACCGATCGTCACTGTTCATCTTTTGTCTTATCTGAATTCACCGTTGCCCTTTTTTTTTTAACTAAGTCTTCCGCCAGTCTTCCGCCTAAGTCTTCCGCCAATATTTCCAATAATTCCCTACCATTCCTGTCTGTTTATTTCTCTATCTGCTTACTTTATCGTTCACCTCTGTTTCCTGTTTTTACCATTTTCTTCTCATATGTTTTGCTGCACTCTTCAAGTCCACCTTGCCCAATATCTTAGATGTTCAAAGTTTTAATTTACTTCTGTCTCCCTGTTTTCTCCAGTCTATTATTTTTGTGGTTCAAAAACAAACGTGTCTTCTGATTCTCGTTTAAGTATTTTGTAATTCATCCTGCAGTTTGGTTTTAACCGTTTTCTTTCCCGTTATGATTTCTACTCCAGAGAATACTCTCTCTCTCTATCAATGTTTTAAAAGCATAATGTTCTATTCCCTGTTAAAAAAAAAAAATAATAGTCTCGTTTTCTGTAAAATGTCCGGAGTGATGGCTCCTCAGACCCCGATCGGGTCGGGGGCTGTCACAGAAGAAATGGTAGAATTATCTCAAGAACAACAACTTAATCAGTGGACTATTCTCGAAGTAGAAAGTAAAACCATTTATAAAATGGGTACATTTGATAGTTTATTTAATAGGATTATTAAAACTTCAGAGCAAACTATTTGCTTAGATACTAAAGAAAAAACTATTAAACTTTTATGTTTAAAATATATACAAAAATATTTTAAAAAATATAAGTATATTCATATAGGCTTAATTCAAGTAGCTTTTAAACCTTTAACTATTCCAAAATTAAAAGCTAGTATATTAGCTAGACTTCGAGATGCTAGATGTCAAAATTGGAAAGACTCTTTAATGGGAGTAATTCAAACTAGTCTATGTCATGGTCCTATATATTTTAATGTATTTCTTAATCTTATATTATTTGTAACGCCCCGAGTCTCCACGACCCGGTTTGCTACAGGGACTACTTTGGCTAACAGAACTCTCTCAACTATCTCATTCGCTTAAACATCCAACGCTGGAAATACCTACCAATAAAACTCACGGAACGGAATCAACAACTAACCTCCCGAAGTTCTCTTATGTTTTTCTAGCTGCTTAGACTCACCAATTTCCCTTTAATCCTAACCGTTAAGCACTATGGCGTCCTTTCCGAAAATTTTGACAGAGTAACGCTTGAAAATGGCACCCCCAAAATGCTAAGTACCTGCATACAAATCAATCCCCAACCAATCGAGAATATTCCTACTCATCTATCCAACATACGAAATCTGCAAATAGCAGTAAAGATGGAAACTAAAATACTAACATCCATAAGTGAAGAAAATCCACAATATAAGGCAACACATCACCCTTAACTATGACTATATACAACAAATACAAAATACCCCTGCCCCGCCCACAAAAGACAAAAAGTCCTACTCCCTATCAATACTGTACAATGGCCCCGAGGGTCGGGTCGCCCTAACACTGTCATCAACTGGAGCCCTGGTCACACGCCACCAACTGCCACCTACTCCTGGTCAAGCTCTCGGTTATCACTTTCCACCTCTACGGCACTTACACCACAAAACACACGGTAAGCTCAAAGCTTAGTAAGTAAAGTGCTGAAAAATAAACATTAAGGATGAAAACTGGTTATGCAAATCCTAACACATGCACGTCACCTTTGGCACGAGTCCAACCCCGGATTCGCGGAGCCACGTCACCTCTGGCCCGAGTCCAACCCGGGATCCCCGGAGCACGTCACCTCCAGCCAGAGTCCAACCCGGAATTCAGGGAGCCACGTCACCTCTGGCCCGAGTCCAACCCGGGATTCGCGGAGCACGTCACCTCCAACCCGAGTCCAATCCGGGATTCGCGGGGCCACGTCACCTCCGGCCCGAGTCTAACCTAGGATCCGCAGAGCACGTCACCTCCGGCCCGAGTCCAACCCAATATTCGCGGAGCCACATCACCTCCGGCCTGAGTCCAACCCGGGATCCGCGGAGCACGTCACCTCCGGCCCGAGTCCAACACGGGATTCGCGGAACCACGTCACCTCTGGCTCGACTCCAACTTGGGATCCGCGGAGCACGTCACCTCCGGCCCGAGTCCATCCCGGGATTCATGGAGCCATGTCACCTCCGGCCGAGTCAAACCTGGGATCCGCGGAGCACGTCACCTCCGGCCCGAGTCCAACCCGGGATTCGCGGAGCCACGTCACCTCCGGCCCGAGTCCAACCTAGGATTCGCGGAGCCACGTCACCTCCGACCTGAGTCCAACCCGGGATCTGCGGAGCACGTCACCTCTGGCTCGAGTCTAACCCGGGATTCACGGAGCACGTCACCTCCGGCCCGAGTCCAACCCGGGATTCGCGGAGCACGTCCTGCACAAGACCCACAATGTACGTAGAGCTGACCCACAACCTGCACAAGACTCCCAACCTACGTACAACTGACCCTCAGCCTGCACAAGACTCCCAACATCCGTACAACTGACCTCAACATGCACAAGACTCCCAACATACGTACAACTGACCCTCAGCCTGCACAAGACTCCAAACATACTTACAACTGACCCTCTACCTGCACAAGACTCCCAACATACGTACATTTGACCCTCAGCCCGCACAAGACTCCCAACATACGTACAACTGACCCTCAACTTGCACAAGACTCCCAACATACGTACAACTGACCCTCAGCCTGCACAAGACTCCCAACATACGTACAACTGACCCTCTACCTGCACAAGACAGAATCAACAACCGCTTAACCCTGGGTCATTGCGATCCCACTCACAAGAGCACACCAGGAAGGACTCGACAACCACTCAACCCTGGGCCCAAGCAGACATCACAATAGGTCACCAGGAAGGAATCAACTATCACCCTAACCCGGGCCATCACGGACACCCGCACAAGAGCACACCAGGAGGGACTCAACCACTCAACCCTTGTAACGCCCGAGAATTTCGTTTTAGGAATTTCGAGCTGTAAGTTTCAAATTTTAAGAATTTAAACATTATAGAGCGACAATTCGTGGAAATAATAAATTAAGTTCAAATGGCCAACGAGAAGTTTCGTTAGAGCCCTAGAGATAAATATATATAATTGCAGGAATAAGAGAATTTCGGAGAAATTAAACCGATAGACGAAATAATGGTTTAAGTTAGGAAATTTACTAAGGGCATTTAAGTAAATTTTAAAGTCAAAATTCTATTAAAAGCTAAGTCCTCTCTCTCTCTTTCTCACCTTCTCCTCCACGCACAAAACCCTCTCCATTTTGGCGATTTCCTCTCT
The DNA here is from genome assembly GCA_022432975.1 of Begonia masoniana. Classification (NCBI taxonomy): domain Eukaryota; kingdom Viridiplantae; phylum Streptophyta; class Magnoliopsida; order Cucurbitales; family Begoniaceae; genus Begonia; species Begonia masoniana. Next base: position 33,967,955 of record CM039504.1, on the reverse strand, counting down.
TCTCCATCGCCAATCTCCAACGTCGATCTACTCCTCCATTTTGGCGATTCTTCCTTCAAGTTTTCTTCATCAAATCGACCCTCCAAGTAAGCCCTATGCTTTAGTCGAGTTGGTTGTCGTTTTTGGAGTTGTTTTGATTTAGGGTTTGTGAGGAAATTTAGGGGTTTTGTTAGAAATCGTTAGGGTTGTTTATTTATTACTCATTAATGATATATTAGTGATTATTGAGGTTGTTTGAGTGGATTAATGGTGTTGGTTGAGGTTTAAGTTTAAGTTTTTGGTTGTTGAAGGTTGGTAAAACACCATTAATGGAGTTTTGAAGTTAATGAACACTAAGTGTTCGATGAAATGCCCGAAAGAAAAGGATTAGAGTTTTTAGAAGGATTTGTCCTAGCTAGAAAAGTTGATTGTTTAGATTCGATGTTTGAAAATCGATATTAATGATGTGATGTTAAATGCTCTAGGTAACCCAAGCTCAAAGGACGGTGCTCGGCATATTTAGGACGCTAGGTAAGTGAGCGTTAGGCTTTCCGGCCACTAAGGCCCTACGTCGTACAATGTTGATAATGTTGACTGTTATGAAGAAAGTGGTTATAGGGGTTGGTGGAAGACGGGTAGTTAAGGAAAGATTGATAGTTAAGTAGTGCCTTAGCAATTTAGGTAGTGTTCAATCGATAGGTTTTCCTTATGTATGTTACTCCTCATGCATCATGTTTTGTTAAAGTGCATACGAACTATTTACGAGCATGTTTTATGAAAAGTTAAATGAAAGAACGATTATGTGAACGATGGATGTTTCTCACGTGTCAAAAATGTATGATCCTCACGTGTATGTTTCTCACTGGTTAAAATGTATGTTTCTCATGGGGCAAGACCTATGTTTCTTACAGGGCAAGACGTATGTTTCTCACAGGGCAAGGAAGTGGTTTAATGAAATGAAACGAAAATGTTTTATAAATGTCATGCATATATGTAAAGTTACGTTTAGTACGCTCCTTACTAAGCATTAGGCTTAATGTAGTTATTGTATGATGTAGGTGACGAGAACGAAGGTGAGGAACCTCCTTACGATGATCAAGTGTAGCGGTCGATGGGTGGAGCTCGTGGCGGCGGCTTGTGTTTTGGTTAGGTTGGTGACTCACGGTTAGAAGTTTTGAGAGTCTTTTTGATGTTCAGGGATTAATGGTGAAAAGTATGAATGTTGGTATGATTAGATACGTTTTTAGGGTGTTTTGGTGATTGTATAGATAACGTACAGCGTTTTGTAATGTTTTTGATGTTTTTCTAACAGGAGGAAAATGTTAAACTTTAAACGAAACCATGCGGTTTGTTTTTATGAAATTCGATTATGTATAACGTAAATTGTGTCGTTTTTGAGTGTTTGAGTAAATGTTATGCTTGGAGAGTATTTATGGTGGTATGAAAAGATTGGGTAAAGGTTTTGTGTAAGAAAGGAGAAGAAGTTGTAGTGTTTTGAGTGTTGTGTATTGGTGTTAAAAACGTGAAGTGCAGGGAGTGTGAAGGAAGTGTGAAGAAAGAAGAAGAAAAAAAAAGGGGGAGGAAGAACCGCGCTCTCTGGAGGAATTCCAGAGAGCGTGGCGATTGCTCGCCTCTGGGAGGCGAGCAATCGCCTCTTCCTCTGCCAGGCGAGGAAACAATCGCCAGGAGGCGATTGCTCACTAGGAGCAATCGCCTGCCAGCGATTGCTCGCCAGGAGCAATCGCCACCTTCTCTGGCGATTATAAAAAAAAAAAAAAAAAGTGTTTTATATAATTGTTTTCTTTTATTAGTAAATTGTTTTAATAGTTTAAGTTTATTGTTTTAAATGATTTACTAAACGAACTTCGATTTCAATTCCGCTTTCGACTTCGTTTTAGATTTCGCTTTATGTACAATTAAAGTAAGTGTTTTAAAAAAAAAAAAAACGATGTTACGGGCCAGGGTCGTGACAACCCTGGGCTCAAGCAGGCATCACAATAGCTCGCCTGGATGGAATCAACTATCACCCTAACTTGGGCCATCACAGACACCTACACTAGAGCACACCAGGAGGGACTCAACTACTCAACCCTTGGCCCAAGCAGACATCACAATAGCTTACCAGGAGGAAATTAAATATCACTCTAACCTGGGCTATCACAGACACCCACACTACTACTTACCTGGCGTCTTAGCCCGCTGGGTTTGCTCGGTTCCCTGTCCACCTACGGCTCGACTTAAGAAAAAAATTCAAACTTCATTAAAAATCAAGCTTACATTCACCAATTCACTCTCAAACTACTATTTCTAGCCTAACCCAACTAAAACCCAATTAAACGAGCCACTAACTTGAGTTTGGTAAAAACTGTCCTGAAACTTCAGACCCGCGTAACTTTCACGTCGACTAACGGAATCGAACGATTCTAGCGGCCACATACTCTTCTAATAACCTAGTTTAACCTGCCAAAAAAAAATTTAAAACAAATAACCGTAGCTAGGTCAAAACCCGTAAAAACAGAACCGGTTTTTAAGCTACATTTCTCTCTTTCTATTTTTCAATCAATTTCGCTCAATTCCTCACTAAACTATCAAATTCTAGCTAATTAAGCATAATTTAATAAAAACCCCGAGGCTTCACTCAGCAAAACTCAAAATACCCGAACCGGGCTTGCTGGTTTTTTGCCCAAACAAGGCTCTTCACGGCCAGGCGACCATAGCCGGTCCAAGGGTCAGCAAACCCACGCCGGAAACAACCAATTTCGGCCGGTGATCGGAGCTCAAACCAGCTTGTCACCCTCGGCCACGAACAGAACCAGAACAGGGCAAAGATCGAGTCTTACCTGTCGGTTCGTGCGCGGAGACAACCGGAACCCGCTCGCCGCCGTCGTCTGGTTGGAGTAACGCCCCGAGTTCTCTGAACCCGGTTTGTCACTCTTAAACCCGAATATTACTAAGAAAACTTGGACCAAATTTAAAACTTCGTTAAAAATTCAAAATTTGGACATTTGATAAAACATGAAAACCTGCAGCGGAAAATCGTTTAAACAAAAATGAAATTAAACAAAAATCATGTTAAAATAATCGTTGGGAATGTTAAGAATCAATCGGTTAAGGAGCAAAGATTTAACTCGTGAAAATACTTTAAAGGTTGAAAAAGTCAAACTCATCGTCCGCTGAACAAAGTCAACCGGAAGGAACTGGCTTAGAAAATAGAAGGCTTTTCCTGATAACAAAAACGACAAAGTTTCGGCTACATCATCCGGTCACAAAACGACAAAATACATCCTTCATCTACCGGTGACGTCAGCCGGATGATTTCTTCATCCGATCGACTTTACTCTACATCCACCGGTGACGTCAGCCGGATGATTTCTTCATCCGATCGACTTTACTCTACATCCACCGGTGACGTCAGCCGGATAATTTTCTCATCCGATCGACTTTACTCTACATCCACCGGTGACGTCAGCCGGATGATTTCCTCATCCGATCGACTAAACGACAATTTCCAACCTATATCTTCCGATGGCTTCCACTGAAGACATCTTCTGATAGACAACAAAACAACAACTCAATCTCTGCCGGTAGACTTCATCTACCGATAGAGAACAGAATCACATTTTATCCACTCCATGGTTTACAATCACAACTCTAATCACAGAAAAGAGTTTACTCACTTCACTAAAACATTCAAAAATAATTCAAATAGTTGCATTTCTCAAAATCCAGTAAAAATTCAGTATTAAAACTAACGGAATACTAACATCAGAAGGGTCTCAAAATATTTTTGAAAACATCCAAGCAACTTCTTTCATTAGAAAGTTTAACATACTCAAATTGAAATCAATGTTCACTAAACCTTCACAACCACTGACACCAGTTAAACCGCCCCATCAACTGCCAGTCTGTTACAAGGATGCACTCCTCCAACCAGTCTAGTCCTCAGTAGACTCAGAAAGCACACATGCTATCACTTCTTCACCTACATCACAAAACTCATCTATTAGCCTAATGCTAAGCAAGTAAAGCAATGATGAAATGGAAATGCTGAAACATAAAACTTCCTAAACATGCAGTTTCTACTTTCTCATCTCAGTTGCATATTCATCGTTCTGTTCAGATCCCCCTGTGAAGTTGGGAGTTAGATCAACTCTCCCAAAGTATAAATATCCACTGTCTCATTAAGGGGCGGATTAATTCCCTTAACAGTAAGTCTGATTCACATCCTCCGATCCCCCTTTAAAATTGGAAGTTGGATCAACTCTCCCAAAGTATAAATATCCACTGTCTCATTAAGGGGCGGATTAATTCCCTTAATAGTAAAACTGGTTTACATAACTGTTCAGTACATTCATTCCTTGCTCAAACAAACCATGTAAATTCATTTTCGTATAATTTCAGAAATATGATGCATAACATGTAAGCACATTCAATAAGTAAAAATCCTACTGTTTTGTGATGTAGGCCCGAAGGCTCAAGCAAATTTCACTTACCTGGATTCCTGGTGGATACTCGGTTAGGAGTTGCTTCGGAAATGCTCACCTAGAACCATAAACAGAACATTAAGCCAATCCTTACTAATCCCCATTCTAAAGCATTCTGAAACTTAAGTGGACCGTTAGGAGTTCTATTCACTAAGCATTTTCCCAAATTTTCACCCCAACCCGAATCTACACTCATTCACAGCATACACGAAATCCCCACATTGCACTCCCTCAGCTATCTAACTGCTTAAACTTAAGAGAAATGAGAAAAACTTACCTAAGTTGAAGGAGAATTCGGGCGAGGAGAATCGCCTAGAGAGCTCGGCTGCTTGAGCTGAAAACCCGAAGAGAAAATGGTATGAAATTGGTGGCGGCTACAGTGCATTAAACCCAACCCTCTTTCCTTAAATACGTTATCCACTTTTGAAAATTGTAAATTTACTCTAGTGCCCTTGTCTAGTCAATTAATAACCCTACTTGAATTATTGACTAATCGTACCATTAATAAAAGAGCTGGTTCGATAGAACCGGGTGCTACAATCTACCCTCCTTAAAAGAATTTTGTCCTCAAAATTCGGTACCTGAATAATTCCGGATATTGGTCCATCATGTCTTGCTGACGTTCCCAAGTTGTCTCCTCCACATTCTGGTTGTGCCATAAGACTTTCACTAGTGGAACCTCCTTGTTGCGCAATACCTTCACTGCATAGTCCAATATCCTTACCGGTTTCTCCTCATATGTAAGAGTAGGATGAACTTCAATACACTGCTGTTCCACAACCTGAGAAGGGTCTCGTACACATTTCTTAAGCATGGAGATATGAAACACATCATGGATTCCATCCATAGAGGTTGGTAGCTGTAGCTGGTAGGCTGTTTTCCCAATCCTTTTCAAGATCAAGAATGGTCCAATGTATCTGGGGTTCAACTTTCCTCTCTTCCCAAATCTCACAACTCCCTTGAATGGTGACACCTTGAGAAAAACTTCATCACCAATCATAAATTCCAATTCTCTACGCCTGCAATCCGCATAACTCTTCTGTCGACTCTGAGCTGCCGAAATTCTCTGTCGGATGAGGGCAACCTTCTCAACAGTTTGTTGCACCATGTCAGGACCCAGCAACTGTGCTTCTCCAACTTCATCCCAATATAAAGGAGATCTGCATTTTCGTCCATATAATGCCTCGTATGGTGCCATGCCTATTGTTGCTTGAAAATTGTTATTATAAGAGAATTCAATCAATGGTATAAACTTACTCCAAGAACCTTGAAATTCCAGCACACATGCACGAAGCATATCCTCCAACGTTTGGATAGTTCTCTTGGATTGTCCATCAGTTTGAGGATGAAAGGCTGTGCTAAAACTAAGTTGTGTTCCCATAGTCTTGTGCAAACTCTTCCAAAACTTAGACGTAAATCTGGAGTCTCGGTCTGAAACTATAGAACTTGGAACTCCATGCAATCTGACAATCTCTTGCATGTACAATTCAGCAAGCTGATCCATTGAGTAAGTTATCTTAATTGGCAGAAAATGAGCAGATTTGGTTAGACGGTCAACTATAACCCAAATTGCATCATGTCCCTTTGTTGTTCTAGGTAATCCAACAACAAAATCCATCGTTATCTGTTCCCATTTCCATTCAGGAACTGGTAAGGGTTGCAATGTTCCTGAGGGTCTCTGATGCTCGGCCTTAATCTGTTGACAATACAAACACGATCCAACGTATTCTGCCACACTCCGTTTCATGCTGGCCACCAATAATGCTGTTTAAGATCCTTGTACATCTTTGTACTTCCAGGGTGGACAGAAAATCTGGAAGAATGCGCTTCAGAAAGAATCTCATCCCGAAGTTCCTTAGTGGCAGGAACAAACCATCTACTTCTAAACTTAAGGATCCTATCAGCAGAATAGTTAAAATCTGATTTGTCCGTAGAATCCATGCTTGACTTGTACTTGTTACACTCGTCATCATTCGTCTGAGCTTCCTTTATTTTTTCAAGAATGGTAGGCTTTAAGGTTATGGTTGAAAGTATAGCTGACACACTGGATACTGCTTCAAGGTTAAACTTTTGGAATTCTGATTCTAAAGCTAATGGCATACTGAAATTTATAGTTGGGGCTGATGTTGTTACTCTACTCAAGGCATCTGCCACTACATTTGCCTTACCGGGATGATATTTAATCTCGAAATCGTAGTCCTTAACAAATTCCAACCATCGTCGTTGCCTCATGTTTAGTTCCTTTTGTGTGAAAATATACTTCAGACTTTTATGATCTGAAAATATTTCACAAGGCTGTCCATACAAGTAGTGCCTCCAAATCTTAAGTGCAAATACTACAGCAGCTAATTCTAAATCATGGGTAGGGTAATTCTTCTCATGAGTTTTCAACTGTCTAGAGGCATAGGCTATGACCTTACCATCTTGCATTAACACACATCCAAGACCAATCTTGGAAGCATCACAGTAAATACTAAATTTATCATCCTCAGCTGGAAGGGTTAAAATTGGAGCATTTGTTAGTTTCTGTTTCAAGGTCATGAAACTATGTTCACATTCATCGGTCCATATATACTTCACATTTTTCCTGGTTAACTTAGTAAAGGGTGTAGCAATCTTTGAAAATCCTTCAATGAACTTTCTGTAATACCCTGCTAGTCCAAGAAAACTTCGAATATCAGTAGCACTCTTCGGTTGGGGCCATTCCCTAACTGCTTGAACTTTGGCTGGATCAACAGATATCCCATCTCCAGAGATCACATGACCAAGAAAGTGAACTCTGTCCAACCAAAACTCACACTTAGAAAATTTGGCATAGGGTTGGTGTTGCCTCAGTAATCCTAACACAAAGCTCAAGTGCCCTGCATGCTCATCCTTGGTGCTAGAGTAGATTAGAATATCATCGATAAACACTATGACAAACTTATCCAAGTATTCATGAAACACCCTATTCATAAGATCCATGAAGGCTGCTGGTGCATTTGTCAAACCAAAATACATAACCAAAAACTCATAATGTCCATACCTTGTGCGGAAGGCAGTCTTTGGGATATCTTCTGATTTTACTTTCAGCTGGTAATAACCGGATCTAAGGTCAATCTTAGAGAAAACTCTTGCCCCTTAAGCTGGTCAAATAAGTCATCAATTCTCGGCAAAGGGTACTTGTTCTTGACAGTTAGTTTATTCAATTCTCTATAATCAATGCACATACGCATTGATCCATCTTTCTTTTTGACAAAAGGACCGGTGCACCCCATGGTGAAAAGCTAGGGCGTATGAACCCTTTATCCAACAATTCCTCCAACTGTTTCTTTAATTCTTTAAGTTCTGTTGGTGCCAGTCTATATGGATTTTTAGACACAGGTTCGGCTCCGGGGTAAACATCTACAACAAATTCAATTTCCCTATCTGGTGGCAAACCAGGAAGGTCATCCAAGAATACTTCGGGGAAGTCTTGGACAATTTGGACATTCTGAGGGTTTGCTTTTCCTACAAGCTGTGTGTCTAAAACGCTAGCCAAGAAGCACAAATACTCTCCACAAAGGGAAGATCTAGTGTTAATAGAAGTCATCACGGACATCTCCTTACTCTTCTTCGAAGCTTGGAAGGTACGTTTCAAACTACCAGGGGGTTGGAAGCTAACTATTCCAGTCCTACAGTCAATCGTGGCATGGTGTTTAAACAACCAGTCCATTCCTAAGATTACATCGAATCCCATTATATCCATAACAATGAGATCAGCAGGTAGACTTACATCCCCCACTAACACATCACTGCCAAGCATCACTCGGTTAGAGTGCATGCGTTCACCAGAAGGCAATGCAACGTTAAACACATGCATGGAAGGGGTAAACTGTACATCTAACTTAATAGCAAAAGCAGATGCTATAAATGAATGTGTTGCACCAGAATCTATTAAAGCAAAAGCAGGCACAGAGTTGATCAATATTGTACCTGACACCACGGCAGGCTGTTCTTCATTCCCCGACTCCATCATGGAGAAAATTCTTGGTTTAACCATAGCAGGGCCACTCTTAGGAACCGGACAGTCTCTACTAAGGTGACCAACCTTGTTACAGTTGTAGCATCTGGTGACTTTAGGCTTCGAGCACTCTTTGTATGTGTGTCCAACCTCCTCACAGTTGAAACACTTCCCAAAGCCAATTCTACACTCACCTGGGTGGTTCTTCAAACATTTAGGACACTGGGGAAACTTCCTGACATTCTGTACCTTCCCTCCTGATCCTTGGCTATTTTGGCCTTCACTTGGCCTCTTCGTTCCTCTCTGTTGGTGCGGCTGGTTAAACCTTTGTGGGACCTCTCTTGGCCTAGCACACATCCTCTCAGCTTCTTCCACTTCCAGAGCAGTGGACACAACCTCGCTGAAGGTCAAGCCTTTAATACCACAGAATTTAACTCCCCGGTGAATTTATGGTTTTAGTCCATGAATAAATTTGAACACTTTATCCTCGTCTTTGTGAACAAAATGTCCAGCAAACCTGGACAGAGATTCAAATTGCCTACTGTACTCAGCCACTAACCCTGTCTGCTTCAAGTTCAGGAATTCCAACTTCTTTGCTGTCTGGACTGTGCTGCTGAAATACTTCTCGTAGAAAATGTCCTTGAATTGTGACCAGGACATTGCCAAAACATCTGTGGTGGTCTCCATTGTCTCCCACCAGAGTTGAGCTTCACCAGCTAAATGAAAGGTTGCCAATGTGACCTTGTCTCCTTCTCCGATGTTGGCACACCTAAACATACTTTCAATCTTCCTAAGCCATCCATCAGCAATTACTGGATCAGATGACTGTCCATCGAACGTGGGTGGTCTTAGTCTCCGGATTCTATCTTCAGAATGTTCATTGCTAGAACCGGAGTTGGCACTTCCTTGTACCTCTCGGTTCAACAGTACTCCTAGTTGGTCAGACTGTTGGCGCACTAAGTCAGTTTGCTGACGCACTAAATCTGTCAGCTGCCTAATCACACTAGGCTCCTCTTCACCCCTCACATTTGGCATTTCTCTCGGCACTCTAGGTCTCCCTGGGCGTCTGGCCATTGTACTAAATTCCTGCACAGGTTATTTATACTCTTAAATATCTATGAACTAAGGGTAACATAAACACTTACAGTTGTTGAAGTACTTCCATGCAACGATCGGCACTGATGAGTAATCTTTTGAACGGTTTAACTGAATGTCTCTGATACCATACTGTAACGCCCCGAGTTCTCTGAACCCGGTTGGTCACTCTTAAACCAGAATATTACTAAGAAAACTTGGACCAAATTTAAAACTTCGTTAAAAATTCAAAATTTGGACATTTGATAAAACATGAAAACCTGCAGCGGAAAATCGTTTAAACAAAAATAAATTAAACAAAAATCATGTTAAAATAATCGTTGGGAATGTTAAGAAACAATCGGTTAAGGAGCAAAGATTTAACTCGTGAAAATACTTTAAAGGTTGAAAAAGTCAAACTCATCGTCCGCTGAACAAAGTCAACCGGAAGGAAATGGCTTAGAAAATAGAAGGCTTTTCCTGATAACAAAAACGACAAAGTTTCGGCTACATCATCCTGTCACAAAACGACAAAATACATCCTTCATCTACCGGTGACGTCAGCCGGATGATTTCTTCATCCGATCGACTTTACTCTACATCCACCGGTGACGTCAACCGGATGATTTCTTCATCCGATCGACTTTACTCTACATCCACCGGTGACGTCAGCCGGATGATTTCCTCATCCGATCGAATTTACTCTACATCCACCGGTGACTTCAGCCGGATGATTTCCTCATCCGATCGACTAAACGACAATTTCCAACCTATATCTTCCGATGGCATCCACTGAAGACATCTTCCGATAGACAACAAAACAACAACTCAATCTCTGCCGGTAGACTTCATCTACCGATAGAGAACAGAATCACATTTTATCCACTCCATGGTTTACAATCACAACTCTAATCACAGAAAAGAGTTTACTCACTTCACTGAAACATTCAGAAATAATTCAAATCGTTGCATTTCTCAAAATCCAGTAAAAATCCAGTATTAAAACTAACGGAATACTAACATCAGAAGGGTCTCAAAATATTTTTAAAAACATCCAAGCAACTTCTTTCATTAGAAAGTTTAACATACTCAAATTGAAATCAATGTTCACTAAACCTTCACAACCACTGACACCAGTTAAACCTCCCCATCAGCTGCCAGTCTGTTACAAGGATGCACTCCTCCAACCAGTCTAGTCCTCAGTAGACTCAGAAAGCACACCTGCTATCACTTCTTCACCTACATCACAAAACTCATCTATTAGCCTAATGCTAAGCAAGTAAAGCAATGATGAAATGGAAATGCTGAAACATAAAACTTCCTAAACATGCAGTTTCTACTTTCTCATCTCAGTTGCATATTCATCGTTCTGTTCAGATCCCCCTGTGAAGTTGGGAGTTGGATCAACTCTCCCAAAGTATAAATATCCACTGTCTCATTAAGGGGCGGATTAATTCCCTTAACAGTAAGTCTGATTCACATCCTCCGATCCCCCTTTAAAATTGGAAGTTGGATCAACTCTCCCAAAGTATAAATATCCACTGTCTCATTAAGGGGCGGATTAATTCCCTTAACAGTAAAACTGGTTTACATAACTGTTCAGTACATTCATTCCTTGCTCAAACAAACCATGTAAATTCATTTTCGTATAATTTCAGAAATATGATGCATAACATGTAAGCACATTCAATAAGTAAAAATCCTACTGTTTTGTGATGTAGGCCCGAAAGCTCAAGCAAACTTCACTTACCTGGATTCCTGGTGGATACTCGGTTAGGAGTTGCTTCGGAAATGCTCACCTAGAGCCATAAACAGAACATTAAGCCAATCCTTACTAATTCCCATTCTAAAGCATTCTGAAACTTAAGTGGACCGTTAGGAGTTCTATTCACTAAGCATTTTCCCAAATTTTCACCCCAACCCGAATCTACACTCATTCACAGCATACACAAAATCCCCACATTGCACTCCCTCAGCTATCTAACTGCTTAAACTTAAGAGAAATGAGGAAAACTTACCTAAGTTGAAGGAGAATCGGGCGAGGAGAATCGCCTAGAGAGCTCGGCTGCTTGAGCTGAAAACCCGAAGAGAAAATGGTATGAAATTGGTGGCGGCTACAGTGCATTAAACCCAACCCTCTTTCCTTAAATACGTTATCCACTTTTGAAAATTGTAAATTTACTCTAGTGCCCTTGTCTAGTCAATTAATAACCCTACTTGAATTATTGACTAATCGTACCATTAATAAAAGAGCTGTTCGATAGAACCGGGTGCTACAACGTCAGAAACCGCAATGGTCGGAGGAGGGACATCGCTCGAGCTCTCTCTCTCGCGTCGGGAGCTCGGGCCGAAGAAGCAGAATGACTTCTTCGTGAAGCCATTCTGTTTCTTAAAATTTTTTATTTTTTTTATTTATTATTTTTTTTTGTTAAACAAATTACTAAATCACCCTCACGTGTTTGAACTTTTGTATTTCCATTAAATTCGTGTCCCTCTCGACCTAAAATTTTGAAAATCCTCTTCCAAATAAAATCTTAAGTTTTAATAAACTAAATAACTCGTTAAAATCCCTCATGGAAATTCTAACAGGACTTTTAATTTACTCGGTAAAATTTCGGGTTATTACATTATCTTTAACTGATAAAAATCTATATGAATCGGTATCATTAAATATTCAAACTCATGGTTATAACTTTTTAGCTGGATCTGAAACGATAGCAGTTATTTATCGTATAGGTTATAAGTTAATAAATACTTTATGTCCTAATGCTATTATAAGAAGTAATCCAGGAAAAACTCTTGTCATTGAATGTAATTTATTAACAACAAATATAGCTATTCCTTGATTAATAGATAGGGAAGAAATTATATTTCCTACTCATTGGATAATTCCTCAAGCTGTAGAACCTCAACCTATTATTAATAATCAAATAGATCAAATTATTCAAACTCCAGAAGGAGAAATTGAAATTTCATTTTCACCTACAAATATTAGAAAACTTTCTTTATCTAGAATTTTATCATCTAGAACTAATACACCATCCTATAAAGTTGATATTCCTAGTTCTAGGTATTCAGTTTCTGAAAAACCTATATCTGAAAATAATTTTGAAGAATCTAATATTGAAGTGTTAAAAATATCTGAACAACAAATTTCTCATGGAATATTCTCAATTCTCAAACTCTAAGTATGAACATGGAGAATCCTCTCAACCTTATAAAAGAGAGTCACCTTTTGTTTCAGAAATGAATTTTAAATTATGACAAATAAATATAAAACTCCATAACCTTATTTAAGAAAATTATGTAATCTTGAATATCAATTACCTCAATATGAAGTATTTAGAGCTTGGATTAATTCAAAATATCATATTAATGAAGCTAATAAATTAAAAGAGTTATATTATTCTTATTTAGAATTAAAAAACACGATTATACCTTTTGAAAAATTGTATTGGTCTCATTATTATAATCCACAATTTCAACTTAATATGTTAGAAGAATATAATTTTCACTGTAAAAACTGGATAACTAAAAATAGAGAAAATATTAAATCTATACATTCTCCATTTGAACCAATTATTCTTAAAAATGACACTATTTCTATAGAAGCTATACCTTTAGTTAGTTTATCTCAAACTATTGAAGATAAAAATGACATTCTTATTAAACAAATTAATTTTACAAATACTAGTATTCAAACTATGGGTTATCAATTAACTCGATTAGAAAAATAAATTATTAAAATAGTACATGAGAAAAAAGAAGAAAGTATTGCTTCTTCTTCTAATACTAAAAAAGACAATATTTCTATTCCAGATTTAAAACCTCTTATATTAATATCAAAATTTAATTTTACAAATCCAAATAAAAATGATGAATTTATAGAACAATTAGCTCAACGTATGAAAAGATTAAATCTTAATGTTATTAATATTGAAAATCATATTTATGAAGATAATGAAGATAATAGTTCTGAGAATAATCTTTCTGATTATAAGCAAAATTATAATATCGAAGATATTAAAAAGATGGAGGAATCCTTTAATAACTTAAATCATAATTATCATCCTTTAAATATTAATAGGGTTAGATATGAAACGTAAATTAACATCTTTAGTAATGAATCTGTCAAGCTTTATTAATTCTGATATTTCTGTAAAAAATGAAGAAATAGTAGAATTATCTCAAGAACAACAACTTAATCTGTGGACTATTCCCGAAGTAGAAAGTAAAACAATTTATAAAATGGGTACATTTGATATTTTAATTTTCGTTTCTACTCTTTAAGAGTAGAGACGAAAATGAAAATATTATTCTTATTCACAAAGTAGTAGGAAACTAGAAAACTTGCACATGGAGAGCAGACAGAGAGTAAGAGTTTTACAGGAGAGAAGACAAACTTTAAAAACTTAGATAGCTAAGAAACTAAAACTTCTTTATATAGAGATAGGAGTTTCCGAACAGACAAACACAAACAAACAAAATACTCTTCATAATGGAATACGAATATTCCCAAACATAGTGGTCCTTCAGATAACTTGTCTTATTCAAACTTTTACTTTATTAAAGCTGCCATATTTCTTTATAGGCGAACCCAAACTGTCGGTATCTCTGCAGAATCTCTTTATTTTGTTGAATAATTTCTTCATAGTCTTCATATTCAGATAATATTTTCTTTAAGAAAATAGTCTTATTAGAATAACCTTCAAATAATCTCTGAGTAGCGGCTAAATATCTGCTTCTGTTATGATACTGAATATCTCTTGGTAACCATATAGGCCTGTTAAAGTTTCGAACTCGTATAGTTATATTTTGATTTTAGATAGTGAAATAAATTGGATGCAAAACTTTGGTTTGAAATATAGTTGTTGGTTTTGGGTCGTAGAATTTAAGCGTTATGTTGTCCAATTTTTTTTTAGGAAAGAGAGGTGTTTCTAAGTTTAAATTCAGAAATTTTATACGATTGGTTTTGTATTTTAAGGAAAAGTCTTCCGCTACGCATTTTAAACGATTTGAAGTTATAATGAAATTATTTTATGAAACGTTTTTAGTTCAAAGAAAAATTTTAAATTTACACTAAATTTCCAAACTATAAGTTATGAAGTCGAGTAGCGACTCAAATTCAGATAACTCGGGGCGCTACAGTTGGTATCGGAGCCATTGGTTAGATCGTTCAGTAGATTACCTAACAATATAAATCGCCACATGGAGGTGCTTCAACAACTGTAAGTATTTATGTTAAGTTTTAGTTAGTAAATGTTTATGAGTGTGCTTAAACTTTGTTCAGAATTAATCATGCCGAGGGAACCAAGACGAGGAATGGACAACAAGGACAATCTTATTGTTCGATTGACAGCTTTGGTCGAGATACAATCTCAGCTATCAGCAGGAGTTATGAATATGAATACAAAGGAAATTCTAGTTCCAGCTCTACCAATGACCAGAGTGGAGATAGATTTTGGAGGTTGAGACACCGACATTCGAAAGGCAATCATCGGTTCCAATTGCTGCAGAAGAATGGATTCGTACAATCGAGGATATGTTCAAGTGTGCCAAGGTGGAGGAGGCGGACAAGATTCCTCTTGCAGTTTTTCACTTGGCGAAAGACGCCCGATATTGGTGGGACACTATGGAGACCACCACCGATGTTCAAGCCATGACGTGGAACGAGTTCAAGGAGGCCTTTTACGATAAATATTTCAACAGCACTGTTCGAGCAACGAAGATGATGGAGTTTCTATAGTTAAAGCAAATTGGATCAGTGTTTGAGTACATCCGACAGTTTGAAACATTGTCTTAGTTTGCTAGCCATCTGATCAGCAAGGATGATAACAAAGTTATCTAGTTTGTTCAAGGGCTGAAGTCAGAAATTTATAAAAGCGTGAAGATAGCTGGGATGCAAGGCGTGCCTTATACTAGAGTCGTAGCCAAAGCATTAGAAGTGGAAGAAGCAGAGTTCTAATGCATTAAACAAAGGGAAGCTCCAGGAATTTTTTCAAAGAATTTATGCCTCAACAGAGCAGAGGAGGGCAGCAACCACCTATAGGCAAAAAAAGACCGGCTGATGATCAGAGCAACCGGGGAAGTGGCAAATGCCCCCAAGGAGCTGTGCAATATCCCTAATGCCCGAAATGTACGAAGTATCACCCGGGACGAATGAAAACTGAATTTAGGCAAATGCTACAACTACAACGAAGCTGGACACCTTTTCAGGGACATCCTAAAACCAAGAATAACTCGGTGTTTTAATTGTAATGAGATCGGCCATGTCATCAAAGATTGTCCAGCAATGAAGAAGGGTCCGGCATGAGTAACGCTTAGAATATTTACCATGATTGAGTCAGGAGATGACGACCAGCCAACTATGGTATCAGATACTATATTGATTAATATCATACCTGCTTACACTTTGATTGATTCCGGTGCGACGCACTCTGTAACGACCCTTTTTCCACGTAAGATATTGTCCGCTTTGGGGATTGGGTCGTAATCCAATATCCTCCCCTCACGGCTTTGTTTGGTGAGGACTTCCTAGTCGGTCACCCAATCTAGTACTACTCTCTCCGAAACACTTTTAACTTCGGAGTTCTTATGGGATCCATTGCCAATTGTGCTCCAAAACGCGTCTTACTATCTTGGGAGGGTTTCCTTGCATATGTTTCATTTCCATATACTTCCCCAAGCGATGTGGGATTGTGACGACCCCCTTTTTACGACCCGGGATTCACCTATACTCGAGTCTAGGATCCACCCCGCAACCTGAGGTTTGCTCAGTAGTCATACTCATATGTACACATCCGGGTCATCACAATCACCCCCCCTCGGGGGCCTAACGTCCTCGTTTGCCAAATTTCTGGTTGGGTACAGTCTCTGATATCATTTGTAACGACTCCTTTTTTCCAATAAGATATTGTTCGCTCTGGGATTGGGCAGTAACCCAATATCGTCCCCTCACGGTTTTGTTTGGCAAGAACTTCTCAGTCGGTCACCCAACTTGGTACTACTCTCGCCGAAGCACTTTAAACTTCGGAATTCTTATGGGATCCGTTGCCAATTGTGCTCCAAATCGCGTCATACTATCTTGGGAGGTATCCTTATATATGTTTCATTTGCATATGCTTCCCCAAGCGATGTGAGATTGTGACCACCAATTCTTTACGACCAGGGATTCGCCTACACACGAGTCTGAGATCCACCCCGCAACTCGAGGTTTGCCCCATAGTCATACTCATATGTACACATCCGGGTGATCACAATCACCCCCCCTCGGGGGCCTAATGTAACGCCCTGAACCCGCCCCGGCTCGGTTCGCTACTTTGCTAACTCAAACCGTGTTTAAAACGACGTTTAAAAGAATTTTCGATAAATTTTTTACTCGGTTTTTGGGTTTTTCAAACCCTCAAAAAATGTTAGAAAACGTGCCAAAAATACGTTTAAAATATACCGGAAAAAGTCGGGTGAAAACATTTTGGAAATAGGAAAAAAAAATAAAAAAAACGAAAGTCGAGTGTGCTGGGCGCCGCGCGCCCAGGCATCGCGCCCGCGCGCTCTTTTGCAGCTCGCAGCGCGCGCCCGTGGCCGATCGATTGACGCTGAGGGCCGATCGATCGGGCCCTCTCGGGTTTCTTCGGCCAAAAATGCCCATTTTTCCATTTTTTCACTTTTTCCCACTTTTCTTCAATTTTCTCCAAGCTAAACACTTCTAAATCACCTAAAAATTTACCCACACATTCCCAACACCCTCGACTCCATGTCCCATAAAAATCTTGGAAAACCAACTTAAAACGGATAACGATAAAATAAAGAACGTAAACCCGACGTTATTTATTTTCAAACTAAAACTAGCGGCATAACGCGTAAAATTTTCTAAAACCGAAATCTTAGAAATCAAACAGTTTATAAAATATATTCAAACAGTCCCAAAGCATTTTTTTACAAAAGTTATTTAACACTATATATCACACAAACACAAGTCCATCAAACTACCAAAAATACAAATCATCCCCACCTCCCGAAGACCATGGTCGAGGCGCCCCGACAACTGCCTGTACCGGCATACCGCATACATCAACGACTGCGTCCCAATCCTAGCTTTCCACATAGTTCTCACCTGTAACTCTGTCGTCACCTACACCACAGAACACACACACACACAAGTAAGCTTACGCTTAGCAAGTAGAGGATAACAAATATAAACATGCACAAAGCACACACAATCCTCACACAACCCTAACACATACAGTTTCTACTTGCTTTGTTGTTCTCGTTTCATTTTCTTTGCATTGTTCTATCATAGAACCCCTCACCAGTGCTAACCTCGCACCTTCACGAGACTAAGCGACTCCCATAGAGTACCTCGCAGGTGTCACCCTAACGCGACTAGGCGACTCCGACGGATTCCCTCGCAGGTGTCCGACTCTCACAAAGTTCCTCGCAACTGCCACCCTAACGTGATTGGGCGACTCCCTTGGAGTCCCTAGCAGGTGTCACTATAACGCGACTGGGCAACTCCACTATAGTCCCTCGCAAGTGTCCACCCTAACGCGATTAAGCAACTCTCGTAGAGTCCCTCGCAGGTGTCACCGTAACGCGACTAGGCGACTCACGCTATAGTCCCTCGTAGGTGTCACCGTAACGCGACTAGACGACTCACACGGAGTCCCTCGCAGGTGTCACCCTAACGCGACTGGGCGATTCCACTAAAACCATGCCCAAGTGCCACCCTAATGCGACTGGGCGACTCTCCTCGAGTCCCTCGCGGGTGCCACCTTAATGCGACCCCACAAAACCATATTGCCACATTGCCTTTCTACTTATCAGTTTTCGTTTCATACTCACCATTCAAAACCATGCTCTAGGTCAATACAATGCTTAACCAACAAAGATGGCAAAACAACCAAACAACAAACAAACAAACAACCAAACAACAAATAGTTCCCTACCGTTCCATGGTTTAGGCCTGAAGGCAACAAAACACACGTCCACTACTTACCTGGTTTCCCGGCACGTAACGGTTACTTCGACTACGCTAATTGCTCGCTCATCAACCTAGAAAATATAAGGAAAACCATTTAGTAACACCCTAAGAAATTCTAAAGAATACCTAGATCAAAACTAACAACAATTAAACCAATTCTAACATCAAAAACTCTAAAACCCGAAATTCCCACAATATTTATTGTCCAAACTTCAAACGGCCATAACTTATTCGTTTTTCATCAGATTTTGACGTACTACCCCAATCCGCAAACCTCTACACGTCTACTATCCATTGAAATAATTAAATTAACCAACCAAATACAAAGGCAAATCCGAAAATCCAAGAACAGAATCGGTGCACAATATATCCAAAACAAGTTTTTCACCAAAACTCACAATTTCTCTAATCTAACCACCTCAACACCCTAAATCAACCTATCAAACATTTAGACCATCACAAGTAGGAAGAAAACCAGCCAATGAACTCAAAAATTCGGAGCTCTCCATCTAGGGTTTCAAAACCCTAACCAATCTCCACCAAAACACCCTAAAACCACTATAAACCAACACCTAAATGTAGTATCCACAAAACTCATGTAAAACATACCTTAAAACCATGGAAAAACTTGAAGAAATTGGGAGGAGAAACCCTTCACTGGCGCTGCACTTCGTGGAGAGGAAAAAGGGGAGGAAGAAACACTTTACTCTTTTTTTTCACCTAAGCCATCCATTAAATAAACAATCACTTTTTCTTCTTCTATTTTCTTCCACCAAACTTCTCTTTTTTATAAAATGGCCACGCACTTTTTGCTCCCTTTCTTCCAACGTGACATACATCCTTTCCTTCCACTTTTCTTCTTCTTTTGACTTTTCAAACTTTACTCATTCCTTCTCTTTTTGATATTCAGTTTTTCTTTCCATTGGTTAATTTTTCTTTTTTGACTTTTCAACACACCTTTCTCTTCCTTTCTTCATTCCAACGTGGGACTTCCCCCATCACTCACTCTTCTTTTCACTTTTTAATTCTTTTTCATTAAATTAAATCATAACAATCACTAACCATTTCAAACTTTAGGATTTTCTCACAATTTCCTATTCAATTTACACTTTCTCATAATTCAACTTGTTAGGATAGCATTAAGACCAACTTTAAACTCTTACAACATACTCTACCTAGGCCTACATATGTCGTAGAAAATTTCTGGATGTTACAATCCACCCTCCTTACAAAAATTTTGTCTTCAAAATTGTGGTACCATTGTTATTTTTCAAATTACTCACATGTCTTTCAAACATTTATACCACTTAAGCACTCATCCCTATACTCTCAAACTCTTCTAACTTAGTTTCAATTCTAACTTTTCTTCAAACTCAGTTCATTTAATTCCTCACTTTTCTAATCCAGTATCCACTAAACAATGCTCAGTTCATTTAATTCCTCACTTTTCTAATCCAGTATCCACTAAACAAGCATCCATCAAACACTTACATAACTATCTCAACCCTCCAAAGCTATGTCAATAGCGTTACACTAAAACCTACTGAGTAAACTTTTTAGCCTAAGTCCTCAAATTAGAATTCCCCTCCATTTCACTATCTCGAACCTATTTACCTCGAATTATCATGACACTTCATTAATCATTCTAACATCATCCACGTACTCCGAACTCTCACTATCTAAATCAATCTACCATGCTCTTGAAGTACTAACTAAGTTCTCATAATTACCTTCACTATACTCAATTCATCTAACTTACACTTCAGTCATCACAATACACTCTCAAAGTCTTGAGTTTGATGTATACCCCTTTCAACTCCAACCCATAACTACTACTCAACACTTCATAAATTAATATCCCCAAAATTTATTTTCTTTTCCTAATTCTTATCTCCAGGTTACCTTTCTATGGTTCTCCAATGAAGATTTCCCTATCTATTTACTCCAACTAATCCTCATAGTTACATTCACTACTCTTAATCTCATTCACTATATTTAACTATCACTCATCTAAATTTCTTTCTAAAATCCAGAATAAATCTAGTCACTCTTAAACTTATCGACGCGCCAAAACTAGTTACAGCACCAACGGTGCTATACTTTTCTTTTACTAAATCAAGGCATCTAAGTTCCCACCTAGGTTCTTGGTCAAGTAACACCATAATTTCCATGTGAACTCTCATTCATTCTTAAGCAATATCTTTTAAATTCCTCAATTTTATACAGAACACTAAATTCTTAATGGCCAACCTTTTACCACAATCCTCCATTGGAATTAATGAGTCTCCCCGCTTACTTTTTCCTCTTAAGTCCATCCAAAACTTCATAATCTAACCTAGCAACTCTTCTATTTATATTGCACAATCTTAACACTCGAGTTCTAACTTCATCCTATTCTTAAGCTTATCCACTCTTAAATGTATTAACTCCTCCCTAATCTATTCACAAATCACTGCGACTTCGTTACATACGAGTCAAACCTTTGAAACTTTCTAAATTAACCTTATCCCTCACACTCGAACAGTTTCACTAAGTCTTTTCCTAAGACGGTACCCAATTTTCTAAGGATCAACCATTTTAACTCATCTTATTATTACCTTTTGGCTTGTTCATGTAGCTGGTCCTTTCTTTCCTACGGGCAGTCTATGGCTATATGACCGGGTTGGTTACACTGAAAGCATCTAGTAGCTCGGGGCTTCGGACAATCTCGGGAGATATGGCCAGTTTCGAAACAGTTATAACACTTACCTGCATATTGTCCACACTTCCCCGGATGGACTTTCAAACATTTAGGACTCTCTTCTTCAATTGTTTCAGCTTCTTTCCTTTCCTCTGATCATTCAAAATTTCTCTCGGCCTTTTAATCCCCTGAAGCTGTGAAGAAGATCCAACACCGTCCATCTGAGTTGTAATTCCCGTGAATATTTGACCCAGAGCTTCTGCCGGTTTAATCAATTTAACAGCAGCTTCCTCCACCTCTAAGGCTTTGGCCATCACTCGAGTAAATGGTATTCCTTCAATTCCTAATGTCTTCACCAACATCTCAATCTCCGGCTTCAAGCCCTGCACAAATTGAAATATTTTGTCTTCTTCCCGACTAACTAGGTGACTGGCAAACTGGGACAATGATTCAAACTGCTGAATATACTCTACTACTGATCCTGTTTGCTTTAATGCCATAAATTCCAATCTCTTCGCAGCTTGGACTGTCCGGTTATAATATTTGTCCAAGAATAAATCTTTAAACTCCTCCCAAGTCATGCCCTGAACACCAGTTGTAGCCTTTACCGTTTCTCACCAGCTTTGGGCACTGTTAGATAGATGGAAAGTAGCACACCTCACTTTATTTTCCTCCTCCACCTCAGCAACATTAAACATATTCTCAATGGTGCATATCCAACTCTCAGCAGTTGTCGGATCAGTCAAACGACCTTCAAATGCTGGAGGCTTGAATCTCTGAAATCTCTCTCCACTAGAACTTATTCCCTGGTTTATCATAACTCCAAACATTTCAGCTTGCCTCCCGACCATCTCTGCAAGCTACCTTACTGACTCCTCCAGCTGATTTCTAGGTTGTTTTCGTCCATTTCTAGGTCGTCCGGGTCGTCTAGGGTTCTTCGGCATTTTAGTTCTAACCCCGTACAAGGTTAAAACAATCTAATTTTAGTTATAAACTAACTAAAATGAAAGAAATACTTACAGTCGGTGAAGTACGTTGCATGACGGCCGGCATTGTCGGGTAATCCTTTGAACGACTCGACCACTTTGCTCTGATACCAACTTGTAACGCCCCCGAACCCGCCCCGGCTCGGTTCGCTACTTTGCTAACTCAAACCGCGTTTAAAACGACGTTTAAAATAATTTTTGATAAATTTTTTACTCGATTTTTGGGTTTTTCGAACCCTCGAAAAATGTTTGAAAACGTGCCAAAAATACGTTTAAAATATGCCAGAAAAAGTCAAGTCAAAACATTTTGGAAATAGGAAAAAAAAATAAAAAGAACGAAAGTCAGGTGTGCTGGGAGCCGCGCGTCCAGGCAGCGCTCCCGCTCGCTCTGCTGCAGTGCGCCGCGCGCGCCCGTGGCCTATCGATCGGGCCCTCTCGGGTTTGTTGGGCCAAAAATGCCCTTTTTTCCATTTTTTCACTTTTTCCCACTTTTCTTCAATTTTCTCCAAGCTAAACACTTCTAAATCACCTAAAAATTTACCTACACATTCCCAACACCCTCGACTCCTTGTCCCATAAAAATATTGGAAAACCAACTTAAAACGGATAACGAAAAAATAAAGAACGTAAACCCGACGTTATTTATTTTCAAACTAAAACGAGCGGCATAACGCCTAAAATTTTCTAAAATCGAAATCATAGAAATCAAACAGTCCCAAAGCATTTTTTTACAAAAGTTATTTAACACTATATATCACACAAACACAAGTCCATAAAACTACCAAAAATACAAATCCTCCCCACTTCCCAAAGACCATGGTCGAGGCGCCCCGACAACTGCCTGCACCGGCATACCGCATACATCAACGACTGCGTCCCAATCCTAGCTTTCCACATAGTTCTCACCTGTAACTCTGTCGTCACCTACACCAAAGAACACACACACACACACGTAAGCTTACGCTTAGCAAGTAGAGGATAACAAATATAAGCATGCACAAAGAACACACAATCCTCACATAACCCTAACACATACAGTTTCTACTTGTTTTGTTGTTCTCCTTTCGTTTTCTTTCCATTGTTCTATCATAGAACCCCTCACCAGTGCTAACCTCGTCCCTTCACGCGACTAAGCGACTCCTATAGAGTCCCTCGCAGGTGCCACCCTAACGCAACTGGACGACTCTGACGGAGTCCCTCGCAGGTGTCCGACTCTCACAAAGTCCCTCGCAATGCCACCCTAACGTGATTGGGCGATTCCCTTGGATTCCCTCGCAGGTGTCCACCCTAACGCGACTAGGAAACTCTCGTAGAGTCCCTCGCAGGTGTCACCGTAACGCGACTAGGCGACTCACGCTATAGTCCCTCGCAGGTGTCACCGTAACGCGACTAGGCGACTCACACGGAGTCCCTCGCAGGTGTCACCCTAACGCGACTGGGCGACTCCACTAAAACCATGCCCAGGTGCCACCCTATCGCGACTGGGCGACTCTCCTCGAGTCCCTCGTGGGTGCCACCTTAATGCGACCTCACAAAACCATATTGCCACATTGCCTTTCTACTTATCAGTTTTCGTTTCATACTCACTATTCGAAACCATGCTCTAGGTCAATACAATGCTTAACCAACAAAGAAGGCAAAAAAACCAAACAACAAAGAAGCAAACAACCAAACAACAAATAGTTCTCTACCGTTCTATGGTGTAGGCCCGAAGGCAACAAAACACATGTCCACTACTTACCTGGTTTCCCTGCACGTAACAGTTACTTCGACTACGCTAATCGCTCGCTCGTCAACCTAGAAAATATAGGGAAAACCATTTAGTAACACCCTAAGAAATTCTAAAGAATACCTAGATCAAAACTAACAACAATTAAACCAATTCTAACATCTAAAACTCTAAAACCCGAAATTCCCACAATATTTATTGTCCAAACTTCAAACGGCCATAACTTATTCGTTTTTCATCAGATTTTGATGTGCCACCCCAATCCGCAAACCTCTACACGTCTACTATCCATTGAAACACTTAAATTAACCAACCAAACACAAAGGCCAATCCGAAAATCCACGAACAGAATCGGTGCACAATATATCCAAAACCAGTTTTTCACCGAAACTCACAATTTCTCTAATCTAACCACCTCAACACCCTAAATCAACCTATCAAATATTTAGACCATCACAAGTAGGAAGAAAACCATCCAATGAACTCAAAAATTCGGAGCTCTCCATCTAGGGTTTCAAAACTCTAACCAATCTCCACAAAAACACCCTAAAACCACTATAAACCAACACCTAAATGTAGTATCCACAAAACCCATGTAAAACATACCTTAAAACCATGCAAAAACTTGCAGAAATTGGGAGGAGAAACCCTTCACTGGCGCTGCACTTCGTGGAGAGGAAAAAGGGGAGGAAGAAACACTTTACTCTCTTTTTACACCTAAGCCATCCATTAAATAAACAATCACTTTTTCTTCTTCTATTTTCTTCCACCAAACTTCTCCTTTTTATAAAATGGCCACACACTTTTTGCTCCCTTTCTTCCAACGTGACATACATCCTTTCCTTCCACTTTTCTTCTTCTTTTGACTTTTCAAACTTTACTCATTCCTTTTGCTTTTGATATTCACTTTTTCTTTCCATTGGTTAATTTTTCTTTTTTGACTTTTCAGCACACCTTTCTCTTCCTTTCTTCATTCCAACGTGGGACTTCCTCAATCACTCACTCTTCTTTTCACTTTTTAATTCTTTTTCATTAAATAAATCATAACAATCACTAACCATTTCAAACTTTAGGATTTTCTCACAATTTCCTATTCAATTTACACTTCCTCATAATTCAACTTGTTTGGATATCATTAAGACCAACTTTAAGACCAACTTTAAACTCTTACAACATACTCTAACTAGGCCTACATATGTCGTAGGTAATTTCTGGATGTTACACCTAACGTCCTCGTTGGCCATATTTCCAGCTGGGTATAGGCTCTCATACCATTTGTAATGAACCTTTTTTCCAGTAAGATATTGTCCACTCTGGGGATGAGGCCGTAACTCAATATCCTCCCGTCACGGCTTTTTTTGGTGAGAACTTCCTAGTCGGTCACCCAACCTGGTACTACTCTCGGCGAAGCAATTTTAACTTCAGAGTTCTTATGGGATCCGTTGCCAATTGTGCTCCAAAACGCGTCTTACTATCTTGGGAGGGTCTCCTTATATATGTTTCATTTCCATATATTTCTCCAAGTAATGTGGGATTGTGACGACTCTCTTTTTACAACCCGGGATTCACCTATACTCAAGTCTGGGATCCACCCCGCAACCCGAGGTTTGTTCCGCAGTCGTACTCATACGTACATATCTGGGTCATCACAATCACCCTCCCTCGGGGGCCCAACGTCCTCGTTGGCCACATTTTCGGTTCGATACAGGCTCTGATACGATTTGAACTCGAGTATAGGCAAATCCCGGGTCATAGAGAGGGGGGTCGTCATAATCCCACATCGCTTGGACAAGTATATGGAAAAGAAACATATGTAAGGAAACATTCCCAAGATAGTAAGACGCGTTTTGGAGCACAATTGGCAATGGATCTCATAAGAACTCCTAAGTTAAAAGTGTTTCAGCGAGAGTAGTACCAGGTTGGGTGACAGACTGGTAAGTCCTCACCAAACAAAGCCGTGAGGGGAGGATATTGGGTTACGACCCAATCCCCAAAGCGGACAATATCTTACGTGGAAAAAGGGTCGTTACAGAAAACATGCTCCTCTCAGGACAGCAATATCTAAACCCCACCCCGACATGACCAAGATTACATACATTCATATCTTTTCATTAGTCGTTTCTTTTTATGAAAATGTATGCGAAAGTTCATTTTTTCGTACTAGTTCGAAGAACATGATGCATGGACATGTAAGGTGCATTAAACGTAAAGAAAGCATAAAACAATACATAAAACCTAGGAAAATGTTCTAGCATAACAAATATCCTAAACAATTCATCCAACCTACACTAAACAATAAAATCACCAAATATCCTTAATTGACAATTTCTTTTATGGTGTAGGCCGAATCGGCCAAACAAGTCACAAAGACTTACCTTGGGTCTGTCGCAATGAAGCCTCGGGAATTCACGACTTGACTTTGTTCACCTAGGATAATTTCACAATAATGGCATTAAAACCAATCCTAGGCAAACAAATTCTGAAAACTAACGAAACACCTAACTAAAGGAAGTTTCCTAAAATTCTAATTCACGCTCGTGTATTCTCCAACCTCCATTAATGGAGTTTTAAACATTACAAACCACCAAACTTACACCACATTCGATAATATCCTTAAATCTTCCATAGAAAGTTTCAAATACGGTAAATCTAACTATTTCTAGCATAACCCGATAATTTTGACAAAACTCTAAACAAAACACTAACGAATTAACAACTCTAAAACTCGGAACTAACTTCCAAAACGTTAGAACCTTACCAAGAGCTGTGATTGCGCAAGAAAATGGAGGAGAAATTGTTGATCGGAGGAGAGGAGAATCGTCGGCATGAGTTCATCGGGGAAAAGGCGTGAAATCGCCTAAGGGATTTCACTAGGAGGAGAAATCGTGAAATGCTTGGAGGGGAAGGGCAATAATGATTTTTTTATTAAAATTTTGGCTTGTAAAATTACCATATTGCCCTTCATTCAATTTTCTATTAATCCTCCATTTATTTTGTTAATTGGTCTATCGATTCGTTTTCTCCAAATTTATATATTTCACTAAAAATTCCAGTTAATTAGTAGGGCTCTAACAAAACTTTGCATTCACAAAACGGGCTTATTTCACCATACTTACGAAAATGTCATTATGTGACAAAATTTCAAAAACCCATAAAATCAGGTGTTACATTTTCTCCCCGGTAGATGGAAAGGGCAATCTAACCGCGAGATGTGCCCTCTCCATCTGGTGAGAGTCAACCCCCGGTGACATCCCAAGTTATGTAACTAAAGAATGAAAAGGAACGCATGATTTTATGAACGACATATGCATGACATGCACTCTCATTTACGTAGCTTTTCTGAGCCTTTAACTCATAGAATGTCTCTATGGTGTAGGTGATCTCGAGAAATGTTAGGATGACCCTCCTCTGCAAGATGAAAGCACGAGTTGAAGAAGGATGCCCGTGGGAGTGCGCTGGCGCAGTCGGTGTGATTTTGACTCAGTCCACCCGCTCGGCCCGCTACAGTAGCGAACCGAGCTGGCTCGACCCGCTTCAGTAGCGAACCGAGCTGGCTCGGCTTGTTACTGTAGCGGGCCGAGTCTGGCTCGGTCCCGTTAGGCCGGCCGAGCTGAGCCGAGATTTTCGGCTCGCAAGCCCGCCAGGAACCGGGCCAAACGAGCGGGCCAACGGGCCGGCTCGTTAACTCGGTGAGCCAGCCCGCCCCTTCCCCCCAACCCTTCCTCACCCACAGCTCGATCGTCGACGAAGGGAGAAGTCGAGAAGAGACCGTCGCCGTTCTTCTGCGCAGAAGGTGATGACCAATCGCGTCTCAGCCTTCTCCGGTGAAGACAGTCGTCTTCTGTTCACAGATCGCTGAACATCAGAGTCTCCACCTCGTACTTCGCCGATCTGCTTTCTCCGACCGTGAAGAAGAGATCGCTGACAGATCTGAACCTCTGTTTATAGTTTACACTCCGTCGCCGCTTCAGTCTTCACCCACAGAGATGAAAGAACGTGTTGCCTTGCCTGTTGGTCTTCGACTCTTCTTCAGAAATCAGACATTTTAGAAATTGAATAAAGTAAAATATTCAATTTTTATTTTTTAACATTGCTTTAAGATTTAATAGTTTGATTTGGAAAATTGTTGGTTAGAGAGTTTAATTGATTTGATTGGTTATAGAAGATAAGAACGAATAGGCCAATTTTCCGACTTGCTACTGCAGTACTATATGTGGTAGGTAGAGATGTTAAACGGGTGGGCTAGCGGGTCGAGCCAAGCTCAGCTCGCTACAATAACGAGAAGGTTTGGCTTGAGAATTCTAAGTTTTAAAAATTGATAATTTTCTTTATATTTTGTGAGTTGGAAGTTCTTGTACACAAATTACTAGTATGCACTTAATTTTGTTTTGTGTTTAGTATATTTATTTATGTAAGTTCAGCTCGTTAAGCTCGGCTCGTTACGCTCGTTGGGCCGGCTCGGTTCGGCTCGTTAGACTCGTGGCTCGCGAGCTGGCACGGGTTGGAAATTTTTTAGGGCGGCTGGTTAGGCTCGACAGGCTCGTTAGGCTAGGGTCGTTTGGCTCGGTAGGCTCGATGGGACAGGTCTTTCTTGGCTCGGCTCGGCTCGACTCGCTCGTTTAACATCTCTATTAGGTGTACATGATAAGGACAAATGTATAAGAAGTTATTTCAGGATGATTTGAATCTAGAAGATGATATTGATGTTGATGGTGGATTTGAGGATAGGTTTATATAGTTGGGTTACCGTTTTAATGGTTTTGCTAGTTTTCGTCGTGTATGTTAGTCATTTATGATTTTGGAAATTCTTACTGGAACTGCTTGGAGATTTCTAAACTCGTAGGAATATGTTTAGTTTTCAAACCGATCAACGCAGTTCGTTTTCATGAAATTTTATTACGTTTTCGAGTACGATTCAAGTCAATTTTGGTGATCGGTTGATAGTAAAATGTATAAGGGTGAATTTTGGTGGAAGGAGGCAGATGTGGATCGGCAGATGTCGTTTGGCAGATGTCGAAATCTGCAGGTGTCGTTCGGCAGATGTCGATCGGCTGTTGTTTTACTAGCTATGCGTTCTGAAATTTCCAGAGCGCTGGCCGATTGATCGGTTGTTATGCTTTTGGTTTTGGGCGTTTTGCCCTCGGTTGATTTCCTTATAAATATATATATATTCTTTAAGTGAACTCTCAAACGACTTTAATAGTTTTAGCCTCATTTTTAAATGTTTTAAAAGTCAAAAATTTTCACATCCCAAAATGACTAAGTAGAAGTCAATGTCAAGTTAAGTCTTGTGACGGCCCAGTAAAAAGGGGAAACAGGTTTGGGTTGTTACACACTCTTTTATAGCAACTACATTTGCAGTCAAATTAAATTTATGGCTTGCAGCGACTAATCACATATATGAGGTAATGCTAGCTTCTGGTGGACGTATGCACTCTAATCAGATCGTGCGTGATAGTATAGTATCAGTGGGAAGCAAGAATTTACCTTCTGGGGATAGACTAGCTGTTCAAACATTATGCTACGATCGACTGCAAATTAAGAATAGTAAGTTTTGAACCCCCAAATGGCGAGAAGCACTCTTTGCAAGCTATAAAGAATACAAGAAGGCTATTTGTTATGGCATCTATCAGAGCTCGACATTACTTGAACGGTGAGTATTTGGGTCTTCTTGCAAGCATTATAGATACTCAAATTCAAATAGAAACAAAGCCTCAAGATATTCTAGTTGTTCGAGATTTTCCAAAAAATTTTCTAGATGATTTACCTGGCTTACCTCCAAATCGAGATATAGAGTTTGTTATTGATGTATATCCAGGTGCTGAGCTAGTATCGAAGAATCTGTATAGGTTGGCACCGACGGAGCTGAAAGAACTAAAGACAATTGGAAGAATTAGTGGAAAAAGGGTTCGTACGCCCTAGTTTTTAACCATGGGGTGCACCAGTCCTTTTTGTCAACAAGAAAGACAGATCTCTACGAATTTGCATCGACTACAGGGAGTTGAACAAGTTAACTATCAAGAACAAATATCTACTACCGAGGATAAATGGTTTATTTGATCAACTCCAAGTGCACGAGTCTTCTCGAAGATTGACATGAGATCAGGTTATTATCAGTTGAAGGTCAAATCAGAAGATATTCCTAAGATTGTTTTCTGAACAAGATACGGACATTACGAGTTCTTAGTAATGTCTTTCAGATTTACGAATGCTCTAGCAGCATTCATGGATCTAATGACTAGGGTATTCCGAGAGTATCTCGATAAATTTGTAATTGTTTTTATCGATGATATCTTGGTTTTTTCTCGCAATGAGGAAGATCATAAGAAGCACCTGAAGATAGTATTGAAAACTTTGAAGCATCACCAATTATATGCGAAGTTTTCTAAGTGCGACTTTTGGTTGGACATTATTTATTTTTTGGCTCATGTCATTTCCAATAAAGGATTATCATTTGATCTAGCAAAGATTCAAACAGTTAAGGAATGGCCGCAGCCAAAGAATGTCAGCGAAATACAAAGTTTTCTGGGTTTAGCAAGTTATTACAAAAAATTCAGAGGGATTTTCAAAGATCGCAGCACCTCTAAGCCGGTTAACAAGGAAGAATGTTAAGTATTTATGGTCTGAAAATTGCGAGCATAGTTTTCAGACTTTGAAGCAGAAGTTGACTACTGCTCCATTATTGACACTTCTAGTTGAGGATGGGAAGTTTAGTATTTATTGTGATGCTTCTAGAATTGGGTTGGGTTGTATTTTGATGCAGAATGGAAAGGTAATTGTTTATGCTTCAAGGTAATTAAAAACTTATGAGTAGAATTATCCTACCCATGATTTGGACTTAGCGACGGTTGTATTCACGCTAAAAATATGGAGGCATTACTTATATGGGCAACAGAATGCACTTTTAGCGGCCTAATTTGTCATTACCGATTCCAGAGTGGAAATGGGAGCAGATCTCTATGGATTTTATTGTTAGACTGCCAAAAGTTATGATGGAATATGGGTGATTGTTGATCGACTAACAAAATCAGCTAATTTTCTACCAGTAATGATGACATATACTATAGATCAGTTCGCAGAACTGTTTATTCAGGAGATCGTACAATTACATGGAGTTTTAACTTCGATTGTGTCAGACTGGGATCCAAGATTTACATCAAAGTTCTGCAAGAGTCTGCACAAAGCTATGGGAACACAGTTAAATTTCAGTACGCCATTTCATCCACAGACTGACAGACAATCTGAGAGGACGATTCAAATATTGGAGGATATGCTTCGAGCCTACATACTGGAATTTTAGGGTTCTTGGAACAAATACCTACCATTGGTGGAGTTTTATTATAATAACAGCTCTCAGGCTACTATAGGTGTAACACCCGATTCTTTACGGGATTTTGTAATTTAATATGCAATGGCATTTTTGTAATTATGTCGAATTAAGTCGGTTTCATGAAAGGAAAGCGTTATTACGATCCTAATAATTAATATGGATTTTAAGAAAATTTCGAAATTTAAAAAGCCGTAACGCTAATTTTACGAGAATTACGTTTCTCGTAATATAAAGGATATTTTGGTAAAAATAGTAAACGAGATCCGTTTTGTGAACGGACAAATTTAATGGAACCTTAGTAATAAGTTCGATTTATTGGCGAAATAAGGAAGTTTGGAGAAACCGAATCGTTAGCTAAATATCGAACCAAATGACGAAATAAATAGAAAATCAAAGGAAGGGCAAAATGGTAATTTGCCAAGTCAAAATTTATTAAAAACAACATTTTCTCTTCTTCCTCCAGCACTTCACGATTTCTCTAAAAAAATTTCTCCTCTCTCTCTCGGCGACGGTTTCTCCTCCCTCACGGCGTTCTCCTCTCCAACGACGATTCGTCCTCCGATCGTCTCATTTTCTTCGTGTTTTCTCCTCCAAACGATACTCTAGGTAAGGTTCTACGCTTTTGAAAAGTTTATTCGTAGTTTTGAGTCGTTTAACGGTTAGGGTTTCGTTTAGGGTTTCGTTAAAAACACGATTTAGGGTTAGAAACTGATAGGTTTGGTGTGATAATGCCTCTAGTGGACGTATTCGTAATTGTTGGACGACATAAGGAGTAGGTTCGTTGTTGAAGTTGAGAAATCGGATGTTTGAGATTTGGAGAAATCTCATTAATGGAGTTTTATGAACAACGAGCTCAAGGTGCTCGATTAAATGTTTCAAAGAGCTAAATTAGAGCTTTAGGAAATTTCCTTAGTTAAGGTTTCGTTAATTTGGATGTTTAATGGTTTAAACGCGTTTCAACGACGATTGTTGTAAATTTGCCTTAGGTGAACGACGCTCGTGGACAGAGCTAGAATTTGCAACGGACGCGAGGTAAGTGCTCGTGACTTACTATGCCCGATTGGCCTACACCATATGTCGGAAATCGTGTTGAGGATACGTTGGTGCTTTGTTTACTTATGTTGGTCATTGTTATGTCTAATTGTTTTGGTGGGGTAGTTTAGGTTCGGTTGTTTTATAGGTTGATTGTTGTGAGTGTTTTGATGGTATTTGTAGTGTTGTGATGGTATTTGTAGTGTTTTGATGGTACGCTCGTTATGTATGTTTATATTGAACTGTTCATGCATCACGGTTTCAAAACGTCATGAAAATGAATTTACGCATGGATTTCATGAAAGGAACATGCATGTAAAAGCAAGTAAAGTATCAAAGAAAACAACCATGGCATGGGGTTATCGGGGATGAGGTTCAGACCCGGCGTTCCGTGGTGAGCGGGTTTTCCTCCCTTCAGACAGTGTGGGCTGTCTATTTGCTTGACGTGCCCTATCTATCTGTCGAGCGTTTCCGATAATCATAGATTGACACGTACTGATATATGAAATGACACGGACGGTTTTTATAGCATTGAGCATACATGATCATGCATAGGCATTTACATAGAATTTACTGAGATTTTTGTCTCATAGATTGTCTGTATGGTGTAGGTGATCTTGATATAGGTGAGGACGAGATCCCTCCACCCGAGGAATGATGCAGTTGAAGGAGGTTGGCCCGTGGGAGCGTGCTGGGCAGTCGACACATATTTTGACCCGTGGGACTGTTTGTAAGTATTTTTGGGATACGATAGCCTGATAGAAGGATAGTTTAATTGTATAGATAGAACATTCTAGGATGATTGGTTCTGGATAATTGATAAAAGATGTTTTGATGTTTTGATAAACTTGTTTTATAAAACGTTTTACTAAGTTTTATTTGGATTTTATAGAAATTGTAACGCCCCCGAACCCATCCTGGCTCGGTGCGCTACTTTGTTAACCAATCCCACGCTAAAACATAATTTAAATAAAATTGACATAGCAGAATTTAAAACTAAATCTCTCGAAGCTCTCTTATATCATACCTAGCTGCCTAGACTCACTAATTTCCCTTAATCCTAACCTTTAAGCACCACGGTGTCCTTCCCGAAAATTTCGACAAAGTAACACCTGAAAATGGCGCCTCCAAAATGCTAGGTACCTGCAATAAATCAATCCCAACCAGATCCAGAATATTCTTATTTAACTAAGCAGCATACGAATCTCTAAATAGCAGTAAAGAGGGAAACTATAATACTAACATCTCTAAATGAAGAAAGTCCACAGTATAGGGCGACACATCACCCTTAACTATGACTATATCCAACAGATACAAATAGCTATAACATAACTGTTAAAAACATCAACTAAAAAGAGATACATATTCCCAACATTTCTACAAACAGACATTTACAATAAACTACCAAAATACAAAGCCCCACATCCCCGAAGACCATGATCGAAGCGCCCCGACAACTGCCCGCACCGGGGAGCCCTGTGTGGCACCGACTGCCGCCTAATTCTGGCTCCCTCGTCTAGCTCACCTGTAACATGTCACCACCTACATCACAGAACACACACGCACACGTAAGCTTACGCTTAGCAAGTAATGTATAACGAATATAAACATGATGTCACGACCCTAATACTATACCCAATTTCCCGTACATATATTTTTTTTTATACTTTAAACTTTAAACTTAGCGTTTTAGCGGAAATAAAACTTTTAATGTCGGAATCGAAATCTGAATTGAAACCGACGGAGTCTATGTTTATAAACTATTTAAAACAAAACTTAAAACAAATTTAAAACAATTAAAAACTAAAATAAAAATAGGCAGAGGGCAAAAAGGGATTTTCATCCCTTTAAGCAGTGGCGATCAGTCGCCCATAAAGGGGGCGACTGATCGCCCTTCGGCGATTGCAACAGGCGAATGGTCGCCTGTTGCAAATCGCCTGTGGCGACTGATCGCCACAGTTTGTGGCGATCAGTCGCCACGCTCTCTGGATTTTTCCAGAGAGCGGCGACTATGAGGGGCAATTGATGCCCTCTTTAGGAGATCAATCGCCACCCACCTTGGAAATTCAATTCCAGGGAGTGTCCCCTCCCTGTTTCCTATCCTCTACCTCTTCAACACACACTCCACAATCCTTTAATTTCTTTACATTTCATTGCTATCCACACAACCGTCATCATAAAGACTTAAACCCAATCGAAACCCAACATTCATACGCTCTCGTAACCTCATACCAAACTGACTCAAACGTGTTTTAAACGAAGTACAGTTTTCTGAAAACAAACTGCGTGGATATGTTTAAAACCTAAACAAATCCACCTGTTTTTGAAATCACCCAAACGGTTATCAAATCAGTTTCCAAAACATTTCAAAACATCAAAACTTAAACTTATCGACTATACAGAACCAAACACCCTAAAATGTTTCTATCTGTACAATTATTCATTTCAGCCCGACAATTCCCAAAAACATCAAAACACCTAACCATGAGTCCCACAGGTCAAAATGTACCTCGACTGCACCAACACACCACCTCGAGTCATCCTCCGTCAACTGTGTCACTCCTCAGGTGGAGGGATCTCATCCTCACCTACGCCATACAGACACCTATGAGATAAAAATCTCAGTAAGACTCGTAAATGTAAATGCATGCTATGCGTGTGAGCTCGTAAACCATGCGTCATTTTCTTTACTTTATTATGCACTGTAGGTGTCACCGAGATCTTATCCCCCTAACCGGAGAGAGCTCATCCAGCGGGCAGACTACTCTTTCCAGCTAGAGGAGGGGGGTGCATGCTTACAACACGTACAGCCGTGCCTGACCCCCACCTCGCGTGACCTGTAAACTGTAAACTGTAAACTGTAAACTGTATGAGTACAACATAGATGTGGTATTGTGACAGACCCTTTCAAGCCTACACAATAGATCAATAGCCCCTCTCCAGGCCACATCGCCATTTTCTGTAAAACGTGGTGCGGAAATTCATTTTCTATGCATAACTGAAAAACCGTGATGCATGAGCAGTTCAATATGACATAAGGTAAATAATCGCATATATACCATCAAGACTATAAATACATAACCTATAACCTATAAAACAACTAAACTTGTCTACCCAACCAAAGAAAATAAGCATACGCATCTCCAAAACTCCTCGAGACGACGTCGACGTACGGTGTAGACCAATCGGTCAAAGCAAGTCACGAGAACTTACCTCGTGTCCAAAGCAGCTCAAGCTCCGTCCACAAGCGTTGTTCACATAAGCAATTCACAACGTTTATCGTTAAAACGAGTTTAAACTTCTAAACGTCCAAATTTAACCAAAACCTTAACTAAGGAATTTTCTTAAAATCTTAACCTAATTAATCGAAGTATTTAAACAACGATTAACGCTCGATAGTTTAAAATTACAATTAACGAGTTTTCCTAAAAACCGGAAAATTCTCCAATTTTAACATTTCTCACAAATCACTCTAGTGCCACTTGCACTTTAACATCGAGGCGTTCAACCCTCTAGTGCCACTTGCACTTTAACATCGAGGCGTTCAACCCTCTAGTGCCACTTGCACTTTAACATCGAGGCGTTCAACCCTCTAGTGCCACTTGCACTTTAACATCGAGGCGTTCAACCCTCTAGTGCCACTTGCACTTTAACATCGAGGCGTTCAACCCTCTAGTGCCACTTGCACTTTAACATCGAGGCGTTCAACCCTCTAGTGCCACTTGCACTTTAACATCGAGGCGTTCAACCCTCTAGTGCGACTTACACTTTAACATCGAGGCGTTCAACCCTCTAGTGCCACTTGCACTTTAACATCGAGGCGTTCAACCCTCTAGTGCCACTTGCACTTTAACATCGAGGCGTTCAACCCTCTAGTGCCACTTGCACTTTAACATCGAGGCGTTCAACCCTCTAGTGCCACTTGCACTTTAACATCGAGGCGTTCAACCCTCTAGTGCCACTTGCACTTTAACATCGAGGCGTTCAACCCTCTAGTGCCACTTGCACTTTAACATCGAGGCGTTCAACCCTCTAGTGCCACTTGCACTTTAACATCGAGGCGTTCAACCCTCTAGTGCCACTTGCACTTTAACATCGAGGCGTTCAACCCTCTAGTGCCACTTGCACTTTAACATCGAGGCGTTCAACCCTCTAGTGCCACTTGCACTTTAACATCGAGGCGTTCAACCCTCTAGTGCCACTTGCACTTTAACATCGAGGCGTTCAACCCTCTAGTGCCACTTGCACTTTAACATCGAGGCGTTCAACCCTCTAGTGCGACTTGCACTTTAACATCGAGGCGTTCAACCCTCTAGTGCGACTTACACTTTAACATCGAGGCGTTCAACCCTCTAGTGCCACTTGCACTTTAACATCGAGGCGTTCAACCCTCTAGTGCCACTTGCACTTTAACATCGAGGCGTTCAACCCTCTAGTGCCACTTGCACTTTAACATCGAGGCGTTCAACCCTCTAGTGCCACTTGCACTTTAACATCGAGGCGTTCAACCCTCTAGTGCCACTTGCACTTTAACATCGAGGCGTTCAACCCTCTAGTGCCACTTGCACTTTAACATCGAGGCGTTCAACCCTCTAGTGCCACTTGCACTTTAACATCGAGGCGTTCAACCCTCTAGTGCCACTTGCACTTTAACATCGAGGCGTTCAACCCTCTAGTGCGACTTACACTTTAACATCGAGGCGTTCAACCCTCTAGTGCCACTTGCACTTTAACATCGAGGCGTTCAACCCTCTAGTGCCACTTGCACTTTAACATCGAGGCGTTCAACCCTCTAGTGCCACTTGCACTTTAACATCGAGGCGTTCAACCCTCTAGTGCCACTTGCACTTTAACATCGAGGCGTTCAACCCTCTAGTGCCACTTGCACTTTAACATCGAGGCGTTCAACCCTCTAGTGCCACTTGCACTTTAACATCGAGGCGTTCAACCCTCTAGTGCCACTTGCACTTTAACATCGAGGCGTTCAACCCTCTAGTGCCACTTGCACTTTAACATCGAGGCGTTCAACCCTCTAGTGCCACTTGCACTTTAACATCGAGGCGTTCAACCCTCTAGTGCCACTTGCACTTTAACATCGAGGCGTTCAACCCTCTAGTGCCACTTGCACTTTAACATCGAGGCGTTCAACCCTCTAGTGCCACTTGCACTTTAACATCGAGGCGTTCAACCCTCTAGTGCCACTTGCACTTTAACATCGAGGCGTTCAACCCTCTAGTGCCACTTGCACTTTAACATCGAGGCGTTCAACCCTCTAGTGCCACTTGCACTTTAACATCGAGGCGTTCAACCCTCTAGTGCCACTTGCACTTTAACATCGAGGCGTTCAACCCTCTAGTGCCACTTGCACTTTAACATCGAGGCGTTCAACCCTCTAGTGCCACTTGCACTTTAACATCGAGGCGTTCAACCCTCTAGTGCCACTTGCACTTTAACATCGAGGCGTTCAACCCTCTAGTGCCACTTGCACTTTAACATCGAGGCGTTCAACCCTCTAGTGCGACTTGCACTTTAACATCGAGGCGTTCAACCCTCTAGTGCGACTTACACTTTAACATCGAGGCGTTCAACCCTCTAGTGCCACTTGCACTTTAACATCGAGGCGTTCAACCCTCTAGTGCCACTTGCACTTTAACATCGAGGCGTTCAACCCTCTAGTGCCACTTGCACTTTAACATCTAGGCGTTAAACCCTCTAGTGCCACTTGCACTTTAACATCGAGGCGTTAAACCCTCTAGTGCCACTTGAACTTTAACATCGAGGCGTTCAACCCTCTAGTGCGACTTACACTTTAACATCGAGGCGTTCAACCCTCTAGTGCCACTTGCACTTTAACATCGAGGCGTTCAACCCTCTAGTGCCACTTGCACTTTAACATCGAGGCGTTCACCCTCTAGTGCGACTTACACTTTAACATCGAGGCGTTCAACCCTCTAGTGCGACTTACACTTTAAGCTTACTTTAACATCGAGGCGTTCAACCTCTAGTGCGACTTGCACTTTAACATCTAGGCGTTAAACCCGCTAGTGCCACTTGCACTTTAACATCGAGGGCGTTAACCCTCTAGTGCCCTTGAACTTTACATCGAGGCGTTCAACCCTCTAGTGCGACTTACACTTTAACATCGAGGCCTTAAACCCTCTAGTGCGACTTGCAACACATTTCATGCTCATCATTCACATCATACCCCAACACACTACACATTTCATGCTCATCCATTCACATCATGCCCCAACACTTAGTTCGTAGCTTACATGATGCATGCACTCACACACAAGACTCTAACACCAAACAACACAACACCAGCAATGCAGGCACACACTACTCATTATAAACAACACAACTATCAACCAATAAATCCTACCGTTCCGTGGTGTAGGCCCGAAGGCGACAAAACACACAATCCATTACTTACCTGGCGTCTTAGCTCGCTGAGGATATTCGGCTACCTGTCCACCTACGGCTCGACCTACGACAAATATTCAAATTTCATTAAAATCAAGTCTACATTCACCAATTACTCTCAAACTACTATTTTTAGCCTAATCCAACTAAAACCTAACTAAACGGCAACTAATTTGGGTTCGGTAAAAACCGACCCAAAACTTCAAACTCACGTAACTTTTGCGTCGGTTATCGGAATCGAACGATTCCAGCGGCCACGTACTCCTCTAATAACCTATTTTAACCTGCCAAAAGGAATTCTAAAAAAAACGATTGTAACTAGGTCAATTATTGCAAAACCCGATTCTGCCCCTTAACCGAAAAATTCCCTTTTCT
Source organism: Begonia masoniana (assembly GCA_022432975.1). Lineage (NCBI taxonomy): Eukaryota > Viridiplantae > Streptophyta > Magnoliopsida > Cucurbitales > Begoniaceae > Begonia > Begonia masoniana. Next base: position 33,928,901 of record CM039504.1, on the reverse strand, counting down.
GGTTTCTATCAATTTTCACCAAATTCCTCACCAATCGACCACCCACACCCTCAATTAGCATAAACAACCAAAATCCCGAAGCTACACACAATAAAAAACCCGAATTGCCCGAATAGGGCTTACTGACTTTTGCCCAAATTGGGCTCCTCACGGCCAGGTGACTAAAGTCGGCCTAATACCCGACAATCTCAGGCCAAGATCGCCCAAAAACGGCCGATGATTGGAGCCAATTCTGGCTCACCACTCATGGCCTCAACTGAACAGAAACAGGGCAAAAACCAAGCTTACCGGTCGGTTGGTGCGCGGAGACGGACCGGAACCTGCTCGTTGCCGTCGTCTTGCCGGAGAGTGTCGGAAGTCGCCGGTGAATGGCTTGCCTTCGCCGCCCTGCGCCTCGCCCTCTCCCCTGCTCTGCTCTCGCACTCGGGAAATCGAACAACAGAATGGCTTCGGCCATTCTGTTATTTTATTTTTTATTTTTAATAATAATATTAATTCCTATTAAAACCTTAATAAATCATCATTTACCGTTTTGCCCTCTCGTGTTTTTGACCATTCAAATTTCGTTAAATCTCATTCTTAAGTTATAACCCCCGGCTTAATTTCACTAGGAAATACCGAACCTAAATTAAGAAATCATTTAGTTCCACCAAATTTATTCACTTTTCTTTTTAATTTAATTAAAACAACTATTCATTAAACAACCACCTTATCCTTTTTATTTTTTCTCCAAATTTTTCCTTTCTAACTTAGATAAATTCTAAAATCAATAACTTAATTAAATCTAAAGCAAGGAAAAATTCTCGGGTGTTACAGAAATGTTTGGAGACGTTTTAGGTTATGCATGGATATGCTCGAATTTTAGTGCTATCCACGCAGTTTGATTTCGTAAAGTTCGTTTCAAGTTACTTGAGTTTAGGATACGTTTTGGTTGAGTTTAAGTTATGATGTTATTGTGTTTATTGGTGAAGAAGTGATGAATTGTTTAAGAATGTGTGCAGGGATGAAATGAGAAAAAAAAAAAGGAAGCAAGTTCTCTGGAAATCGGATTCCAGAGGACATGCCGATCGATCGCCGCTCTCGAATTTTCCAGAGAGTGGGGCGATCAATCGCCCATATCTAGGGTGATCGATCGCCCCTCAATTTTATATGGGCGATCGATCGCCACAATGAGGGGCGATCGATCGCCCCTCAGTTTTTTTCAATGGGCGATCGATCGCCTAGCATTGGGGCGATCGATCGCCCCTGCTTTTATGGGGCGATTGTCCCTTTTTCCCCTCCAAGCATTGGCCGATGGTTTTTATTGTTTTAATTTGTTTTTATAATTATTTTAACTTGTATTTAATGGTTTTTATTTAAGTGTTTTCTATGTTTATCTAAATGGTTTTGAAAATAGTTTTCGAACGATTTTAACGATTTTGTATACGATGTATATTCCGCTCAAATGTTACGAAGCTTATAAAAAAAAATATACGGGAAAATAAGGGTACAGTGTTAGGGTCGCTACAATAGGTATGGCGAATCACGATTGATAGGTCCGGATATTGTGCAACACACAACAGAAAAAGTTGTATTTATCAGACAATGGATATTAACAGCTCAGAGCCAGCAAAAGATGTGATGACCCGAATATGCACGTATGGGTATGATGGCTGCACGAATCGGAACCTGGATGGCGGTACGTCCGCGCGGGCGAACCGAAAGGTGAAGGGTCGTAAAAAAAGGGGGTCGTCACAATTCCACATCGCTTGGGGAAGTATGTGGAAATGAAACATATGTAAAGAGACCCTCCCAACATAGTAAGACGCGTTTTGGAGAACAATTGGCAACGGATCCCATAAGAACTCCGAAGTTAAAAGTGCTTCGGCGAGAGCGATTCCAGGTTGGGTGACCTTCTGGGAAGTTGTCGCCAAACAAAGCCGTGAGGGGAGGATATTGGGTTTCGGCCCAATCCCCAGAGCGGACAATATCTTGCTGGGAAAAGGGGTCGTTACAAATGGTATCAAAGCCTGTACCCAACCGGAAATATGGCCAACGAGGACGTTGGGCCCCCGAGGGGGGGTGATTGTGATGACCCGAATATGCACGTATGGGTACGATGGCTGCACGAACCGGAACCCGGATGGCGGTACGTCCACGCGGGCCAACCGGAAGGTGTCGGGTCGTAAAAAAAGGGGGTCGTCACAATCTCACATCGCTTGGGGAAGTATGTGGAAATGAAACATATGTAAAGAGACCCTCCCAACATAGCAAGACGCGTTTTGGAGCACAATTGGCAACGGATCCCATAAGAACTCCGAAATTAAAAGTGCTTCGGCGAGAGCAATTTTAGGTTGGGTGACCTTCTGGGAAGTTCTCACCAACCAAAGCCGTGAGGGGAGGATATTGGGTTACGGTCCAATCCCCAGAGCGGACAATATCTTGCAGGGAAAATGGGTCGTTACAAAAGAGCTATGTAGACCGTAAGAGAAGGGAGTTGGAATTTGACATGAATGACAAATATTTCCTGAATATTTCATCATTCAAGGGAGTGATGAGATTCAGCAAGAGGGGTAAGTTGAGTCTGAGATATGTTGGCCCTTTCCCTATTACCAAGCGAATTGGAAAAGCAGCCTATTAGTTGCAATTATCTACTTCTATGGAAGGGATTCATAATGTATTTCACGTGTCCATGTTGAAGAAATGCATGTGTGATCCCTCTCATGTCATCGAATAGCAGGATGTTGAGATTCAGCCAACGCTAGCATATGAGGAGAAGACAGTGCTTATTATGGATTATGCTGTGAAGGTGTTGCGTAATAAGGAGATTGCACTTGTAAAGGTTTTATGGCACAACCACAACGTGGAAGAAGCAACCTGAGAGCGGCAACATAACATGATGAGCCGATACCCAGAGTTATTTAGGAATGCAATTTTGAGGATAAATTTTTTTTAAGAATGGTGGAATGTAACATTCGAAATTTATCATCGGCTCGATAAACATATGTGCATAGTATCCCTTAAGCAAATTAAGAATAGAATAGGATGAAGAGACGAAAGATAGATGATAATTACAGTGTAGGTAAATGTTGAAAGAAGAGGAGTAAAAGGATGTTAGATAAAGGGCTAATTAGCCAACAAAGTAAATGAGTGTTGAAAAGTCAAAACAAATAAGGGAGGTTAATGGAGCCTTCCACGTGAGGTTTGCCCAGTTGGATTTTGTTATGAAGAGTTAAAATTAAGAGGGAGTGATAAGGAGCAATAAGGTAACATAGTTGGTTTTATTATTAAACATAAATTAATTAGAAATTGAGAGAGTTAGGTGTGGTGATTCATTGAGGTGGTGCCACCTCACTTAAAAAAATTTCTAATTTTCCACTAATTAATGTAAAGATTGGCCAATTGCAAATATCATTCTCTCTCCTCTCCTCATCTCACGATTTCTATCCAGAATCCCTCCCTCCATCGGCCTTCCTCTTCTCTCTTTTTGTGAAGATTTCAGGTTATATTTAAGTGAACTTTCTTCTGGGTTTTGCTACTTAGCTTGAAGGAAGGATAATGCTTGGCTTTTGTTGTATATTTGGTGGGGTTTTCTTTGGTTAATTGTGATGCACAAATTTGATGACTCTTGCTGGTTTTTTTTTTTTCCTTCTTTTGGATGTTATATAAATGTGGTGATGATTTTATTTTGGAAAGGAATGGAGTATTGGTTGAAAGTTGTGAAAATTTTGTGGTTGAGGGTTAAAATAGGGGAGGTTCTGTTTGGTTTGCGTTTCAGCGGTGTAATTGATGTTGGATTGTTAAATGAATTTTTTTATGAGACAACTAGACATCCTAAGAATTCTGAAGCACTTTTAATCGTAAAAATTGGATAAGTATCGGATTAGATATGAATTTTCTAAATTGGTTCAAAAGTTGTATAATTCGGGTTTAGTTAGGTTTTGCTTAATTGTTGGTTTTCTCTTAGGAATTCTATGAATTGGTTGTGGAGGAGGTTGAAGTTGATAAAATATGTTATTGTTTTAGGTTCTCCAATTTCCCGATTTAGCGTACGATCTACGAAAATTTGCTAAGGTCGCCAGATAAGCAATGTACACTGTTTTCGCCTTCTGGCCTACATCATAGAATATTAGGGTGTTTGTATGTTTCTTTTTACGTCATGCATCATGTTTTTCAAAGTGAATTGACATGAGTTTTACGTAATGGCATGGCACGAAACGGACTGGTAACGAAACGAACAGTTATGATCTTTGAGGGAAGTAATTCGCCCCTCAAATAAGCATGAGAATTGATGATTTGGAAAAAATGATTTGCTTCCCATCTAGTATGAGGATCAATGCGTGGCCTTGGGGGAACTAATCCACCCTCCAACGGCTTATGAGGATTGAATAGGTTAAGTATGATTTGGGAAAAGTGATCCGCCTCCCATCTAGTATGAGGATCGTACAAAAACGGACATGTAAACAGAACCCGAACAAAAACGAAACATGTAACGAGAATGTAGAAATTGCATACGTTAGGATATATGTGAGGAGTTTTAATTTCATTATTGCATTACTTGCTTAGCATTAGGCTAATAGGTGAGTTTTGTAATGTAGGTGACGAAGAGCTAGCCAGTGAGGTTTTAGATCACGGTCAGAGCTAGTAGCCGTAGTTGGAGGAGTACAGTTGTAACGCCGCCGAACCAGCCCCAGCTCAGTGCGCTACTTTGCTAACCAATCCCGCGTTTAAAACGACGTTTAAAATAATTTACGATAAAATTTTGACTCGATTTTTGGGTTTTTCCTCGAAAAATGTTGGAAAACGTGCATAAAATACGTCGGAAAAGGTCGGGTCAAAACATTTTTGAAATAGGAAAAATTTAAAAAAAATAAAAAATGTGTGTGCTGGGCACCGCGCACGCACGTCGCATGCGCCAGCCGCGCGCACCTACTGTGCGCACCGCGCGCGCAGCAGTGCGCCGCGTGCCACCCTGCGCGTGCGCAGGTGCCAACGCGCCCTGCGCGCCTATTTTTGGTTGTTTCCTACTTTTATTTATTTTTCTTCGAGCCAAACACCTCCAAATCACCTGAAAATTTACACACATATTCTCGACACTCCCAACTCCGTGCCCTTTAAAAATCTCTAAAAACCGACTTAAAATGGTTAACGAACAAGAGAGAAAAGTGAACCCGACATTATTTTTTTTAAAACCAAAACGAGCGGCATAACGACTGAAATTCTTTAAACCAAAACCTGAAATCAAACAGTTTCAAATCCCAAACATTTATATACACCCATTCAGTAAAACACTACTATCTACAATCGTCCCAAAATAATTAGAAAGCTAATCACAGTGCAAAATACCAAAATCCCTAAACCACACATCCCAAAGACCCAGGTCGAGGCGCCCCGACAACTGCCTGCACCGACGTGCCCCGTGGATCTTCGACTGCTCCTAGGCCTGATCTTTCCTATCAACCTCACCTGTAAATACCTCGTCACCTACACCACAGAACACAAAACGTAAGCCTAATGCTTAGGAAGTAGGGAATAATGAATGCAAACAACACACGATGCAACCAATCCTATCTCATGCAGTTTCTAACACTCAATTGTGCTAATAAGATTTGCTTGCATCGATCGTGATGCCTTAAGATGTACCTGCATCAATCGTGATGCCTTAAGATTTTCCCGCATCGGTTGTGATGCCTTAAGATGTGCCTGCATCAATCGTGATGCCTTAAGATTTGCCCGCATCAATCGTGATGCCTTAAGATTTGCCCGCATCAATCGTGATGCATTAAGATGTCCATGCATCAATTGTGATGCCTTAAGATTTGCCCGCATCAATTGTGATGTCTTATGATGTGCCTGCATTAATCGTGATGCCTTAAGATTTGCCCGCATCAATCGTGATGCCTTAAGATGTGCCTGCATCAATCGTGATGCCTTAAGATGTGCCTGCATTAATCGTGATGCCTTAAGATTTTCCCGCATCAATCGTGATGCCTTAAGATGTGCCTGCATCAATCGTGATACCTTACTTTTTGTCTGATTACTGTTCACACTCACAATGCCAAACAATGCAACCCCTCGTATCTAGCGTAGCGTACTGTAACTCATAATGCATGTATCAAAGATATGCAACACAACATGCAACACAGCACAAAACAAAACAACACAACACAACACGAAACAAAACACAAACCAATAAACCCTACCGTTCTATGGTGTAGGCCCGAAGGCAATGAAAAGATTCCTCTACTTACCTGGACTCCTGCACGTGTTCGTAATTAAACGCTCGGTCGGTCCAATTGTTCTCTCTTTAACCTAACAATATAAGGAAATTAACTTAGCATACTCTAAGAATTCTAAAAACTTATCTAAGATAAAGCTAAGGACAACTTTTAACCAAATGTACAACAAAACCCGAAATTCCTCACACTTTTCATCATCCAACTTCAAACGGCCATAACTTACTCGTTTTTCAATGGATTTCGACGTACCACCCCAATCCGTAAACCTATACACATCTACTATCCATTGAAACACTCAAATTGATCAACCAAATAAATTGGCCAAACAGAAATGCCAGAAACAGAATCGGTGTTCATACTCCACAAATTCGGTTTTTGTATAACTCACTTCCAAACTCAAATCTATCTCTAAAAACAACCTAACCTATCATGTTAGATGCTTAAATCACTAAATTTAGGAAGGGAACTAGTAATTGAAAGAGAAAATCGGACCCCTCCATTAGGGTTTTCCAAACCCTAACCAAATACCCAAAAATTCACACCAAAATACTAAAAACTAACCCCTTGGTGCATTATCAACAAAACCCACTTAAAATCTTACCTTTAACCTTGAGAAAACTTGAAGAAAAGTTGATGGAGAACCCTAGAAGAATGCTGCAAATTTTCGTGGGTAGGAAGGAGGAAGAAGATGAGTTGTTTCCATTTTACATTAAACCCTCCAATTTATAAAAATCACAACACTTTTTTACTTTTAATTTCTTTCCCATAAAAACTTCAATTTATAAAACTCCCCACCCTCATTTATTCTCATTTAATCCAACGTGACATGCACCTTTAAAACCCCACTTTTCACCTTTTTAATTCACTATTCCATTGGTTATAAATTCTTTTGACTTTTGACTTTTCAACTCATCAATTATTTTGCCTACACTCTTTTGTTTCTCTTCCAAATTCACATTTCTCTCACACAAGCTCAGAAAATCACTAAGGTTGATGTTCACTCTCGTACCCTACCCTAACTAGGGCTCTACACGCGATAGGGAAAAATTTCGGGTGTTACAACACTGCTGGCGACGATCGGGCATGTGTTAGGGCGATTTGACCGGGGCGAAGCGTATGTTTTGAGGATGGTATTTTGAGTTAAACTTATGTGTATATATATATGTTAGATATAATTTTTTTTGGGAAAAATCGTTTCGATCTCTTGTAGTTATATTTTTATTTCCGATAGTGAAATGAATTGGATGCAAAACTTTGGTTTGAAATATAGTTGTTGGTTTTGGGTCGTAGAATTTAAGCATTATGGTGCCCACTTTTTTTAGGAATGAGAGGTGTTTTTAAGTTTAAATTCAGAAATTTTATGCGATTGGTTTTCTATTTTCAGGAAAAGTCTTCTGCCACGCATTTTAAATGATTTCAAGTTATAACGACATTATTTTATGAAACGTTTTTAGTTCAAAGAAAAATTTTAAATTTACACTAAATTTTCAAGGTACAAGTTATGAAGTCGAGTAGCGACTCAAGTTCAGATAACTCGGGGCGCTACAGTATCTCAATATATTTGGTTCGAGAATATTGGATTGGATTTTAGAAATATTGATAGTACATGTGTTATCACATCTAATTGGAATTTTTTCGTAAAATTGTTCCAAGTCTTCCAATGTTTGATTAATTAACAAAATTTGAGCATAACAACTCTCAGACGATATATATTCACTTTCGACTGTTGAGAGAGTCACAAAGTTTTTTTTCTTGGAGAACCAAAAGACTGGTAATTCTTCAGGAAATTGACAAGTTTCACTTGTGCTCTTGTAACACCCGGTTTCTATTAACTGATTTACCATTTTCATCTTTAGAAAATTGAAATTTGAGTGATTTAGTGATTAGGTTAATAAGTGAATGAGTAAGGATAAAATGGTAAATTAAAATTTATTGTGGATAGCGTATTTAAGGAAAGGTTTAATGAGGTTTAGCCGCCACTGTTCCTCCATTTTCCTTCTCGGTATTCAGCTCAAGCTCAACAGAGCTCCAGGCGATTTTCTCCTCCGATCTCCATTTCCTCAAACTAGGTAAGTTTTCCCTTCGTTTTCTCGAGATTTAGTGGCTAGATAGCAGAGAGAGTGCAATGAGTGTATTTTTGAGAATGTTGTGAGTGAGTTGAGTTCGGGTTAGTGTTGAATCAAGAATGTGCGATGATCCGAACTTCTAAACTAGCTCCTTAGGTTTGTGAATGGTGTAGGATGAGGTTTAGTGAAGATCTGAATGGTATTTTGTTTATGACATTAGGTGAACAGGGCTTCCAAAGTAGTTGAAACCGAGCGATTCTGGGAGACCAGGTAAGTGAAGTTTTCTTGCGCCTTTGGGCCTACATCACAAAACATTAGGAATATATTTATTTGAATGTGTCTGTATGTTATGCATCATGTTTTAAAAGTATACGAAAATGAATTTGAATGCATGTTGGCATGGTAAGGAATGAACATAATGAAACAGCTATGCGAAACAGATTTACTGTTAAGGGAAATAATCCGCCCCTTAATGAGACAGTGGATATGTAGACTTTGGGAAATTTGATCCGCTTCCCATCGAACAGGGGGATAGGAAACAGCTATGTGAATCAGATTACTGTTAAGGAAATTAATCCGCCCCTTAATGAATCAGTGGATATTTATACTTTGGGATAGTTGATCCAACTCCCAATTTCACAGGGGGATTCGAACAGAAACGATGAATGACAACTGAGATGAGAAAGTAGAAATTGCATGTTTAGGAATTCAGATGTCAGCATTTCATTTCATTACTGCTTTACTTACTTAGCATTAGGCTAATAGATGAGTTTTGTGATGTAGGTGAAGAAGTGACAGCAGATGTGTTTACTGAGTTTGCTGAAGAATAGGTGAAGTTGGAGGAGCACTTCCCTGCTTCGATTTGGTATACTGATGAGGCGGATTAACTGGTGTCTGAAGAAGTGAAGATTCAGTGAGCTATGATTTGATTTAAGTATGTTGAGTTTTCTAATGACAGAAGTGATTTTAATGTTTTTGAGTACATTCCCTTGAGACTTTCTGATAAGAGTACTCTGTTGGTTTTAACACTTGTCTATGGGTGAAGTCTTAGTAATTATTTGATGTTTTGATACCTTTGGAAATTTCTTCTCTGCCAAAGAAAACGTGATTTAAATGTAGTTGGAGTTTATCATTTTCAAAGTTATGTCGAGGATACAGATGGTGTTCTTTTGTTAATGGTTATTTGGGGTCAGGTTGTTTTGAATGCTTTGAGTGAAGTTTGTAAGTTCCATCATAGGTGAATGAAGTTCATCGGTGGATGTGAGATTAGTCGATCAGATGAAGGAAATCATCCGACTGACGTCACCAGTGGATATGAGGTTAGTCGATCGGATGAAGGAAATCATCCGGCTGACGTCACCGGTGGATGTGAGGTTAGTCGATCGGATGAAGGAAATCATCCAGCTGACGTCACCGGTGGATGTGAGATTTAGTCTTTCGGGTGAAGGAAATCATCCGGCTGACGTCATCGGTAGATGTAAGAAGACTTTTGTCGTCTTATGACCGGTGGTTGCAAGCAATGGGTTTTTGTCACTTAGTGACCGAGCGATGTATTCAGTTTTGTTTTGTCTTGTGAAGGAAAAATGGACTTTGTCGTTTAGTCACCGGTGGATGTCGTTTGTTAAATCTACCGGATGACGTAGCCACCGGAAGAGGCCTTCTGTTTTCTGTTTCAGTTTCTTCCGTTGACTTTGCTCAGCGGCAGATGCGTTTGACCTTTGCAACTTTTAAAGTATTTCGTGATTTAAACCTTTATTTCTTTTGACCGATTATTCCTTAACATCCCAACCAATTATTCAAGCACTGTTCTATGGTTTTGTTTAACTCAATTTTTGCTCAAATGATTTCCGCTGCAAGTCTTTAAATGTTTTGAGGTTTTATAAAATGTCGAATTTTGACTTTCGAGCGAAGTTTTAAATTTAGTCCAAAGTTTTCTTAGTTATGTTCGAGCTATGAGTAACGAACCGGGTTTATATAATTCGGGGCGTTACAGCTCTTTTTATCTACAAGACTTCAACCATAATCAAAATCAAAATATAGGTGTTTTTAAGTTTAAATTCGAAAATTTTATACAATTGGTTTTTTATTTTAAGGAAAAGTCTTCCGCTACTCATTTTAAACAATTTCAAGTTATAACGAAATTATTTTATGAAACGTTTTTAGTTTAGAGAAAAATTTTAAATTTACACTAAATTTTTAAGGTATAAGTTATGAAGTCAAGTAGCGACTTGAGTTCAGATAACTCGGGGCGCAACAGTATCTCAATGTATTTGGTTCGAGAATATTGGATCGGATTTTAGAGTTATTGATAGTACATGTGTTATCACATCTAATTGGAATTTTCTCGTAAAAATGTTCCAAGTCTTCCAATGTTTGATTCATTAACAACATTGAGCACAACAACTATCAGACGATATATATTCACTTTCGACTGTTGAGAGAGTCACAAAGTTCTTTTTCTTGGAGAACCAAGAGACTAGTAATTCTTCAAGAAATTGACAAGTTTCACTTGTGCTATTTCTATCTACTAGACTACCACCATAATCAGAATTGAAATGTCCTACAAAATTAAAAGTTGTTCCTTTGGGTAACCATAAACTTAAATCATAAGTCACAGTTAGATATTTAAAAAGCCTTTTTAGACTAACACCATAAACAGAGTTGAAGTGTCCTATAAAATTAAAAGTTGTTACTTTGGGTTACCATGAACCTAAATCATAAGCCACAATTAGATACTTAAAAATCCTTTTTATCATATTTAATGTCCTTAGGTGATGATTGAAATGTAACACACACTAAAAAGAATATTGAATCTACTTGTTGTAAGATATAATAATGAACCTATCATACTAATAACTCTATGAAATTTAGAATTATTCTCATCATTTTAAGCAAAGTTTGATGTCTATCATTGAGTTTCTGGTTATTTTAATTTATTTTAGGTTATTACAGATAAATAATCGAATAGGGTAAATAAAGATGAAAATGATGAACTTTTAAGCTAAGCTGCGGCCCAAAGAGGCTCGAGCCGCGGCTTAAAGAGGAGAAAAAAATTGGGTCAAAACATCTTATGCGCCGAGGCCCCAAAATCCAAAGTCACTGCCCCGACCTAGATCAGCTTATCAACAGTGTAAAATTCTACGCGTTTTGAAAGATTTTTTGGTGATTCTAAAAATCCTAATCGAGAATCTTTACATACAACACTATTTGATGAAAGAGGAGACATTTGTCAGCCTTGAGACATATTTTGGAAAGAGATTGAAAATGATTTTCAACCTAGAACGAGGAGACTAACGCATGTGTTACGCCATTACGGTGACTTTGGAGATGAATTTTACTCTTATACTTCTTTCTTCTCTTTGATATTATTATGTTCAACACCTTTTCTACTATTTTTTGTACAATTATAGTGACTAACTCTCTCCATCTACAGGATAGATAGATTGTTTATGTAGAATATTATTCTGATGACTTATTATTTCGTTAGTTGAATTTATTGTTTATTTGTGATATTTTGTTCTAACTTTCAATTTGTTGGTCACATATTGAATTATTTTATATTTAGAGTTTGACACTCAAGAGAGATAATTTTGAATACGACATGGATATTTCAACATAAAATTTTAATAGCTCGAGCGAGTATTAGGGTTTTGTGAAATCAAATAGAAAATCACTACACATTATTGAATAACTAAAAGAACGATTTTTATAGAGATATTGAAATTGTAATTTTAGGAATTAATATTAGTTTGACACTCGAGAGAGGTAGTTTAACAAATTAGGGTTTTCAATTTATAAATAATTGTTCAACTAAAGAATATTAACTGATAAATAATATAATAAATATTTGTGAAATCAATCATTTAGATCTTTTTTTAATTAAAGGCTTTTCGTTAGTGATTTGATTTAGTTTGTATATTTAATTTTAGTTTTTAAAATCATATTTTTTTATTGTCCAGATAAAGTTAGAAATGATTAGATCACTACTTGGTCAAAATTAATAAATTACATATTCTATGTAGATTCAACAACTCTATCTTTTATTATACTACAAAACTTGATACTGTGCATTTGAAGTAGTTTATTATGATATAATTTTTTTGTACAAGTTTTTGAAAGATATAATTTTATCTACTCGTCGTAAGATATAATAATGAACCTATCATACAACGACATTTCTTTAATTTCACACCTTTTCTATTATCATCTTTATCCATCTTGGTGGAGGTGCTAATGAGAGTGCAAGAGGATTTAGAACTATCCAGACCAAATTTCTAGAAGCTTTTTAAAATATATTACTTGATTAAGAAAAATTTCTAATTTAAAAACCAAGGAAATTTCTTAGTTCACCCATGATGCATATTTCAAATTCATTTTTCATTAGTTTTGCAAATTCTTTGCAAAGAAGTTCATTTATCACAGTAAATATGATGCTATCTACATAATTTACAAAATAAGCAAGTTGTTATGTAACGACTCCATTAGGGCCAAGACTGATTCTTAATTTTCGTAAATCATTTACACTAAGTTTACCCTCTATATTTTTTTTTTCATTACTCAAGGACAATGCCATATCTTACAAAACTGAACCCTTCAAAAACTCGGCACCCTCATAAGACCATCGACACAGTTAGTCACAGAGTCGATCGACATGACTCAGACATCGGTTCCATAACGTGTTCGGGCAGAAAGAAAGTGCCCTTAGACCACTCGACTTCATCGTTCGCGGGCTGCATGGATTTGCAGACATCTACCGATAGGAACACATTCCCCGAATGTCACGTGCACTTCGCGTGACTCAATAGAAGTCGCCCAGTAGAAGACATCATCCGATGGACACGAGCGTTTCACGTGACTAATGGACTCGCCCGGTAGAAGACCTCTACCGATTACTAAACGACAAAGCATAATTACCCACATCATCCGATCACAAAACGACAAGACTTAATACTCACTTCTTCCGATAGCGAAAACATCTACATCTACCGGTTTACATGTGAATCACACGTGACATATTAAGCATCATCCGATAGGAGACCTCTACCGGTGAATAAGAAATTCCTAGCATCTACCGATCGTAATAATCAGCATCTACCGATTAACATGTGCAACGCACGTGACATATAAGCATCATCCGATAGGAGACCTCTACCGGTGAATAAGAAATTCCTAGCATCTACCGATTGTAATAATCAGCATCTACCGATTGACATGTGCAATGCTCGTGACATATAAGCATCATCCGATAGAAGACCTCTACCGGTGAATAAGAAATTCCTAGCATCTGCCGACGACAACATCTACGAAACGAGACATCCTGACTTTCACAGACTTCAACTTGACTAAAATAAGATTTCACATGTATAAATCATAGACTCATCCAGATTACGTGTAGCGGAAGACTTAAATAAAACATAAATCATTCTATCTCCTCATGATCATTCTTAAACTTAGAAATCCAATCAGACAAATCCCAAAATCCATCGTGTTAAGAAAATCCATTCCTACTTAATTTCAGTATCTATAATTCTCACTAACATCATAAGAGCAGTAACCAGGGGTCATAATCGCCTTTCCAGCAACAATCTGTCACCCTGAGCTCCATCCAGCAACCAGTCTTAGACATCCTCACCTGGTTGTTCTTCACCTACATCATAAGGTTTAAACTATAAGCCTAATGCTTAGTAAGGAGTGCAACGCTAACATGTATGCATGAATGCACAGTTTAAGGAAAACACATGTTCATGATCTTTTCTTGTTCTTGTTTTTGTTCATCGTTTACATCACGTTCTTGTTTATCATTTACATCATGTTCTTGTTCATCATTTACATCATGTGGATTAAGGGAGGATTTGTGCCAAAAAGGGGGTTGACAGTGAAAGTGTACATAGTCCCTTGCGGGCCATACACCAAACTGCCATCAACCCTCTCTTAATCCTTGTTACATAAGTTTCATGTTCATATCTTGATCGTGAAGGAAAACATGCACTTAAAACATTTTCATATGCTTGAAAAGGAAAACAATCGTGAAGCATGAGTATGAGTACTCTCATTTCATCAGACAAAAAGGACAGCTCATTCATTCATCAAAAGATCATACTATCAACTCGAGTATCATAACCAAACAGACAATAGCACAGATAACATTTAAACATTATAGACATCATCTACCTAGTACCCTTGTGATGTAGGGCCTTAATGGCCGGAAATCTTACTCACTCACTTACCTGGTTTCCCTTAGCAACTTGAGCACTTCACCTTGGATTTTTCTTCACCTAAAACATTTCACATTACAGAGTTAAAACAAAATCCTAAAAGTTCTAACCAAAAGTCATCCTAGAATCTAACGTACATGTATTTCTAAGTTCTTTAGTCAAGCACCTTATGTGCGTAGATCAAGTTTCCAGAACCTAAAAGGCCCAGATTCAACCTAGCAACTAAACACAGTAGGTTATCTTAATGTCCAGAATCGAATCGGAAATGCCATTACTAAACGCAGATTATAAATGTTACTACAATAACTCTGTCATTGAAGAATCCGAAACTTCAAGTTCTAGCTGAAAACAGAGCTCTAAGCAACTAACCAGCAGCTACATTTGTAACACCCCTGAACCCACCCTGGCTCGGTGCGCTACTTTGCTAACCAATCCCGCATTAAAACATAATTTTCATAAACCCCAAAACCTAAAACTAAACTGACACAGCTGAATTCAAAGCTAAATCTCTCGAAGCTCTCTTATGTCAAACCTAGCTGCCTAGACTCACTAATTCCCTAACTCCTAACCTTTAAGCACCACGGCGTTCTTCCCGAAAATTTCAGCAAAGTAACGCCTGAAAATGTCGCCTCCAAAATGCTAGGTACCTGCAAAGAAATAAATCTCAACCAATCCAGAATACTCCTCAACTTATCCAGCATATGAAATCACCAAATAGCAGTAAAGAGGGAAACTAAAATACTAACATCCCTAAGTGAAAAAAGTCCACAGTACAGGGCGACACGTCACCTTTAACTATGACTATATACAATAAAACGACAAATAGCTATACCGTAACTCTCAAAACATCAACCAAAAAGAAAGTTACGCATTCCCATCATTTCTACAAACAGACATTTACAACAAACTACCAAAGGAAAAAGCCCACATTCCCCCGAAGACCATGGTCGAGGCACCCCGACAACTGCCCGCACCGGCATACAGCGTACATCAACGACTGCGTCCCAATCATAGCTTTCCTCGTAGCTCTAACCTGTACTCCTGTCGTCACCTACACCACAGAACACACACACACACGTAAGCTTACGCTTAGCAAGTAATGAATAACGAATATAAACATGCACAATGCACAACCCACACAACCCTAACACACGTTGTTTCTACTCGCTCGGTTGTGCTCAATCCATTCTCATTTCCCGAATCATAGACGTACGTCTCTCGTAGAATTCCCACCAAAGCGTACATCTCTTACGAGACACCCAGCGTACATCTCTTACGAGACACCCAGCGTACATCTCTTACGAGACACCAAAGCGTACATCTCTTACGAGACACCAAAGCGTACATCTCTTACGAGACACCAAAGCGTACATCTCTTACGAGACACCCAGCGTACATCTCTTACGAGACACCCAGCGTACATCTCTTACGAGACACCCAGCGTACATCTCTTACGAGACACCCAGCGTACATCTCTACGAGACACCCAGCGTACATCTCTTACGAGACACCCAGCGTACATCTCTTACGAGACACCCAGCGTACATCTCTTACGAGACACCAAAGCGTACATCTCTTACGAGACACCAAAGCGTACATCTCTACGAGACACCCAGCGTACATCTCTTACGAGACACCCAGCGTACATCTCTACGAGACACCCAGCGTACATCTCTTACGAGACACCCAGCGTACATCTCTTACGAGACACCCAGCGTACATCTCTTACGAGACACCAAAGCGTACATCTCTTACGAGACACCCAGCGTACATCTCTACGAGACACCCAGCGTACATCTCTTACGAGACACCAAAGCGTACATCTCTACGAGACACCCAGCGTACATCTCTTACGAGACACCCAGCGTACATCTCTTACGAGACACCCAGCGTACATCTCTTACGAGACACCCAGCGTACATCTCTTACGAGACACCCAGCGTACATCTCTTACGAGACACCAAAGCGTACATCTCTTACGAGACACCCAGCGTACATCTCTTACGAGACACCAAAGCGTACATCTCTTACGAGACACCAAAGCGTACATCTCTTACGAGACACCTGCCCTCGTATACTCACAATTCAAACCATTCATGCCACGCACACAATACTCAAACACCAAACAACAACCAAGCATGTCACTCACACAATACTCAAACACCAAACAACAACCAAGCATGTCACTCACACAATACTCAAACACCAAATAATAACAACCCAACAATTTAAATACTATAACAAACAACAACCAAGCATTCATCCACAACACTCAAACACCAAATAATACCAACCCAACAATTTATCAAACAATACTCAAACACTAACAATAACAACCCAACAATTCATCAAACAATACTCAAACACCAAACAACACACTATCAAACAATAAATCCTACCGTTCTGTGGTGTAGGCCCAAAGGCGACAAAACACACAATCCATTACTTACCTGGCGTCCTAGCTCGCTGAGGATTCTCGGTTCCCTATCCACCTACAGCTCGACCTACGACAAATATTCAAACTTCATTAAATCAAGCCTACATTCACCAATTTACTCTCAAACTACTATTTCTAGCCTAACCCAACTAAAACTTAACTAAACGGCCACTAATTTGGGTTCGGTAAAAAACGACCCGAAACTTCAAACGTGCATAACTTTCGCGTCGGTTATCGGAATCGAACGATTCCAATGGCCACGTACTCCTCTAATAACCTATTTTAACCTGTCAAAAGGAAATTTAAACCAAACGACCACAACTAGGTTAAAATTGGCAAAACCTGATTCTGCCCTAAACTGAAAATTTTCCTTTTCTCGTTTTTCATCAATTCTCATCCAATTACTCACCAATCAACTACCCTCACACCCAATTAACATAATCTAACCAAATTTCGAAGACTTCACGCAACAAAACCAGAAATGGCCGAACAGGGCTTCCTGATTTTTGCCCAAATAGGGCTCCTCACGGCCAGGCGACTAAAGCCGGACCAAGGGTCGGCAAATCCACGCCGGAAACAATCAAAAACCGCCGATGATCGGAGCCAAAACTGGCTCGTCACTCACGGCCTCGAACAGAGAGGAAAGCAGGGGAAAATCGAGCTTACTCGTCAGATTTGTGCGCGAAGACGGCCGAAATCTACTCGTCGTAGTCGTCTGCCCGGAGGACGCCAAAAAACATCGGTGAACAGATCGCCGTCGAACGTCGCTCGTCTCCCTCGTCTCCGTTCGGGTGCTTGGGTGTTCGGTGCTCGCGACAGAATGGCTTCGAGCCATTCTGTTATTTTCTTTTAAATAAATACTAATAATAATAATAATAATAGTAATTCCTATTAAACATTAATAAATCATCATTTACCGTTTTGCCCTCCCATGTTTTCGACCATTTTGAATTTCGTTAAATCTCGTTCTTAAATTAGAAATTTTCGTAAATTGACTCTCATCCCGTTCTTTTAATTACTTTACCTTTTCATTATTTTCCTAAGATCCATAACTTTATTAAATCTAAAGCCTCGGGTGTTACAACATTGTCTAAGCCTTACCTAGAGCGTGGATTGTCGGGGTGGAGACTGAAGAATCGGTTGCCGATGAAGGAGTCGCTGGCAAAGAGAAGGAGAGCTCTGGAGGTTGAGAAATTGCAGAAGGAAAGTGTCGGCTACAGTGGGGTTTTAGTGAGGTTTAAGGATTTCTATTTTCTATTTATATCGATTGAAATCCATCTTATTTACAATTCTGCCATCACACAAATAAAATCAATTAAGCTTTAGCATTTAAATTCAAAATGGTAAAGGTTAATGGTGGAGGTGACAGTTAAAGCTGTTAAGAAAATACCTGGCCAAACATTGTCGGGTGTTACATGTTACCTTTGTACTTGGTAGACAAGGTAGAATCATATTTTCCTATTAAGATCATAGAGAAGCTTATTGAGCTTGTAAACATGGTCAAACTTATCATGGGCTTCAAATCTTAAAGGTTGCGTAACATAGACTTTGTAACGTCCCCGAACCCGCCTCGGCTCGGTGCGCTACTTTGTTAACCCAAACTGTGTTTAAAAGGACGTTTAAAATAATTTTTGATAAATTTTTTATTCGATTTTTGGGTTTTTCGAACCCTCGGGAAAATGTTGGAAAACGTGCGTAAAATACGTTTAAACTACGTCGGAAAATGTCGGGTCAAAACATAGTAGAAATAGGAATTTAAAAAAAAAATAAATAAAATTTATAGTGCTGGGCGTCAGCGCGCACGGCGGCGCCGAACGCTCGGCACCCTCTCGGGTGCCAGCACTCCAAAATGCCTAATTTTGATATTTTTTGGACCTTTTCTCACTTTTCTTCAATTTTCGTTGAGCCAAACACCTCCAAAAATTCTAAAATTTTTACCACACAATCAGGACACCCTAAACTCCGTGTCCCGTGAAAATCTTGAAAAACCGACTTAAAACGTTTAATAAAAAAAATAGAGAAAATAAACCCGACGTTATTTATTTTAAAACTAAAACGAGCAGTATTAAGCCTAAAATTTTCAAAAACCCAAACCTGAAATCAACACCAAAAATCAAACTAGTTTAAAATTCCAAATATCCAACAACACAACCGACTCGTAAACGTCCAAAATAGCTAGGAAAATATTTATATTATAATGTACTCAAAACCATCCACTTTTGTTTTTCTAACTTTTCTCCAAGCAAATCATTCTGAAAAATACTTACAACTATCTACATCAAACTCCCACAAAATACCCGAGGAAGACAATGGCCAAGACGCCCCGACAATAGCCTGCACCGGCGTACTTCGTACTCCTCCGATTGTTGCCTAATCCTGGGCTGTCTCCTCTACCTCACCTGAGTAATACTCGTCACCTACACCATAGAACACCAAAGTAAGCCTAACGCTTAGCAAGTAGGGAAATAATGCACAGTAACACACTGGATGCTCATCTCAATCCTAACATGCAGTTTATACACACTCTGTTGTTTTCTTTTCATTCTGATTGCATTTAGCTTTCACTTTCATGTGAATTAAGTAGGCACACGCCCCAACACAATCCAGGATGGCCACGCCTTGACCCACGGAGTGAGATTGGAGGCACACGTCCTAACACAATCTGGGACGGCCATACCGAATCTCCTCCCATCGATGTTAGAATCCTCAGTGTGCCTTCAAGCACGAACAGGTCGAGGCATTCATACTCACGACACATTACATACATTAGCATAGCATCTCTAGTAAAATCTCTCGCGGGGTAATCAACGAGCCACTTGCCCGACGAGGCTATTCCACTCGAGACCAAGTTGCATATCAATTTTCTTATCTTACATTTCATCCTCACCACTCAAACATGTAAAACACGTGGTTTCGTAGTTAGAAAACAATGATGCATGACACACGATGCATGACACAAAGCAAAACATAACAAACAAGCAAACAATCCCTACCGTTCTATGGTGTAGGCCCGAAGGCAACAAACACACATCCGCTACTTACCTGATGGCTCCAGAAAAGTTCTGTCACTTCGTGCCGCTAAATTTCTCGTGCAATTACATAACAATTAAGGAAAACTAACTTAGCAACGCACTAATAAAATTCTAAGAAATTAACTAAACCAAACTAACACGAACTTTTCAACCTAACCACTCAAACCCGATTTTTGTGCAAATTTTTACCGTCCAAGTTCAAACGGCCATAACTTACTCATTTTTCAACGGATTTCAACGTGCCACCCCACTTCGGAAACCTCTACACGTCTACTATCCATTGAAACCATCAATCCAGAAAACAGAACTGGTGCACATATTTCACAAAACCGATTTTTCACAACTTACTTCCAATCTTCCATTTCTCTCCAAAAACCATCTAAACTAATATAATTAAAGCTTAAACCATAAAAATAGGAAGAGAACCATGAAGGGGAATACAATTTTCGGACTCCATGAACTAGGGTTCCAAACCCTAATCAACACCTCACAAAAAACCATACAAACCTCTAAAAACAAACCCTAAATGCATATAACTTAAAACCCCAACAACACTCACCTTAAACCTTGGAAAATCTATAGAAAAGAGAAGGAGAGAGGCGCCAAGGGTGCTGGTTCGTGGAGAGGAAGAATGGGGGAAGAAGATGACTAAACTTTTACAATTTTGTGATTTTAACCAACCAACTTTAACCTTTTTGTTTTTACCACCAAAATCTCAAATTTTATAATTTAACCCTCCCTCCCCATTTGACTTTCAACGTGGTAGCCACCCTCCTCTCCTTCATTCAATTTTTCTAACTAATTTCCTATTGGATAATATGTTGGTTTGACTTTTCAAACCATTCTTTTCTATTTTTGACTTTTCTCCTAACCATTCCTCCCTTATTTCCATTTCCAATTGTCTTCACTTTCACTGTCTAAATCAAACACTTAGCATAACCCTTAAATGACATTTAACTCCCACACTTAGCTAATCTAAGGTTATGCACGTTATAGGAAATTTCTCGGGTGTTACAGACTTCTTTCATAATAATTTTCTGTAGAAAGTCATTCTTAATATTCATTTGATATACAGTACAATTTTTAAAGCAAGTGAAAGATAAAAGTATATGAATTGACTCTAAACTAGCTAGGGGTGAAAAAGGTTCATCAAAATCAATATCTTCTTATTTATGTACCTTTTTGCAACTAATCTAAATTAGTTCCTTACAATGACTCCATTTTCATCTAATTTATTTCTAAACATCAATTTAGTTGCTATAATGGATTATTTTTTTGGCCTTGGAATAAGTTCTCAAGTATTGTTTCTTTCAAATTGATTTAACTCTTCTTGCATGACCAAAATCCAATTTGTAGGATCGTGATTGTCTAAGAGGGGGATGAATTAGAAATTTCTTAATCTAATCGCTTTTAAATATGCAAATTAAGTTTATATTATCTTTTTTCTTTGTGTGCAATTAATAAAAAACACTTAAAAAGAGAGTAAGAGAAAGAGATTGACACCGATATTTTTACGTGGTTCGGCTAACCTTGCCTAGGTCCACCTTCAAGGTTTGCCCCTTGAAGATCATTTTCTTCTCCTCAATGAGATATCTTAATCGAACTTCACGGGCGTCAATATACTGGCTTACAACTTTGGATTGAACTTCACGGGCGTCAATCCACTGCCTTCAAGTTTTACAATGTTGAAAAGTATAGAGCACAAAACTACACTCTCTCAAAAACAAAATCTCAAGTTTAGGTGTAGAGAGGTGTAGAGAGTCGCAGAGTATTACAAACTTAAGCTCGTGAGAGTTGAGAGAGAATTGTTCAAGTTGGCAAAAGTTGTTCTCTCAAGCATCAATCGTCTATTATTACTCGTGTCCGAAATCTGCTTCACATTCGAACGAATCCATGTTTTCGTACCAAAAATATGACCGTTGAAGAATCCATACGTAGAAAACTAGCCGTTGTGGTCTGCAGTCGATATTACTCGGGGCGGAAGACTTCTTTCAAATCAGGTCGACTTGGTTTTGGTCGTCATTGATTTCAATGGACTTCAGAATCTGGTCGACTTGATTTTGGTAGATATTGAATTCGGTAGACTTCAGAATCTGGTCGACTTGGTTTTGGTCGATATTGAAATCGGTAAACTTCAGAATCTGGTCGACTTGATTTTGGTCAATTTTGGATTTAGTCGACTTCAGAATCTGGTCGATATTGAATTCGGCAGACTTCATTGTTGCCGAATCGTTCTTGGTTTTGGTCGACGTTAATTTTGGTAGACTTCAAACTTCGGTCAACATTACTTAGTCCAGTTGATATATCTGGCAGATGACTTTCAAATATGCTTTCTCAGCGGTCGATGTTCCTTTTGGCAGATGACTTCTACGTTTGGATAGCATTAAATATGCATCAGTCTCAGCTAACAGCACTTAATTGAAAACGTTAGAAAAACATAATACCCTTTGTAAAAAAGGGCATTGCCAAATATCTGCAATTATTAATATCATCCATTTCTTACAATCATCAATTTATATATTTCACGTTAATCACAATCATCAAAAACATATTTAGACATAAGCATATTTTAAGTTAGTAATCTCTCCCTTTTTGACGATGACAAATATAAAATGATTAACCATATACTTCCCCATGCTATTCTGTTTTTCCCAATTAATAATATATATATTATATACTCCCCAATACTCTATGCATTCAATATATAATATATACTCCCTCATACTCTATACATTCAACCAAACGCTTCATAATCTTGTCCCCTTTTGACATTATAAAAAAAATATAAACAATCAGTGTAATATTCACAAGTGTGAGAAATAAATAGGGATAAAAATACAAAGCCTAAGACAAGCCTAAGTTGCTAAATTATCGAACCTAGACATATTGCAGAATGAAGGAAAG
This sequence comes from Begonia masoniana, assembly GCA_022432975.1. NCBI lineage: Eukaryota > Viridiplantae > Streptophyta > Magnoliopsida > Cucurbitales > Begoniaceae > Begonia > Begonia masoniana. The sequence continues at coordinate 33,906,029 of CM039504.1, read as the reverse complement.
GATTAGACATCAGAAGAAACAGCATAGAAATTCCTAGTTCATGCGAGCATAGAAATCCCTCGCACATCTGAACGGAGGTTCATCTGGATCCTCATCTGCCGTTTCTTCATCGGGAACAATGGTAAAAGGAGAAACAGGAAGAATGCTTTCTCCATCATTTGTATCCCCTGCATCCCCTTCATCTGCCATTTGGACACCAGCAGAAGGCTCTCGCTCATCAATAGGTCCAGTCATGACAAGATCATCAGAACCAGCAATACCATCAGTTGGATCAATGATTGGCTCGTCCTCACAAACAACAGCAGTTTGAGCAACATCATCTCCAACATCACTGAGAGTGGGAGCCAAAGGCTCATCACCTGAAGGAGCAGCTGGAGAAGCTGGATGAACTTCCTCATGATCCTCACCACCTTCATCCAAACCCTCATCTACAAGAGTGGGCTCACTATCACTGCTAGCTAATTGTGTGTTAAGATATCCAATGTGAGTGATGACCCTGTCTGACACCCGTCGCATTTGTTCTGCCAAGTGACTTATATTGAATATAATGGAAGAGGTGACATCGTCAATAGCTTTACTATGTTTCTTTTCCACTTGATCAATACAATCGTGAAGTTCTTGAATAGCAGATGTGAAATGATCATACCGAGAAAGGGTGGTGGCTTCAAGTTGTCAGATCTGGGAGAGGCAGGAGGCTTCAAAATGTTCTTGTCTTGACAGAAGAAAAGCTTCAAGATTATCTTGTCGGGCGATATAAAGGGACTAAAAGGATTCAAGGGCTGTCCCTAGGCTTTCTATACACGCCTTAAGCTCATGATATTGTTCCTCAGAAATAGAAGTCCTTACAGGAGGAGTGGGACGACCTTGATATTGAGGAGGAACAGGAGCTGACAATTGAGGAGCCTGTGTTGGCGAAGGAGTAGGAATTGTACTGGAGGGATGTGGAAGAGCAGGGGCTTCAACTTCAGGAGGATCAAGTAGGAAATTTTGGTCATGAAAGCCCTCGGCAGCTATTGGGAGAAAGTCTGAGGAGGATCAAGAGAAGGAATATAAGACTCTTCCTGAGCATCAGCCCCCCTTTCTCTCCCCCAATAGCACTCTTCGCCTCTTCCGACGTTCAAGAATAGTCAGAGAGGCATGGCTTCTTGAAACACCTCCCCGTGTTTCTTTGTCACACAAAACACATTGCTTATTTCTTGTAATTCCCATTCTCAGCAAGGTGGAAGCAGAAAAGAGATCAGTGTGCTTCAACAAGATTGGCTAGTCTTCAGCCAGCAATTGAACACCAAATCTATGGAAGATCTTCATTAAGAGAAGATTATATGGAAGAGATTTGGAGGCTGTTTTGACAACTTGGAGCGTCCGTCTCAGAATTATGCTCCCAATGTGAAATGGTTCTTTCCTTAAGAACCTGTAAAGAATGAAGACATCCATGCCACTGATGTGGTCTCGATGGCCATCTCTAGGGAGGATGTTGTAGTTGATCATCTGATGGAAGACTCTGGCCTTAATATTCAAATCCTTGCCCTTGAGCCTCAAGGAAGTGTTGTTTGGATCCTTGGAAATATCTTTGGCTAAAGTTAGTCCCTCTAGGGTTCCAACAAAGGGAGGATCCTTGGAAATTTCAAAATATTTGGGCATTTCATTGAGAAACTCACAATTGAGCAGTTCGTGAATTTTTTCTTAGGTCAGCTCGATGTGCCTTTCATACACATAGCTGCGGATAACAAGGGGCATAGGGGAGTGTTCAAGATTTGCATAAAACATCCTAATGGGGGTTTCACAGTAAGAAGAACCTAGTTCAAATAGACCTAATAACCCTATTTCACGGAGAGACTTGTCCAGATGTAACCCATAAAGGTCCTTAAACACAACTCCTCTACTTCTAATGACAGGCTTCTCTTCAAAATCTTCATAGTACCTTTTAAATACAGCCTCATTGAGAAATTACGGAGAGGGCCATTGAAGAGAAGGAAGTTGCACTATAGGAGGAGACTCAATTTGATATGCACTCTTCTACTTCTTCCTAGAAAAGGTTAGTCCAACATTGGAGGAGGATGCCATTTATGGAGCAGAGATAAGAGAGGTGACTGGAGTTGAGTGAAAGAATCGTCAGAGAGACAAGAGAAGATGAAAGGTTTTAAAAGATTTTCGTGCTCTGGACGATAAGTAGGGTTTCTGTAATCCGAATGCTAATTTAAAAGATTTAAGAACAGATATCATCCAATACGTATATCGACCGTTCCCTATATCGTCCGTTTCATATATAGACATGGTCGATATACTTCAGAATACCTCAATTTTTCAACCGTTCATTCCAGAGATATATAAAATTTTACGAACATATGATATCGACTGTTTAAAGTTTTTCACTCCTAATAATACCTAAACGAATTTGCATATTAATAAAAGTCTTCTCATCTAAAGGTTTTGTGAAGATGTTAGCTAATTGATCAAATGAGTTTACGAATTCCAAATTGATGTCACCTTTTTGGACATGCTCTCAAATGAAATGATATCTAATCTCTATGTGTTTGGTCCTAAAATGTTGGATAGGGTTCTTTGAGATGTTTATGGCACTTGTATTATCACATCTGATTGGAATCCTATCATAGAGCAGATTATAGTCTTCTAGAGTTTGTTTCATCCAAAGTATTTATGCACAACAACTACCGGCAGCAATGTATTCTGCAGTTGAAAGTGCCATAGAATTTTACTTTTTAGAGTACCAAGAAACAAGTGATTCTCCTAAGAATTGACATGTTCCACTAGTGCTCTTCCTATCTAAGAGACATCCAGCGTAGTCAGAATCAGAATATCCTACAAGATCGAATGATGTACCTTTAAGATACCACAAACCTAAATCATAAGGTCCACTTAGGTATCTGAATATTCTTTTAATTGCATTTAGGTGAGATTCTTTAGGAGAGGCTTGGAATCTAGCCCATAAGCACACACTAAACAGAATATCAGGCCTACTAGCAGTTAAGTATAGAAGAGAACCAATCATTCCTCGATATTTCTTAATATCTACACTTAACCCGTTTTCATCTTTGTCCAATTTTGTAGTGGTGCTCATTGGGGTTCTAGCTGGCTTAAAAGAACTCAGTCCAAATCTCTTTAAGAGCTTTTTAATGTATTTTTCTTGACAGAAGAAAATACCATTTAGATTTTGACTAATCTGAAAACCTAGCAAGAATTTTAACTCCCCCATCATACTCAACTCAAATTCACTTTGCATTAGTGAGGAAAATTCATCACACAGTGAGACATTAGTTGAACCGAGTATAATATCATCGACATAGATCTGCACAATGAGTATGTCTTTGTCCTTTTGCATGGTAAATAAAGTTGAATCGGTTTTACCCTTTTTGAACTTCCTTTCCTCAAGGAAATTCTTCAACCTATCAAATCAAGCTCGAGGAGCTTGCTTAAGTCCATATAGGGCTTTCTTGAGCTTGAACACATGATCAAGCTTGTCATAGGCTTCGAAACCAACAGGTTGCTCTACATAAACTTCTTCCATGATATATCCATTTAGAAAAACACTCTTTACATCCATTTGAAAGAGTGTGAAGTTCTTGTAGCAAGCATAAGCTAAGAGCATCCTAATTGACTCTAAGCGAGCTACTAGAGCAAAGGTTTCCTCAAAATCTATCCATTCTTCTTGGCTGTACCCCTTGGCAACCAATCTAGCCTTGTTTCTAACAACTATCTCATTTTCATCCAACTTATTCTTAAAAACCCATTTGGTTCCTATAATTGAATGATCTTTAGGCATTGGAACAAGTTCTCATACATTGTTTCTTTCAAATTGATTCAGCTCTTCTTGCATGGCTACTATCCAATTTTCATCTAATTTGGCTTTCTCAAATTTCTTAGGTTTTATTTGAGAGATGAATGCAACATTAGCACAAAGATTTCTAAGAGAGACTCTAGTTTTGACTCCTAAGGAAGGATCACCTAGAACTTCATTTAAATGATGATTTTTGACAAATTTTCAATCTCTAGGAAGAGCATCATTTTCACCCTTGATTGGAACAATTTCTACAGATTTTGAAGAAGGATCTAAGGAATTTTCTCCTTGAATGGTTTCAGCTTTATCACCGAGAGAAAGAGAATCTATGTGCATGGATTCTTCAATTACTAGAGTCCTTTTGTTGAACACTCTATAGGCTTTGCTAAAGGAGAAATAACCAACAAAGATTCCAATGTCCATTAGTATTTGACACTAGGAGACTTGCCATTCCATAACTCATAGGGGGTTTTCTCTAGAATCGGTCTTATAGAGAGCCGGTTTAGTACATAGCAAGCTGTGGAAACAGCTTCTGCCCAAAAATATTTTGGAAGAGAATTCTCATTGAGCATGGTACGAGAAAGCTCTTGAAAAGACCTATTTTTACTCTCAACAACACCATTTTGTTAAGGGGTCCTAGGAGATGAGAAATTGTACTCAATTCCATGTTTGAGGCACAAGAGTTCAAATCGCTCATTCTCAAATTCTCTACCATGATCACTATAAATAGCTACAATGGTGAGATTCTTTTCATTTTAAACTGTTTTCCTAAAGCTAGAAAAGATGTCGAATGTTTCGTCCTTTGACTTTAGGAAAAACACTCATGTGAACCTAGATAAGTCATCTACTATAACATAGGCATAGAGTTTTTGTAACGTCCTTTGACTGAGGGCTGCTGGAATTTCGTGGGAGCAAAATGGGGAAGGATAAGGGAATTTGTTCTTTTAACCTCAAACTTTCTTTCTCTTTTAATTTTTCCTCCACCAATTTCTTTAAATTTCAAAACAACCCTCCTCTTTCACCCTTAATTCCAACGTGAGACATCACTTGAATGCCCCACCAATCACACACTTTTTGCTCAAAATTGTTCTTCTTTTTCTATTGGTCCAATTATGCTTTGAATTTTCAACCTATACTTTTGACTATTCAACACCTTTGTTTTGACAATTCAACTTCTTTTTCTTTCTTCTAACCAATAACCAATAACACATAACTTTAAACACCCTAACCATTAATCCTAGGCCTATACACGTTATAGGAAATTCCTGGGTGTTACAATCCACACTCCTTACAAAAATTTTGTCCTCAAAATTTGTGTACCTTAATATTCTTCAACTTACTCATTCTAAGCTCATCTCCTAACTTTGTGCGTTGCCACAGTAAATTCCAACTACATCACAATCTTAAGCTCCCATCTGGTAATGATAATTCCCTGCATCTCCAAAGTTTTAACTTCACCTACTCAACACTCCCTAGCTCAAATACTCATACGCCTATTGACATGAACTGGTTCAGTTATCACGAGGACTCTTAAATCTCTATAACTTAGTTCTAACTCTCGCTTCTCATCATGCTAAGTTCACTTAGTCACTTAATTTTTTTTAATCCAATATTCATCAAACACTTACATCTTATCCTAGATCCTCAAATTTCAATTCCTCTTCTACTCTAACATCTCATTCCTAACTTATTGCAACCCTCAAAGTATACTAAATCACGTAATATCTACCGAGTAAACTTCTTATCTAAGTCTCTAATTTAAAATCCTTTCTATTTTACTATCCCATTTCTTGCACCTATTTACCTTGAAGAAAATTACCTCGTCTCTCACTCTTCACCCGACAACATAACCTGTATCTCCATCCCATGTCTAAGCTTCCATAACTCTCTCAAATTCAACTTACTTCTAAGTTTACTTGTATAACTTCAATAAGAACTCCCAGCCATTCTTCATCCATATCTTTTTAATTCCTCCATTTGCTTCACACTACAGACTTAACAAATAAACTTTTTTTCCTAAGTTTACAAATTCCAAATTTCCTACTATTCTATTTCCTTTTTACTTCAATTTTCTTTCTACTCTATTATCTCATTACTCACTTATCACTCCCATCTCATACACTCATTTCCCCCAAATAATCATGACATTTATTAGTTATTTTCCAACACCACTCTCCTACTCAAGGCTCTCACCACTTAAATCTATCAACTATTCTTTAAAGTATACAATAAATTCTTAAAATTATGATCACTAAACTCAATCTATCCAACCAATACTTCGGTAATCACCAAACATTCTCAAATTATTAGGTCTTTCCCGACTTTACACTAGAGATCGATAATAGAAAGGCTCGACCAACCCAATTAAGACAATCAACCCATTAGGTATACAAGTATTACAAACTAAATGAAATACCATGCACTCTAAATTTAAATGTGTACAACGTACATACATATACATAAAAAAATGACGTGGTAACGACAAGGGTCCATCAAGGTTTTCATAGATGTCAATGCACTATAATAAGTTTTGAAAATCATTATATACAAAGTTGTACAATATAGAATCCCTACCTCAATGACGACCATGACCTTACCGCAAATCTAAACACGCAAGCAGAAATAAGGCACTAGAAAAGAGGCATTGAGAATAGGGACATTATCAGAATATGGACATTTGTCGAAACCTATAACCAACCCGACATCAAATCCTGATACAGAACATGAGAGATTTCAAAGGAAAATAATTAAGGATTGGAACCCTAACGAACAAGGGACGACGTTAAAACCCTAATCAATATACATAGACGAACAATATGCAGATCTTACCTCGACCCAAGGAACCTAACCACGAGAATAAATGTCCCAAAATTAAGGACGACATGGTCAACCGAAACCCACAAGGGTCGACCCTAGAGATTGATACTTCTCCCTCTCGAGTTTCCACCAAGGGTTAACCGTCGACCCAAGCATTCGATACCTCAAAATAAGAGTCAACATCTTAAGCAAAGGTTGACCCTTGTTGCTTTCAAGTTGGCAGAGGTTGACATCTTGAGCAAAGGGTCGACCCTTGACCATCTCTGGTATAGCAACTCTCGACCAGCAGGTCGACATTTGCAGCCTACGATCATCCGTGATCAATACTAGTTGGGGTGTCAACCTTTGCTCGGCTCTGCCATCACCATCAGTGGAAACTTGCTCGACTAGTGTCAATTGATGCGTTGATTTCCAATGACGGGAAGCCCGAAATGTGGCATCCTTGTCAATTTTTGCCTCCAATCGATACTATAGCCTGCGTAAACTCCAAATCTACTAACTTAACATAAAAAGAACTAACAATTTCGAGTTCCAACCTTGAAATTCTAATCGGACTAAAATAAATATTAACGTTGAAACTAACAAAAACGAAGTTAGAAACGACTTACCCATTCAAAAAACTTGAAGACAGAGACGCGGGAAACTCAACTTAGGAGGGAAACCCTCATTCGAGCCATTCTCCTATCTCTCTCTGTCTCCGGCCATGTGGAAGGAAGGAAGGTTTCTTCCTTCCTTCTTAGATAAAAACAAAATTTTAATGAAATAAATAATAATAAAGTAAAATTCATATGTATAAATATAATATAAAATATTGTATTATATAAATATATTGAATATATCCTTTAATAAAACTTGAAATACAACCTTAATTTCTCCACACCTAAAATTCCAAAAAAAATTCCGGAAAGCTAATCAAGAAAAATTTTCATTTAACTAAATTGATGGGGCTCAACTCCACGAAAATATTTCAAAATTCGCCGAGAGCCCAAACGTCTCAAGAATTTCCCTTTAAGAAACACGAAAACACAATACTAATTTATCCAACGCGAAATATCAAAATTTGATTATGTGGAACACGAAACCAACGGTTTGACCGATTTGATCGAAAAATTACATGTGCCCAAATACCAACGAAGAATGATAATTCGAGTCAACAAAACACAAATTGACTTTGAACATCGCAAAAAATTTACTAGGTAAAACTATAACAAAAGATTGTCAGATATTACACCAAAAATTACTATTTATGTTTTAGGTCTTAGACATGGACATAAAGAGCGTCCATAGCATGAGTGAGGTGGATATCTTTTCATTTCTTTGTCATTATCTACATAATTATACTATAGTGGTTTTATGTTTATGTACAAACTATTTCATTTTGAATTTTCAATATCAATATGTTATTGGTTGACCAATATATTAAGCTTAATCTTTTTGGACTTTGTCTCCTCTAATGTATTATCTAGATTCTAAGTTTTCCTTAGGAAGCCAAGTAATCTAACTAGGGTTGAACAGTTAGATTATTCCTCATTTCTGAAAGGGGACCCTAAAATAGAAAATCACAATCTCGCCTCCACACACTAATCTCAATAACATAATCTTTGTTAGACTATTTTTAGTGAACTTACATAACGATAGTTATAACATATAGTCGATAATTTATATATAGGTTCATTATTGATCATATAAAATTACAGGGTAAAAGTCTATATTACACCCTCAACTTATGGGGCCAAGACAGCTTATATTGTAAACTTTTTTTGTTGAATACTTTTACCCTCAAATTTTATACCATAAGAAAAATTAACTTTGCCATTAAAAAGCAAAAAAAAAACATGTGATCTACACATGTATGTTTTGTTTTGGAGATACACATGTTATTTATTTACTAGATCTCTCATGTGAAAATCGTGTCCAAGTGAAAGTCATTAGAATTTGTTGTGATCCGAATTCTAGCTAGGTCAGATCAAACTCATATTGAATATAGGATTTTTTTTTCTTTCTCTATATATTGAATCTTGAGTCGCAAAACAAATTTTACATTGATTTCGATATAATGAATTTTTTCTCTACTCGCAATTTTTTTCTTGAAAAGGTTTTCATCGTAAATATCGGTTTCTATATTTTGGTTTATTTTCTTTTTCTAGTAAGCATTTGATTTTAACCAGGGGAAAATCCTTAAATATGGTCCAAGTTGTTTTTTTATATGTCATGATCTTTCTCGAAGATTGTTTTCTCCCTTTTATGCATATGAGCTCTTTCCCCTGGGTGCCTTTTGAGTTTGACAGTGTGGTCACATTGTTTTTTAGTACAAGAAATTGTTTCTGTTGGACCAATGGATGATTTGTTGAACTTGATTTGATATTGTTTTACTTCTTGTATAAACAAACTATTTTTGAAACACTCACTAGATTACTTGAAATTTTTATTTTAGTATAGGCAAATCACCCGCAAATAACTACATAATATTTTAGGTCTTTGATAGGCAGCTAAAACTCTTGGAGACTTCCCTTTTAAGACTTTTAATGCAGCCAAGAGGTTGCACGAAAATAAGAGAAAATTGCTTCTTCTACTCATTCTTTTATTACAGAGTTAACAATTTATATATATATCATCTATGTCACTTGACAGAATACAATAAGCTAAGGAATTTAACAAACATGAAAGAGAAAGAGCACATAGAAGACTTGAGAGGAATATGCAAGAAGCTACGCATAACATCCCTCTTCAAGCTCAAGGGGATCAGACGCAGAGCATGTGACGAGATGATTCAAACAATGTTCTCAGTGGTGGTTTGATGAGGCCATCAACGAGTTGGAAGGAAGATAGAACAATAGAGACAACCAATTGATTTGACGATACATTTTCTCGTACAAAGTGATCCTCGAGCTCAACATGTTTAGCTTTAGAATGTAAAACAAGGTTAGAGGCCAAGTATGTGGCACTAATGTTGCACACAGTAAACATGGAATGGTGACTAGTGAGATCAAGCTCAACCAGTAATGATTTTATCTATAAAATTTGTGAAATTCCATCAGCAATACTACGATACTCGGATCCGTAGTTGAGCGAGACGCCAATTTCTGCTTCAAAAAAGACCATGAAACAAGGTTAGGCTCCAAAAAAAAGCAGTAACCACTTCTACTGTGTCGATCATCAAGGGAGGAACCCCAATCAGCGTCAGAGTAGCCTACACGATCAAGAGAGGAGGCAGTGTAGAGAGATTGTATGAGGTTGTACCCTTGAGATAACGAAAGATTCTTTTCAATGCATGCCAGTGAACATCGGTTTAGTGATGCATGAATTGACATAATTTGTAGACGGCGTATGCTATATCTGGCCAAGTTAAAGTGCATGTAGAGCACCCACAAGGAAGCAATAAGCTGAACCATCTAGCAGTAAGGCTCCAGAATGTTTTGAAAGTATAGGGCTGGGAAGAAGTGGTGTAGCAACAGCCTTTGAATCTTGCATATTAGAGCCCTACACAACACCTCGGAAATATATTTGGATTGACTTGGCTATAGAGAATTAGCGGAATGTTGAACTGTTATGCCCATGAAATAATTAAGACAACCAAGATCTTTAAAAGCAAAGTGGTTGCTGGGAAATGAAACTAGTCGACTAAGTAAAGCATTATCATTGTCAATAAGTAAGATGTCATCAACATATACAAGCATTACCATATGTAATTGTCTCACTTTGTAAAGGAACATGGATGAGTCTGCTCGAGAAATTGAGAAATCAAACTATATGAGAGTTATTTGTAGTTTATGATACCAAGCTCGTGGAGATTGTTTCACCGCCTTATATAGGCAATAAAAAAGGGATGGAATATTAGTATCTTGCAATCCAGGAGGCTAATCCATATAGACTACTTCTTGTAAATCGTTGGGTGAGCAAGCATTGCTCACATCAAGATGCTTTATAACGCACGGAAGGGATAAGGCAATAGATAGAACAACTCAAATTATTGCGTGCTTAACAACCTTACTAAATATCTCATAATAGTCAAGTCCTTCCGTCTAGTGATAGCCGTCAGCATTGGTTTTCATCTTGAAAACTCATTTACAGCTAAAAACTTAACCATTTGGAGGAAGGAGAAATAAAGTCCAAGTTTTATTTTCCACAAAGGCATGCATTTTTTACTGCATGGCAGGGACCAATGAGGATCTTTTGAAGCTTGAAAGTAAATAGTAGGTTCATGGCAAGCTGAAAATATTGTAGAAGCCCAAGCCTTCGGTATATGCATTCCTACCTTAGCTCGCATAACCATTGGATGCAAATTTAAGGGAGGCTCTGTACTACAACATGTTGGTCAGAAGCTATTTCATGAGCAGATGATAAAGATGTAGAAATAGGAGGAGATGAAGATAACAAACGGCGACCACGACTTTCTCCAGCGACAATGACTTTTTTGAAAAATGGCGAATGGCGTCGGATGGGGGAAAAACAATTGGGTTTTAAAGATCTCAAGCTCTTGAGTCCAATGGTGGTGTTGGTTTTCCAAGGCGATGCCTAGATCGGCCAAAAAACACGTTTAAAGCGGCAATCGTAACTTTTTGGCGAAGCTTCGGCGACCACCTCTAACCACTGTTTCGAACGATCTCTGTGTCTAAATGAATTCCCTTGACAAGAGCTTTCTAAAGACGGATCGAACACCAAGATCGGAAGCCGGATGCAACACCGACAAGTGTTTGAAGTTTTGACAAAACTTCTCTAGCAGCCAACTTTGACAGCTCCGTTCTCATTAACAGTTCAACCAAAATTGACAAAAAAAAAACTATCAAAACGAAGCTTGCAACGCCAACTATCGATTAGGGGTGAAGGTGTTGAACACCTGCTTCTGAGGCAACTCCCACGAGCTGTGGAAACGGCTGCAAGAGTAGAGAAATGCACCGGAAAAAGAAGGAAAAGAAAATAAAAAAAAAAAAGGAAGGGAAAAGAGAAGATCTTTGCAAGGATTCTTCCCATGAAAAAGAGCTAATACCCATAATCTCACACTGTCTTAGGCTCTAACAACACAAAGAGACTACTGTTTGAATAGAAACGACACTTTTAGCGTGTGCTCCCAAGGATGGATATACAGAAAGTACACCGTTGCAAAGGGGCAATTCAAGTCTACACGACACGTCACTAATCATTCCAAAAATCAGAAACGAGTAAATGCACATCGGATTTAACTCTCCATTTTACCCGAAACAACTGATACCACGCCAAATAAGAAGATTAAAGGATACGAACTATCTCTAGCGCAACACTAACTCACGCATTCCAAAGTTAACTCAACATCAACTTAAACTACGCTAAGGGCGGATGATCTAACCGACTATCATCACATCCTATAACTAGAATAATCCAATTGGCGACCCGCTCAACGATGGAGAAGCAGAATTAAAGAAACCTTTACACGAGGCATTATGACCATTCACTCTAGACATCTAAGAGTGGAATTCTCTCGTCTAGCAAAGCCACCGACGATCACCACACATGCAACCCATAGAGTTTGTAGTTCCCACACTACGAACAAGACTTAACCCAAGACGTTGTTAAGGAACACACGAGAATTCAAATCGAACGACTTAGAACACGATATATAAATTCAACGTAGGCAGTCAGACATTAATCAAACCAAAGGATAAGACTAGGAACTTAGAATGCCCACACTCAAACGAAAACTGCTTTAAAATATTGTTGTAAAAATTATGTTTGCAAGTATACGAGGCGCAACAAATAATATAGTGATAGATAGAGTGTTGAACCCACGAGGGCTTGTTAATTAATAATCGAAATAATTAATCTTAATTCTAATTTGAACACACGTTTTATGATTTTGAGAATTGAAATTAAATTAAACAACCAAAACAATAAAAATAAACTAATATAAAATATCAAAGCAGATAAAATGAGATTAAATCTAATTAATAAAAGCCTAGGTACTACGATTTCACCAAGACAACAGTTATTTCAATCCTTCGTAATTAAATTCATAAATATTCTTCCTATGTTGATGATCGATTTCACTAAATTCTAATACAATCTCTCTCGAGTATTGTATAGGTTATCTTATTAATGGGTTATCAATTCTCAGTCTAAAATTCTACATTAATAAAATACAAATAAATCAAGAAATCCAATTATTACATAAATACCTTAACTATCTCTAGCTTACGTATATTTATGACATTAATTTCAGTGCTCGGGTGTTTATCACATCTCAGTCTCAAAACACCCCAAAATTCAAGTAAAGATTGACCAGAAATTTACAGGTTTTAAGAACAGAAATTAAATGTGCCAACAATATTGGAAGAAGTATCTATAAATTATAATTAAACAAAGAACATAAAATAAACATCGTCTGGCTACATGGTAGCCCTAGAATAAAAACTTAGTTCATGCTAAAATAGAAGAAAACACAAATAATAATGATGTTCATAAGTAAAAATTGAAGGAAAAGAAAGAAAACTATGATGGTGTCTTGAGAAATCTCTTCTTTGATGAATAATCGCTTCTGTTCTCCGTGGAAATCTCCAGAATTGCTGGTTTCTGTCTTCTGCTTGCAAAAAAATCACCGAATGCCTCTCCGCTTCTCTTCTTTAGGTTTAATTAATTATCTCTCCTCAGATCAATGGTTGAGATTTGTTCTTTCATCAGATTAACGGTTCAGATTAGAAGGATTCAACTTTCCAAATTTGTAGCCGATCGATCGCCGAAAATGGCCGATCGATCGGCTCTAATTCTATCTTCATAATCCGTCTATTCTTCAGCCGATCGATCGCAGGAATTGTAGCGATCGATCGGCGCCTTCTTTGCGTCAATTTTCATTCCTTTCAGCCGATCGATCGCAGGAATGAGCGATCGATAGGCACCTTCTCTGTTTCGTGCATCAATTCTTCTTCTAAACGATTCTTCTCTTCCGCCAATCGATCGCAGAAATGAGCGATCGATCAACTCCTTCTTTGTTTTCTTTTGTCTTGATTCTGTATTCTTTTCAGGCGATCGATCGCCTAATGATGGCCGATCGATCGCCTTATTTTCTTCTTCTTCTTCTTTTCAGCTCCTTTTTTTATTTCTTCTTTTTCTTTCCCCTTCAATTTCTTTCATTCTAGCTCAACCTGTTGTAAATAAATTATCTGCATACTTACACAAAATACGTCAAGTTCTTTCAAACACTTGAGAAAAACTTATCAAATCAAGTGTAAAAAGTATAAATAAGTGTGTAAAATACACACTTATCACACCCCCAAACTTGAATGAAAGCTTTTCCTCAAGCGAACAAAATGCAGTTCAATTAAAACAAAAATATAATCTCAATCAAATATAGAATGCTCAACATACTTTAATGGTAAAACAATCTGAATCAAGATTTTTGGTAAATCGTCTCAGCTTGAAAAATTCATACTAAAAACACCAAGTTTAGTACTTTGCAGAAGAAACAACTCATATTAGCGCATTGACAATAGTTTGCATAGAAATTTTCGTGTGTGTGTATTTTTCATTCTTATTTTCTCCTGATTGTTGGTTCAACTAATGTAGCTACAGGTAAGGGATGTATTCTCATTTCACTCGGGAATCACTCCATTCACTCTAATCATTCACCAGCTTTGCCCACTATCCAACTAATAGCAACTATCCATCCATTAACCAAGATAAAAGTCGATAGATCTTTAAAAGCTTGTAATGTAAGGTGAGGTTAAAAGGGTAGGAATTTTATGGATACAAACGTGTTCAGAGCACACCTCATCCTTCCTTGTCTCTCCCACTCAATATTTTCTTCTCAGTCTTTGCTCACTCATTGAACTTGCTCAAGCTTCCTTTTGATCTCTCACCCCAAAACTTACTGCATTCAATATCATTCAGATAAACTCATTTGTCATAATTACAGAGTAAAATACAACAAACTTGAAAATAAAATTAAACTTTCAAACTCTTTTGTTTTTGTTTTTCCTTTTTTTTTTTACAACTCAGAATAACAATAGCAAAACAAAAAAAATAAATAAATCAACAGATGACAAAGGAGTTTGTATTCATCCTCACCACTACATTCCCATACTCTCCTTCAAATATATCAATAAATCTCGTGCTCTTTTAGAAAAGGTAGGAAAATCTGTATGTGGCTAGGCTGACATAGGTACAATTGAACGGTAAATAATAGGCTCAAATAGGTGATTATGGGTGTCATTAGATGACATAGAATGGTAAGCTAAGAAGGCTCAAACAGTTCAATGATAGCCTAAGTCATTCTCTTATTTTGAAAACTTCAAATTGCATTCGTGAATATCAAGCAAAACTAAGAAGGATTTTCCTCACAATGTCCTCGTATCAATGCATTTTACTGGAGTTTCACTCCCTTACCATGTTTATTCTCGTTCACTCCCTTACAGTGTTTGGGTTTTACTCACAGTAGACTACACCAATATATTACCAGCAAATAGGTTCAAACAAGAATAAAACGTGTTTAGATTTTTGAAGATAATTATGTAAACTCTAATCAATGCAAACTAAAACAAATCACTCTTCTACTCAGTATATCTCAAGGAGTTTAAAGCATGAATTTATTCCCAATTAAATTATCATCGACACCTCAACCAAGATTTCAGAATGTATAACCATATAATATATCTTAGGGCAACAGAGCATAGAAATAATTCAAACTAAAAACACCCCCAAACTTAAGAATAACATTGTCCCCAATGTAGACAAAGCAGACAAGAAAAATAGGAAAAGGGATATTGTACCTCATGTGGATCCCGGCATGTCATCATCCTCATCGTCGCGTGGGTCTTCATATGGCCACAATAGATGCTCGGGATAAGTAGGGAAAGGGGGGTCGGATTTGGTCGAATAACCGTGGTGGGCGTTGAAAGCTTCAATATATTAGGCCATAAATTGAGAATGTTCCATCCAGGCCTGCCGAGTGTTGATCTGTTCTTGTTGGATAGCCAGTTGTGCAACCATGCGTCTCACATCATCAATGGTGTAAGAGCCAGGCGGCATGGATGAAGAGGAAGCGCTAAGAGTGGGTGGTGTAGCCGACTGACCTTCATAACGCTGCTTAAGGCAAGCCTCTCGATAAGCGTGTCGTTCGTGTGCCAAGGCAGGATTTACATATGGGCAGAGTGGAAAATTAGGAATACGTCATATGCAAGGCAAAGGCATCGGCTGAGGAGGGATGACCGCATTGATATCATGTTCATCGAACCCTAAGCCATTAGCGGGGGCTGTTCCATAAGGCAAATTCGCGATTCGTTCAATATTCGGTGAGCTGTACACCGCCTGTTGGATCCAATGTTCGTCAGGGACGTTGGCGGCTGCACAGAGGTGTGTGATCAGAACCGGGTGTATATGCCCGCCAGTACTAGATCCTTTACTACATGCAAGAATATTACAGTGTATAAGTTTCCCTATATTGATGGAATGCCCCGTGAGAATGCAGTAAAGCACCACCACCCGTTCTTTGGTCAATTCCGACTTTTGAGAGGTGGGCATCAAATTGCCCCAAATAAATTTGCACCATGCTTGCGCGTAGCGATTGAGGCAGCTTGATATAATGTGTAAAGGTTGAGTGGGGTTGTTCGTAGAATAAATCCATGTTGAGCCCCTGTGGCCCACCTCACGTAAAATCAATTTATAGTCCGGCCCGACATCTAGCATAGTTTGAAAGTCATCAGGTGCATCATTATCAAGGCCAAGATAAGTGTTGATAGCCTCGGCTGAAAAATTGATGAACTTGTTCTGTACTTTAACTTGCCCCTCTGTGTTAGCTGCTTTAAGATTGGCATAAAACTCGCGAACGGCATTCACGTTCGCATCACCTCCTAGTACGGTAAGTAACTCCCACCTTCGTCTTCGGAGTGTGGTCAAAATGTGGCCATCGACCTCTGTAGGCTGGAATTGCACTTCACATATAATAGCCTTATCCTTGGTCATAAAGTCCTTAAAATAATTGGTTGCGGTCGGGCTGATGAATGAGTGCTGGATCGGGTTGAATGATACTGAACATGTCGTGGCTCTCGATCGTTTCGGTGGCATTTTGGAATTGCACACAAATGATATAACCTTGTTGCTGCACACACGAAACAAACACATCCAACCTAGCATACACACGCATGATAGTTAAGCACGTGAGAGAATCAAGGACTAAAGCTAGAGTAAACAAAATGCATATTTGAAAATTTCACTTGACTTAGGCATTTAAGCAAACACCTGGCGTGCATGCTCAAAAATGGTGGAACCACAACTGGGAAAGACTTATACCCGCCCACAAAATTAAACAAACAAAACACAGAGCATTGACGATCACAGCATGAAGAGGTTTACAGATGCCAAAGAGTTGCACAATATGACCAAAAACAGAGCAGGGAAAAAAAATGCGAAAATCGGAACCGTCCAAGTGCTAGACAGAGAAACGAGTTTAGCAGGAGAAATGTACCGTGTGTCGTGAGAGAACCCGGTGGTGCGGCATGGAAGAGGGTGTGAGACAAGAAAGCATGCAAGTGCCGAACGATTGCAGGAAGAAAGGGTGAAAATGTAGGGTTTTATCAGAGAAAAAAGGGGTAAAGGAGAACAGGCGATCGATCGCCAAGTATAAAAAAATTAGAAGCGCCGATCGATTGCCACATTGCGCAGATCGATCGCCGCCTCTTCTATTTTTAAACAAATTAGGCATCTTGTGCCGATCGATCGCCACAGGCACCGATCAATCGGCGCCTTCTTTGTTCCGAAATTAATGTAAGTCGCCGATCGATCGCCAAATGAGACTATCGATCAGCGACTTCTCTGTTTCAAAGAAGTGAAAAAATAGTTTTTTTGTTTTTTTTGTTTTTTTTTTTTTGGTTTTTCACCAAATACTTTAAAAATAATATAAAACTACTTGTATCAAAATAAAATAACGAAATTAGAACAAAAAAAAATAAAGTAAAAAGAAAATAAAAATAAAAAATAAAACGAAAATAAATGACAAATGGGTTACCTCCCACCGAGTGCGTGTTTTAACGTCATCAGCTTGACGATGTGCTGCATCATAATTAATTGAGAAGGAGAACAAATTTTGCAATGTCGAATGTACCGCCCCAATACGGTTTCAATCTCTGACCGTTGACCTTGAATGTAGAGTGATCTTCACCTTGAATTTCAACAGCACCATGAGGAAACACTTTAATAACCGTGAAAGGACCTTACCATCATGATTTGAGTTTTTGGGAAATAGCCGAAGTCGAGAATTAAATAATAATACTTGCTACCCTGGTGCGAATTCCTTCAATACAATATGTTTATCGTGTCACGCCTTCGTCTTTTCTTTATAAATTCTTGAATTTTCATAAGCTTCTCGTCGAAATTCATCAAGCTTGTTTAACTATAATAGTCTTGCTTCGCCAGCTGCTTGTGACTCCATATTTATCTTTTTAATAGTCCATAAAGCTCGATACTCTAATTCCACCGGAAGATGGCAAGCTTTACCAAAAACCAAACGGTATGGTGACATACCTAATGATGTTTTGAAAGCTATTCGATATGCCCAAAGAGAATCATCTAGCTTTCGTGACCAATCTTTGCGAGAAGAGCTGACCGTCTTTTCTAAAATTTGCTTGATTTCTCTATTCGAAACTTCGGTTTGACAATTAGATTGCGGATGATACCTGAGAGCTTTGCGATGCTTTACACCATATTTCAACAATAATGCTTCAAATTTCTTATTACAAAAATGCGTACCTTCATCACTGATAATAGCCCGAGGAGTACAGAATCGTGTTAAAATATTTTTGTGAAGAAAATTGAGCACCACTTTTCTGTCATTGGTTGGGGTAGCAGATGCCTCCACCCATTTTAATACATAATCGACTGCCAGGAGAATATATTTATAATTAAAAGAAGTCGTAAACGGACCCATGAAATAAATTCCCTAAACATCAAATAACTCTACTTCCAAGATATTGGTCAATAGCATCTCATCTCGGCGTGAAATATTACCGGTACGTTGGCAGTGGTCACAGGACATAGCAAATAAATGAACGTCTTTAAAAAGGGTAGGCCAAAAGAAACCACATTGTAATACCTTTGCTGCTATTCTCTTGCCACCAAAATGGCCCCCACACTCTAGTGAATGACAATGTCGTAATATATTTTCCATCTCGTCTTCCGGAACACACCTCCTTATGACCTGATCCGCACAGTGCTTGTAAAGAAAAGGATCATCCCAATAATATCTTTTAATGTTGGCAAAAAATTTCTTTCTTTTATAAGCTGAAGGCTCTATGGGTAGAACACCACTAGCAACGAAATTGACAATATCGGTGTACCATGGTGTATTATCGACGCTAAAGATTTGTTCATCCGGAAAGGTATCAACAATAGGTACTCCATCCTCTTTCACGTGTTCTTGAGGTTCGAGTCTTGACAAATGATCTGCCACTAGATTTTTTGTGCCCTTTTTATCTCTAATTTCCAGATCAAAATCTTGGAGTAGTAAAACCCAACGAATGAGGCGTGGCTTTGCATCTTTTTTAACCATAAGGTATTTAATAGCTGAATGATCGGTGAAGACTATTACCTTATTGCCAATAAGGTATGGCCAAAATTTGTCAAAGGCGAAGACCACTGCAAGTATTTCTTTTTCCGTTGTGGCATAATTCAACTGGGCGTCATTTAGGACTCGACTAGCGTAATAAATAGTGTGAAATATTTTATCTTTGCACTAACCAAAAACTGCTCCAATTGCAAAGTCGTTTGCATCGCTCATGATTTCAAATGGAAGATCCCAATTCGGTGCTACAACAATGGGTGCAGAAGTGAGCTTATCTTTCAATAAATTGAATGCAACTAAGCACTCGTCATCAAAATGGAACTCCACACCTTTTTCCAACAAATTAAATAATGGCTTGGTGATCTTGCTGAAGTCTTGGATGAATCGACGATAAAATCCTGCGTGTCCCAAAAAACTTCTCACACCCTTAACTAAGATATGCGGTGGTAACTTCTCAGTTGTATCAATCTTGGCTTGATCCACTTCTATCTCTTTTGATGATACCCGATGGCCTAATACAATGCCCTCTCATACCATGAAATGACATTTTTCCCAATTTAGCACTAGAGTTGTCTCAGCACAATGTTGAAGCACTAGATTCAGATTCTCCAGACAACGATCAAAAGAAGATCCAAAAACAGAAAAGTCATCCATGAATATCTCAATAATGCGTTCGACCATGTCAGAAAATATTGCTATCATGCATCGTTGGAAAGTGGTCGGAGCATTACAAAGACCAAAGGGCATCCTTCAAAATGCCAATGTGTCGTACAGGCAGGTAAATGTAGTTTTTTCTTGGTCTTCGGGAGCTATGGCAATTTGATTGTAAGTAACCATCAAGAAAACAATAAAATTCGTGTCCTGCGAGCCTATCAAGCATCTGATCAATAAACGGAAGCGAGAAGTGATCTTTTCTTGTAGCCTTGTTTAATTTTCTATAATCCATACATATGCGCCAACCGGTAATAGTGCGAGTCGGAATGAGCTCATTATTTTCATTTTGCACAACTGTCATCCCGCCCTTTTTCGGCACTACTTGGATGGGGCTAACCCATGAACTGTCAGAAATTGGATATATCACCCCGGCATCTAACCACTTTAAAATTTCTTTTCGCACTACTTCTTTCATGGTGGGGTTGAGACATCGTTGGTATTCCACTGATGGCTTGTGACCTTCTTCCATAAGAATTCTATGCATACAAAAAGATGAGATTATTCCCTTTAAATCTGCCAAAGTCCACCCAATTGCCGATTTGAATTTTCGGAGAACTCGGAGTAATTTCTCTTCTTCTTCTGTAGATAAATCAGCAGAAATGATTACCGGTAACGAAGATGGGGCTTGTAAATATGCGTATTTTAAATGGGCCGGCAGTGTCTTCAGTTCTAACAACGGTGGTTGCTCAATGGATGGCAACGTGCGTGACGGGCCTTCACCCAAATTTTCATAATATTTCCTAGTATTCGGCTCATAAGAGTCCATCCACATCGCATAACCACGTGCTTCCTTGTCCTCTTCTAGAAAATAATTCTGCTCAAACATACAGCCTTCTAAAGGATCATCTAGTTGAAGTGTAACTTCATCTGTCGCGGACTCGGTAACTTCCGCGCGAAAAACATCATTGTTATCACCCGGATATTTCATGGCTTTGAAGACATTAAATGTGACTTCTTCATCTTGCACTCTCAAACTCAATTCACCTTTTTGGACATCAATAAGGGCACGACCCGTAGCAAGGAATGGTCTACCCAAAATAATCGGCACATCTCGATCTTCTTCCATATCAAGTACAATAAAATCAGCAGGGAATATGAATTTATCTACTTTTATGAGCACATCTTCAATGATTCCTCTCGGGTGTTTAATAGAGCGATCGGCCATCAATAGTGTAACCCCTTTCGACTTTGCTTCGCCTAAATTGAGTTTTTGGAATATAGACAAAGGCATCAAATTATACTCGCCCCAAATCGCATAATGCCCTGGTAAATACAGAATTGCCAATCTCGCAAGGTACTATAAAACTTCTTGGATCTTTTAATTTTTGAGGGAGCTTCCTCTGAATAATGGCACTGCATTCTTCTGTAAGAGCTATAGTACCACACTCATTTATTTTGCGCTTGTGGGAAAGAATATCTTTCATAAATTTGGCATAACTCGACATTTGTTCCAACGCATCGGCAAACGAAATATTAATGTGGAGCTTCTTGAAGACATCAAGAAATTGAGAAAATTGTTTATCTAGCTTCACATTTTTCAATCTTTGTGGAAATGGCACTGGAGGTGATTGATGAGATGGTGATGACTTTTGAACTTCACCTGCATTGGGCTCCTCATTAATAACTTTTGGCACATTTTTCTCTTTTTGCTCTGGTTCAATTATTGTTCCCCTTCGAGTGGTGATTGCATTGCAATGATCTTTTGGATTCACTTATGTGTTATTTGGTAGTGAGCCTTGAGGTCTTCCATTAATAACGCTCACGAATTGACCAAGTTGATTTTCAAGACTTCGAATTTGAGCTGATTGATTTTGCATTGCAGTACGGGTCTCGGTCATAAACTACATAATGGCTGTTTCAAGATCACTTTTCTTCTCCGCTTGTTGAGATGGGCCGGGTTGAGCTGCTGGAGGTGGTTGCATAGAATTTTGAGAATTCCTCTATGAAAAATTTGGGTGTTGTCGCCATCCTGGATTATAAGTATTAGAATTGGGATTGCCTTGACGATTAAAATTGCCCATATAATTAGCTTGCTGTGCGGTTTCATTCGACATGAGATTTCCCTCTTGATATTCTTCACTCAAATGCGGCCCTTGACACCACTGACAATTAACTTTCGATGATTTCCCAACACTCGCTGCCATATGTGATTCCTGGAGTTGCTTAGTCAATGAGGCAATTTGTAGAGTTAAAGCTTTCATAGCCTCGAGTTCTGAAGTACCTGTTGTGCGTTTCATAATTGTTCGCTCCACTGGACACTGGTCATTATTAAGTGCTAATTCCTCTAATAAATCATAAGCTACTTCTTCAGTTTTTCTCATTAAAGCACAATCTGCAGCTGTATTGACCAGAGTTTTTGTAGATGCTGATAATCCCACATAAAAAGTCTGAATATGTATTCACTTCGATAAGGCATGGTTGGGACACTTTCTTAACATATCCTTGAAATGAGCCCATGCCTCATATAATGTTTCCCCATCGAATTGACTGAAGTTGATTATATCGTTGCGAAGCTTAGCGGTCTTCTCGAAAGGAAAGAACTTGGAAAGAAATTTCTGACATAACTCTTCCCAAGTATTAGAATTAGCTGGCAGAGAATTAAGCTAGTTCTTTGCACGATCTCGTAATGAAAATGGAAATAGGTGTAATCTCACTGCATCATCCCCCACATTGTGAAATCTGAAAGTATCGCATACTTTTAGAAAATTGGCAATATGATCTTTGGGGTCTTCAAAAGGTGAGCCACTAAACTGGGATTGTTGAATCATGTGCAAGGTGCCCAGCTTAATTTCAAAATTTGCAGCGATGGTCGTTTTGCGAATAGCTGAATGCACTCTAGATACAGTAGGTATAACATAATCAAGTAAGGTCCGGTGCTCAATATTATCATCTCCATTATCACCCATGATGACACACGCTTGTTGAATAACTTCTCTTCTCTCTCTACGATTTTGTCGACACGTACGCTCGATCTCAAGGTTAAGCGGGAGAAGATTAGTGTTTCCTTCTTTACGCATGCACCTGAAAATAAAGAAATAAAATAAATAGAATTCAAAATAAAACTAAAAATAATTAATTCGATATTAGTATTAAAGTCCCCAGCAACGGTGCCGAAAACTTGTTGTGAAAATTATATTCGCAAGTGTACGAGTCGCAACAAATAATATAGAAAGAGTGTCGAACCCACGAGGACTTGTTAATTAATAATCGAAATAATTAATCTTAATTTTAATTTAAACACACGTTTTATGATTTTGAGAATTGAAAGTAAATTAAACAACCAAAACAATAAAAATAAACTAATATAAAATATCAAATCAGATAAAATGAGATTAAATTTAATTAATAAAAGCCTAGGTACTACGATTTCACCAAGACAACAGTTATTTCAGTCCATTATAATTAAATTCATAAATATTCTTCCTATGTTGATGATCGATTTCACTAAATTCTAATACAATCTCTCTCGAGCATTACATAGGTTATTTGATTAATGGGTTATCACTTCTCAGTCTCAAATCCTACATTAATCAAATACAAATAAATCAAGAAATCCAATGATCACATAAATACCGTAATTATCTCTAGCTTACGCATATTTATGACATTAATTTCAGTGCTCGGGTGTTTATCACCTCTCAGTCTCAAAACATTCCAAAATTCAAGTAAAGATTGACCAGAAATTTACAGGCTTTAAGAACAGAAATTAAATGTGCCAACAATATTAGAAGAAGTATCTATAAATTATAATTAAACGAAGAATATAAAATAAACATCGTCTGGCTACATTGTAGCCCTAGAATAAAAACTTAGTTCATGCTAAAATAGAAGAAAACATAAATAATAATGATGTTCATAAGTAAAAATTGAAGGAAAAGAAAGAAAACTATGATGGTGTCTTGAGAAATCTCCTCTTTGATGATTAATCGCTTCTGTTCTCCGTGGAAATCTCCAGAATTGCTGCTTTCTGCCTTCTGCTTGCAAAAAAAATCACCAAATGCCTCTCTGCTTCTCTTCTTTAGGTTTAATCAATTATCTCTCCTCAGATCAATGGTTGAGATTTGTTCTTTCCTCAGATTAACGGTTCAGATTAGAAAGATTCAACTTTCCAAATTTGTAGCCGATCGATCGCCGGAAATGGCCAATCGATCGGCTCTAATTCTGTCTTCATAATCCATCTATTCTTTAGCCGATCGATCGCAGGAATTGTAGCGATCGATCGGCGCCTTCTTTGCGTCAATTTTCATTCCTTTCAGCCGATTGATCGCAGGAATGAGCGATCGATCGGCACCTTCTCTGTTTCGTGCATCAATTCTTCTTCTAAACGATTCTTCTCTTCCGCCGATCGATCGCAGAAATGAGTGATCAATCGGCTCCTTCTCTGTTTTCTTTTGTCTTGATTCTGTATTCTTTTCAGGCGATCGATCACCTAATGAGGGCCGATCGATCGCCTTCTTTTCTTCTTTTTCTTTCCTCTTCGACTTTTTTCGTTCTAGCTCAACCTGTTGTAAATAAATTATCTTTATACTTACACAAAATACGTCAAATTCCTTCAAACACTTGAGAAAAATTTATCAAATCAAGTGTAAAAGGTATAAATAAGTGTGTAAAATACATACTTATCAAATATCTTTACACAAAACTTGAATCGACGACAATTCTAAAATTTGATTCAAAATGTGAAAAACAAGACAAAGAGTTTCATCTAATGGATCAGACACCTACACTCACACGAGGCTAATGATTGATAGAGTGGTGATATACATTATGAAAAATTAGAAGAATTAATTAAAATAATATATATATCTATTATTATTATTATTTTTTTCCTCATCATTTATATATATAACAAACTATTTATCAACCCACAGACCGACCCGAAAAAAAAATCCAAGATCCGAACCGAAATGAGAGAAAACTCAAGCTAACTTGCTTTACTCGAAACGATGAAAACGAGCATGCAAAATAAAAATTCACAGCTCCGATGCCGAACACAAAATGAGGGGGATACAACAAAATAAGGAAAGTTCCAAAAATTCAATCGGACACCGTGGACCCGATCAAGAACGATTTAACAAGCAACGGGGAGGCGAATAAAGAAATCGAAACATGAACTTAGATTTTCAAAAGAAGACAGTCCACCTAAGCGAGACAAAATGGGTAGACTTGGTAAACGAAGGAATAATTACTCTCTATACACGCAACTCTATAAATTCAACCCCGGGTTAAATTCAAAGTCACTACTTTAATCGATTGACCAAAGAAAATAGACATGGCCAAATGCCAATGAATGATGACAATTCAAGTCAAACCATACAAATTGATCTCGATAAATGCACAAAATTTATCAATTTATCCATATATTTTAAAATTTCACAGATTTTACAGGATTTGTAGGCAACGATTTGTGAAAGGAAGGTTCCAGCAAGGACGCAAATAACCAGCTCATAACCAGATTATTGTAGCGATGCCAGACACCAAAATAGGGATTCGACTAAATATAATGTAATCTAGAAATTTGGGTGGGGAAGGATAAGAAGTATCAAGAAAACACTTAAACCCGTTTGCGATGATGGCATTGAATAGTTGGGTTTTCCAAATAAGTGTAGCTATCTGAGGTGAGTTTAATAGCTAAATTTTTTATTTTGTGAAGGTAAAGGAGGAAGAAAGGAAGTTTGGGTCGAAGGCTGCTCAAGTTAAGAAGCAGCGCGAGCTGCTGTATTTTGAGGAAGGATTTTGTCGTTGGAGGAAGCCATTGGCTGTGATACCAAATTGAGAGGAAAGGTCTTACGCAGGAAAATAAGAGAAAATTGCTTCTTCTACTCATTCTTGTATTATAGAGTTTATAGTTTATATACATCATTTAGCCACTTGGCAGACTACAATATATTAAGGAATTTAAACAACAAGAAAGAGAAAGAGCACATAAAAGGCCTGAGAGGAATATGCAGGAATTTACGCATAACTGGTTGCAGATGTTTTGTCGCCAAGCATCATATCGTTGCCCTTGAATCCACCATCATCTTTCATGGTGATTCTGTACTTAGTAGCTTACTTGATTTTGATTTTGATTTTAGTCTTTTACATTTGGTCTTTCATTTTCTTCTAGAGAAATAGTGAAATTGTCGAACACTATTTTATTTTGGCTTTTCTTTTCTTCTTTTTTGTTCATTAGATCGTATTATCTTGTATTTGTCATCATCTAGATCTCAAGCTTTCATGGAAGCCATTGAAGAAGAAAATATGGTTAAAAGATGCTGTTGAACCTGCAAAGTGGGTTGCTCTTCTTCAAGCTTTAATTCCAGGCTAGAAGGCCCACACCATTACTAAGACTAACTGGGTTTCATCAACAAAAGGAGGTATTGGATCATATGGCTCGCAGTCTAAGGAAGCCTACAAATTGGATATGCCTTTTCAATTCAGCCCTGTAGTCTCTAAATTGAAAATATTCGATTAAAAGCCGGAGAGGCTCTCGCAATTAGCCCAGTTCTCTAGTTGCATTCCCTTATGGAGAGGATCCAAACATTGCTCAAACAATCCAACCCCTTTCCCAGCAACTTCCCGGCCTCAAGAAACCTTGGAGCGGCAAATCCCTCCTTCACCGACGTTGCGACAACTTGGCTCTCTCACATCCGACGAGGGAGAGAAAGCCAATAAGTGAATGACACATGTCCCCGGTAAAAACAAATAAACATTAATGTGCAGGTCAAATGTTTTTTTTTTTACAATTTTTTTAACAGTAGTGTTCATTTTCATCGTTGTGTAAAGTTTTATGGCCATATTAACACAAAAAATGTAAGATATCAGTCCTGCTAACTTTCCCCAAAATTATATCTGACAATATTTTGGTTTGATCTTGACAAAGATGTTGCATGGGCTTTTGTTTCGTGTTTGAGTTCATAGCTCGTGGGTTGTGATGTTATGTGATAAATTTTATTCTAAGATCATTTCTATTTAATAAATTCTAATGAAAGACTTAAACTATTACCAACCTAGTCTCAACCAACAACAAATAAAAAAGTAAAACGTCAGTTGCCGTGCTTTTTCCCCATTGTGGGAGGAAAAAAGAAGTACTGGAAATTACAGATTTAAGGAGCTGGAAAGTCAAGAAAATTAAGAAGAAGCAAATTCAATGATTTTTAAGAGAATCTCTCCAAATTCTCTTGGTCGAGTTGATCTTAACACGGCCATAACTCAGCTCTTTTCACCTTAGAAATGCTCTCCACCACACCAACAGGCGAAACATGTCCCATCACAGTCACCCTTTTGTCCTCCAAATCTATGCTGAACGAGGTCACCCCTTCGTAAACCATTCAAGTTTTGCAAAACCCAAGTGTTAAAACTTGTCACACCATCCAAAAACTAAAACAACTGCAGATGTTCTCGTTCAGTAAAAATACCTTCCATTTTCGATAGATGTCTCTTAATTTTGCTGGCACAGCCTTGACAATGAAGTGACACCCGCATAACAACCACCTGTTACCTCTCTAATTAATGACTTAAAGGCTTGTTATTTACATTCTATAAAGCGTCATATATTGAATCAAAATTTGTAGCGATCGATCGCCGGAAATGGGCCAATCCGATCGGCTCTAATTCTGTCTCATAATCCATATATTCTTTAGCCGATCGAGGCAGGACTGAGACGATCGATCCGGCGCCTTATTTGCGCAATTTTCATTCCTTTCAGCCGATTGATCGCAGGAAAGGAATGACGCGATCGATCGGCACTCTCGGTTTGTGCATCAATTCTTCTTCTAAAAGATTCTTCTCTTCCGCCGATCGATCGCAGAAAGAGTGATCATCGGGCTCTTTGTTTTCTTTGTTTGATTCTGTATCTTTTTCAGGCGATCGATCACCTAATGAGGGCCGATCGATCGCCTTCTTTTCTTCTTTTTCTTTCCTCTTCGACTTTTTCGTTCTAGCTCAACTGTGTAAATAAATTATCTTTATACTTACACAAAATACGTTAAATTCCTTCAAACACTTGAGAAAAATTTATCAAATCAAGTGTAAAAGGTATAAATAAGTGTGTAAAATACACACTTATCAAATATCTTTACACAAAACTTGAATCGACGACAATTCTAAAATTTGATTCAAAATGTGAAAAACAAGACAAAGAGTTTCATCTAATGGATCAGACACCTACACTCACACGAGGCTAATGATTGATAGAGTGGTGATATACATTATGAAAAATTAGAAGAATTAATTAAAATAATATATATATCTATTATTATTATTATTTTTTTCCTCATCATTTATATATATAACAAACTATTTATCAACCCACAGACCGACCCGAAAAAAAAATCCAAGATCCGAACCGAAATGAGAGAAAACTCAAAGCTAACTTGCTTTACTCGAAACGATGAAAACGAGCATGCAAAATAAAAATTCACAGCTCCGATGCCGAACACAAAATGAGGGGGATACAACAAAATAAGGAAAGTTCCAAAAATTCAATCGGACACCGTGGACCCGATCAAGAACGATTCTAACAAGCAACGGGGAGGCGAATAAAGAAATCGAAACATGAACTTAGATTTTCAAAAGAAGACAGTCCACCTAAGCGAGACAAAATGGGTAGACTTGGTAAACGAAGGAATAATTACTCTCTATACACGCAACTCTATAAATTCAACCCCGGGTTAAATTCAAAGTCACTACTTTAATCGATTGACCAAAGAAAATAGACATGGCCAAATGCCAATGAATGATGACAATTCAAGTCAAACCATACAAATTGATCTCGATAAATGCACAAAATTTATCAATTTATCCATATATTTTAAAATTTCACAGATTTTACAGGATTTGTAGGCAACGATTTGTGAAAGGAAGGGGTTCCAGCAAGGACGCAAATAACCAGCTCATAACCAGATTATTGTAGCGATGCCAGACACCAAAATAGGGATTCGACTAAATATAATGTTATCTAGAAATTTGGGTGGGGAAGGATAAGAAGTATCAAGAAAACACTTAAACCCGTTTGCGATGATGGCATTGAATAGTTGGGTTTTCCAAATAAGTGTAGCTATCTGAGGTGAGTTTAATAGCTAAATTTTTTATTTTGTGAAGGTAAAGGAGGAAGAAAGGAAGTTTGGGTCGAAGGCTGCTCAAGTTGAGAAGCAGCGCGAGCTGCTGTATTTTGAGGAAGGATTTTGTCGTTGGAGGAAGCCATTGGCTGTGATACCAAATTGAGAGGAAAGGTCTTACGCAGGAAAATAAGAGAAAATTGCTTCTTCTACTCATTCTTGTATTATAGAGTTTATAGTTTATATACATCATTTAGCCACTTGGCAGACTACAATATATTAAGGAATTTAAACAACAAGAAAGAGAAAGAGCACATAAAAGGCCTGAGAGGAATATGCAGGAATTTACGCATAACTGGTTGCAGATGTTTTGTCGCCAAGCATCATATCGTTGCCCTTGAATCCACCATCATCTTTCATGGTGATTCTGTACTTAGTAGCTTACTTGATTTTGATTTTGATTTTAGTCTTTTACATTTGGTCTTTCATTTTTCTTCTAGAGAAATAGTGAAATTGTCGAACACTATTTTTATTTTGGCTTTTCTTTTCTTCTTTTTTGTTCATTAGATCGTATTATCTTGTATTTGTCATCATCTAGATCTCAAGCTTTCATGGAAGCCATTGAAGAAGAAAATATGGTTAAAAGATGCTGTTGAACCTGCAAAGTGGGTTGCTCTTCTTCAAGCTTTAATTCCAGGCTAGAAGGCCCACACCATTACTAAGACTAACTGGGTTTCATCAACAAAAGGAGGTATTGGATCATATGGCTCGCAGTCTAAGGAAGCCTACAAATTGGATATGCCTTTTCAATTCAGCCCTGTAGTCTCTAAATTGAAAATATTCGATTAAAAGCCGGAGAGGCTCTCGCAATTAGCCCAGTTCTCTAGTTGCATTCCCTTATGGAGAGGATCCAAACATTGCTCAAACAATCCAACCCCTTTCCCAGCAACTTCCCGGCCTCAAGAAACCTTTGGAGCGGCAAATCCCTCCTTCACCGACGTTGCGACAACTTGGCTCTCTCACATCCGACGAGGGAGAGAAAGCCAATAAGTGAATGACACATGTCCCCGGTAAAAACAAATAAACATTAATGTGCAGGTCAAATGTTTTTTTTTTTTACAATTTTTTTAACAGTAGTGTTCATTTTCATCGTTGTGTAAAGTTTTATGGCCATATTAACACAAAAAATGTAAGATATCAGTCCTGCTAACTTTCCCCAAAATTATATCTGACAATATTTTGGTTTGATCTTGACAAAGATGTTGCATGGGCTTTTGTTTCGTGTTTGAGTTCATAGCTCGTGGGTTGTGATGTTATGTGATAAATTTTATTCTAAGATCATTTCTATTTAATAAATTCTAATGAAAGACTTAAACTATTACCAACCTAGTCTCAACCAACAACAAATAAAAAAGTAAAACGTCAGTTGCCGTGCTTTTTCCCCATTGTGGGAGGAAAAAAGAAGTACTGGAAATTACAGATTTAAGGAGCTGGAAAGTCAAGAAAATTAAGAAGAAGCAAATTCAATGATTTTTAAGAGAATCTCTCCAAATTCTCTTGGTCGAGTTGATCTTAACACGGCCATAACTCAGCTCTTTTCACCTTAGAAATGCTCTCCACCACACCAACAGGCGAAACATGTCCCATCACAGTCACCCTTTTGTCCTCCAAATCTATGCTGAACGAGGTCACCCCTTCGTAAACCATTCAAGTTTTGCAAAACCCAAGTGTTAAAACTTGTCACACCATCCAAAAACTAAAACAACTGCAGATGTTCTCGTTCAGTAAAAATACCTTCCATTTTCGATAGATGTCTCTTAATTTTGCTGGCACAGCCTTGACAATGAAGTGACACCCGCATAACAACCACCTGTTACCTCTCATATTTAATGACTTAAAGGCTTTTATTTAACATTCTAGAAAGCTGTAATATATTGAGATCAAGAGTTGAATTCAAGTTTCCTTGTTATTCTCTCATACGCTATCTACATCTGTAAAAGTTCACTGACCTGGAATACTTGGTCGGATGGAGGAAGTGGAGTAGAAGCAGATTTCTTCAGCAACAAAGGCTTCAACTTTGGCTGCTGTTCTCTTTCAGACGAGGGTAGTGCTGGAGATGTTGCCTTGGGAAAGATAAAATGAGGAGACTGTACCAGTTTAGAGTACTTGGCATTGGAGCTGACCAAAATGGATTCAGCCATTCGAGCACTTGCTCTTTTCTCCAGTTGTTTCGGCGTGACTACTGACCTCTGATCCATTGACATGCAGACTGCGGTGGCCGCCGGAGAATGGCACATTAATCCCCGCATTTTCTTTGGTGCCATCTTCATGTTCATGGATTAGTCAAATACAGATCAGATTTGTAAAATCTCTGAAGATCCAGGTTCTCAAAGATCTTAGTGTAAGGATTGAGAAGAATGGAATCGACTGAGAGAGTCGAGGGACGCTTTTGAAGTGAGAAAATGGACAGAGGAACAATGGAATCTTAATCACATAAGTTAATACGAACTTCACATGTTCATCAAGCTGTCTTTTTCAGTTGTTAATGTGGAAACCAAATACACAGAGCAGATTTACCATTTTTCAACACTGGAATAGCTACCTGTTGGACCACAGCCAGTTGCTTAATTTAAATGGGTGTTTTTTTTTGTTCGTATTGAATATATTCATATCACTCAACAAAAGCTTTCACTGAACCTTTTTTTTTTTTTTTTATTTCAAACATTATTCTTAAATTATGGATATAAGTTATGGTTGCTGATAATGCAGATGTCTGTCTCTGTGCATGATCTTCCAGTTGACTTTGAAACTTCTGACTCTAGACGAATTGTCTGTTATAGTAAGTGAAGAAGACAACGTAAAGAGCATGACCAATGTAATAATCAAATGCAAACACGAAAAACAAATAAAGAACAAATATTAGTTCTAACAACCAACATGGTGGTAATCTAGTCGATCCTAAGCGTAAACCCCGGGGCAACTTGGTTTTATATAAGTTACAAATCTTCATAATTCCCTTACCATTATTTGTGATGTAAGCTACTATTGGAAAAACTTGACCGACGGGCTTGCCATTGATAGAGACATTGGAAGACAAAGTTTTGCGGAATTGGAGTGAATTCTGAGTCACGAAATTTCGTACAACCTTTAGAACCCAAACAATAAGTCAGAAATTAACACCATATTCTAAATTCGGATTTTTATGTGGGACTATGAAGTAGATCTAGAATTTTGACGGAGAAATTTGGGAGAAACTTCAAAGTTAAGTTGGATTTGCCTTTAACTCTTGAATTATACAATTTTAAATTTTTTGTGAAAAGTAAGATTTTTAGTATAAAGATTTAAAATTCATAGATAATATCAAGTTTTATCGCACGATAAGGAAGTAGTAAGTCTGGATTGGGTTCAATGCCAATTGGCATTAAGGAATAGAAGGAAAACTCAAATTTGTATGAAAATTCAAAGAGATCATGTTGCAAGGCGCCACAGATCAAGGAGCGTGGTGCTGCGATACTAAAAGAAAATTGTCACAGGTCGGGGCATAGAAGCGTGCTAAGCCGCGACATTGAAATGTTCTTCCAGAATGTGCCGTTGAGTGACATTGGGCAGTGCCTTTAATCTGTGCACCACGGCGCCTGAGGTTAGGGCCACATCAATGGTCTCCCAATTGATGCTCTGATGCTCTAGTTCAGTGTCGTGGCAATGGACTCATTAGCCCATTTTGTGGGAAATTTTTCTAAGTGTCATAGTTTGTTTCGTATCTCGGTTATGCGCACCAAAATACATTTGAGAGTCTTAAAAGAATATTGATGATGAAACAATGATAAGTATTGAGATTTGATAGATTTATTACATTTCTTGGATACTTAGATTTCGAAAGTGTAGAAGTATACATAGCCGAAGTAGGGATTTTATTTATTATATCCAATTGTCCATCTCATGGTTTGCAAACCTTCTTATGAGATATTTCTCCAACACTCATGATATGTCTTGTTTTACAACATGTTTGTTTTTAGTATATGTTTGTTTCCAACACATTTATTTTGTGTATCATTTATTATTACTACTTCTATTTGGTCCAGTGTACAGACTTTATTTGACCTGAGTAAGCGTCGTTGTTTGTTGTGCACCATCCTAGACATATATTGTTTGGGACAACTTACTATGTCATGTCACATGGTGAAAATCCCTTAACCTGATCAGCGTTTTGTTCTACGTCCCAATTATTTGAAAACTGCTTTCCCCCTTACGCGATGTTCATAATCCATGAGTGACTCCTTTTTCATTTGTAATGTAGTAGTAGAGCTATTTTTATTATGTACTACATTATAGTGCACCATCTTGTTATATTTACTATTGGCTTTTAAGTCTTCTGCTGCAAGCTAATTAATTTTAGCTAGAATTGAACAGTTTGATCCTTTCGAGAGTGAGATAGTTCCACATTTATGTCGCAACTCCTTTCAGATGACACTAAGTGAAGACATGGTGTTACAATTTCAGTTAGGAAGTGAGAGCATATGATATTGTTATATGTCAAGATGAGAGGAGAGATTGCCACCACTATATCTCATTGTAGGAGAAGTGCACTCTTTCTTATGTTGTTACTTGATAGCTAATGCCTTTGTTGTGATAAAATCAATAACACCGCGAGAATCGATCAATAATTAATTAGAAAAGTAAATAAAGAAATCAAGACACAAGAATTTACGTGGTTCGGACCAAATCATTTTACGTCAACGGCACAAAAATCTAAACAACAAATTTTATTAGAGAATCCAATAAATAAGTTATCTCTATAATGCTACAACATCGAACGCAGCATCACCTCGAGATTACAAGAAAAGTAATGTTTACCGAGAAATCTCTCTCACCCTTTTCTCTCTCGCTTATTTTCTCTTTGACTCTGCTCACGCCACTCCATATCTGATTCTCTCTCTCTTGTTTTTCTCATTCCTCTGTCAACCCTCTAACTAATCTATTTGAAATAGATTAATATAAATTAAATAAGGATAAAATAAACACAAATTTAATTCAAAAAGCTTTTAAACCAAACTGAACCAAAATGTTGAACCAATAATTAATAATCTCCTCTTTGTTTCTTCACACTGCTATCATGAGCCTGTGCATGCTCCATTGCAGACTAGTTTTCCTCCACACCCACCAAGTTCAAGCTTAAACTTGGCACCTGGAAGAACTTTCTAAGAACAATTAGTGGAATATTCTCGGTATCAATTTTCTGAATTTTCACTTCACTCTGATCAACAATTTCTCAAATAAAATGAAACTTCACATCAATGTGCTTTGATCGTTCATGTAAATTCGAGTTTTTCATTAGTTATATATTGCACTCTGATAATCACAAAAAATTTTAAGAACAATAACTCAACACACTGAGCTCCGAAGCTATCCCTTTCATCCAGAGATCTTATTTAACACCTTTCGTCGCAGCAATGTACTCTGCTTGTGTAGTGGACAAAGTTAATATAATGGTTTGAAATTTTAAGGGCAAAAAAAAAATTAATACGATTTTAGATTTTTATAAATTTAGAAAATTAGATTATAACTAATCTAATTAGGGTAAATTAAAGTTAATGGGGGTTAAGGATTAATTAAGTTTGGTTTTATGGTAAATAACCAAAGATCTAAGGGCAAATTGGTCTTCTGCATAAGATTAACATGGTTAAATGGTAATTAACCATGATTTAGTATTGAAAAGTGAAAGGTTGCTGCTTTTTTGTGGTTTTTACGAGGAAAAGAAGTGGAAAAAGAAAAAAAAGTTCTAGAGAGAGAAAATCACAAAAGAAAAGAGATTGAGTTGTGCAATCAATATCACCCAAACAACATCCACCATCAAAAGCCAAAAAGGGAGCACCAAAAAGTGAAAGAGTGAGCTTTCCTTGAAATACAAGCTTCAAAAATGGAGCTTCTACGACTTCCATTGTAGAGTTGAAGAAATGATAGAGCCAAAAGAATCACTTTTCTCCCAGACATTGAATAGATCAACTCCATAACCATGGCTACCAAAACACTTCCCACATTCCTTCACCCTCATTTTCTCTACAGCCACTATCTCTTGTAGGATCGTGATTGTCTAAGAGGAGGGGGGTGGGGTGAATTAGAAATTTCTTAACCTAATCATTTTTAACAATGCAAATTATGTTTATCTAATCTTTTTTCTTTGTGTGCAATTACTAACAAACACATAAAAATAAGAGTAAGAGAAAGAGATTGACATCAATATTTTTACGTGGTTCGGCCAACCTTGCCTCAATCAACGCTTCAAGGTTTTCCACTTGAAGATTCTTATCTTCTCCTCAATGAGATTTCTTGATCGAACTTCACAGGTGTCGATCTACTTCCTTACAACTTTGGATTGAACTTCATGGGCGTCAATCCACTACCTTCAAGTTTTTACAAGTTGAAAATTGTAGAGCACAAATACTACACTCTCTCAAAACAAAATCTCAAGTTTAGGTGTAGAGAGGTGTGAACAAAGATTGTCATGTGATCTCGTAAGAGTTAAGAGAAAATTGATCAGATTGGCGAAAATTCTTCTCTTGTGCTACTGTTCTTCCTTTTATACTGGTAAATTTCTTCTCATTCGGACGACTCCTTGTTTCCCTACAAAAAATATGACCATTGAGAAGAATCCGTACGAAGAAAAACTAGCCATTGTGATCTGCAGTCGATATTACTCGCGGCGGAAGACTTCTTGATTCGAAAGATGTTATCATATCGGATGAAATTATCTTCGGTCGACTTCGTTATTCGTTCGACTTCTTTATTGGTTTTGGTCGACAATGATTTCGGTAGACGTCAGAATTCGGTCGACTTGACTTTGTTGCAGAGTCATACTTGGTTTTGGTCGACGTTGCTTTCGGTAGACATATCTGCCGGATGACTTCAGAATCTGTCGACTTGGATTTGGTCGACAATGATTTCGGTAGATGTCAGAATTTGGTCGACTTGACTTTGTTGCAGAGTCATACTTGGTTTTGGTCGACGTTGCTTTCGGTAGACATATCTGCCGAATGACTTCAAAATCTGGTCGACTTGGATTTGGTCGATAATGATTTTGGTAGACGTCAGAATTCGGTCGACTTGACTTTGTTGCAGAGTCATACTTAGTCCAGTTGATATATATTTGGCAAATGTCTTCCAAAACTACTTTGACAGCGGTAGATGTTCAATTGGTTCAACCATCGGTCGATGTTCATTTTGGCAGACGACTTAAGCGTCTAGTTGGCATTATGCATACACCAGTATTGACTACCAACACTTAGTCAAAAACATTAGAAAACATAATACCCTTTAAAGAAAGAGCATTTGCAATTAACCGCAACTATTAATAACATTCATTTCTTACAATCATTTTATGGTTATATATTTCAATTATTCACAATCATCAAAATAATCACAATCATAAAAAATAATCACAATCATAAAAAACATAGTTAGACTTAAACACATTTTAAGTTAACAATCTCCCATTTTTTGATGATGACAAACATTAAATGAATAACCATACACTCCCCCATGCTATTCTGAAAATGTATAAACTCCCCCATACTCTATGCATGAATATCAACTACTTTTCTCCCCCTTTGACATTATCAAAAAAAGTATCAGCAAGCAGTGAAGAGACGAGAATGTCATTCAACACAACACAAGTGGGATAAAGAAGGAGAAAAATTCAAAGATAAATAATGGTAAAGAATGATCAATAAAGAATGATAAAGAATGATCAATAAATGAGTATCCTAAGAGAGTCCTAAGTTTCTAAACTAGCTACCCAAGACAGAGAGTGGAGGAATGAATTACATAACGGAAGAAACAGCATAGAAATTCCTAGAACCTGTGAGCATAAAAATCCCTCACACATCTGAACAGAGGCTCATCTTCATCCTCATCTGCCAGTTCCTCAGCTGGAACACTAGTAGAATGCACTTGCTCATCAACAGGCTTAGTCATGACAAGATCATCAGAAGAAAGACTCTGACTCAAATATTCAAGTCCTTGCCCTTGAGCCTTAGAGAGGTGTTGTTTGGATCCTTGAAAATCTGTTTGGCTAAAGCATGTCCCTCTTGTGTTCCAACGAAGGGAGGATCCTTGGAAATCTTAAAATAACGAGACATATTGTTTAGAAACTCACAATTGAGTATTTCATGCCATCTTTTCCTGAGACAGCTCTATGGGCCTTCCATACACATAGCTACGGATGACAAGATGAGAGGTAGAGTGCTCTAGATTAGCATAAAACAGCCTAATTGGAGTTTCACTGTAGGATGTGCCTAGTTTAAAAAGACCTAATAATCCCATATCACGGAGAGACTTCTCCAGTGATAACCCATGAAGGTCCTTAAACACAACTCCTCTACTTTTAATAATAAGCTTCTCTTCAAAATTTGTATAGTACCTATTAAATGCAGCCTCATTGAGAAACTGCGGAGAGGGCCATTGAAGAGAAGGAGGTTGCACTTTAGGTGGAAACTCCATTTGATCTGTACTCTTCTGCTTCTTCCTTGAAAAGGTTAATCCGGTATTAGAGAAAGATGCCATTTTTCGAGTAAAAACAAGAGAGGTGACTGGAGTTGAGTGAAAGAATCGACGGAGATACAAGAGAAGATGAAAGGCTTTTGAAAGATTTTTCGTGCTCTGGAAGAAATATAGGGTTTCTGTAATCCGAATGTAAATTTAAAGAAGTTAAGAACAGACTTCATCCGATTCGTACTTCGATCGTTTCCTACATCGTCTGTTTCATATGTTGGCGTGGTCGATGTACATCAGATACCTCAATTTCTTAACCGTTCCTTCCAGAGAGATATAAGTCTTTATGAACACATGACATCGACCGTTTAAGGTTTTTCACTCCTTATAATACCTAAACGAATTCGAATATCAATAAATGACTTTTCATCTAAGGGTTTTGTAAAGATGTCTACTAATTGTTAGGAAGAATTGACAAATTCTAAAGTGATATCACCTTTTTGAATATGATCCCTAATTAAATGATATCTGACCTCAATGTGCTTAGTCCTAGAGTGTTGGATATGATATTTTGAAACGTTGATAGCACTTGTATTATCACATCTGATTGGAATTCTATCATAGAAGAGATTATAATCCTCTAGAGTTTGCTTCATCCAAAGCATTTGAGCACAGCAACTACCGGTGGCAATATATTCACTTTCGGCAGTTGAAAGTGCTACAGAATTCTACTTCTTAGAGTACCAAGATACGAGTGATTCTCTTAGGAACTGACATGTCCCACTAGTGCTTTTTTTATCAACTAGACTTCCTGCATAGTCTGAGTCAAAATAACCTATTAAATCAAATGAGGTTCCCTTCGAATACCACAAACCTAAATCATATGTCTCACTCAGGTATTTGAAGATCCTTTTGACAACATTCAAGTGTGACTCCTTGGGAGAGGTTTGGAACCTAGCACGTAGGCACACACTAAACAGAATATGAGATCTACTAGCAGTTAAGTATAGAAGTGAACTAATCATACCTCGATATTTCTTAATATCTACACTTAATCCATTTTCATCCTTGTCCAATTTAGTAGTGGTTCTCATTTGGGTTCTAGCTGGCTTATAAAAACTCAGTCCAAATCTCTTTAAGGCATCTTTGATATATTTTTCTTGACAAAAGAAAATATTATCTGTAGTTTGACTAATCTGGAAACCTAGGAAGAACTTTAGCCCCTCATCATACTCATTTGAAATTCACTTTGCATTAGAGAGGAGAAATAAGTACAAAGAGAGATATTTGTAGATCCGAAGATGATATCATGTACATAGATCTGTACAATGAGTATGTCTTTGTCCTTTTTCATGGTAAATAGAGTTGAATCTGTTTTATCCTTTTTGAACTTTCTTTCCTCAAAGAAATTCTTTAACCTATCATACCAAGCTCTAGGAGCTTGATTAAGTCCATACAGTGCCTTCTTAAATTTGTACACATGTTCGATTTTGTCATAGACTTCAAAACCTAAGGGTTGCTCCACAAAAACTTCTTCCATTATATATCCATTTAGAAATGCACTCTTTACACACATTTAGAAGAGTGTGAAGTTTTTGTAGCATGCATAAGCTAGGAGCATTCTAATTGACTTTAAACGAGCCACGGGGGCAAAGGTTTCCTCAAAATCTATTCCTTCTTCTTGGTTGTAACCTTTGGCAACTAACCTAACTTTGTTTTTAACAACTATCTCATTTTCATCCAACTTATTCTTAAAAACCCATTTGGTTCCTATAATTGGATGATCTTTAGGTCTTGGCACAAGTTCCCATACATTGTTCCTCTAGAATTGATTCAACTTTTCTTGCATGGCCATAATCCAATTTTCATCTAGCTCGGCTTCCTCAAATTTCTTATGTTCTATTTGAGAGATGAATGCAACATTAGTACAAAGATTCCTAAGAGAGACTCTAGTTTTGACTCCTAAGGAATGATCACCTAGTACTTCATCTAAAGGATGATTTTTGAAAAATTTCTAATCTTTAGGAAGAGCTTCATTTTCATCCTTGATTGGAACAATTTCTAGAGATTTTGAAGAAGGATCTAAAGGATTTTCTCCTTGAAAGGTTTCAGCTTTATCACTGAGAAAAAGAGAATCTACATGCATTTCTAAACCATCATCCCTTTCCACATTTATTGTGGGATGAGGTGATTCATCAAAGTTGACATGCATGGATTCTTCAATTACTAGAGTCCTTTTGTTGAACACTCTATAGGCTTTACTAGAGGAGGAATAACTAACGAATATTCCAATATCTGTTTTAGAATCGAATTTACCTAAGTTGTCCTTGGTGTTAATGATGAAGCACTTACAACGAAAAGCTCTAAAGTATTTGACACTAGCAGATTTGCCATTCCATAACTTATAGGGGGTTTTCTCTAGAATCGGTCTAATAGAGACTCAGTTTAGCACATAGCAAGCTGTGGAAACAGCTTCTGCCAAAAAATATTTTGAAAGAGAATTCTCATTGAGTATGGTCCGAGCAAGCTCTTGAAGAAACCTATTTTTCCTCTCAACAACTCCATTTTGTTGAGGGGTTCTAGGGAATGAGAAATTGTGCTCAATTCAATGTTTGAGACACAAGAGTTTAATTTTTTCATTCTTAAATTGTCCACCATGATCACTACAAATAGCAATAATGGTGAGCTCCTTTTCATTTTGAACTCTCTTTCTAAAGCTAGAGAAGGTGTCAAAAGTTTTATCCTTAGACCTTAGGAAGAACACCCATGTGAACCTAGAGAAGTCATCTACTATAACATAGGCATAAAATTTTCCTCGTAGACTAGGCACGTTTTATAGAACGAAAAGGTCCATGTAGAGCAATTGAAGAGGTTTGGAAGTTGAAATTACATTCTTTGATGAAAAAGAGCTTTTAATTTATTTGCCAATTTGACAACCATCGCTAACTTTATCCTTTTCAAAGGATATCTTAGAAAGGCCTCTAACTAGATTTTTCTTAGAGATCTTAGCTAAAGTATCCATTCCCACATGCCATAATCTTCTATGCCAAGTCCAACTATCATCACTAAGGGAATTCACAGCAAGACACTTTTCGTTAATATGTTCAAAGTTATCTAAATCAATAATATAAACATTCTCTTTCCTATAACCTTTAAACAGAATCTTGCTATTTGAAGCATCTTTAATCACACATGCATTTGATTTAAAAGTGACTTTGTAACCCTTATCACACAGTTTGCTAATAATAAGTAAATTATGCTTTATCCCTTCTACTAACAACACATTTTCAATAATAGGGTTAAAGCTATTACCTATGTTACCGATGCCAACAATTTTTTCCTTTTGATTTCTGTCAAAAGTGACATTTCCTTTCTTTTTGTTGACAAAAGCAAACGTTGTTGAGTCTCCCGTCATATGCCTTGAGTATCTGCTATCAAGATACCATTGATTCTTCCCGAGAGAGCTATCAACCTACAAAATAATAATCAAGTGGTCTTCTTAGGTACCCAAATCTTTTGGGTCCTAGCGTTAGATTTGGTTCCCTTAGGAATCCATTGTAATGTACTACTTGATTTCTTACCAAATTTCAAAGGACATTCATATGATTTATGTCCTATCTCATTACATACATGGCAGGTAGTTGATTTAACAAAGAAATTTTTATATGCTTTCTTTTTATTAAACCTTTTATATCCTAAACCTGCTTTATCAACAGTTACTCTATGACTTCCTAAGAGCATATTCAAGTTTTTGCTCCTATTAGTGAATTTTAAAATTATGTCATTCAAACTATCATTTTTAGACATAAGATCACTAGTTTTCATTTCATGAAACTAATCTCTTTAGCATGCTATTCAATTAAGTTAGCATTTTTCTTTTTCAACAGGTTGTATTTAGACTTAAGCATGTCATATTGTTTAACTAAATCATTGAAGGCATCAATTAGATCACCATCATCATTATCACTATCACTAGAAGAATGACTAACCTCATCTTCCTTGGCCATGAAGCACAGATTTGTAACTTCCTCATCTTCGGACGAGGTGTCGCTCTCACTATCATCCCATGTTGCCTTTATTGCTCTCTTCTTGTATTTCTTGGAATTCTTCTTGGCTTGTGGACACTCAGCCTTGATATGACCGGGCTTCCTACACTCAAAGCATGTGATTTCTTTCTCTTTTTTAGGCTTTTCTCCCTTTGAGAACCTCTTTCCCTTGCATCCTCATTCTTTGGAGAAATTTTCTGAACTTTCTTGTGATGAATGCAATCTCCTCGTCATCCTCTTATTGTTCAGATTCTTCTTTTTTGCTTGACGAGGCTTTGAGTGCAATGTCCTTTCTTTTAGTGATTTCCTTGTCTTTGAGATCCTCATTCTCATTGGCTTTCATGGTGATCTCATGTGTTATGAGAGAACCAATGAGTTCTTCAAGCTTGAGATCCCTTGCTTCTTATATGGCTGTCACCTTAGGTTGCCATACTCTTGGTAGACATCTAAGAATTTTTCATACCAATTCTTCATTGGCATAAGATCTACAAAGCACTTTCAAACCATTAGTAATATTAGTAAAACGTGTAAACATAGAATTAATGGTTTCATCCTTTTTCATAGAGAACAATTCATACTCATGAACTAACATACTCATTTTACTCTCTTTAACTTGATTAGTTCCTTCATGAGTTATCTCAAGCAATCTCCATATCTCATATGCACTATCACATCCTTGTACCCTGTTAACTTCATCTCTATTTAAGGCACAATACAAGGTGTTTATCACTTTGGCATTTAAACATAGATTACGTTTATCTAAATCATCTAATTCATTTACTAGCTTTGGAACACTTACACCATTTTCAGTTTTCATAGCTTTAAATGGACCGTTTTCAATAATACTCCATAATTCATAGTCCATTGCTTGAATAAAAATTCTCATCCTCGCTTTCCATTATACATAGTCATTACCATAAAAAAGAGGTGGCCTAGAAGTGGATTGTCCTTCGACATTGGGTTGTCCACACCTTAAGTGTCGACCACTCGAGGGTAATGTCGACTACACAACTTTGATTTTGCTAAAGGTGTCAACACTTCAGAAGAAATGGTCGACTACTAGTGCATTTTGGACTGAAACCCGAGAGGTATGAAGTGTCGACCACTAAGATGAAATAACGATCGTGGCCAAACATGAGTGTTCTAAGTGTTGATTGATGGATCAACCCACACTTACAAGTGTTGGTTGGTTCCTCTTAAAGTGGCGACTATACGACTTTATTTTTAGAAAACTTTTATCGACTCGCCAAAGTTCGCAGCCATTTATAGTATTCCATATTGGTTTCTAGTTTTGGTATAGGACTCATTCTTGCATCTTCCTTTAGTGTTTAGTGAGATAACTATAACATTGGTTTTGTGATAGGCTCTAACGACTTTGAAGATCTCAAGCTAGTTGGTAAAGTTTCGCCTCCAGCTTGAAGAAGTAGCATTCGGGGTAAAGATAGAGGTTTTATATAATTGTACGACATTGCATGTTTTTATGAAAACCTTATTTTTGTGAGTCATTGCATATGAAAAACCTGATGAGGCTTGGTCGCCAGCACGTCAGTCTTTTACATATATGTACGTACGATTTACATGTTTACCATTAATGCATGATTTTTACATAGTTGTGATGGAGAATTGATCCTCGTACTTTGGACGGTCTCAATGTCAAAGTGTAATGAGGATATCTAATACACCTTCTGATGTGTGAAGGTTGTCTTGTTTGCACGTTACAAAGTGGGTAATAGGGAAGTGATTACCTGCTTCTTGGGTTTCAAATTCCTAAGCCTTATCAGGGTATTTGTCGATTATCGTTTATACGGGTTTCTTCGTAGATGACCATTGTTCACCAACAACTGGGGTAATGGGGCTGGATCTTTGGATCGCACGTTGTTTGTTTCTTCTTTCTGGCTCATGAGGTATTGCTGGACTTCAGTCGCCGCCATTCTATGTTTATACATTGTAAGAGTTCTTCAATGACCTTCTTTTTTTACTACGATCATTTTTATATGACAAGTAAGATAATGGCGTATTTTTTTTATAATCGTCTACGTATACGACGATGTTTAACTTAATGCTTCATCGATGACTCATGTAGCCGGTATCCTTAAAATGGTGAAAATGAGTTTGCAATAGAATAGTGTTTTGAAAATCATTTTGTTATCTTATCATATTTTGAAATCAAAGGTAGAAGAAGTTTTACACGCATTTAATATAACACTTCTATTGAGTTAGTCACTCACCCCCAAACGACCCCCTCTCTTTCATGAAAAGAACAAAAGCAATGAGTAGCTAAAGTTCGGGAGTAGTTACCTTATCTTTATTTTCTTTGTTGAGTGTTTAGGTTATTTCATGGTGATGACTTATCTTACATTCGAGTCTATATAAGATTAATTGTTTGGATTTGGATGTTTAGACCATATTGAACTGCTTTTTAATTATCCCACTATTATATTTATAAGGAAAATTATCAATTTTAACCCTGTACTATACACGTTTTTTCAATTCAGCCCCTGTACTGGCAAACCGAACCCTGTACTTTGATTCTGTTATCAGTTTTGACCTTCTATCAACAATTTCATTAAACCTTAACTAACAAACAATCTTGGATTCAGTTGAAATTTTTACCACATGCTCACTACTTAATGAAAAGATAATCTAGAAATTTTCGTGATTTTTTAATACATGTACGATTTATTAAAACTTTATTTTGTATTTTATAAAAATATTATAATAAATCATACAAATTTTAGAAAATTACGAAACTTTTTCTATTATCTACCCATGATAGGTTAAACATGTGAAAAAGTTTTCAAATAAATTAAATGTTGTTTGTTATTTTTTTAAAAATTAATTTATAAAGTAAAGAAGAAACTGAGATTAATTTAAAAGAATACCAAACAATATTGGATTTATTTGAAACTTTTTTCAAATATTTACCATATTATGAGTAGATAATACAAAAATTTGCGTAATTTTTTAAGACTTGTATAATTTATTATAATATTTTTAAAAATACTAAAATAAAATTACAATAAATCGTACATGTGTTAAAAAA
The DNA here is from genome assembly GCA_022432975.1 of Begonia masoniana. Lineage (NCBI taxonomy): Eukaryota > Viridiplantae > Streptophyta > Magnoliopsida > Cucurbitales > Begoniaceae > Begonia > Begonia masoniana. The sequence continues at coordinate 33,861,565 of CM039504.1, read as the reverse complement.
TCACGAATAATTCTAGATTATCTTCTTATTAAGTAGTGAGCATGTGGTAAAAATTTCAACTGAATTCAAGATTGTTTATTAGTTTTTTCAATGAATGTTTAATGAAATTGTTGATAAAAGGTAAAAATTGATAATAGAATCAAAGTACAGGGTTCGGTTTGCCGGTTCTTATAGTACAGGGGCCGAATTGAAACAACGTGTATAGTATAGGGTTAAAATTGATAATTTCCCTATTTATAATCACCGTTTGGATATATCAGCTTTTGGTTAATGTTAAAGTCTTTTGCTCTGAACCAAGCTTTAGGTTGGACAATGGGGTCCTTCTGAAGTACTATCCACTAAACCTTCTGACCCAGAAGTAACCTATTTAGCATGCTAATCATTCACTTGAGAAATATTCCCCGAGCTACTTTTATCAAACTCCTCTTGAAGCACAATTTTTTCCATTCTTGGAGTTGACTCCTCCTGAAGTACTATTTTCTCTTTTTTTCTTGAACCAATTTTTGTTTCTAGAGCTGACTCGTCCTGAGTTAGTATTTTCCCACTTCTCTAACATGTCTAAGCCTCAAATGCCATAATCGAGCTTTTTTTCCATTATTGTTAGCAATATTTATAAAAGCTACTAACAATAGTTTTACCATCCATGTAATATAAACCATTTACCTGAACTCCCTTCATCACAATCATCGACCCTTTAATGATTTTGATGGATCATTTTTTAACCTTCACCATGCAACCATAATCATCTAACATGTCGATTGATAGAATGTTATGTCTAAGGTAAGCAAAATACCTCACGTTCAAGTTTTTCCGTATGCATCCATTGAAAATAATAATCTGCTCCAATCAAGTGCCTTGAATGGTGCACTAATTGTTGTTACCGAGTAGCACCTCTCCACCCTTACATGGCTTGAAATCTTGAAGCCACTCTTTCCTCGGATTTATATGGAAAAAACACCCTGAATTAAGGACTTATTAATCACCGGAATCCTTTGCTGATGCAACCAGAACGTCTAAAGAGTCATGAATGTCGGAGACCACCAAGGCATCACCAGTCTCGGTATTCTTCTCGGCCATTCTTTGCTTGAATTCAAGGCAATCTTTCATGAAGTGTCGTTCTTTGTTGCAAAAGAATCACTTCTTGCATTCCTAGATTTTGATCTTGCTTTATTCTTTGATTTCTTATGTTCACAAATTTGAGATCTTTCTTGTACCGATAACCCCTCACCATTTAAAGCTTCCTTATGTCCAGCTTTCCTCTAGAGCTGATTTGAATTGAGTTCAACCTTTATGTCTGCCATAGATAAGATTTGCTTCCTGTATAATACAGTGTCAATGAAATGTTCATACTTCTTCGGTAGAGACCTTAACATGATAATAGATTAATCATCTTCTTCCATCTTGTCATCGATGATGTTCAAGTCCAAGATTATTTTGTTGAAATCATCAACATGTTTCCACATCTCCTTGGATTCCTCCATCGCGATTGTATACAGCTTCTTCTTCAAGTATAGATGGTTTGCCAACGATCTTTTTATATATAAAGCTTCAAGCTTGAACCATACTAAAATCGTCGAATCTTCTTCGATGACCTCTCGTAGTACCTCCTCCCCCAAACTCAGTAAAATGGCACTATGTGCTTTGGACAGCACAGAAGCCCTATCCCATCAGATAACTTAAGCTTCCCGAATGCCTCGGGATAAATAGCAGAAGACAACCCTGATGAACCAAGAAAGCCTTTATCTTGACTCGCCATAGACTAAATTCATTCTCGCCCTGAATTTGTCAACCTCAAATTTTGTCATGAAAGCTGAAAGAAAACAATCTATGCTCATTACACCAATTGTTGTGCTAAAATCAATCAGACCGCGATAATCGATCAAGAATTAACTAGAAGAGTGAAGGAATAAATGAAGACACAAGAATTTATATGGTTCAGACCAAATCGTCTTAGTCCCACGATACAAAACTTTAGCAGCAAATTTTATTAGAGAATCTAATAAATCAGCAATTTTGTAATGCTACAGCATCGCCCACAACATCTCATAGAGAATACAAAAAAAGTAATGTTTCCCGAGAAATCTCTCACATCCTTTTATTTCTCGCTTATTTTCTTTTCGACTCTACTCACGCCACTCCATATCTGATTATCTCTCTTATTTTTCTTATCCCCTATCAACTCTCTAACTAATTTATTTTAAATAGATTAATACAAATTTGAACAAGGATAAAGTAACAACAAATCTAATTTAAAAAGATTTTTAACCAAACCAAATCAAAATATTTAAATAAATGATCAACAATTTTTAATAGGGGTGGGCACGGTCTGGGCCAGTCCGGTTTCGCACCAGAACTAGAACTGGACCGTGTCGGAACAAGAATAAGACCGCGTCGAAACCAAAATCAGACCACGCCGTTTGGTATTTTTTTAAAAATTCTGAAACAGGCCCCAGGAGGAACCGAGACCAGAACTGGACTAAACTTTCTAGTTCGGTCCGGTCTTGTCCCGTCCCGATCCCAGTCCCGATCCTGGTCCGGTCCCAATCCTGGTCTGATCCTAGTCCAGTCCTGGTTCCTCCAATGTAAATAAAAATAATAATCATATTTTCAAAAAAAAATATAAATACTCAATCCAACGTGCAAAATTAGTGCAATACTTCAAAAGTACAAACCAAATAATAAATCTAACTATCTAACAATTAACATACAAACTAAATCCAACTATCTAACAAATAACATACAAACGAAATCCGACTATCCAACTATCCAACATTCATATGAATTGTAAGAAACTAAATAAAACATCAATTTTGATACAAATTTCTTATGCATAAATAAACTACAACATTAGTTCAAACAATTCATCAATGCATCAATTTTGATAATCAAAATAAATAAATTCATAAAAATCAATTTGTATTTTGTAAGGTGTGCTCACTGCTCAGTGCTGCATCAATTTTGAATTTTTTATCATAAAAAAAACACTCACCCAGTCACCTTCAGGCTTCAAGAAGATAGCATGTGCGAAGAACTGAAGAGATCCAATGAATCTTCGGCGATTCGCCTTTGGCAGTTTGGTGTTCTGCGAATCGCAAAGGGTAGTGCCCGGTTGGTTCGGACTTCTGCGAAGGCAGGTGCAACTTTGCATTGTGTTTTGACTTCGATGAAAGAACTGGCGTCAGAGTGGTGTAGCTGGCATCCAAGTCCTGAGTGACTGGGTCTCTGGCTTTGCGAATGACGAAAAATTGAACTGAAGAGTGAAGAAGGCAACTCGTCCCATGGTCTTTCACCTCGGTGACTTAGGGTTTAAAGATTCGAAAGTCAAAACTGAACCGGTTATTGGTTTTTCAGTTTTAAACGGTCCAGTCCTCGATTTTTTAGAATTTTTTAATCAGGACCGTGGATTGGACCGTGTCCCACGGTTTCTTGGTAGGTAGAACAGGTCCCGAACTGGAACTGTTTTATTAACGACTGAAATCGGATTGAAACTCCCAATTCGGTCCGGTTCCCTGTTTCGGTCTGGTTCTGCCCCATCCTAGTTTTTAAATAGAGTATGATTGTCAAGATGACCTCAAAGAGGGATCAAGCGATAAAACAAGAGAGAGAGGCTCATTCTCGGTTAGTTTATAAAATAATTTGTGACGACCCGCCAGGCTCCCATGACAGGCCGTGCAGTCCCGGCTCACACAGGGCCCTGCCACGTGGTTTCCCTTAACTCAAGTGGTACTCCTCACTTGTAGCCCAGGTACTAGTCCCTGAGATCTTGGGTTCGAGTGGGGAGGGAGGCAAAAACTCCCTTCAGGGGGGGAGAAGATCGTGAGTACACGTGAGACGGCCTTCGGGAAACCACATGGCAGGGCCCTGTGTGAGCCGGGACTGCACAGCCTGTCGGGGGAGGCTGGCAGGTCGTTATATCTGCTGTAATAACTCAAGGCCGACAAGCCTGGCTTTAAGACTGGCTTCTCCAACCTCATCCAGTACAAGGGAGACCTGCACTTTCTGCCGTAAAGAGCCTCGTAAGGAGCCATACCAATCGTAATCTGGCAGCTATTGCTATAAGAGAACTCCACTAACGGCAAAACCTTGCTACAAGAAGCTTGAAATTCCAACACGTACGACCTTAACATATCCTCCCATATTTGAATCATTCTCTCAGATTGTCCTTCAGATTATGGATGAATTGCCGTGCTGAAATTTAACTTGGTACCCAAGGAGCTTTGCAAGCTTTTCCAAAACCTCAACGTAAATCTTGGGTCCCGGTCTGAAATGATCGACACCGGAATACTATGTAACTTGATAATCTCGCCAATGTATAACTCGGCATATTGGTCCAAAGAGAAGGTCATCTTCACAGGTAGAAAATGGGCCGGCTTCATCAGTTTGTCCACAATGACCCATATGCTATTATGACCTCTAGCCGTCCTTGGTAGGCCAACAACAAAATCCATTGTGATTTTTTCTCATTTCCATTCAGGGATCGGGAGAGACTGAAGTGTTCCACTTGGTCGTTGATGTTCAGCCTTCACTTGCTGACATACCATATAGGACTCCACATATTTGGTAACCTCATTCATCATATTTGGCCCCCAGAAGTGTAGTTTCAAGTCTCGATACATCTTCGTGCTTCCCAAGTGTACTGAGAAAGAAGACGAGTGAGATTTCGATAAAATGTCCATTCATAGCTCATCATCTCTCGAAACGTACCACCAGTCCCTAAACTTCAAAATACCATCACCTGAATGACTGAACTTAGAAGAGGCCATAGGCAACTTGCTTACTATATCGGCCATTTCCTTCGAATTGATCTTCTGAGCTTCCTTAATTCAGTCCAGGAAGGTTGGTCGTATTGTTAGATCCGCCAGTACGGTCGATAACTCAAAAACTATCTCCAGATCGAACTTCTGAATTTTGTCCTCAGAGGCATCGATACGGCCGACATAGCTGGTTGCATAGTAGGCGACATCCTTCTCAACGCATCGGCTACCACGTTAGCTTTCCTTAGGTGGTATTTAATCTCAATATCATAGTCTTTCACAAACTCGAGTCACCGCCTCTGTCTCATGTTTAACTCCTTCTGGGTAAAGATGTATCTCACGCTTTTATGATCTAAAAATACTTCACATGGCTGTCCATATAAATGGTATCTCCATACCTTCAGTGCATAAACAACTGCCGCTAACTCCAGATCATGAGTAGGGTAATTTTGCTGTAATTCTTCAATTGTCTGGACGCGTACGCCACCACTTTTCCCTCCTCCATTAAGACGCATCCCAAACCGATCTTTGATGCATCGCAATATTCACTGAATTTGCCGACTTCGACTGGCAATACCAATAAAGGAGCAGTGGTTAATTTCTGCTTAAGCATCTGAAAACTCTCTTCGCAAGCTTCAAACCACTTGAACTTCATATCTTTCCTCGTTAAGCTGGTCATAGGCTTTGCTATCACAGAAAATCTCTTGATAAACTTTCTGTAATAACCAGCTAGCCCATTAAAACTCTGTACTTCACTGGCATTCCTCGGCCTCGGGCATTCCTTCACAGGCTGAATCTTGGCCGGATCCACAGAAATTCCTTCTGCAGACACCACTTCGCCTAGAAAATTAATCCTACTCAACCAGAATTCACACTTTGACAGTTTGGCGTACACTTGGTGTTGTCTCAACGTTGATAGCACAATTGCCAAATGCTCTTCATGCTCTTTTTCATTCCGAGAATAAACCAGGATATCGTCGATGAAGACGATCACAAATTTGTCAAGAAAATCCTAGAATATCTTGTTCATCAGGTCCATAAATGCTGTCAGAGCATTAGTCAACCCAAACGACATCACCAAGAATTCGTAGTGTCCGTATCGGGTCCTGAATGTCGTCTTTGGGATATCATTGGCCTTGACCTTCAAATGATAATAAACGGAGCACAAATCAATCTTTGAAAATACCCGAGCCCCTTGTAGCTGGTCAAATAAGTCGTCGATCCTCGACAACGGGTACTTATTCTTGATAGTTAACTTGTTCAGCTCCCGGTAGTCAATACACATGTGTAGGGACCCATCCTTCTTCTTGACAAACAAGACGGGAGCGCCCCACGGAGAGAAACTAGGGTGTACGAAGCCCTTGTCCACCAATTCCTTTAGCTGAGCCTTCAACTCCCTTAACTCTATTGGCGCCATACTGTATGGGTTCTTTGATACCGGTTCAGCACTAGGGTATACTTCAATTTCGAACTCAATCTCACGATCCGGTGGCAACTCCGGTAAGTCATCTAAGAAAACCTTTGAGAAGTTTCGAACTACCGGAATATCTTTTCACCTCACCTTGCCTTTGAACATCCACTACGTAGGCTAGAAATCTGACACATCCTGACCTCATCAGCTGTTGAGCTTTTAAGGAGGATACAACTAACATAGAGTGTTTCTTTGGTATAGCCTGATAGAAGAACAATTCCTCGTTCGGGCGCTTAAAAGACACCAGCCCGGATATGCAATTAATGGTGGCGTGATGTCTAAACAGCCAGTCCATTCCCAGAATTATATCATATCCTTTCATACCGATGATGATAAGATTAGCATGCAATTTCTGGTCCCCAACCGACACTATATTGCCCTGCACTGTCTGCTCGGATTGCATAAACCCTCTGGAAAGTAGCATGACACTGTAGGGTTGATCTAATGGCACAATGCACAAATTCTCCCTAACCACGAAGTCCCATCGCCAAAAACGAGTGTGTGGCCCCTGTGTCCAACACAGTATAGGCAGGTGAACTACAAATCAAAATTATACCTGTGATAGCTGCATGCTGTACTTCGTCCTCATCCTCGATCATTGCAAAAACCCTTGGTGTGGCACGATTCGGCCTCCTGTCAGGCATTGGGCAATCCCGGACGTGATGACCCTCTTTGTCACATCAGAAACAACGGCCGGTAAAAAGCCTACATTAACCCGTGTGACTTCTCTGGCAACGCGAGCATACAAGAAGCTGAGAAGCTCCCATTGGTCTTTTTCCCCTGTTCTGATTGGTAGCTGTTTCATTGGGCTTATCAACACCCCTATTTAGTTGCTGTTGTGGTTGCCAACCTTGACCCCGTTGTTGTTGCTGTTGTTGTTGTTGTTGTTGTTGTTGTTGTTGTTGTTGTTGTTGTTGAGGGGCATCACGAAGGAATCTCTTTGATGAATCCTTTTGCCTCTAGGACTTTGTCTCTAAGGCTTCCAACTGCAAAGCCTTAGCCACCACCTTCAGATATGGTGCCTCGTCAAAACCCCTGGTCGTGATCCCCCGTAAAAGGTCCACCTTCAGACCCTGAATGAATTGGTGTACCTTGTTTTCGTCAGTGCTTACCAAATGTGGTCCATAGCAGGATAACGACTGAAACTTCTGAACATACTCGGCCACTGATCCATTACCGCACCTGAGAGAATTCGATCATCTTTTCCTTCCTCACACTGCGGTCGAAATACTTCTCGTAGAAAATCCTCTTAAATCTGCCTTAATCTATTGCCACGGTAGTCGACTGTACGGTGTCCCACCAAAAGCCCGCGTCTTTGGTGAGATGAAACGTGACACACATAACTTTTTTACTTTCCTCCACCTCTGCGTAGTTGAACATACGCTCTATTGTTCGGATCCACTCCTCGGTGTGAGTAGGGTCCGTCGTCTGTTCGTCAAATGGTGGCAGTTGAAGCCGTCAGAATCTGTCTCCACTGATGTCACGTGGAGCATTTGCATGATTGTTGTTCCCATTGTCCTCCCTCGCCATCATGCGAGACTGAACGCCGACCAACTCGGTTAGCAGTCGAGGGCATCGCCCCTATCGTTTAGCTCACCTTGGTGTCCCCTTACCATTCTTACTAGGTTCCTATAAGCAAAATAACGAAATTTAATAAACTAACACTTTACGGGAATTTAAACACTTATAGTTGGTGGAAGGATCTCACGTAGTTGAATAACTTAGGTTGAATAACTTAGGTTGAATAACTTAGGTTCTAACCACAAGTCATGTAACAGTGAACCACATTTGCTTGACACGTTCATCTCTTTTCGAACAAATCAATTGAAGTGAAGTTTCTTATACTTCATCAAACGCATTACTAAGTCTTAATTACAAGTCCATGAAGCTTATTGGGTCCTCAATACACGTCGTTCTCATCATGTCAAGTTAAAACCTTGAAGGTTAAATGGATAATTTAGGTTCTAACCACAAGTCATGTAACAGTGAACCTCATTTTCTTGACACCTTCTATTCTCTTGGAACCAATCAATTGAACTGAATTTTCTTATATTTCATCAAACACTTTACTAAGTCTTAATTACGCGTCCATGAAGCATATTGGGACCTCAATACACGTCATTCTCATCACGTGGCGGGTTGCGCAGTCAGACAGTCTACATAACCGTTTTTAAAACCCGCGTACTCTGATACCATGGTTGTGACGACTCAAAAACACCAGGCCGGCACGAGACTGGACCTGACATTTAATTCGACTTACACATTTTGGACATAAAATTTTTTGAGTTTTTAAAGCATGTGGAAAGAGAAGACGTGAAAACGGAAGACGTGAAAATGGAAGACGTGTAAATAGAAGACATAAAAACTGGAAGACTTGAAAACAGAAGATATGAAAATGGAAGACATAAAAACTGGAAGACTTGAAAATGGAAGACATAAAAACTAGAAGACTTAAAAAACAGAAAATCTGAAAATGGAAGACATAAAAACTTGAAGACTTGAAAACGGAAGATGTGAAAATGGAAGACATAAAAACTGGAAGACTTAAAAACGAAAGATATGAAAATGAAAGACATAAAAGCTGGAAGACTTGAAAACGAAAGATATGAAAATGGAAGACATAAAAACTAGAAGACTTGGAAACGGAAGATGTGAAAATGGAAGACATAAAAACTGGAAGACTTAAAAACGGAAGATATGAAAATGGAAGACATAAAAACTAGAAGACTTGAAAACGGAAGATGTGAAAATGGAAGACATAAAAATTGGAAGACTTCAAAACCTCACTGAACGTATAACACCTGGGGTCGATGTCAGCACTCTTTCTTTTAATACTCTGTCGATCGATCGGTGACCCCAGCCGATCGATCGGCTACCCCTTTGTCTGGCGACCTACTACTTTCCAACCTCTTAGATACAAAATGCTTCAAACCCGATTCAAAACATAATCTTAGACATGTTAGAAAACATGGTTGACATTCATGAAATCTGTCTGCATGGGTAGCTCTAAAACTCGAACTCTATCCATGCACAACCAAAAACAAAGATCCAAAATGATTCCAGTATATTTCAAAAGACAACTATCAAAACAAAGGTTTTAAAACATCGATACAGAATTTATACATCACCTAAATCCCAAAAGAAAACTGTACAAACTTAATATTCGTCACCCACAGGTTAAAATGCGCCTGACTACCACAACCAACCCCACAAGCTTGTCCAACTAACCGCACCTACTTATTGGCCTGAGGCTCACAGTCCTTATCGGTGCGATCCGTACCTACAACATGGAGTTCAACTATTAGCCTAAAGCTCAGTAAAGACATACAATGCAGTGATGTATATGCTATGCATAAACTTTTGAAATACATGAATATTACTTTACATTACATTCAAGTGGACAAGAGATATAAGTGGGGCTTATAGAGGAACTGGCGCACAAACATACATGTCATAACAGGACATAGCAGGAGTTAGTAGTTTTTTCGGGTCCTAGGGAGGGATAACAGACATATTGTCCTTGGCGAGGACGGTTTTTACATAGTCCCAGGGAAGGACAAGAACATATGTCAGTCCTTGTCCCACACTTAACCGTACATTACATTCACATTTTATCTTTGTTGACTTCAAATCACGTGCATAAAACATTTACATGACTTTTGAGAAAACATGTATGCATGAACATGTATAGTGCATAAATGTAACATATAAAAAAAACAAGTTCTCTAAGCATACATTAAACAACAGTCATCAAAAACAATATACAAAACATCATACATAATTTAAGACATAATCTATAACCTAACTACCCAACAACAATCTCGACCACGTAAGAACTTAGTACCTCCGTGATGTAGGGCCTTAAGGGCCAACCTAAACGTATGAACTTACCTGGCATCCGTAGAGTTTGCGAGCCTTGAACGTGTTGCCTCGGTGAGTCTCGAATCTAAGTCGAATGAAACGGAAGAAACGGAGAAGAGGAGAGAATTTCTTTGCTGGTGAAGGAAAAGGGAAGAAGAAGTGAAATGGAGGGTTTCACGTGGAAGAGAAAAAGAGAAAGAGAAAGCATGACTTCTTCAACAAGCTTGGACATGTGTCAAGCATCCATTGGCTCCCTCCCAACTACTCACTTGTTTGGTTTTCCACTAAACATCCCAACAATTTCCACTAAAACATTCATTCTATTAATATCAAATTAATCCCGTTCAATAATTTGAGGGATAATAACATGGCCAAAAATATCGGGTGTTACATAATTTGACTGAAAAGGAGCCAAACATTGAACCACATGGATTTTTAAAAACTGTACAAAATTTTATCAAAATGATTACTTATGTCGCAAATTTAGCATCTGTAAGGTTCGCCATTTTTGTGTAATTAGAAAATTTTTCACAAGTTAAATGAAGTTATTTATTTTGTAGAATTACTTTAATTTTGTAATTAGTCACCGTATTGAAAATTTAATTTTTGGACAAGTGGTAAAAAATGACAAAAGTACTCTTGTAATTTTATAAAAACATAAGGTAAAATAAAGTTATACAAGATAAATTTTGGATATTATCCAGATATTATTTTTATTTTCGACAAACCATAAATTATGAATGAAGAAAATTGAAAATAAAATAAACTATATTTTTGTTTATAATCTTTCCTCGGGCAGAAAGAGAGAAAAATTTAATATAAAGGAGGAGAGAGTGTTTAAGAAAGAGGTGGATTTTCAATATCCCACTAAGTCCTGCCCACTAGTTGTATTTTCTGTTGTTTAAATATAATTTTATTATCTTTTATTTGAACTTTGATTATTTACTATTGTGTCATTATCATATGGTTATTAGAATAGGATTAGACTTAATTAGAAAAGCATTTGAGTTTTTTAGACATTGATAGTAGAATAGAGTTTAATCTATTGATCTATTGAAGTTAACTTATTAAGATTTCTTTTCATTATCAATCGAGTTGGTGAGCTCGTTTGTGGCAGATTTTAGATGTTTCGTCTACTCTCTTCAAGTAAAATCAGTAATAAGTCTCCATTTCACTTTTTTCGTCTGTTGAATTGGTTTTTCGTATTTTCTTTCAATATTCTGTTTATTATCTGTAGTTTATTCATTGTTCTACCATTCCTTCATAACTTCATCGTATTTTTGTTGTTTCCTTCTTCAGATTCTCTAGTTTGGCCCTAATCTGTCGACTTCTGATTGCCTTCTGTTTGTCGTGAGCTTTATGCTCAAGTACAAATTTTCAAACTATTTTCATTTATGGGCGTCATATCTTTTACCCAGTCATTCGCTTTCGAGCCTTGATTCTTCTATCGTCGAGTTTCGTGTGCCCACTCTCAATTCTGGACTCCCGAACTCGATAGCTTCTCCCAACTGGGTCATCTGCCCTTCGTTTAAGGTCACCAACTCTTGTGCAGCTTGCCTCAATTTTGCATTATTTGTCATCAAAGTTTCTGTTTTTGTGTCAATTTTGATGTTGATTCGAGTTGGTAAAAATAAAGAAGATAAATAACATTATTGCTATTATTTTATACGCTCTCAATTTTAGTCGTTTACCTAATTTTTAATTTTCTTTCACAAGTCAAGGTAGTTTATTACTTTTTCCCAATTAGGTAGTTTCCTAATTACTTTTATTTTTTCGTCCATTACTTGAAAATTAATAAAACATGTCATAATATATTCTTCTTTATGAAATCCTTATGGTATTAGAGTCCAATGGCCAGAAAATTCTTTAAATATAGTCTTATATTTATAGGCATATTTATGTTATATGTTGTTTCTTCTTTATCGATGAAGCGTTTTGGAGAGTGATTTGTTGTTATAAAGTGTAAAGATGCAAAGGGTATTGTGAAACTAATTGAGTAAAAAATTGAAATTAAAGGCAAAATTGAATGAAAAATTTCAATGAACATTCCAAATTGGTCGACATTTTATACAGATCAATCGACACCTTGCCTACAAATTTTAATGAGAAAAAATAATAGCAAGGTTGAAGTGTTGACCACAAAAGAGCAGTCCATCAGGCGGTCGACCGAACCAAGAGAAAAAGCGACCAAAAGAAAAAAACAACGTTCGCACGTCTCATGTCAAGTAGCTGTCAATCGGACTTAATGAAATGTTGATCGGTGAAGCAGAAAATCACATATTTATATGAAAACCAACCTTAAAAACATATTATTTCATCATAGAGCTGCAAGCTGCCTCCTATCCTCTCTCAAGGTCTGGCAAGGTAAGCCTATTACATATCAAAATTAAGTAGGTAACGATCCCTAAATGATCATAAAAGTAAGAGGAGATTGATTAGGGTTTCACAGTTATGACTTCTATCATATACTAATACGAGGAAATCTTTATGGATAGGTTGATTCAAAGCAAAGTTTAATCGTTGTAATCGACTGTTACTGAGTCAATGCTTAAAGGTAAGAGATATTTTGTATTCGTGTTGTCTTTCGGCCTACATCACAAAGTGCTAGATTATCTCTTTATATTTTATTGATACTCAAGGATGTACTTTAATGTGATGTTATGATGATAATGACTCGATAATTTGCTTTTATGTTACATTGATGATGATATCGATTCTAGGATGTGCTTTAATGTGATGTTATGATGATAATGACTCAAGGATTTGCTTTTATGTTACGTTGATGATAATATCAATTCGAGGATGTGTTTTAATGTGATGTTAAGATGATAATGACTCAAAGATTTGCTTTTATATTACGTTAATGATGATATCGATTCGAGGATGTGTGATAATGTGATGTTATGATGATAATGACTCGAGGATTTGCTTTTATGTTAAGTTGATGATAATGACTCGAGAATTTGCTTTTATGTTACGTTGATGATGATATAGATTTGTGGATGCACTTTAATTAGTTGTTATGATGATATTGATTCAAGATGTGTTGTTTATAATAGTAGACTGTTATGAATGAAATAGAAATGTAAAAATGGACTTTATTGAACTCTATGGAGGATAACAGTCTTTGCATGACTTATGTTTCATCTGCAGGTTTACATCTTGATGCTCTCATTATCCTCATGAGAGTCATAGAGAAGCAAATCCTCCAATCATTATAATTACGAGCATAATATAAAAGCAAATCCTCGAATCGTTATCTTCAAAAGCATAACAATAATACAAGTTCTCAAATCCTTGAATCTTCAAGTCATCATTATCGTAACGTAACATAAAATCAAATTCTTAGATCACTATCATTGTAAACCTAATAATAAAATATATATCTAATTTCTCGAAGTAATATAACTATAAACATAGTACTTTGTGATGCAGGACAAAAAAGAAAAACACATGCAAGCTTCACTTACCTCGAAGCCTTAGCATGGTAAGGGTCGCTTACGATGATTAACTTTCTCTTTAGATTAACCTAACCATTGAAATTCTTTCATGTTAATGTATTCTACGAGATGGAAACAAAAACTATAATCAATTCTTTCTTACTCTTATTACTATTAGGCAATTGTTGCCGACTCAACTTCAACATGAAAAAGGCTTAACTTGACGGAGCTTAAGAGAGGTTGGGAGGCGGCTCACAACTCTAGGACAAAATCATACGTTTATGATTAGGGTTTTTCGTATAAATATGCAATCTATTGCATCACTGGAAGTCCAATTGATGACTAATCGACATAGGATGCGCGAACGTTGACTCCTTCTCTCGATTGCTCTTTAATCAATCTAGTTGACTACTCTTTCGTTTAGTTGACACTTCAACCTCACAGTTTTTTACTCATTGCAATTTACAGGCCAAGTGATGACCGGTTACTATTCTTAGGGTCGACAAGTGTAGAATATTTCCTTCAATGTTGTCTTTAATTTTAGCTTTTTACTCAAGTGATTTTACAACACCCTTGCATCCTTAAAATTTATGACAAAATATCATCTTCCAAAATACTTCATTAATAAAGAAAAGTAATAAACATAAATATGTATCCATATTTAAAGTTACGTTTAACGAAGTTTTTGGGTATTACATTCTTCTCTCATTACATTAACTTTTGTCCTCCAAATTTGCTTCATGAAACAGTTCCAGATATCTTGCCTACATATCTTCCTGCCTTTCCCATGCGCCATAAAACCTTTACCAACAGAATTTGTTTGTGTTGAAGTTCTTTGATATTTGAATCCAAAATTCGTATTGGTTGTTCTCCATATCTTCTTGGTTGTTCTTCATACCTTCTTGCACCACGATCTAAGATGGATCGCCAATACATTTTCTTTAGGATCAACACTTGAGAAATATTATGACTTTTCTATAAACTCTATCCTATAAACTGTTTTTCCTATTTTCTCCACAATAGGAAAAGGTCCAACATACCTTGGACTAAGCTTTCCCTTCTTACCAAACTTCATAACTTCTTTGAATGGTGAAACTTTTAAGAACACCATATTTCTTTGCTCAAACTTTAGCTCCTTTCGCCTAACGGTGAGCATAACTCTTATGTGGCTTTGACCAGTTAACATTATTTGCTTAATAAGGGCTTCTGTTTTGGCTGTTTGCTATATGATTTTAGGGCCAAGTAATTTGGCTTCTCCTACCACGTCCCAATATAATGGAGATCTACATTTTCTCCCATATAAAGGTTCGTAAGGTGTCATCCCAATCGTAGCTTGATATCTGTTGTTATTAGCAAATTCGACTAAGGGCAACATTTTACTCCAACCCATTTGAAATTCAAGTACACAAGCTTGAAGCATATCTTCCAAGATTTGAATCGATCTTTTCTCTATCCACTAGTTTGAGGATGAAAAATTGTGTTGACCTTAGTTTAGTGTCCATATCCTTATGTAGACTTTTCTAAAAGGTGGAGGTAAACCTTGGATCACGATCTGATATGATCGAGACTAGTTTCCCATGCAGTCGTAAAATTTCTTGAATATACAATCCTGCATATTTATTCATCAAATAAGTGGTCTTTACTAGCTAAAAGTTGGCTAACTTCGTTAATCTATCCACGGTTAGCCATTACATCATGTCCTTCTATTATCTTACGTAAACTGACAACAAAATCAATCCATTGCGATTTGCTCCCATTTGCACTCTGTTATTGGTAAAGATTGTAAAACTTATCAACAATTACCCATTTGCACTCTGCTTTAACTTGCTGACAAATCAAGCACATTTCTAGATATTTCATGACATCTTCTTTGATATTGGGCCACCAATATGTTGCTTCAAGTCTCTATACATCTTGATACTTCTTAGGTGAACAGAAAAAGTTTAGGATAAGCTTCCGTCAAATTTCTCGTTGTAGCTTCTTATCTTTTGGGACATATCATCTACCTTTGAATTTCAATATCTCTTTCTCATAAAGAGAATAACCTGATTGGTCAATTAGGGTCTGCTCATGTTTGAAGGCTTACACACTTAGAATCACTAACTTGTGCATCCTCAATCTTTTTCAATATGGTAGGCGCCAACATCATAGTTGAAGTGTAGATGCTAATTGTTAATTGATTAGCTCCATTCTACTTTTATGAATTTCATACTGTAAAGCCCGTAACGCATTGGTTCTACTTTTATCTTTAAAACATTTAATTTATAAAAGTAAAGTAAAACGGTAAAACATGGATTTGAAAAATATAAACAGTGGAATACTTTCAAGCAATTCCAAGTTAAAGATTAAATATAAAAGAAATACATAGTCTGCATGATCATTAAAAAACAAACATTAAATAAAATAGTTCACAATTGAAATTAAACTTAGTAAAAACAATACTTAAAAATTCAAAATTTCTTTTTAAATGTCATTCTTCTAATTCATTCACAGGTCAATCTCTCATTAACAATCGTGTAGTCTCGCCCCTAGGAACACCTCTTTCACTGCATCTTTCATTCGTTTCCTTCATTAGTCATGTCAATATTATCCTCACCTACATCACGGAGTTCATCTATAAGATTAATGCTCAATAAAAAATGTGTAAAAATATATGAGCATGATCTGCAATTTCGTAAAGATATGTATTTTCTCTCTTTTTCAGTTTTTATTATTTTTTTACTTTCACTTAACAGAATAGTCGTTAGGATAATTCAATTCAATGGAATGAGTAAGCACCATTTGGTCCACCTCATAAGGAACGACTAACACATTCCTGCCGACAACTACTACTTACGTTTGTTTAGTCCTTTCAGTATTTCTTAATGAAAATATTTTTCACGATGCATGATTCATATGTAACATACACTACAAAACATAATACACTCTTCATACATTCCATCTTTATATTTTATTTCAATCATAATAGTTTATTAACATAAACATCACATCCACGAATCAATATTATTACAACATAACATTAGAGTACATTATCAAATCAATCTTCATGAGGGTTATATAAAAGCAAATCCTCGAATTATTATCATCAAAAGCATAACAATAACACAAGTCCTAAAATCCTCGAATTCTCAAGTCATCATTATTTGTAACTGTAACGCCCCGAGTTCTCCGAACCCGGTTCGTCACACAAAACCCGTACAAGACTAAAAACTTCATCCATATTTTTAAATTTGCAGCGGAATTAATTTAAATAACTTAGAGTTAAACAAAACCATAAAATATTTTTGGATAATCGGATAAAATGTTCGAGATAATCGACCAAAAGAAATAAAGGTTTAAATCACAAAAACGCTGTTAAATCTCTAAAGTCAATCACGTCTGCCGGTGGAAATCAACGAAAGAAGCTGACACGGTAACTAGAAGACTCCTGCCGATGACGTGGACCTGAAGACTTGGAATTGAGACATTTCTCGGCGGGCTGTACCTACCGATGACGTCAACACAACTTCATCTGCCGGTGAAGTCAACATGACTTCATCTGCCGATAAAGTCAACACGTCTACACATACAACTCCACCTGCCGATGAAGTCAACATGACTTCATCTACCGATAGAGTCAACACGACTGCACATACAACTCCACCTGCCGATGAAGTCAACATGACTTCATCTGCCGATAAAGTCAACACGACTGCACATACAACTCCACCTGCCGATGAAGTCGACATGACTTCATCTGCCGATAGAAATAAGGCTACACCTTCCGATGCCTTTACTGAAGACATCTTCCGATAGAAATAAAACTTCATCTTCCGATGAAAACAACACCACGTCTACCAAAGAAAATAAAACTACACCTTCCGGTAGACAAAACTCGCGATTCCATCTGATAGAAAACAGAACAATATTTCAACTTCTCACATACTATGCCAGAACAACACAACTGCAGTAAAGACTTGTCTATTCTGTTGAAACCATTCAGAAAAACAATTTAAAACTTCATGTTACTCAACTCCAGTAAAAATCCGGTATTAAAACCATCGGAAATACCACTATCAGAAAAGAAAACTCAATATGCATCCAAAACATTGAAGTCTCTACTGTTATAAAAATTCAACCTATTTAATTCGAACATTTGCCACTAAACCTTCATTCAAATAGACATCAGTTAAACTGCCCCATCAGATTGCCAAACCGATGCCTGGATGTGCTCCCCAACCACGTCTACTCGATTATGCTCTCAGGGAAAATCACCTGTGGTATCCTCAACACCTACATCACAAAACTCATCTATTAGCCTAATGCTAAGTAAGTAAAGCAGTAAATAAGGGGAAATACTGAAACACAAATTCCTAAATATGCAATTTCTACTTTCTCATCTCAGTTGCTCATTCAACGTTTCTGTTCTGATCCCCCTGTGAAATTGGGAGTTGGATCAACTCTCCCAAAGTATACTCATCCACTGACTCATTAAGGGGCGGATTAATTCCCTTAACAGTAAATTCTGATTCACATCCTCCGATCCCCCTGTAGGATTGGGAAGTGGATCACTTTCCCCAAAACCTCAATCCACTGGCTCATTAAGGGTTGGATTAATTCCCTTAACAGCAAATCTGCTTCTCGTACTGTTTCAATCTGTTCATTCATTGCCGATTCAAAATCATGTAAATTCATTTTCGTACATTTTAAAATATGATGCATGACAACTGGAAATAAAACACATAAACATGTATAAATCCTACTGTTTTGTGATGTAGGCCCGAAGGCACAAACAAACTCTACTTACCTGGTTTCCTTGCAATCACTCGGTCTCAACTACCTCGGAAGCCTTGCTCACCTATTATCATAAGCAGCATATTGATTAGGTCACCATTAATCTTATTCTATGTCACTCAGAAACCTAAGAGGTTCAGTTGGAAACTCTAGTCATCGAACATTCTCGGCTCAATACTAAAATCAAACTCGACTCACTCTCATCATAAACCAGAATACATACATTGTACTCTCTCTGCTATCTAGACACTAAAATCTTCAAGAAACGGAAAGAAAGCTTACCTAGATTGAGAAATGAGGATCGGGGAGGAGAATCGCCTGGAGCTCCGCGGGGTTTGAGCTGAATACCGAGAAAGGAGAAATGAGGGAACAGTGGCGGCTAACCTCAATAAATCTTTCCTTAAATACGTTATCCATTCTTAAAAGGTTAATTACTTTTTTGTCCTTGCATAATTGTTAGTTAACCTAATCATCATAAATGGTTAATTAAATTCGGTTCAATAGAACCGGGTGCTACAGTAACGTAACATCAAAGTAAATTCTCAGGTCATTATCATTGTAAACCTAATAATGAAACAAGTATGCAATTCCTCGACATAATATAATTATAAAACCTAGCACTTTGTAATGCCTGTCGAAAAGATGAACACATGCAAGCATCACTTACCTCGAAGTCTTAGCATGGTACAGATGCTTACAAAGATTATTCTACAAGATGGAAACGAAAACCTTAATTGATCCTTTCTTATTCTTATGACAATTCAAGGTTTGTTGCCTACTCAATTTCAACGTGAAATAGGTTTATCTTGACAGAGCTTGAGAGAGGCTGGCAGGTGGCTCGTGGCACTGAGATGAAATAATACGTTTAGGGTTTAGGCATCACTGGTCGACACTTCATTAAGTCCAATCGATCGTTAATCAACACAGGACGCATGAACATCATCTTCTTCTTTCGGACCTTTTTCCCCAGTCCATTCAACTGCCTAGACAACTGCTCTTTTGTTTAGTTGACACCTCAACCGTGATGTTTTTTGCTGTTTTGAATTGGTAGGCAAAGTGTCGACCAATCTGTAATATTACATTCAATTTTGCTTTTAATTTCAGCTTTTTACTTAATTAATTTCACAACACCATTGCATTCTTAAAACTTTACGAAAATAAATATGTCTCTATATTTAAAGTTACGTTTAACAAAGTTTCCAAGTATTACACGTGAGATAGAAGTTTTCAAACGGCGTAAAGTTCTCTTGGTTTGAGAAACTAGTTAAAGATTGAGACAAAGATGGGTTCAAAATATCCTCACTTGCTCAATGGCTCGATTGACATTGAGAAAATTTATCAAGTAGAAAATATTGTTGTAAAGGCTGCCTTTTCAAATAAAGGTAGACATTTTTTTAATTAATTAATCATTAAGTAATTGTTCATTTTTATTTTTTGTTACATAGAGTGTAGTTCAAGATTGGAGAGATAACCCCTACTTATAGCATCATGGACATTGTATAATACAATTCTCAAACTTATTCTTGAGAGAGGTAGAGTAAGATTTAAAAAATTTGCTGACGTCAACCGGAAGACAAAATTATAAACTGGGCGGAAGACTTATGCTGACGTCAACCGGAAGACAAAATTATAAACTGGGCGGAAGACTTATGCTGACGTCAACCGGAAGACAAAATTATAAACTGGGCGGAAGACTTATGCTGACGTCAACCGGAAGACAAAATTATAAACTGGGCGGAAGACTTATGCTGACGTCAACCGGAAGACAAAATTATAAACTGGGCGGAAGACTTATGCTGACGTCAACCGGAAGACAAAATTATAAACTGGGCGGAAGACTTATGCTGACGTCAACCGGAAGACAAAATTATAAACTGGGCGGAAGACTTATGCTGACGTCAACCGGAAGACAAAATTATAAACTGGGCGGAAGACTTATGCTGACGTCAACCGGAAGACAAAATTATAAACTGGGCGGAAGACTTATGCTGACGTCAACCGGAAGACAAAATTATAAACTGGGCGGAAGACTTATGCTGACGTCAACCGGAAGACAAAATTATAAACTGGGCGGAAGACTTATGCTGACGTCAACCGGAAGACAAAATTATAAACTGGGCGGAAGACTTATGCTGACGTCAACCGGAAGACAAAATTATAAACTGGGCGGAAGACTTATGCTGACGTCAACCGGAAGACAAAATTATAAACTGGGCGGAAGACTTATGCTGACGTCAACCGGAAGACAAAATTATAAACTGGGCGGAAGACTTATGCTGACGTCAACCGGAAGACAAAATTATAAACTGGGCGGAAGACTTATGCTGACGTCAACCGGAAGACAAAATTATAAACTGGGCGGAAGACTTATGCTGACGTCAACCGGAAGACAAAATTATAAACTGGGCGGAAGACTTATGCTGACGTCAACCGGAAGACAAAATTATAAACTGGGCGGAAGACTTATGCTGACGTCAACCGGAAGACAAAATTATAAACTGGGCGGAAGACTTATGCTGACGTCAACCGGAAGACAAAATTATAAACTGGGCGGAAGACTTATGCTGACGTCAACCGGAAGACAAAATTATAAACTGGGCGGAAGACTTATGCTGACGTCAACCGGAAGACAAAATTATAAACTGGGCGGAAGACTTATGCTGACGTCAACCGGAAGACAAAATTATAAACTGGGCGGAAGACTTATGCTGACGTCAACCGGAAGACAAAATTATAAACTGGGCGGAAGACTTATGCTGACGTCAACCGGAAGACAAAATTATAAACTGGGCGGAAGACTTATGCTGACGTCAACCGGAAGACAAAATTATAAACTGGGCGGAAGACTTATGCTGACGTCAACCGGAAGACAAAATTATAAACTGGGCGGAAGACTTATGCTGACGTCAACCGGAAGACAAAATTATAAACTGGGCGGAAGACTTATGCTGACGTCAACCGGAAGACAAAATTATAAACTGGGCGGAAGACTTATGCTGACGTCAACCGGAAGACAAAATTTTAAACTGGGCGGAAGACTTATGCTGACGTCAACCGGAAGACAAAATTATAAACTGGGCGGAAGACTTATGCTGACGTCAACCGGAAGACAAAATTATAAACTGGGCGGAAGACTTATGCTGACGTCAACCGGAAGACAAAATTATAAACTGGGCGGAAGACTTATGCTGACGTCAACCGGAAGACAAAATTATAAACTGGGCGGAAGACTTATGCTGACGTCAACCGGAAGACAAAATTATAAACTGGGCGGAAGACTTATGCTGACGTCAACCGGAAGACAAAATTATAAACTGGGCGGAAGACTTATGCTGACGTCAACCGGAAGACAAAATTATAAACTGGGCGGAAGACTTATGCTGACGTCAACCGGAAGACAAAATTATAAACTGGGCGGAAGACTTATGCTGACGTCAACCGGAAGACAAAATTATAAACTGGGCGGAAGACTTATGCTGACGTCAACCGGAAGACAAAATTATAAACTGGGCGGAAGACTTATGCTGACGTCAACCGGAAGACAAAAATTTTAAACTGGGCGGAAGACTTATGCTGACGTCAACCGGAAGACAAAAATTTTAAACTGGGCGGAAGACTTATGCTGACGTCAACGAAAGACAAAAATTATAAACTGGGCGGAAGACTTATGCTGACGTCAACCGGAAGACAAAATTATAAACTGGGCGGAAGACTTATGCTGACGTCAACCGGAAGACAAAAATTTTAAACTGGGCGGAAGACTTATGCTGACGTCAACCGGAAGACAAAAATTTTAAACTGGGCGGAAGACTTATGCTGACGTCAACCGGAAGACAAAATTATAAACTGGGCGGAAGACTTATGCTGACGTCAACCGGTAGATAAACACTTAAAACAGCAGTGAACGTGATCGGAAGATGCAGTTTTTGAGATAAAACTTGGCAATGTTAAATAATAGACTTACAGGCAGGGAACATCAAAACAGGAGGGCATTAGGGTTCAGACCTCAAACCCGATTTCAAAACAAAAGTTTTGAATCACTCTTACAATGACGGGAGTCGAGCCAGACAAACTGCATGGATAGCTCTAAAATGCGAGACTCTCCATGATGACCTGAAAAGGGAGAACTCAAGCAGTTCAGAAATGTTTTCAAACATTTAAAAATATATGGAGTACAATCTGTCAAATACGGAGGTTTTAAATACATCAAAACACAGGACTATACCATTTCAAATTCCAACAAAACTTTCAAACAAAACACAAGACTACAACCGACGTTTAAAAACAGAAACCACAAACATCAGAAGAGTTACAAATATGAACTTTACTTTAAAGACTTAAACCTCTACACAGAATTATTGACGCAACAACATTCCATGAGCTCGATCCACCACAATCCATTACTCATCAGCTTGAGGAGCAAGGTCTCCTGGATTATCCGTACCTAAAACAGGGAGTTCTTCTAGAGCCTAGAGCTCAGTAGAATAACATGAAATGCAGTGTGCATATGCTATGCATGAACATTTCAAATACATGAACATTACATTACATTACGTTTCACTGGACAGGAAGGTATAAGTGGGGGAGGGAGCGGCGCAAACAGGATGTACTGCACTTTCAGGCCATAACAGGAAGTACTTGACAGGAGGCCAGTCCTCGTCCACACTTAACCATACATTTTCTTTACAGGATTTTATCTTATTACTTCAAAACCGTGCTGAAAACATTTGCATGATTTTACAGGAAAAAGTGTATGATGAATCAGTGCGAAGCTTAAACTTAAACATTCAGGGACAGAATGATACAAAGGGAAACAGAATAGAGGGACATATATTATAACTTAAAAAATATTACTTAAAAAAACCTATTACACGAAACCAGACCTAGTACCTCCGAGTTGTAGGCCTTAAGGCCAAACGTAGATGCTGAAATCTTACCTGTGTGTAGGCCAAAGTAGTATGCGTCGAAGTCTCTGGAAAGCTCGGAACGTTAGCATGAATGTCCAGCGTTAAACACGCTAACCAATGCGATACTAATATCTAGTAGGAACTGCAGCACACATTTCAAACTCTTTAAAAACACAACACCAACGTGTTTTCATCCAAAAAACAGTGAGTTTTCACGAAAACCGAACCCTAAACTTCGATTAAAACTCACCCCAAACTTGTCCAAATTTATTAGCATTGCTCACCTTGCTGAAGAAAAAGGAGAGAGACAACGCTGGAGAACCACAAGTGTGGAAGTTTTGTTTCAATCGCTGGAGAAAAGCCGAGAGAGTGAGGGGAAACAAGAAGGAATGGAACATTCACGTAGGATGAAGAACTTACTTCTTCAATAAGCTGCCAAGGTCAATCATCTATTGTTTTCTCCCCCCAACCTAATGTCTTTCCTAATTGCCCTTTCATCTGGTTTTTAACTAAAACATATTTCAGTTTAACGACTACGGTCTCAGAATCACCCTGCCGATTAAACGCTCTCGGACAATTTATAAAAAATCATTGCATCATATCGGAGAAATCTTCGGTACATATTCGGGGAATAATATATAGCAAAAGGTCGGGTGTTACATTCCACCACCTTAACAGAAATTTTGTCCCCAAAATTTGCCTAAGCAAAGAGATCAGGATATGAGTCATAACATCAGCTCTCTTTCCCATGTGGCATCCTCCACATTGTGATTACGCCATAAAACTTCACCAATGGGACCCCTTTGTTGCGCATACCCTGCTGAGGTATCCGAATCTGGATGGGCCTCTCTTAATATGCATGCGGCCTTGATATCGAAGTCCACGGTTACCGATCTGGGTGGATCTCGGTAAACATTTTCCTCAGCATCAGACCGTAAAACATCTTGTGTACTCCTTCCCATAGATGCAGGTAACTGTAGTCGGTAAGGCCACGCTTCCCACACGCTTCAAGATGGGAAAAGGGCATGAGGGAGTTCTGGGCTTATAGCTTCCTTTCTTTCCAAAACATATCACGCACCTTGAAAAGGTTGCACCTCAAGAATACTTCATCCACCTTCAGCACAACTCAACCTTATCCGATGGTCCTGCATAGAGCTCTTCTGCTAGACTTGTGCAGCCTGGATTCTTGCTGATCGCGTTATTACCCCAGACATGTTGACAGTATTTCGGGGCCGCTAAGCTTTGGTTTCTCCGACTACTCCCCAACCATAATGGGGATCTACACTCCTGCCATAAAGTGCTTCATATGGAGACATACCGATAGTAGCCTGGGAGCTATGTTGAAGCAAACTCCACAAGTGGCAGGTATCTACTCCACAGGCATGAAATTCACAGGCACGCACGATCTTAGCATATCCCGTCCCATGTCTGAACGTTCTCTCAGATAGTACCATCCGTTGTGGGGAAAAGACGTGCCTGAAGTCCAATCTAGTGCCCAAGGAGCTTTGCAAACTTTTCCAAAAATCGGAAGGAATCTGGGGCCTCAACACGGTCTGAGACGATTGTACAGGATGCCATGAGCTTAATAATATGCACTAATTACACTCGACATACTGATCCATGTTGAACGTCGTCTCACAGGTTAGAAAATGGCCGAACTTCGTTAATCTGTCCATATGACCCAAATGCTATATGGCTTTAACTGTTCTGGCAGACCAACAACAGAAGTACATTGTACGTTCTCCCCTTTCCATGGGATCGGAAGAGTGAAGGGTCCACTGTGTCGTGTGATGTTCAGCTTTGACCTGTTGGCATATCATACAAGACTCCACATATTTTGCCACTTAATTCTTTCATCTTCGGCACCAGGAAGTGAAGTTTAAAATCCTGGTACATATTCGTGCTTCCAGGATGCAACAGGAAAGGAGATGAGTGGGCTTCCGAGAAGATGTGATTCCGTAGCTCTTGCGTCTTTCGAAACCATACCATTGTTTGAAAACTTTAGAACTCCATCTCCGAATAACTGAAATCGGAATGAACATGGTATTTGCTC
Organism: Begonia masoniana; assembly: GCA_022432975.1. Classification (NCBI taxonomy): domain Eukaryota; kingdom Viridiplantae; phylum Streptophyta; class Magnoliopsida; order Cucurbitales; family Begoniaceae; genus Begonia; species Begonia masoniana. The sequence goes on along the minus strand of CM039504.1, from coordinate 33,836,306 downwards.
ACCATATCAGCCATCTCTTTTGAATTGGTCTTCTGAGATGCTTAATTTCGGTCCAGGACGGGTGGGTCGCAGCGTCAAATCTGCTAGTATGGCCGATAGCCAGAAAACATCCCATATCGAAATCTGATCTCCGTCCTCAAGGCATTGATACGGCGAAATAACTGGTGCATGTAGCTGGCCTCCGTGCTTCAGTGCCTCAGCTACCACATTAGCTTTACAGGATGGTATTTGATCTCAACATCGTAATCTTTCACAAATTCTAACCACGCCTTTGTCTCATATTCAACTCTTTCTGGTTAAAGAGGTACTTCAAACTCTTGTGGTCAGAAAAACACCTCACAGGAAGTCCATATAGGTGTGTTCCATACTCGCGCAAAAATTACAACTGCCGCTACTCACGGTCGTGAGTAGGGTAGGTGTTCATGGTTCTTCAAAGTCTTGATGCGTATGTACCACTTACATCTTGCATCAATAAGAACCAGGCAACTTTGACGCATCACAGATACGCTGAATTTGCCATCTTCAACTGGCAATTTACAACAGAGGAGCAGGGGTTAATTTCTGCTTAAGTTCTGAAAGCTCTCCTCACATGCTTCAGACCACTTGAACTTATTTCCTCCTTGTTAAAGGCTGGTTCATAGGCTTCGCGATCACAGGACAACCCCCTTGATGAATTTCCTGTAATACCAGCTAGCCGATAAAGTTCGTCACTGTCACTTTGCATTTCTCGGCCGGGCCAATCCCTCACAGCTGAATCTTGGCCGGGTCCACAGATACTCCTTCAGCAGACACCACGTGGCCCAGAAAATTAATCTTGTTTAACCAGAACTCACACTTTGACAACTTGGCATAAATTGATGTTACTTTAGGATTGACATGACCATAGCCAAGTGTTTCATGCTCAGCCACATCCGGAATAAAATCAAAATGTCGTCGATGAAAACGATCACAAATTTATCCAAGGACATCATGGATATCCTGTTCATAGGTCCATAAATGCATGAGGAGCATAGTCAACCGAACGACACACCAAGAACTAGTAGTGTCCGTACCGGGTTTGAAGGCAGTCTTTGGATATCCTTCCGCTCTGACTTCAACTGGTAATAGCCGGAGGTAGTCCATCTTAGAAAAATTAAACGAGCCCCCCTGTAGCGTGATCAAACAAAACTCGTCCAATTCTTGGCAAGGGTTACTTAGTCTTGATAGTCACTTGTTCAGCCTCACGGTAGTAATACACATCCGTAGGGGACCCATCTTCTTCTTGACAAACAGAGGGAGCACCCACGGAGAGAAAATAGGCGCACAAAACCCTTGTCCTTAATGTCTTTCAACTGAGCTTCAACTACTTCAGTTCAATTTGGTGCATACGGTCCGGGATTCGGCGCTATGGTTCCGAACCGGAACACAAATCGATTCAAAAATCGATGTCACGATCAGGGGGCAATCCCAGTAAGTCATCCTAAGGAAAACCTCTGAGAAGTCCCGGACTACCGGAATATTTTGAATTCCACCTCACCTGCCTTTGAACATCCACAACGTGGGCCAGAAAACCCCAATGCACCCTGACTCATCAGGCGTTGGGACTTCAAGGAAGATATCACAAGGCAACGTGTGTTCTTCTGTACCGCTGATAGAGAGTCTACTTCATTTGGGTGCTTAAATGACAACAAGCCCGGACACAGTTGATGGGGCGTAATGTTAAAAAGCCAGTCATCCCCAGGAATAAACACGTATCCCTGTATCCCAAGACGATGAGATTGGAATGTAACTTCTGGCCTCCCATGACCTGTATCACCCCTTACAACCGCTCGGAGGAAACTCTTCGGCCGTAGCATCAACGCTTGTACGGATGATTGAAGACTATACAAAATTTTGTCTAAACTACAAATTCCATGGCCACAAACGAATGGTGGCCCCGTGTCCCACAAGTATAAGCAGGCCCATTACATACAATATCTGTACCTGTAATGTGTGTGCTTATCAGCATTATTATCGACGTCCTCAATCATTGCCAATCACTCTAGGACAAGCACCACCCGGACTGGTGTTAGAGCAAGGACAATCGGACTTGAGGCCTTCTGTACCACACCGGAAAACATTGACCAGTAAAGAGCTGCAGTCTCCTGTATGATTCTTCTGGCAAGTGGGCAGACCGGAGGCTGAGAGCCACATAGGCTCTTCCCTTGTCTTGGTAGTAAAGGGTATCATTGGGCCTTAAATGCCCCTGTTCTGTTGCTGTGCAGATGTACATTCTGACTTCTTTGTTGTTGTTGTTGAGGAGTATTTCTTATAATTCCTCCGGTGGTTTCTCTGTCTCTGGGACTATTTCAAGCCTCAAGTTGATAAGGCCTTGCCACCTTCTCAATATGGTGCCTCATCAACAACCTCCAGCCGTGATTCCTCGCAGAAGGTCCATTTTTAAACCTGAAGGAAACTGGTGCACTTGTTCTCACAGTGGCCACCAGGTGTGTTGAATATCGGGATAGCGACTCAAAGTTCTGAACATACTCGGCCACAGATCCATACTGTCGAGAGCCGAGAAAAACTCAAGTACTTCTACTTTTCTCTCCTCGGCAAAGTAATTATCGTAGGAAAATCCCTTGACCCTTCCCAGCTCCCCGGCCATTGTAGACGACTGTACTTTGCATCCACCGAATCTGCACTTTCCAGTGAGACGGAACGTGGCACAGTAAAATTCTATTGTCTTCTACTGCTGCATAAATGAACATCGTATACATAGTTAGAATCCCGGTTCAGCAGGGTTCGGGTCTGTCGACAAACATCAAATGAGGGTGGCTGAAGTCGCGGATCTGTCTCCTATCGTCTCGCGGGCATTATCACGATGATATTTCCAAGGGTTATTGTTTCTATAAACTGGGCGGAAGACTTATGCTGACGTCAACCGGAAGACAAAAATTATAAACTGGGCGGAAGACTTATGCTGACGTCAACCGGAAGACAAAAATTATAAACTGGGCGGAAGACTTATGCTGACGTCAACCGGAAGACAAAAATTATAAACTGGGCGGAAGACTTATGCTGACGTCAACCGGAAGACAAAAATTATAAACTGGGCGGAAGACTTATGCTGACGTCAACCGGAAGACAAAAATTATAAACTGGGCGGAAGACTTATGCTGACGTCAACCGGAAGACAAAAATTATAAACTGGGCGGAAGACTTATGCTGACGTCAACCGGAAGACAAAAATTATAAACTGGGCGGAAGACTTATGCTGACGTCAACCGGAAGACAAAAATTATAAACTGGGCGGAAGACTTATGCTGACGTCAACCGGAAGACAAAAATTATAAACTGGGCGGAAGACTTATGCTGACGTCAACCGGAAGACAAAAATTATAAACTGGGCGGAAGACTTATGCTGACGTCAACCGGAAGACAAAAATTATAAACTGGGCGGAAGACTTATGCTGACGTCAACCGGAAGACAAAAATTATAAACTGGGCGGAAGACTTATGCTGACGTCAACCGGAAGACAAAAATTATAAACTGGGCGGAAGACTTATGCTGACGTCAACCGGAAGACAAAAATTATAAACTGGGCGGAAGACTTATGCTGACGTCAACCGGAAGACAAAAATTATAAACTGGGCGGAAGACTTATGCTGACGTCAACCGGAAGACAAAAATTATAAACTGGGCGGAAGACTTATGCTGACGTCAACCGGAAGACAAAAATTATAAACTGGGCGGAAGACTTATGCTGACGTCAACCGGAAGACAAAAATTATAAACTGGGCGGAAGACTTATGCTGACGTCAACCGGAAGACAAAAATTATAAACTGGGCGGAAGACTTATGCTGACGTCAACCGGAAGACAAAAATTATAAACTGGGCGGAAGACTTATGCTGACGTCAACCGGAAGACAAAAATTATAAACTGGGCGGAAGACTTATGCTGACGTCAACCGGAAGACAAAAATTATAAACTGGGCGGAAGACTTATGCTGACGTCAACCGGAAGACAAAAATTATAAACTGGGCGGAAGACTTATGCTGACGTCAACCGGAAGACAAAAATTATAAACTGGGCGGAAGACTTATGCTGACGTCAACCGGAAGACAAAAATTATAAACTGGGCGGAAGACTTATGCTGACGTCAACCGGAAGACAAAAATTATAAACTGGGCGGAAGACTTATGCTGACGTCAACCGGAAGACAAAAATTATAAACTGGGCGGAAGACTTATGCTGACGTCAACCGGAAGACAAAAATTATAAACTGGGCGGAAGACTTATGCTGACGTCAACCGGAAGACAAAAATTATAAACTGGGCGGAAGACTTATGCTGACGTCAACCGGAAGACAAAAATTATAAACTGGGCGGAAGACTTATGCTGACGTCAACCGGAAGACAAAAATTATAAACTGGGCGGAAGACTTATGCTGACGTCAACCGGAAGACAAAAATTATAAACTGGGCGGAAGACTTATGCTGACGTCAACCGGAAGACAAAAATTATAAACTGGGCGGAAGACTTATGCTGACGTCAACCGGAAGACAAAAATTATAAACTGGGCGGAAGACTTATGCTGACGTCAACCGGAAGACAAAAATTATAAACTGGGCGGAAGACTTATGCTGACGTCAACCGGAAGACAAAAATTATAAACTGGGCGGAAGACTTATGCTGACGTCAACCGGAAGACAAAAATTATAAACTGGGCGGAAGACTTATGCTGACGTCAACCGGAAGACAAAAATTATAAACTGGGCGGAAGACTTATGCTGACGTCAACCGGAAGACAAAAATTATAAACTGGGCGGAAGACTTATGCTGACGTCAACCGGAAGACAAAAATTATAAACTGGGCGGAAGACTTATGCTGACGTCAACCGGAAGACAAAAATTATAAACTGGGCGGAAGACTTATGCTGACGTCAACCGGAAGACAAAAATTTTAAACTGGGCGGAAGACTTATGCTGACGTCAACCGGAAGACAAAAACAGTAAACAAACGGCAGAGGGGATGAAGTCAGCCGGAAGATGGATTGATGTCAACGGTAGAAAAAACACTTAAAACAGCAATGAACGTGATCGGAGATGCAGTGTTTGAGATAAAATTGGCAAATTTTAACATAAAGCACAGGCAGGGAACATTCCAACAAGGAGGCTGATGCTTCAGACCCTCAAAACCGATTCAAAACAAAGTTGAATTCCATATCTATAAAAATGCCGGGAGCGTTCGAGCAGGACAAACTGCATGGCTAGCTCTAAAATTATGAGACTATCCATGATCGACCTGAAAAAGGGAAGAAACCAAGCAGTTCCAGAATGTTTTCAAAAACATTTAAAAAAGATGGATACAATCTGTCAAAATACGGAGGTTGTAAATACATCAACAACATGACTTATACATTTCAATTCAACAAAACTTTCAAACAAAACACAAGACTACAACAGAGTTTTAAAAACAGAAACCACAAACACCAAGAAGATGTTTACAAATATGAACTTTACTTTAAAGGACTTAAACCTTAACCGAATGTATTGAATGCAAACAACCAGTTTCCAATGAGTCGATCCACCACCGCAATACTCATCGCTTGAGGCGGCAAGTCTCTCGGAGTATCCGTAACTACAACAGGGAGTTCAGCTAGAGCCTAGAGCTCGAAGAACATGAAATGCAAGGGCATATGCTATGAATGAACATTTTCAAATACCTGGAACACGACATTACATTAGTCATGGACAGGAAGGTATAAGTGGGCGGCAGGCAGCTGGCGCACAGGATGTAATGCACTTTCAGGACATAAGCAGGAGTACCTTGACAGGAGGCCAGTCATCGTCCACAACTTAACTACATTTGCTTTACAGGGATTTTATCTTACTCCTTCAAAACCGGTGCTGAAAACATTGCATGATTTACAGGAAAATCGTGTATGCATGAATCAGTGCGTGCTTTAAAGTTAACATTTCAGGGTGGAAAGAAGAATACAAAAAGGGGAAACAGAATATAATGGACATATATTTAACTTAAAACATAACTTAAACCTATCTACAGAAGTGCCTAGAGTCCAGTACCTCGAGTTGTAGGGCCTACGGGCCAACGGATGCATGAACTACTTGTGCAGCCAAGTAGTAAGTAGGTATGCTCGAACGTCTCTGAAAGTAGGGGACTGTAGCATGAAATGTTCAGAGTTTAACAGACAAATGCTAAATATATTCGTAGGAATGCAGAGCAACAATTTCAACTCTTTAGAAAAAACACCAAAGCTGTTTTCATCAAAAACAGTGAGTTTCAGCGAAAACGAACCCTAAACTCGATTAAAAAGTCACCTCAAATTGTCCAAATTATAGCAAAATTTTAAAAAGACGCCTCACCTTTGCTGGAAGAAAAAAGGAGGAAGAAAATGCTGGAGAAACAAAAGGTTTGCGAAGTTTGTTTCAATCGCTTCGGAAGAGAGAAAGCGAGAAGAGAGATGAGGGGAAAACAGAGAAGTAATGAACATTAGTAGGAGGAAAAGAAATTAACTCTTCAATAAGTGCCAATGTCAATCATCTATTTGTTTCCTCACACCAACCTTAAGTTCGGCATATGTGCCCTTTCATTGTTTTTAACTAAACCATTATTTGAGTTTAATCGATAAGTCTTCACGAATCACCATCGACTCGATTAAACACATGACAATTGTATAAAAACAATCATTGCATCATATCGGAGAAATTTCTGCTAATATTCGGGGGACGAAGTACATAGGCAAAATATTGCCGGGTGTTACAGAATAGAAAATTTAATGAGGCAATCTTGTGCTTGTATCAATTTTTAAGGTAAGACATTCTGTTTTCATGTGTGATTTGAGTAGCTTTGGAAATCTGATTGAAGAAGTTGGAAAGATTTTAAACTTGTGTTCTACAAAGGAGGAACGAGTATGCAACCAAATTGAAAAAAGGGCAATTGCCACAAACAAATTCTGTTGTCGATAGATTCCAAGGCAAATTTCAACTGCAATGAAAAATCAAATTGAGAACGAATTTCTCATGATTTGGTTGGAACGGACTCTTGAATGTAGCATAACCTTCAAAATGTACTTCCTAAAGGTATGGTACGAACGATTACAAGGTGGTTTGGAACTACTAGTCGAAATTTCCAACCCAAGGCGATCCTTTAAGGAAGAGAAGCACTTACAATTAGGTTCTTGAGAAATTTTCAAAATCTTACTATCAACTTTATCATTGAGAAAAGAGGGTGAGAAAGTGCAATGAGTAGGAAAGCTGATCATTTACAATGATCAACTAATATTTAACACAAACAGTGGATGGAAAATAAAACAATAAAATGTGATTTTTGTAAGGAACGAATCCCAAACAAGGAATATAATTTTCTTATTGTCAAAGCTCCCTCAATATCCTCTAAGAGAGGACTTTATTAAACTACAAATTAGGTGTACATAAAAAAAGATAAATTGACCAAAATAAACAATTAAATATGGCCAATGGCTAGGTATGTATAGGCTAAAATATTCTCTAGTTAAATTAAAATAATGATTAAATAAAAAGTAAATAGAGCAAATAATTCTCAAGGATTCTTGAAATCTTGTAAATAACACTATCTACCCGAACCAGACCTAGTACCTCCGAGTTGTAGGGCCTTAAGGGCCAACGTAGATGCATGAACTTACCTGTGTGCAGCCAAGTAGTATGCTCGAACGTCTCTGGAAAGCTCGGACCTGTAGCATGAATGTTCAGAGTTTAAACACGCTACAAATGCTAACTAATATCTCGTAGGAAATGCAGCAAACACATTTCAACTCTTTAGAAAACACACCAACGTGTTTTCATCCAAAAACAGTGAGTTTTCATCGAAAACCGAAACCCTAAACTTCGATAAAAAGTCACCTCAAACTTGTCCAAATTTATTAGCATTAAAAGACGCTCACCTTTGCTGAAGAAAACGGAGAAATGCTGGAGAAACAAAGTGTGGAAGTTTTGTTTCAATCGCTTGGAAGAGAGAAAGCCGAGAGAGATGAGGGGAAACAGAGAAGTGAATGAACATTCACGTAGGAGAAAGAACTTAACTTCTTCAATAAGCTGCCACATGTCAATCATCTATTTGTTTTCTCCCACCAACCTTAATTTCTTCCTAATTTGCCCTTTCATTGGTTTTTAACTAAAACATTATTTAGTTTAATCGATAAGGTCTCACGAATCACCCTCGCTCGATTAAACACATCGACAATTTTATTAAAAACAATCATTGCATTCATATCGGAGAAATTCTGCTTACATATTCGGGGAATAATTACATAGGCAAAAATGCCGGGTGTTACAGAATAGAAAATTTAATGAGTCAATCTTTGTGAAATTGTATCATTTTTTAAGGTAAGAAAATTCATGTTTTCATGTGTGATTTGATGTAGATTTGGAAATCTTGATGGAAGAAGTTTGGATAAGATTTTAAACTTGTGTTCTACAAAGGAACGATATGCAACCAAATTGAAAAGGTTGCAATTGCCACAACAAATTCTGTTTGTCGATAGATTCCAAGGCAAATTTCAACTGCAATGAAAATCAAATTGACGAACGAATTTCTCATGATTTTTGGTCTGGAACGACTTCTTGATATGTAGAATAAACTTTCAAAATTTCCTTCCTAAAAGTTATGGACGAACGATTACAAGTTGGTTTGGAAATCACCTAGTCGAAATTTCCAACACCAAAGGCGACTCCTTTAAGGAAGAGAAGCACTACAATTAGGTTCTTTGAGAATTTATACAATCTTACTATCAAATTTATCCATTGAGAAAGAGGATGAGAAAGTTGCAATAGTAGGAAAGCTTGATCACATTTACAATGATCAAACCTAATATTTAACACAAACAGTTGGATTGAAATCAACCCAATAACAATGTGATTGTTGTAAGGAACGAATCCAAACAAAGGAATATAATTTTCTTATTGTCAAAGCTCCCTCAATATCCTCTAAGAGAGACTTAAATAAATCTCCAATATTAGGGTTACATAAAAAAGATAAATGACCAAAATAACCAAATTAAATATGTCAATTGGCTAGGTTATGTACTAGCTAAAAATATTCTCTATTTATTTAAATTAAAATAATGATTAAATAAAAATTAAATAAGCAATAATTCTCCAAGGATTCTTGAAATCTTGAATAACAGTAACTAATCCCTTTAAAATATTTGTAAATTCTCTTCAAACGAGATTATCTTTATCTGCAACATTTAGAGTATGTGTGTCTCACTAAATACATATGCTTCTGTATCTCTATATCACTTAGATTAGGTGCCTCTAACAAGCTATCTTGAAATTTATAAACATATGGTATGTTCAAGAATGGTTGATGTCCATCTCCAAAGAGGCATGATCGAGTTTCTTCAAAAACATGAGATTTGACACTTCATTCTTTGGGCTTCTTTGGTAGAAACTAAGCTCTCCATAATGGGTCTAGTTAACATAGCAAATGATATATGATTTCTACGATCCGGCCAAATCTGAAAAGCCTGAGATATCAACTACAATCATCATGAAGTTTCATCACAAGTTTTCTAAAATTTATTTCTAAAATATAGAATTTATTTCTAAAATTTCTACAAAAGTTTTATTTAATGTCATTATCTATTTTGATCTTATTTTTGTATTTGTAATTAAACTAAAATTGAACTGGGATTTTAGATTAGGTTTTGGTTCGGCTCTTGCACTAAAAAATTCTTATTCATTTGAAATGTAACGCCCCCGAACCCGCCTCGGCTCGGTGCGCTACTTTGCTAACCCAACACGTGTTTAAAACGACGTTTAAAATCATTTTCGATAAAATTTTGACTCAGTTTTCGAGTTTTTTGAACCCTCGAAAAATGTTGGAATACGTGCGTAAAATACGTTGAAAATACGTCGGAAAAGGTCGGGTCAAAACATTTTGGAAATAGGAAAAATAAAAAAAATCAAGTTTAGTGTGCTAGGCGCCGCGCGTACGCAGGCGCCGAACTTTCGGCGCCGGGCGCCGAGCGTTCAGCACCCTCTTGGGTGCCAACGCGCCCCATTTTGATTTTTTCCCGCTTTTCTTCATTTTCCGTTGAGCCAAATACCTCCAAATCACCTAAAATTTTAACCACACCTTCACGACACTTCCGACTCCGTGTCTCATAAAAATCACAGAAAACCGACTTAAAACGGTTAACGAAAAGAATAGAGAACGTGAACCTGACATTATTTATTTTAAAACTAAAACTAGCAGCATAACGCCTAAAATTTCCAAAAATCGAAAAACCTATAAATTTAACAATTTGTAAAAACCATTCAAATCATTTCCAAAACAGTTACTAACCATATTCACAACATCGTAAAATTATCTTTATTTACACATCAAAACAACCCAAAATACCGAAACATCGTATACCCCGTCCTCAAACTCCCAAAAATCCATGGTCGAGGCGCCCCGACAAAGGCCTGCACCGGAGTGCCCTGTGCATCAACGACTGCATCTAGTCCTGGTCTTCACACTCAACCTCACCTGTATATACTTCGTCACCTACACCATAGAACACAAAACGTAAGCCTAATGCTCAGTAAGTAGGGAAAACGAATGCACACACACACAATGCAACTCAATCCTATCACATGTAGTTTCTAACTCTCAGTTGTGTTCGTTTGCTGTTTGTTGCTTTAATCATTTCATAAGCCGTGTGGATTGATTAGGCACACATCCTATAACCATCTAGAACGGCCACTCTCAGAACCACCAGAGCAAGACCAGATAGCACGCATCTCATAACCATCTAGGATGGCCATACATAATCTCCCTCATCGATCGTAGAATCCTATAACCGTCTAGGAATTCATACTCACGACCTATACGTATTTTAGCCAATCATCCTTCATAGAGGTCCCCTCGGGGTGCTACACTCCAGCACGTAATCCCGACAAGGCACACTAATCAAGATTTCGTATTTTAGCCGGTCATCTTTCATAGAGGTCCCTCCGGGGTGCTACACTCCAGCACATAATCCCGACAAGGTACACTAATCAAGATGCATTTCTCAATTTCTTTATCTGATTACATTTCACGCTCACAAGCAAACCATGCAAGAAACTTGTGTAAAACCATGATGCATGTCAATAAATATGCGACACAACATAACACAAAATAAATAACCATTAACCCTACCGTTCTATGGTGTAGGCCCAATGGCGAAAAGATAGCAACCACTACTTACCTGACTGCTCGGTAATTGTTTTCTTACTTCGTCCAATTAAAGTCACTCGCTAGCTTGATGACCTAAAATAAAGAAAACTTAACTTAGTAAGCTACTAATAAACTCTAAAGGATTTTCGACGTGCCACCTCAATCTGTAAACCTCTACACGTCTACTATCCATTGAAATCATCAAAGTAACCAACCAAACATATTGGCCAAGTCGGAAATACCAAAACAGAACCGGTGCTCCAAGTGTACAAAACCGATTTTTTCATAACCTTTACCAAAACTCAAATCTATTCCTAAAACAACATAAACTAACATCATTAAAGGTTTTAACCATTAATTTTGGAAGAAACTAGCCAAAAGACACTAAAATTTCGGAGCTCCCATTTAGGGTTTTCCAAACCCTAACTAAATCCAACCAAAAACACCTTAAACCTCCAAAACTCAACACCTAATTATATAAAAATCAAAACCCACTTAACTTACCACTCAAAATCCTTGCAAAGATTGAAGAAAAGGGAGGAGAAGGATCGGCTATGGAGGAAGGGGAAGAAAACCGTGGAGAATGAGGGAAAAAGCATACAAAATTGTCATTTAACCTAACCATTTTTCCACCTGTTGATTTTAATCGACCAAATTTCTTTATTTTACAACTTAACCTCACACTTTAGTCACTCATACTCCAACGTGAGTTCTCCTTCTCTTCACCAACATTTTCTTCTTTTCTATTGGTCATATTTCCTTTGAATTTTCAACACATGCATTTTGACTTTTCAACCAATCCACCATTTTTCTTCCCTTTTTGGTTTTGACTTGTCAAAACTCTTTCTTCTCCTTACTTCATGCATTCCAACATGAATGATTCACATATACTCTCTTTTCATTTAAATTTTGTTATTAAATCCAAAGCAAAATAACTCCAAATATAATTTACACAACATACTTTCACTTGTACTTCAATTCTATCATTTTCTCTTCCAAATTCTCACTTTTATTTCCAGGATCTAGGAAAACTCTAAATTAGCATTAAACATTCTTAAAATAACCCAGTCTAAGGCTACGTCAAGAAAATTTTCTGGGTGTTACATGAAAAGTTATCGGAACCGATCCTTAATGGTTCGGTTTATTTCTATCACCAAATCGAACCAAACCGGATCATGAACATTCCTACAACTATAACATGTAAACTTATAGCTTGTACTTTCGTTGGTCCTGGTCTATACTTCTAGACGGAATTGAACTATCCAATTCAATTGAATCTAAAATAACATTTTCTTCATCCTCTTACATCAACACGAACAATTTGGATTTACATTTATAATTTCTACTCAACTTTCATCACAATTATAACGAAAACCTTTTTCTCTTCATTCTATCATTTTAGTGCCAGTTAATCATTTAAGTATAATATTAGAAGATTTAACATTCTATCACCGTAGAATTTGATTGAATCTTAGAAGTAGGAAGTAAAGGTGGTGCTGGATTGTTCACCTGGAATGGTTAATGATAGTCAAATTTTTTAGACTATACTCAAATGGTCCAAAATAAACTAATAAGGCCTGTAAGAAACCTTGCCAAGTTGTGCGATCATTCCATTCTTGTGTATACATTAAAACCATTGCCATGCAGCTCCATCAAGGTGATAAGAAGCAATTTCAATCTTTGTGTATCATCAGTTCATGATAATCCAAAAAAGCATTTTGTCTTGAAAATCCATCTGTGCGGATCATAACCATCAAACCTTGGAATATTAAACTTTGAAATGATTTGTAATTACTGTTATTATTTTTTTTAATTTGTTTTCTTCTGCTGCTTGATGTTTCAATTGGAAGCGCGACTGGATTTCATGTGTTGTTCAATTTGTCCTTCCAACTATATAAGCTTCAAACTAATTTCTTTTAACAATTAGTTGATATCTAAAAATTGTTGATTGTGAGCCGAAATGAGATTTTTTCACTCTTCCAAAGCTTAGTTAAAGCACGAATTTTATTAGATATCTCTAGTAAATAAATTAACAAGAGAAAGAAAAGAAGAAAGAGAGACAAACTATTTGATGAATATTCTTCCAATCTTCTATTTCATTATTTCTTTCATTTATACTTGTTTACAATAGTAATGATTTACAATTGTTTTTCTATTATGAAATCATTAAGTGAACTATGTTTCCATTTTGTTCTCTTTAACTCAGCATACCATAAGTCAACTAGGTTTCCTTCTTGTTCTCTTTAACTCAGCATACCATCAGCTAGGTCCTTCCAATAACAACTAACTCTTTACCGTCAGAGAGTTCCTGTTTGTTATGTACATTCGACCGTTGGACAATGTGTTTGTGTGAAATTGAATATTGGTTTGCAATAACGGAATATTGTCTTTATTCTTTTATATGTCTATGGTATAGTGTATCCATATCAGTAAATGACTTCATTTTCACTTTTTCTTTGCTCCTCTCATTAGTGACGAGTTTCTTACGTACCACATTATAGTAGAGTATTTTATTTCACACCCTTTTGACGTTTTCGTCACAAAGTTGTATATCTTGATTATATATTGTTGGATGTAAAACTCTATAACTATTGAGTGCAGTCGACTCACCCCATCGACATCTCTCGCTGTCGCAGGATTGATTGACAATTAATTCATTAACTTTTGAGAGTTTTATTTGGTGAGATATGGTATAGTGTATCCATATCAGTAAATGACTTCATTTTCACTTTTTCTTTGCTCCTCTCATTAGTGACGAGTTTCTTACGTACCACATTATAGTAGAGTATTTTATTTCACACCCTTTTGACATTTTCGTCACAGAGTTGTATATCTTGATTATATATTGCTGTATGTAAAACTCTATAACTATTGAGTGCAGTCGACTCACCCCATCGACATCTCTCACCGTCGCAGGATTGATTGACAATTAATTCATTTACTTATTTCCTTACTTTTGAGAGTTTTATTTGGTGAGATATGACTCATTCATTAGTTATCTTCCCTTCTAGTTGACAATTTTGATATTTCATCTTTCACACATTTTATATTAGATCTTGTATAATTCCACTATTTGGATGTCACTATTTGGACATAATTGGTTAACCTAGCCATTTTGAGCCCTTACTATTATCTTATTTTATTGGATGAAAACCATTTTCATTTTCAAACTATCGTTTTTTTTTTAAACTTTTAAAATATTAACCCCATCAAATCAAATTTTCAAATATCCAAAACCTAACAAATCAACCTCTGTTGGGAGACGAGTCCTAGAGAATGGGGGACCGTTCTCCTAGAACGGGTGTAATGTCCCGAATTAATCAACCCGGTTTTTTACTCATACACACTAAACTTCACTGGGAAATTCTGAAAAATTTAAACTTTCCTCTCAACGGAAAAATTGGCATTTCTTAAAACATCAACACCTTGCAGTGGAAAACATTTAAATGAAAACAGAATCATGACGAATACAAACCAGAAGAATCTTTCAATTTAAATAAAATAATAAAGAAAAACGTTCGAAACATTCTTGCAACAACTACAACAGCCAGTTCGACGCTACTGGACGATCTGGCATCCACAGAATCCGTCGTCGACAACATTGGTCAACATACTTGTCTACGACTCTGGACGACGAACTCCAGACAAGTGACTCTGGACGACCAACTTTGGACAAGTGACTCTGGACGATCAACTCTAGACAAATGACTCTGGATGACTATATTCGCATCGTCCACCGCTCCATGGATTTTGCTTATGGATTATCGTCCACAGACATCGTCCACGGAGCATCGTCCACGGAGCATCGTCCACGGAGCATCGTCCACGGAGCATCGTCCACGGAGCATCGTCCACGGAGCATCGTCCACGGAGCATCGTCCACGGAGCATCGTCCACGGAGCATCGTCCACGGAGCATCGTCCACGGAGCATCGTCCACGGAGCATCGTCCACGGAGCATCGTCCACGGAGCATCGTCCACGGAGCATCGTCCACGGAGCATCGTCCACGGAGCATCGTCCACGGAGCATCGTCCACGGAGCATCGTCCACGGAGCATCGTCCACGGAGCATCGTCCACGGAGCATCGTCCACGGAGCATCGTCCACGGAGCATCGTCCACGGAGCATCGTCCACGGAGCATCGTCCACGGAGCATCGTCCACGGAGCATCGTCCACGGAGCATCGTCCACGGAGCATCGTCCACGGAGCATCGTCCACGGAGCATCGTCCACGGAGCATCGTCCACGGAGCATCGTCCACGGAGCATCGTCCACGGAGCATCGTCCACGGAGCATCGTCCACGGAGCATCGTCCACGGAGCATCGTCCACGGAGCATCGTCCACGGAGCATCGTCCACGGAGCATCGTCCACGGAGCATCGTCCACGGAGCATCGTCCACGGAGCATCGTCCACGGAGCATCGTCCACGGAGCATCGTCCACGGAGCATCGTCCACGGAGCATCGTCCACGGAGCATCGTCCACGGAGCATCGTCCACGGAGCATCGTCCACGGAGCATCGTCCACGGAGCATCGTCCACGGAGCATCGTCCACGGAGCATCGTCCACGGAGCATCGTCCACGGAGCATCGTCCACGGAGCATCGTCCACGGAGCATCGTCCACGGAGCATCGTCCACGGAGCATCGTCCACGGAGCATCGTCCACGGAGCATCGTCCACGGAGCATCGTCCACGGAGCATCGTCCACGGAGCATCGTCCACGGAGCATCGTCCACGGAGCATCGTCCACGGAGCATCGTCCACGGAGCATCGTCGCATCGTCCATAGACTTACTTAAGTTTGTCATCTGCGGGCCACGTGACTTTATCGTCCATGGTCCACGTGACTACTTACTTTCACCTACAATTTGGACAACTATTCTTGTCCACAGAATGGACGACTGTTTTCTCTTATAACTCTGGACGACTACCTTGGACGATGTATTCATCCACACAACTTTAAATCCAGACTTAGACAAAACACACTGTCTGGCGATCTCCATACAAAAGACTTCTTTCGACATGACAGCACAATTCCCAGAGAGTTTTCAATCCAAAATCAAAACATTAACATTCTCATCACTAGCCCAAAAACTCAGTCAAATCCAGACTATCAGTAGAAACAACAATAATCTAAAACTCAATCAAATCCACAAGAAAACTAAGATTAAAACCAACTATATCCCAATTTCAGAATAACTTCAAAAATGTTTCAAAACATTAAAACTAACACTGTTACTAAAATCCTCAGCACACTTTAACTAGACAATTGTCCACTAAATTTCACACATACAGCCACTGGTTAAATAGCCCCATCAGTTGTCAAATCGTAGCTTGGATGCATTCCTCCAACCGCTTCTAATCTTCAACAAGATCAGTGAACACACCAGTAGACTCTTCTTCACCTACATCACAAAACTCATCTATTATTCAGAACTTAATCGAATCATATGTACGGGTTATTGTAATCTTATATATCCTTGCATTTTCCAAAGGAATTGTGATTTATTGGCAAAGAAGCAAAGAAATAGATTCATCATTCAATTTGAATCACTTCAAGAACGAGAAAAAGAATTAGCCTAATGCTAAGTAAGTAGAGAAATAATGAAATGCAATGCTGAATCATAAATCATATTCATGCAGTTTCTACTTTCACAACTCAGTTGAATTTATATTCGTTCTCAGTTGATCCCTCGGTACGATGGGAAGTGGATCAATCTTCCCAAAGTCTACATCCTCTACTCGATTAAGAGGCAGATTAGTTCCCTTAATAGCTGATCTGATCCGTCGGATTCGATGGGAAGTGGATCAATTGTAATACCCGGTTCTATCAAACCGTTTCTCTATTCCTTTAAAACTAATGGCACAATTTATATGGCAATATTAAATGTAGGGTTAGTGGATGATTAGGCAAGGACATAAAGGTAATTAGAAATTCAAAGGTGGATAACGTATTTAAGGAAACTATTAATGAAGTAGCCGCCACTGTTTATTTCATTTCCTCTCCATTCTCAGCTCCTTAGCTTAGCAGAGCGCGATAGGAGACCCCCTTCGACTTCCTCCAGCGATTTCCTCCGAACTTGGTGAGTTTTGCTTCTATTTCTTGTTACATTGTATCTATCATTGGTAGGAGGGATGATAAATGAGGTTTTGAGAAGGCGGTAAGCGAGTGGTGGTTTCGGTTTAAGTTGAAATCGAGAATGCACAATGACTAGAGTTCCCAAAACAGTTTCCCTTAGATTTCTAGTGGTTTAGAATGAATATTAGAAGAAATTTAATGTATGCTCTGTCTATGGTTTTAGGTTCGAGTAATACCCGAAGTAGCTTGGAACCAAGTTTTTCCAGGAGACCAGGTAAGTAAAGTTTGCTTGTGCCTTCAGGCCTACATCACAAAACATTAGGGTTTGTATGTTGGATTGTGTTGGTATGTCATGCATCATATTTTTAAAGTATACGAAAATGAATTTGAATGCATCTTGGAATAGTGAGGATTGAACATATTGAAACAGCTATGTGAATCAGTTTTACTGTTAAGGGAAGTAATCCGCCCCTTAATGAGACAGTGGATATTTATACTTTGGGAGAGTTGATCCAACTTCCAATTTCACAGGGGGATCTGAACATGTGAATTAGATTTACTGTTAAGGGAATTTATCCGCCCCTTAATGAGCCAGTGGATGTATATACTTTGGGAGAGTTGATCCAGCTCCCAACTTCACAGGGGGATCTGAACAGAAACGAAACATGAACAACTGAGTTGAGAAAGTAGAAATTGCATGTTTAGGAATTTATATTTCAGTATTTCATTTCATTACTGCTTTACTTACTTAGCATTAGACTAATAGATGAGTTTTGTGATGTAGGTGTTGAGGATACTGCAGGTGAATTTCCTGATTGCACAGATGATTAGATGTGGTTGGAGGAGTACATTCATATCTCGGCCTGGTAAACTGATGAGGCGGGTTAACTGTTGTCAGCAGTGGTGGGGGTTTAGTTGGTAATAATCTAATCTGAGTATGCCAAGTTTTCATGACAGTAGAGATTTTAATATTTTGAATATGTTTTGAGTTTTACTGATACTAGTGATCTGTTGGGTTTTAAATGTTGGTTTTACTGGGTTTGAACAATACAATGTGAATTGTTTCTGAATGGTCTTGATGAAGTAAGTAAATTCCTTTCTGTAACTAGTGTTGTGTATGTATATCGAGAAGTAGTTGAAATGTCGCTCTTAAGTCTATCGGAAGATGTCTTCGGAAAAGCCATCGGATGATGTCTCAGTAAATTCGTCGGTACATGAGGTTTGTTTTATCAGAAGATGTCTTCGGAAAAGCCATCGGATGATGTCTCAGTAAAGTCATCGGTACATAAGGTTTATTCTATTGGATGATGTAGATTTTGCCCTACCGGTATGAGTGGGTATTATGCTTTGTCGTTTAGTGATCGGTATATTCAATTTACCCTATCGGAAGAAGGGGATGAGGGGTTTTGTCGTCAAACCCATCGGCAGATGCGTGCTGACGTCATCGGTAGATGTAAGAGGACTTTTGTCGTTTAGTCATCGGTGGGTGTAGAACAAAGTCGATCGGATGAAGGAAATCATCTGGCTGACGTCATCGGAAGATGTAGAGTGTATTTTGTCGTTTAGTCACCGGTAGATACAGTCTACCGAGAGATGTCCTTTGTTTTTCATTCGGCTGACGTCATCGGCAGGAGTCTTCTATTTTGGTTGTTTTCTGCTTCTTCCGTTGACTTTACTCACCGGCGGATGCGTTTGACTTCTGCAATTTTTAAAGTGTTTTCACATTTCAAACTTCTATTTCTTTTGACCGATTATTCCTTAACATTTCAAATGATTTCCGCTGCAAGTTTTTTAAAAAAAAATATGGTAGAAATTTTAGTCATATACGGGCATTGTGTGACGAACCGGGTTCAGATAACTCGGGGCGTTACAGTGTGGTATCAGAGACATTCAGTTAAACCATTCAAAAGATCACTCATCAGTGCAAATCGTTGCATGGAAGTACTCCAACAACTGTAAGTGTTTATGTTAAGTTTAGTTATTAGATATTTATAAAAAAAATAGTTAACCCTGTACAGGAATATAGCAAAAATGTCCAGATGACCGGGAAGGCCAAGAGTGCAGAGAGAGACACCAACTCCGGGAAGCGCAGAAGATTCTAGTGTAATCGGACAGTTGACCGATCTAGTGCGACAGCAGGCAGAATTAATACGCCAGCAATCCGATCAACTAGGAGTGCTGCTGAACCGAGAGGTACAAGGAAGTGCCAACTCGGGTTCTAGCAATGAGCATTCCGGGGATAGATTCCGGAGACTAAGACCACCCACGTTTGATGGTCAGTCATCTGATCCTGCTGTGGCTGAAGAGTGGCTTAGGAAGATAGAGAGTATGTTTAGGTGCGCCAGCATAGGAGAAGGAGATAAGGTCACGTTAGCAACATTTCACTTGGCTGGCGAGGCTCAACTCTGGTGGGAGACAATGGAGACCACCACCGACGTTTTAGCAATGCCCTGGTCACGATTTAAAGACATTTTTTATGAGAAGTATTTCAACAGCACAGTCTAGACCGCGAAGAAGTTAGAATTTCTGAACCTGAAGCAGACCGGGTCTGTGGCCGAGTATAGTAGGCAGTTCGAGTCCCTGTCTAGGTTTGCTGAGCATTTTGCTCACAAGGACGAGGATAAGGTGTTCAAATTTATGCATGGACTGAAGCCAGAAATTTACCGAGGGGTTAAATTCTATGGAATCAAGGGCTTGACCTTCAGTGAGGTTGTGTCCACTGCCCTGGAAGTGGAAGAAGCTGAAGGAAAGTGTGCTAGACCAAAGGAGGTCCCACAAAGGTTTAACCAACCACACCAACAAAGAGGAAGGAAGAGGCCAAGTGAAGGCCAAAATAGCCAAGGAGTAGGGGGAAAAGTACAGAATGTCAGGAAATTTTCCCAGTGTCCCAAGTGTTTGAAGAACCATCCGGGGGAATGCAGACTGGGCCTTGGAAAATGTTTCAACTGTGAGGAGGTTGGACACACGTTCAAGGAGTGCTCGAAGCCTAGAATCACCAAATGCTACAATTGTAACAAGGTCGGCCACATTAGCAGAGATTGTCCGGTTCCTAAGAGTGGCCCTACTATGATCAAACCAAGAATATTCTCCATGATGGAGTCGGGTGAGGAACAGCCTGCTGTGGTGTCAGGTACTATATTGATCAACTCTGTGCTTGCTTTTACTTTAATAGATTCTGGTGCCACACATTCATTTATAGCATCTTATTTTGCTGTTAAGTTAGACGTACAGTTTACCCCTTCCATGCATGTGTTTAATGTTGCATTGCCTTCTGGTGAACGCATGCACTCTAACCAAGTGATGCTTGGCAGTGAAGTGTTAGTAGGGAATGTAAGTCTACCTGCTGATCTTATAATTATGGATATATTAGGATTTGATGTAATCCTAGGAATGGACTGGTTGTTTAAGCATCATGCCACAATAGATTGTAGGACTGGAATAGTTAGCTTCCAACTCCCTGGTAGTTTGAAACACACCTTTCAAGCCTCAAAGAAAAGTAAGGAAATGTCTGTGATGACTTCTATTAACACAAGACCCTCCCCTTGTAGAGAGTATTTGTGCTTTTTGGCCAGTGTTTTAGACACACAAACAGTAGGAAAATCAAGCCCCAAAAATGTTTTAGTTGTCCAAGATTTTCTAGAAGTATTCCTAGATGACCTTCCTTGTTTGCCACCAGATAGGGAAATTGAATTTGTGGTAGATGTTTACCCCGGCGCTGAGCCAGTATCTAAGAATCCATATAGACTAGCACCCACAGAACTTAAAGAGTTGAAGAAACAGTTAGAGGATTTGTTGGAGAAGAGGTTCATACGCCCTAGCTTTTCACCATGGGGTGCACCTGTCCTTTTTGTCAAAAAGAAGGATGGATCAATGCGTATGTGCATAGACTATAGAGAATTGAATAAGCTAACTGTCAAGAACAAGTATCCACTGCCGAGGATTGATGATTTATTTGATCAGCTTAAGGGTGCAAGAGTGTTCTCTAAAATTGACCTTAGGTCCGGTTATTACCAGTTGAAGGTTAAATCTGAAGATATCCCAAAGACTGCCTTTCGCACAAGGTATGGACATTATGAGTTTTTGGTTATGTCTTTTGGTTTGACAAATGCACCAGCAGCCTTCATGGATCTTATGAATATGGTGTTCCATGAATACTTAGATAAGTTTGTCATAGTGTTTATCGATGATATTTTAATCTATTCTAGTACCAAGGATGAGCATGCAAGGCATTTGAGTTTAGTGCTGAAAGCACTTAGACAGCACCAACTTTATGCTAAGTTTTCCAAGTGTGAGTTTTGGTTGGACAGAGTTCACTTTCTTGGTCATCTGATCTTTGGAGATGGGATAACTGTCGATCCAGCCAAGGTTCAAGCAGTTAAGGAGTGGCCCCAACCGAAGAATGCTATGGATATTCGAAGTTTCCTCGGGTTAGCAGGATATTACAGAAAATTTATTGAAGGATTCTCAAAGATTGTAACACCCCTCACTCGGTTAACTAGGAAAAATATCAAGTATGCTTGGACAGAGGAGTGTGAGTCCAGTTTCCAGACCTTGAAAAAGAAACTGACCAATGCCCCTATATTGACCCTACCCGATGAGAGTGGAAAGTTTAGCATTTACTGTGATGCTTCCAAGATTGGTCTTGGATGTGTGTTAATGCAAGATGGAAAGGTTATAGCTTATGCTTCTAGGCAGTTAAAAGTGCATGAAAAGAATTACCCTACACATGACTTAGAATTAGCTGCTGTGGTCTTTGCATTAAAGATTTGGAGGCACTACCTGTATGGACAAGTTTGTGAGATATTTTCGGATCATAAAAGTCTGAAATACATTTTCACACAGAAAGAATTGAATATGAGGCAACGTAGGTGGTTAGAGTTTGTCAAAGATTATGATTTCAAGATTAAGTATCACCCTGGCAAGGCAAATGTAGTGGCTGATGCTTTGAGTAGAGTGACCCCTTTAGTTTCTGCTTTGACTCTAGACATACCGATAGCTTTAGAGACAGAATTCCAAAGATTTAACCTGGAAGCTGTGTTTAGTGTGTCAGCCATGCTTTCGGCCATATCTTTGAGGCCAACTATTTTGGAGAAAATAAAGGAAGTTCAAATGAATGACACTGAGTGTAATAAGTATAAGTTGTGCATAGATTCTACTGATAAGTCGGATTTCAACTGCTCAGCTGATGGAATTCTCAGGTTTCGAAATAGATGGTTTGTTCCGGCTGCTACTGAGCTTAGGAAGGAAATCCTATCTGAGGCTCATTCCTCCAGACTTTATGTTCATCCTGGTAGTACGAAAATGTACAGAGGACTCAAGCAACATTATTGGTGGCCAGGTATGAAGAGAAGTGTGGCGGAGTATGTGGAGTCATGTCTAGTCTGCCAGCAAGTTAAAGCTGAACATCAGAGGCCTGCTGGGACATTACAACCTTTACCAGTTCCCGAATGGAAATGTGAACAAATAACTATGGATTTTGTTATAGGATTACCTAGAACAGTAAAAGGACATGATGCAATTTGGGTGATAGTTGATCGTTTAACCAAATCAGCTCATTTCCTACCAATAAAGGTGACTTACTCGATGGATCAGCTTGCTGAATTGTATGTGCACGAAGTTGTTAGACTGCATGATGTTCCAAGCACCATAGTTTCAGACCGAGACTCCAGATTTACATCTAAGTTTTGGAAAAGTTTGCACAAGGCTATGGGGACACAACTTAGTTTTAGCACAGCCTTTCATCCTCAAACCGATGGACAATCCGAGAGAACTATCCAAACGTTGGAGGATATGCTTCGGGCTTGTGTGCTGGAATTTCAAGGTTCTTGGAGTAAGTATTTACCATTGGTTGAGTTCTCTTATAATAACAGTTTTCAGACAACAATAGGCATGGCACCATACGAGACATTGTATGGACGGAAGTGCAGATCTCCATTGTATTGGGATGAAGTTGGAGAAGCACAGTTGATTGGTCCTGACATTGTGCAGCAGACAGTGGAGAAGATTGCTCTTATCCGACAAAGAATCTTAACAGCTCAAAGCCGGCAGAAAAGCTATGCAGACAAAAGACGAAGAGAATTAGAATTTGATGTTGGTAATGAAGTTTTCCTTAAGGTGTCACCTTTCAAAGGAGTTGTGAGATTTGGGAAAAGAGGCAAGTTAAACCCCAGATATATTGGACCTTTCCAAATCGTGAAGAGAATTGGGAAGGCAACATATCAACTTCAGTTACCGGCTTCTATGGAAGGAATCCACAATGTGTTCCATGTTTCTATGTTAAAGAAGTGTGTAAGAGATCCATACCAGATTGTGGAACAGCAGGACATTGAGGTTCTTCCTACTCTTGCATATGAGGAGAAACCTGTAAGGATCTTGGACTATGCAGTAAAGGTATTGCGCAACAAGGAAGTTCCACTAGTGAAAGTCTTATGGCACAATCAGAACATAGAGGAGACAACTTGGGAGCGCCAGCAAGACATGATGGACCAACATCCAGAATTATTCAGATACTGAATTTTGAGGACAAAATTCTTTTAAGGAGGGTAGATTGTAATACCCGGTTCTATCAAACCGTTTCTCTATTCTTTTTAAACTAATGGCACAATTTATATGGCAATATTAAATGTAGGGTTAGTGGATGACTAGGCAAGGGCATAAGAGTAATTAGAAATTCAAAGGTGGATAACGTATTTAAGGAAACTATTAATGAAGTAGCCGCCACTGTTTATTTCATTTCCTCTCCATTCTCAGCTCCTCAGCTTAGTAGAGCACGATAGGAGACCCCCTTCGACTTCCTCCAGCGATTTCCTCCGAACTTGGTGAGTTTTGCTTCTATTTCTTGTTACATTGTATCTATCGTTGGTAGGAGGGATGATAAATGAGGTTTTGAGAAGGCGGTAAGCGAGTGGTGGTTTCGGTTTAAGTTGAAATCGAGAATGCACAATGACTAGAGTTCCCAAAACAGTTTCCCTTAGATTTCTAGTGGTTTAGAATGAAGATTAGAGGAAATTTAATGTATGCTCTGTCTATGGTTTTAGGTTTGAGTAATACCCGAAGTAGCTTGCAACCAAGTTTTTCCAGGAGACCAGGTAAGTAAAGTTTGCTTGTGCCTTCGGGCCTACATCACAAAACATTAGGGTTTGTATGTTGGATTGTGTTGGTATGTCATGCATCATATTTTTAAAGTATATGAAAATGAATTTGAATGCATGTTGGCATAGTGAGGATTGAACATATTGAAACAGCTATGTGAATCAGTTTTACTGTTAAGGGAAGTAATCCGCCCTTAATGAGACAGTGGATATTTATACTTTGGGAGAGTTGATCCAACTTCCAATTTCACAGGGGGATCTGAACATGTGAATTAGATTTACTGTTAAGGGAATTTATCCGCCCCTTAATGAGCCAGTGGATGTATATACTTTGGGAGAGTTGATCCAGCTCCCAACTTCACAGGGGGATCTGACCAGAAACGAAACATGAACAACTGAGTTGAGAAAGTAGAAATTGCATGTTTAGGAATTTTTATTTCAGTGTTTCATTTCATTACTGCTTTCCTTACTTAGCATTAGGCTAATAGATGAGTTTTGTGATGTAGGTGTTGAGGATACTGCAGGTGAATTTCCTGATTGCACAGATGATTAGATGTGGTTGGAGGAGTACATTCATGTCTCGGCCTGGTAAACTGATGAGGCGGGTTAACTGTTGTCAGCAGTGGTGGGGGTTTAGTTGGTAATAATCTAATCTGAGTATGCCAAGTTTTCATGACAATAGAAATTTTAATATTTTGACTATGTTTTGAGTTTTACTGATACTAGTGATCTGTTGGGTTTTAAATGTTGGTTTTACTGGGTTTGAACAATACAATGTGAATTGTTTCTGAATGGTCTTGATGAAGTAAGTAAATTCCTTTCTGTAACTAGTGTTGTGTATGTATATCGAGAAGTAGTTGAAATGTCGCCCTTAAGTCTATCGGAAGATGTCTTCGGAAAAGCCATCGGATGATGTCTCAGTAAAGTCGTCGGTACATGAGGTTTGTTTTATCGGAAGATGTCTTCGGAAAAGTCATCGGATGATGTCTCAGTAAAGTCATCGGTACATGAGGTTTATTCTATCGGATGATGTAGATTTTGGCCTACCGGTATCATTGGGTATTATGCTTTGTCGTTTAGTGATCGGTATATTCAATTTACCCTATCGGAAGAAGGGGATGAGGGGTTTTGTCGTCAAACCCATCGGCAGATGCGTGCTGATGTCATCGGTAGATGTAAGAGGACTTTTGTCGTTTAGTCATCGGTGGGTGTAGAACAAAGTCGATCGGATGAAGGAAATCATCTGGCTGACGTCATCGGAAGATGTAGAGTATATTTTGTCGTTTAGTCACCGGTAGATACAGTCTACCGAGAGATGTCCTTTGTTTTTCATTCGGCTGACGTCATCGGCAGGAGTCTTCTATTTTGGTTGTTTTCTGCTTCTTCCGTTGACTTTACTCACCGGCGGATGCGTTTGACTTCTGCAATTTTTAAAGTGTTTTCATGATTCAAACTTCTATTTCTTTTGACCGATTATTCCTTAACATTTCAAATGATTTCCGCTGCAAGTTTAAAAAAATATGGTAGAAATTTTAGTCATATACGAGCATTGTGTGACGAACCGGGTTCAGATAACTCGGGGCGTTACATCAATTTTCCCAGAGTCTACATCCTCTACTCGATTAAGGGGCGGATTAGTTCCCTTAATAGCTAAACTGATTCATTCTGTTCATGCCTTAGATGCTGTCATATATGTAAATCATTTTCAGATTCTTTCAAAAACATGATACATGTCATACTGAAAACATACAAAACACACATAAACCCTACTGTTTTGTAATGTAGGCCGAAAGGCAGACACATACTCTACTTACCTGACTTCCTGGAGAATGTCTGGTTGCAAACTACTTTGGGGGTTTGCTCGGACCTAAAGCCATAGACAAATTATTAATTAGATCTTCACTAAACCTTATTCTAAACTATCTAGGAGTCTAAGGAAACTAGTTGGGAGCTCTATTCTTCGTGCATTCCCAATTCGCTACAAAACCCGAACTCAACTCACACTTACAGCATTCCAAAATATGTATCTACAATCCCCCTATTATCTATAATCACTAAAACAGCAAAAAATCAAAGTAAAACTCACCTAGGAAAATCGGAGGGGAAATCGTCGAGAGGAAACTGTTGAGCTGTAACTGAATGTCGAAAAAGGAAAAATGAAAACAGTGGCGGGTAAACCTTCACTAAACCTTCCTTTTATATTACAATCTTGCAAATTACACATATGCCCTTAGCTGACCAACTTTAACCTATTTAAGCAACTAATCACTTAATTCCATAAAAATAAAAGTTACAAAAATGTTGTCATTAAATCAAGGCCGACAAATTACCGGTTGCTACAACGAGGGGCCGATGGAGAGCAGTGACCTACTGTTCTTAAAATTATGACTGAGAATAAGGAGTCATTATCCAAGAACGGAGGACCGATCCCTAACCAATGGACAGAACGGGGGTGATCAGTCCACCGTTCTCGCGTAATTCATAAAGGGGGTGATCGGTCTCTTATTGTACGCGTAAATTGAGAACAAGAGGTGATCAATTATCTGCAAGTATTTGATCTGTTATATATTTTATAGTTTAAGATTTTAATTATTATGATTTTTAGTTTATTGATTATTTCAAATTAAATTAAATTGATACTTTATCATTTAAATTGTTTTTAAACTTGTTAACTATGTAAAACAATTATAATAAATCATACAAGTGTTATAAAATCAGGAAACTTTTCACATTATCTTTACATGATGTGAAAAATATGTGGTAAACTTTTCAAGTAAATCTAATATTTTTTTGTATTTTTTTAAAATACCCATCGTTTATTTTTTATTTTATAAATTAAATTTAAAAAAAAAATATTACACAATATTAGATTTACTTTAACTTTTTTCCACATGGTAACTATATAATGGGAAAATCATGTGAAAATTTTTGTGATTTGTTAATACTTGTAAAATTTATTGTAATTTTAATGAAGAATGAAATATAGGTATTTTTAAAAAATAATAAACAACATTGGATTTAGTTGAAACTTTTACCACATTTTTTCCACATCATAAGAAGATAATATGGAATTTTTTGTGATTTATAACACTTGTACGATTTATTATAATTTTAAAAAATTAGTTTATAAAATATACGTAAAACAATTATAATAAATTATACAAGTGTTAGAAAATCACAAAATTTTCCATATTATCTTCGTAGAATGTTCTAAACATGTAATAAAAGTTTCAAATAAATTCAGTATCGTTTTGTATTGTTTTAAAATACCCCTTGTTCATTCTTCATTTTATAAATTAAATTTAAAAACAAATACTAAATGATATTGGATTTACCTTAACTTTTTACCCCATGATTGTCATATAATGGGAAAATTATTTGAAAATTATGGTGATTTTGTAATACTTGTACGATTTATTGTAATTTTAATGAAGAATGAAATATGGGTATTTTGAAAAAATACCAAACGATATTAGATTTACTTGACCACACGTTTACCACACCATGAGAAGATAAGATAAAAATTTTCGTGATTTAATAACACTTTTATGATTTATTATAATTGTTTTACATATATTTTATAAAATAATTCACTAAAATTACAATAAATCGTAAGTATAAATTTTGATATTCTTTCTAAATTACGAAAATTTTTCAGATTATCTTTCCATGGTGTGGGGAATATGCGATACAATTTTTAAGTAAATCTAATATCGTTTGTTATTTTTATAAAAATAATTTGAAGAAGGAAGTGAGAGAGAACGGGGGAGAACGGTCCCCCGTTCTAACGGCCCCGATTCTCTAGGCCCGGTTCCCTGCCAGGTGTTGATTTGTTAGGTTTTGTATAATTTTAAGGTTTGATTTATTATAGTTAATAATTTAAGGTTTTAAAAAAAAAAAAAAAACAATCTACGTAACTGACTTCCTGGAGAATGTCTGGTTGCAAACTACTTTGGGGGTTTGCTCGGACTAAAGCCATAGACAAATTATTAATTAGATCTTCACTAAACCTTATTCTAAAACTATCTAGGAGTGAAGGAAACTAGTTGGGAGCTCTATTCTTCGTGCATCCCAATTCGCATACAAAACCGAACATCAACTCTACACTTACAGCATTCCAAAATATGTATCTACAATCCCCCTATTATCTATAATCACTAAACAGCAAAAATCAAAGTAAAACTCACCTAGGAAAATCGGAGGGGAAATCGTCGAGAGGAAACTGTTGAGCTGTAACTGAATGTCGAAAAAGGAAAAATGAAAACAGTGGCGGGTAAACCTTCACTAAACCTTCCTTTTATATTACAATCTTGCAAATTACACATATGCCCTTAGCTGACCAACTTTAACCTATTTAAGCAACTAATCACTTAATTCCATAAAAATAAAGTTACAAAAATGTTGTCATTAAATCAAGGCCGACAAATTACCGGTTGCTACAACGAGGGGCGATGGAGAGCAGTGACCTACTGTTCTTAAAATTATGACTGAGAATAAGGAGTCATTATCCAAGAACGGAGGACCGATCCCTAACCAATGGACAGAACGGGGGTGATCAGTCCACCGTTCTCGCGTAATTCATAAAGGGGGTGATCGGTCTCTTATTGTACGCGTAAATTGAGAACAAGAGGTGATCAATTATCTGCAAGTATTTGATTGTTATATATTTTATAGTTTAAGATTTTAATTATATGATTTTTAGTTTATTGATTATTTCAAATTAAATTAAATTGATACTTTATCATTTAAATTGTTTTTAACTTGTTAACTATGTAAACAATTATAATAAATCATACAAGTGTTATAAAATCAGGAAACTTTTCACATTATCTTTACATGATGTGAAAAATATGTGGTAAACTTTTCAAGTAAATCTAATATTTTTTTGTATTTTTTTAAAATACCCATCGTTTATTTTTTATTTTATAAATTAAATTTAAAAAAAAATATTACACAATATTAGATTTACTTTAACTTTTTTTCCACATGGTAACTATATAATGGGAAAATCATGTGAAAATTTTTGTGATTTGTTAATACTTGTAAAATTTATTGTAATTTTAATGAAGAATGAAATATAGGTATTTTTAAAAAATAATAAACAACATTGGATTTAGTTGAAACTTTTACCACATTTTTTCCACATCATAAGAAGATAATATGGAATTTTTTGTGATTTATAACACTTGTACGATTTATTATAATTTTAAAAAATTAGTTTATAAAATATACGTAAAACAATTATAATAAATTATACAAGTGTTAGAAATCACAAAATTTTCCATATTATCTTCGTAGAATGTTCTAAAACATGTAATAAAAGTTTCAAATAAATTCAGTATCGTTTTGTATTGTTTTAAAATACCCCTTGTTCATTCTTCATTTTATAAATTAAATTTAAAAACAAATACTAAATGATATTGGATTTACCTTAACTTTTTACCCCATGATTGTCATATAATGGGAAAATTATTTGAAAATTATGGTGATTTTGTAATACTTGTACGATTTATTGTAATTTTAATGAAGAATGAAATATGGGTATTTTGAAAAAATACCAAACGATATTAGATTTACTTGACCACACGTTTACCACACCATGAGAAGATAAGATAAAAATTTTCGTGATTTAATAACACTTTTATGATTTATTATAATTGTTTTACATATATTTTATAAAATAATTCACTAAAA
Organism: Begonia masoniana; assembly: GCA_022432975.1. Classification (NCBI taxonomy): domain Eukaryota; kingdom Viridiplantae; phylum Streptophyta; class Magnoliopsida; order Cucurbitales; family Begoniaceae; genus Begonia; species Begonia masoniana. The sequence goes on along the minus strand of CM039504.1, from coordinate 33,806,272 downwards.
TTACAATAAATCGTAAGTATTAGAAAATTACGAAAATTTTTCAGATTATCTTTCCATGGTGTGGGGAATATGCGATACAATTTTTAAGTAAATCTAATATCGTTTGTTATTTTTATAAAATTAATTTGAAGAAGGAAGTGAGAGAGAACGGGGGAGAACGGTCCCCCGTTCTAACGGCCCCCGATTCTCTAGGCCCGGTTCCCTGCCAGGTGTTGATTTGTTAGGTTTTGTATAATTTAAGGTTTGATTTATTATAGTTAATAATTTTAAGGTTTTTAAAAAAAAAAAAAAAAACGATAGTTTGAGGGTGAAATTGGTTTTAATCTTATTTTATTTAACTGTTATGTTATTACATAAAGTAATCAACTATTAATGTCTGATGGTTTGATTCACTTTAGGGTTGGATCATTTTCTCTCGATTTTCTCTCAGTCGTGACAAATTAAAGAGTCAATTTATATTTAAGAAGGGTGGGAGTTAGATGGTATCTAGTACTATTTTATTTAAATAATAAAAGAAAAAAAACTAATAAATGAAAAATTAAATTCCATTTTATCTAAAACAGTGCGGTGTAGTTGAAAGTATAAATGGGTAAGGCAGATTTCTACTATTCTTCATCACTGTGAAACAATGTGCTTTACTTCATTCGCTGTTGCAAAAAGCTAATATCTATATGAAACTTTTGGTCATAATGTGAAATTGTGCAATTCTCAGTTGAAGTTTTACAATCATATGATCTTAAGTAATCTTTTTATTTATGAACAGACACAATTGGTAAACATCAATGAGTAAGATTATAGGTCACAAATATGATAAGAGTGATTAAATTCATTTTAATCAAACAATTTAAACTTGAATAACTCACAGAGAGAAACAATAAAATGGAGTTAACTAGGAAAACGGGCAGCGCAGTAAATGACGTTTGAGGGGTGTGGAGTAAATTCTCTGAACACTGAAAAACTGAACTGAAAGCTACTCATAATTCAGTCTTAGAAACCTTTCTCTTCATTTGTTCTTTTCACTGTCCAAGACAATCCCTTTGTGTTTTCTACTCATTTTCTCACCTATCACTCTCTTGGGACCATTTCCTCAAAGCAAGTAAACCCTCTTATTAAACTATTAGGGTTTGAAACTTACTAAGACTCTATTCTGACATCATCTTATTAATTTTGTTATAATCAAACAAAAAACACAAGAATAAAAAAACAACATACATTTTACCTAAAAAATTTTAAGGAATAAAAAAAATGGCAACAAATGAAGGTAAATTCAGAATAAAAAATTCAATTACAGTGGTAGTTTATATGGTGCAAATTATAACATCTAAATCCATAAGGAAAATCTATAATTCTCTTCTGGTATTTTTGTCCTAATGCGAGGTTTTCTACTCGACGTAAATAGAATTTCGTTTTTTCAAATTTTAATAAAAATCATCATAATATGCTAGTGTTGTATTTATATTTAAAACAAATTAATGTCATTGAAATAGACTAGAATAAAACACCTCCATTTCAAAAAGTGATTTTAGGGTTACTTTGTTCATAATATTTTAAATTTTTACTTGTTATCTTACTACTATTGTTTAGCAATTCTGTATATTTCATTTTTTTGTAAGATATCTCATTTAATTTGATTAATTGGGTCCAAAATTAATATCTTTGATCCCTTCCTATTGAATAGGTAAAGTATGTCTAAATTAATTCTATATCTAGACCATTTTGCCTATACTTGAGATAGTTCTATATCTTCGTTAGTAAAGCTAGATGATAGATAGAGAGTAGATGCAACGTCAAAGAATTAGCAGTTTACATAATAATTTTAATAGTATTCAACTCTTGATTTCGTTTCCTTAAGATTAATGGCAAATTTTCTATTTTATTCCAAGAACTTTAACTATGCATATGAGCAATAAATATTAATGACGAAAAAAGTTGAAATATCCATCAATCCCATGCTCATTAAAAATTTGACAGGACCACAAAAAAAGCCTTCTCTCTCTCTCTCTCTCTCTCAGAGTTAAATAACATACAGTGTTAGAAACAAGTTAGGGAACATGATAGATGCAAGTTGTAGGCAAGCTGTTTCTAAATTGAAAGCTCAAAAGTGTGGATGAAGATTATGAGTAAAAGTAGATTTTTGCAGAGGACCTAAAGGGAGGATCTGACCCACTTGAAAACAACTACAGAGAACAAACAATTATTATGAACATAATATTGAGAATGGGTAAAAGGAAAGGTTAGTTGAATCGTGTACCCTACAATCTACATCTCTCTATGAATCACAACTATAGTTTATATCATTCATTATAAAATTCATGAGAAAATAAGTACTATTTGATTCATTACACATTACTAATTTAGGTTTGTACAATATAATTCATCCATTTTCTAAGAACTTGATTATCTAAACAAACATAAAAAGTCGACGCATTCAACATAATGTTTCTAAATAAACGCTCGTTAACTTAATGTATACATAAGTTTTTCTAGAAATGCCATTTAAAATTTTTTTTGAGTCGGACAAAAATAAGTTATTGAAAGTTAAATTTTTATAATAATAAAATATTTCATTTAAATAGACTTCTAAATTTAGAAATCTCAGAGAAATTTTCACGAGGGTCAATGGGCAGCCCATAAGTTGAAAAGAACGATCCCCTCCTTGATAACTCATGGTGGCTTGGTCCTTATCAAATAAAGGCCCAGCTCTTTAAGCTCTATGGATGTTGAAATGGCTGAGCACGATAAGCTCCTCTGTGCAAACATAACGTTACATGAAGGTGAATTGCATTGTCCTTTTATCTCAAAATAAAATCTGCATCCATAGCTAATAGTTATTATAAGTTCATGTTTGCTTTTGTTAATTTTGCTTAAAAACAATAAAAATATTACGCAAATTTAGATATATATATATATAAGAAAACAAACACGGTTGAAAACTTTATATGTCCTCGATTGACTCGCTAATGTTGAGAGCAATTTTATTATTGAAAAGAGCCAACTTTAAGTGCAAATAAGAACATCAATAGTTTTTAGCTTTAGAGGATTATGAGATACATTAAGCACATAGACCTTAAAATAAAAGGTTGACTTTAAAACAACACATAAGAATGACCAATATATCTCCTGATATGTTAATCAAATGTTGTAATTTAGTTACTCAAATTTCTAGCAGGTCAAATATATAACTACTCAAACAAATATTAAGGACTATTTGTCCCTCTAGCCAAATCACCATACTCAAAATATCATAAAATGTAGAGTTCACCCCATTGCATGAAAAACTAATATTTATGCTCCTAACGACAATTACCACAATTATATTCTCTTTCAAATCCTGCGTACACGTTGTTAAACTTAATTTTGTAAACCAAATTCTATAAATCCCAAAACCAATGCATCATTTTAGAATTTCCATGATGAAATAGTTGCGAAACGTAATTGAATCCATTAAATCACCTGTTGTTGAGTTTTGAATCGGTAGCTTTGATTTTATAAGAAAATGTTTTTCCAGAGAAATCGTTTACTTTAATATATGTATTCTCTCAATGTACAGGAGGCTGGAAGAACAATAAATAACTCGCCGTTGACTTAATGATCATAACCCTGAGTTTATATCTAGTGGGTTAGGTTAAGTTTGGCCATCAACAAACTTAAACCTAATTAGTAGCATATACACAATTAGGCCTGATATATTCATTAAATGTTATAACTCATCTTTATTTGATCATTTAATTGAGCTTGACTTTATGGTTTTGACATATAATTATAATTAAATATTGAATCGCATAATAATTGTCAAATAAATTCAACAATCTCTCATTTTAGCTTTATATTTTGATTATAATAGTATATCACCAAAATCCTTGTTTGCACATGAGTTACTATCATTATCAAAAGCATTTTCAACCAATTTCGTTCATCAATTATATCACTATAGGATCAAATCGGTTGTCGTCACACTTATTATTAACTAAACTCATTAATGATCACATATACCTATATAGCCAAATAACAAAGATCAAGTATGAGTGCGTAGCAAAAAAATTATATATAATGTGATCATTTAATGCCTATTTCCTACTAGTTCAACTGAATCTTTATGAAATTAATGATAATGAAGTATCCGAATAAAGCCAAAGAAACTGAAAACTTTATTTTACATAACAAAATAAAATAATAGTGTCTATAATCGAACATCTAAATATATAAAATTAAATTCAAACAAAAAAATCCCACTAAATCGATATATCACCAACTAAATTAACACCTATATGAGCAGTGAGCATATATACAATTATAGAGTTTGTACCAATATGTTCAATAGACAAATAACTCAGTTGAACTCTTTGTATAACAACCAAGAACTTGATACGTCACATTTCTTCTACCGATGACGTCAGCCGGAAGACAAACTCTCCCGACTTCCATCACATTTCTTCTACCGATGACGTCAGCCGGAAGACAAACTCTCCCGACTTCCATCACATTTCTTCTACCGATGACGTCAGCCGGAAGACAAACTCTCCCGACTTCCATCACATTTCTTCTACCGATGACGTCAGCCGGAAGACAAACTCTCCCGACTTCCATCACATTTCTTCTACCGATGACGTCAGCCGGAAGACAAACTCTCCCGACTTCCATCACATTTCTTCTACCGATGACGTCAGCCGGAAGACAAACTCTCCCGACTTCCATCACATTTCTTCTACCGATGACGTCAGCCGGAAGACAAACTCTCCCGACTTCCATCACATTTCTTCTACCGATGACGTCAGCCGGAAGACAAACTCTCCCGACTTCCATCACATTTCTTCTACCGATGACGTCAGCCGGAAGACAAACTCTCCCGACTTCCATCACATTTCTTCTACCGATGACGTCAGCCGGAAGACAAACTCTCCCGACTTCCATCACATTTCTTCTACCGATGACGTCAGCCGGAAGACAAACTCTCCCGACTTCCATCACATTTCTTCTACCGATGACGTCAGCCGGAAGACAAACTCTCCCGACTTCCATCACATTTCTTCTACCGATGACGTCAGCCGGAAGACAAACTCTCCCGACTTCCATCACATTTCTTCTACCGATGACGTCAGCCGGAAGACAAACTCTCCCGACTTCCATCACATTTCTTCTACCGATGACGTCAGCCGGAAGACAAACTCTCCCGACTTCCATCACATTTCTTCTACCGATGACGTCAGCCGGAAGACAAACTCTCCCGACTTCCATCACATTTCTTCTACCGATGACGTCAGCCGGAAGACAAACTCTCCCGACTTCCATCACATTTCTTCTACCGATGACGTCAGCCGGAAGACAAACTCTCCCGACTTCCATCACATTTCTTCTACCGATGACGTCAGCCGGAAGACAAACTCTCCCGACTTCCATCACATTTCTTCTACCGATGACGTCAGCCGGAAGACAAACTCTCCCGACTTCCATCACATTTCTTCTACCGATGACGTCAGCCGGAAGACAAACTCTCCCGACTTCCATCACATTTCTTCTACCGATGACGTCAGCCGGAAGACAAACTCTCCCGACTTCCATCACATTTCTTCTACCGATGACGTCAGCCGGAAGACAAACTCTCCCGACTTCCATCACATTTCTTCTACCGATGACGTCAGCCGGAAGACAAACTCTCCCGACTTCCATCACATTTCTTCTACCGATGACGTCAGCCGGAAGACAAACTCTCCCGACTTCCATCACATTTCTTCTACCGATGACGTCAGCCGGAAGACAAACTCTCCCGACTTCCATCACATTTCTTCTACCGATGACGTCAGCCGGAAGACAAACTCTCCCGACTTCCATCACATTTCTTCTACCGATGACGTCAGCCGGAAGACAAACTCTCCCGACTTCCATCACATTTCTTCTACCGATGACGTCAGCCGGAAGACAAACTCTCCCGACTTCCATCACATTTCTTCTACCGATGACGTCAGCCGGAAGACAAACTCTCCCGACTTCCATCACATTTCTTCTACCGATGACGTCAGCCGGAAGACAAACTCTCCCGACTTCCATCACATTTCTTCTACCGATGACGTCAGCCGGAAGACAAACTCTCCCGACTTCCATCACATTTCTTCTACCGATGACGTCAGCCGGAAGACAAACTCTCCCGACTTCCATCACATTTCTTCTACCGATGACGTCAGCCGGAAGACAAACTCTCCCGACTTCCATCACATTTCTTCTACCGATGACGTCAGCCGGAAGACAAACTCTCCCGACTTCCATCACATTTCTTCTACCGATGACGTCAGCCGGAAGACAAACTCTCCCGACTTCCATCACATTTCTTCTACCGATGACGTCAGCCGGAAGACAAATACTTTTCCTCTTCCGATAACGTCAGCCGGTAGACAAACTCATTCCCTCCAATATTCCTCAGCGGAAGACATCCTGGTTTTCTCAGTCTTCTATCTAGATAAACGTAGACCTCATAACTTAAATCTTAATGGCCAAAACTCATCGGAATAAACCATAAATTCATTCAAACTCACACAGCGGAAGACTTAGGTAAAATAACTCATTCTATATCTTCATAAATATTTTCAGACTCAGTACTCATATTAGACAGACTTAAAACTCAATATTCGAAAGTAAACTCATCATACTTAGACTTCCTTGTTCACAAACATTATTAAAATCTTAAAAGCTTAAACCAGAGAGTCATGTTCGCCATCCAGCCACAGATTTTCCACCCTGATCACTTCCAGCAACCGAACTCAGACACTTTCATCAATCTTGAAATCCTCACCTGATATTTCTTCACCTACATCATAAGGTGTAACTGTAAGCCTAAGGCTTAGTAAGGAATGCAAACTATTATGAGTTCATGAATGCATAACTTGGAGAAAAACATGTTCATGAGTCTTTTCTTTTCGTGTACTTAGTCTTAATCATCATTCATAATCGTATCTCGTATTCATTGATCATAATCATCATTCATGGACATGCTCATATTCATCATTTGTATTCTTCATTACATTATGTGGATTAAGAGAGGATTTGTGCTGGTAAAGGGGGTTCGACAGTGAGTTTGATCATGGTCCCTACTGCGGGTCGTATTCATATGTCCTACTGCGGACTGTGACATGCGCCGAACCACCCCCAACCCTCACTTAACCACGTTGCATAAGTTTTATCTCTTATTTTATTCATGAGAAAACATATTTCAAAACATTTTCATATGCTTGAGAAGTAAAACATGATGCATAACATAAATGCACTTAATCATCGAACTAAGACAGGGGAGTATATCAGAATACCAGAATCATATCCATCGACATTTCATCGAACTTATAGCTGACAACGTTCGCTAAATGTAACATAATCCTTTGATGTAGGGCCCTATTGGCCGGAAACTTAGTACATTCACTTACCTGGATTCCTTAGCAACTTGAATCACTTTCTCTTCAACTTCTTCACCTAAAACATTCCACATTACAGTAGTTAAAATAAAGTCCTAAAAGTTCTACTCGAAAGTCATCCTAGAATCTAACAGCTAAGGTCATTCCGATTCCACTGTTTGACACACTGCAGTCTGAAATCCGAAACTAGGTGGACAGGTTTTACCATTGATTAAATCCGAGTTGGTTACTTTAAAATGTTCAGAATCGATTTGGGATGGCATTTCTACTCTCAGACTTAAAAGAGTCTAAAACTACTCGGCCACTGCTAGAAATCCGAACTCAAATGCCGAGTTGAAAGCAGAGCTTTAATCACTAATAAATGACTACATTGTCCATTTCATACCTCGGGTGCAGATTGCAGAGAAAAGCAGGCTGAAACCAGCCGTCGGCAAGGGGAGGTTCTGATAGCCGAGAGTAAAAGCTTGGGAGAGAAGGAATCGCCGAGAGGGAATGTCGGCTACAGTGGTAATAAATGAGGTTTGAGGTTTCCATTTCCTATTTATACCTAACCCATAAATTTTAATTACAAAACTGCCACCCAACCTAGTTTTACTCAACTTGTAATAATTTTATCTTAACATTAAATTTAAATCATAAAGGTTAAATAAGAGGGTGACAATGAAAATGGTCAGAAAATCACCTGGCCGAAATGTCGGGTGTTACAAAAATTCTATAGCTATATTCCATCATTATATGTATCATAATACAAAGTATTCTGCCATAGTTGAAGAAATTGTAGTTACTTAGTTTCCTTGAAAATAGTTTTCCAACTATCATTTGGATATATCTTCATGTAAATTTCTGACTACCTTGACGTCTAACAAAACAAATCACAATATCTATGATCACTAAGTGATTCGATTTTCTACATGTGAGCATATGCATTTTTGCACTTTTTAAGTACCTTATAACCCTTTTGACTAATCCAATTATTAAATCTAAGGTTCCTAAATTCTTCTTTACAAAATAACTATGTACACAATATCCGAATACGAGCAGACAGTATATTTCTTACTGCTAACGCATGAAGAATCTTCTGAATCTCTTTAATTTAATTGAATTATTGAGGCATTTATCTTAATTAAACTTGTTACATTTAGCAGAAGGAATAAATCATGCAAGCTGAATTTCTATAGTCAATATAACTCTTTCATGATAGCCTAAATAGCCTAAATATATCTCAAGAGAAATCTCTCATTACTGATAACAGTACGTCATTGATATACAAAACCAAAAATAAACATGCTGTCAGTGAACTAGTTGTATATAAACTCATCAACCAGGTTCACCTCATAACCAAAGAAGATGATAACTTGATGAAATTTATAGTACCTCTAACAAGTCTATGGATGGATTTCTTTATTTTACAAATCAAATCCTTTAAATCATCCAATACAAAAGTTCTGGTTGTATCTTATACATTGTTTCATTAATATTACCATTGAGAAATATTGTCTTTATACCCATCTCTTATAACTCAAGAACCAAAAAGAGCTACAAATACCAAAATTGTTCTAAAAGAGTGTTTAATAAAAATTAAAAATGAAAAAAAAGTCTCTTTTTAGTCAATACCTTCCTTTTGAGTAAAGTCTATTGTGACAACACAAATTGTATATCTCTCGGTATTGCCGTTTCAATCCCTCAATTTATGGGTTTCAAACCTTCAAGTAATAAGATAGGATCCAAATGTCATTGTTCTCCTTTGACTTTTATGAGTCCACTATTGAGAATTAGAATCCTATGTGATTCGATGGAAGTTGATAAGAACATCATCCACCATTCAAATCCCAACCTTATATTCTTGGAGAAAGATGACATATAAATCCATAATAGCATTTCTCTTCTCTCTAGAATCATATGAAGAATTCTTAATAGACGCAAACATCTTCATTATTTTTAAGAGAATAACATAATTGCTTGTGTCATAATGATGTTAAATTTACATTCAAACAAAATGACATGCCACCAAATGTGAGAGGTAGCAACTGTTAAGGAAAGAACACAACTCTTGGCAGAATTTGGGGTCAAATTGAGAATGCGATATTTCAGTCAAATGGAATATTCTCCACGTGCAATTTGAAAATAAACACTAGTAATATGCGAGGAAGAATCTCTCAAATATATATGTGGAAAAGCTTAGGGGTTCATGAGATATGACAAGAATGGTGGTTGGTGCCAGGGGAATCAGATTTCACCACTTGTTACTTAAGTCGCCTTAACGTGAATTCTGGATACCAATTATCAAATTAGGGTGTTTTGCCACGTGACTTTCACAAATTTTTGTAAAATGATAGCTTAATCAAATTATGTAGCCTTGACGTGATTTTTGGACACCAATTGGTTCCCTATGTCAACTCAGACGAAAGAGATATGACCAGAAATATACAAATTGGTTTGGAAAGTCACCTAGCCGTAACTTTCAACTCCAAGGACTACCTTTACAAGAAGTAGCACTCAAACTTGAGGGATGAGAATTGTATAACCTTGTTATGATTTCACATCACAAAGAATGAGAATGAGAAGGTTGCAATAATAGAAAAGTCTAACCACACTCATAAAGATCAAACTCAACTTGACACAAATAAATCAGTTTGCAAACAAATCGAGAAGACTGTGGGTTGCAGGGAAAGAATTCCAAAACAAAATTCAATTTCTTTAACAAAAGTTGGCCACCATAAAACAAGCTCTAACAAGAGCTTATACATGCCCCAAAATTAAGGCTACAAAATTAAAAACTAATTAAAATAAAGCAAGAAAAGAAAATAACCACACTCGGCTATAACAATCTAGTCGAGTGACGCAAACCCTCACTAAACATAGTCTAATCCAAACATCAAAGACAACAAGGATAACTCTTAGGAAGACTCTTCAAATGTCATCTTCAGCTTGGGAGAAACTAGTTTCCAACAAAGTTGATTTTTAGGCACCCGATTTGCTTCATGCCTCGGCTTCCGAGCTAGGCTCCCAAAGGGTAACATGGCGTGGTTCTCTTTATCCATAGGGTTTTGTAAAGACCCACGTGGACCGCCACGAAACTTGACTGGACTTACATGAACTTAAACACATTTCTAGACGTAAACTTTTTCAACTTTTTCTTAAGGCTTCAAAACTGTTTTTGAACTTTTGAATCCCTTTAAAAATAGTTGGAAACGTACTTGAAACGTATTTAATATGACCCGTTTAAAGTTAAAAGGAAGCACCATTGAAAATTAAAAAAAAAAAAAAAAACGGCCCTTGCATCACTTGTGGCATGCGCCGCGCTCACGTGCTTGTGCCCCACATGCATAGTGCGCCATCCTGTGCATACTGTGTGCACGCGTTGCCCTGTCGGCGTGCAAGGCGCTCCCTTGGATTGCTTGCGTTGCGCTAACCGGGTGCATAACTAAGGGCTAATCGATCACCCTGACACGGCAACCAATCGGCGGGCTCTCTGCCTACGCTCCTCAATTCTCAAACATGAGACAATCGATTGCGCCCCCTGCGGCGACCAATTGGCTGGGAGAGCTTCACGCTGCCCTGCGTGCACCAGCTTGCATCACTTCTTCCTTTTTCACTTCTACATCATTTTTCACCAAATAATACTTCATCAAACTTACCTAAACCTCAATCAACCTTTCTTGACCCATGACATCATCAAACTTCCTTCAAAACACGCCCCTTTTTAAATCAATAATTCTCCCATAACACAAATCCTCGAGACAAACCACATTTTTTCCAACCTAAAGCATACATAAAAGAACCACTCAAACATACCTCCTTTTTGCCCATACATACTAGCATCACATGACTTAAAAATGTTTTAGGAAACATAAAGTTTTGGAATAAAACTCTTAACTTATCGAAATATTCCATTACGGTATAAATCTCAGAGTCATCCACATATATCCTCAAAATGATGGGATTACAAAACATTTAACCTTTAAGTTTATGGACATTTACCCAAAAGAATCACTTGGACATGCCCTACGGGTCAAGTCGCCTCTCCAAGCACAAAACGCCCACCACGAGCACCTTCCACCAACTGGGCCTATACATCAACTTGGGGTTGAACTTCCTCACCTTCAATCTCGTCACCTACATCACAAGATTTATACTATAAGCCTAATGCTTAGAAAGGGGTGCACTAATGCATAAAAATGCTCATGAATGCATGATTCCGTAAAAACATGTTTTTTTACTTTACATTTACTTTCACTTAACATGGATTAAGGAGGAATTACGTGGGGAGTAGGCACATAACATAACATGGTCTACCGAAGTAGACAAACATAGACCACCAAAGTGGACGAATCAAAGACCACCGAAGTGGATGAACATAACCATACTCAACCATACTCGCAACTTAACCATTACATTCATTTCATATTCTTATTTCTCTTTACATAAAACATGCATGCATATGATGCATGAGCATAATACATATACATCTACACATAACATGAATCATAATCCTCCACAATGTACATAATCTGCTAAAAAGGGGAAAACTTGATAATTGAACAATTAAACAACCTACATATACTACCCATAGCACCTAGCCTCAAACAAGTCACAATACATCAAGGAAATTTCTCCGACCGAACACCCTAGTACCCTTGTGATGTAGGGCCCTAAAGGCCGAACACCTAACACCAACTTACCTGGAAATCTTTAGCAACTCGCATGCAGCTTCCTCAAATCGTCACCACTTAAAACATTTCACACTCCGGCATTAAAATTGATCCTAAATAAATCAATCTAGAGCCAATTCAACTATTCACTAAAGACCCTAAAATTTCGGCATGCTTTCCCCTGTATTGTGCGGTTTCCCCCAAAACTCCAAAAACTAACTACAAGGCTCAATATATCACAATATGCTAACTCTCCAAAATTTGAACCCACAATTATCAATCCAATATCCAAATTTGAATAAAAAGTTCCTCATTCCTTGCATAACCAATGTAATTCCAACAATCACTACAATGCATCACCCTCACACATCCAAATTCTACTAAAATTCTTAACCAATAACTCAAATTATCAACTTATTTACCAACCCAATCAATAAGTAATAGATATAGAGAGTTGGCTTACTTTCAATCTTTAAGGAAATAGAGGAAAATCGTGGGAACCTTCAAGAGGGAAGAATTTTCATGGGAACCCTAGCATTTGACAAAAACCCATGAGAAATCCTCCACAAAACTCATCATCCATAGCCAATAACTAAAACTCACTCTAACACAACTTAACCATTACCGTTAAATCTTCAAAATGGAGGAAGAAACTTAAATGAGAGTGGCGTGAAGAGAGGAGGTTGGCTGGAGCTTTGGCCGATTGAAGAGAGAAGGGAGGGAAAATGAGAAAAGAGAGAGTATGTGAGAGAGGGAGAAAAAGGAGGGGGGGGGGGGGGTTAGTGGGTTGTGTTTGAAGAAGTTTCTCTAACAAGCTTCACCACGTGTCGACTTCCCATTGGACAACCCTCAACTACCACTTTTATATTCCAAGTTTGCCCTCCCATGAAATCTTAACTATTCATTTAGTTCGGTTACCTCTTAATCTAATTATCCGATGACTCCTATGATAAGTTTTACTTCAAACGTCTAATAATATATTTTCTATCTTTAAAACAACGATAATCGTTAATATACTGAATCCGTGGTTAGAATTGAAACACGAAAATTCCGAGTGCTATAGGTTTGATGCTTCCACCAAGCTATTTTGAAACTTATACTCTATAAAATAAGAAAGATAACAAATTTAGTGAGCCACTTAGTTTGAGGCCTACGGATAGGTCCTCGTGGCATGTTACAAAACAACAATTAGAAGTTGACATTCCTTACGTGTCCACTTGATTTGCAAAAATGCTTCCAAATCTTTATTTGTTTCATTACTTTTGTTTTTTAGACTTTGTTGTCAGATGAGTATTTTATGTCTTATATTGTTTCAATCTTTTCTCTTCTTGTACACAATGAGAAATTAGCTTATTAACAAGTCATTTCTCTTTTAAGATAGTCATAAATAATCTTAAACTATCTAAATTGAGAAGAATACTAAAACCAAATGCACCAGCAAGTCCTTAGACAATTCTAACTTACGTGTCTTTAACTTTAAAGCAAAATGAAAGTAAACTGAGTCATTTTCGTAATGTACTTCTCTATGCGCCTTTTGTCTTTATACTTTAAATGACACAAAATCATATCAGCTAGAAATATAATTATCTCAATTTTTTTGTTTTCTTCACAAAACACTTTCAACTCTCTAATGCAACATCTGAACATCGCCCTCATCCAACTTACTACCATAAAATATCTTTAATTGCATTTTTAGTCATCATAAGATTCATGCAATTTGAACAATCTCACATTTTTAACTTGTTTTTGTCATCCAGACTAGTTAATGCTAATAGTAAGGAACGTTCATTCCTTTGTGTAAGAATCAGATCTGTGCAAGAATCAAATCCTTGAAAACTAGAACAATCCAAATATTATTTTATAAATTTTTAGATTTGTGCGAATTAAGCACATGAAGTGTTTACAGATAATGTAACATTTATTCAATTAATGAATAACAAGAGAATCGTATTCAAAATGCATATCATAATTAAATTCAAGTTATGATGGGGACCTATTAGAAGATAGGTATCATGATATTTAGTCTTTACTTAAATATCAACTTGTGTTTTGTACTCTAATTCGAAAAAAATAGCTCTAATACCGAATAACGGAAAAACGAAAGGTTGTGCAAGGGTGTTGACATCCTCAAACGAGGGGCAGATATTCGAGTTGCAAAACGCTCTCGAGCTTTGGTTGGGATTAAAATGGAAGGCAAATATACATGGTACGGCCGCTTGAAGACGAAAGCGAACAACCAAGTTGCAAAAGACTCTCAGATTTGGGCATTGGGGATTAGAGATGACAAACATGTGGACCGAGTCAAGTTTAGTATGAAAAATTTAGTTTCACCGAGCCTAGCTGTAACACCCGACTTTAATTAAAAATTTAAAATAACAGATAAATCTATTAAGTATAATCGATGATTGAAATTTTAGTATAATGTAGGTTAGGTTGAAGAATGAGTAAGTAAGGGCATAAGGGTAATTGGCAAATTTGAAAGTAGATAAGGTATTTAAGGCAAAAAGTTTAGAGTAGCCGCCACCACTACTCATTTTCTTTCCCTTTCGGTCTTCAGCTCGAACGGCAGAAATCTCTAGGCGATTCTCCTGCCCGATTCTCCTTCAACCTAGGTAAGCCCTCCTTGTTTTCTTGCGATTTTAGTAGTTAGATAGCTGAGGGAGTACAATGTGAGGAGTTTCGAGGAATGTTGTGATTTAGAGTAGGTTCGGGCTGAGCGACTATTGAGAATACCCGAGTTGTGGGGTTTCAAATTTTGTTCCTCAAACTCCTGTATTGATTCTGTGAAGTTTAGTGAAAGTTTGATATATGTACTATTATGATTTTAGGTGAGCGAGCTTCTGAAGTAGCATTTAGCCGAGCGATTTCCAGGGATCCAGGTAAGTAGAGTTTGTTTGTGCCTTCGGGCCTACATCACAAAACAGTAGGATTTATGTATGTTTTGTATGTTTATTTTCCAGTTGTCATGCATCATGTTTTTGAAAGATTACGAAAATGAATTTACATAAAACGCATGGTAAGTGTGAGCAGGACGATCAGAACAACTGTTAAGGGGGATTAATCCGCCCCTTAACTGAGAACAGAGGATTGAGGTTTTGGGAAAAGTGATCCACTTCCCAATCCTACAGGGGGATCAGACCAGTTAACTGTTAAGGGAATTAATCCGCCCCTTAATTGAGATCAGAGGATGTATGCTTTGGGGAATGACTGATCCACTTTCCCATCGTACAGAGGGATCAACAGAGAACGAATTTGAATACAACTGAGATGAGAAAGTAGAGACCGCATGTTTAGGGAAATTATTGCTTCATTGATCCATTTCATTCATCGCTCTACTTGCTTAGCATTAAGCTAATAGATGAGTTTTGTGATGTAGGTGAAGAAGTTACTGAAGGTATGTTTACCGACCAACATGAGGAATAGGCTGGTTGGAGGAGCATTTTCAGACATCGGTTTGGCCATCTGTTGAGGCGGTTTAATCCATGGCTGCAGGTGTTGAGTTGGGAGTAACTAGTTCAGTATAGATGTTTCCTTTTCTGAAAATTTTATGATAGTAGTGTTTTTCAAAACTTTGAATACATTCTGAGAATCTTTGATATTAGTGTTCTGTTGGGTTTTGAAAATACTGTTTTCTACTGGATTTGAGTGATGCAATGATTTGATTTGTCTCTGATTGGTCTTAGTAAAATGCTTAAATCCTTTGATAGCCAGAGCTTTCTTGGAATACAGCAGAATTGCTGTTCTGAAGTCTATCGGCAGATGTTGGATGAAGGAGTCATCTGGCTGACGTCATCGGTAGAGGAAAGTGGTAAGTCTTGTCGTCTAGCGATCGGCAGATGTTGGATGAAGGAGTCATCCGGCTGACGTCATCGGTAGCTATAAGTTACGAGTTGTCGTCTAGCGATCGGCAGATGCTGGAGGAAGGAATCCCCCGGCTGACGTCATCGGTAGATGTAAGTAGCAAGTTTTGTCGCCTAGCTATCGGTAGATGCAGTCTACCGAGAGTTGTCCTGTTTGTATATCTTCCGGCTGACGTCATCGGAAGATGTAAGTAGTGTTTGTCGTTTTGTGACCGGTTGATATAACCGAAGTTTTGTCGTTTGTCATCGGTAGAGGCCTCCTATTTTCTATTTCTGCTCCTTGTGTTGACTTTGTCGTCGGTAGATGTGTTTGACTTCTGCAATTTCATGGGTATTCCACATTTTAAAGTTTTATATTTTTGGCCCATTATTCTTAACACTCCCAACAATTATTTTAAAATGTTTTTCACAGATTATTTAACTTCATTGATGTTCGATTGATTTCCGCTGCAAGTTTTAAAATACATCGAGTTTTAGAAAATGTCAAATCTTGATTGTCGAGTGAAATATTTTTAAATTTAGTATCAAGTCGTTATGGTTCGGTTTAGTGTGTTGAGTAGCAAACCGGGTTTAGATAACTCGGGGCGTTACAAGTTGGTATCAGAGACATTTGGTTAAACCGTTCAAAGAATTACTCAACAGTGCCGATCGTTGCATGGAAGTACTCCAACAACTGTAAGTGTTTATGTTAGTTTTAGTTATTAGATATTTATGAGAATAGTTAACCTTTTACAGGGATATAGTAAAATGTCTAGACGATCAGGTAGGCAGAGAGTACAGAGGGGGAAACCAAACCCGGAGAGTACTGAGAATTCTGGTGTGATCAGGCAGCTGACAGACTTGGTACGCCAGCAATCTGATATGATGCGCCAGCAGTCCGATCAGTTGGGACTGCTACTGAACCGAGAGGTACAAGGGAGTGCCAACTCGGGTTCCAGCAATGAACAGGCAGGAGAGAGGTTTAGGAGGTTGCGACCACCCACTTTTGATGGAAAGTAAGCTAATCCAATTGTGGCCGAGGAATGGTTGAAAAAGATAGAAAGCATGTTTAGGTGTGCAAATGTGGGAGAAGGAGAAAAGGTCATTTTGGCAACCTTCCACTTTGCCCGTGATGCTCAACTTTGGTGGGAAACGATGGAGACCACCCATGATGTTCTTACGATGACTTGGACGCAATTTAAGGAGATTTTCTATGAGAAATATTTTAACAGTACTGTTCAGACCACAAAGAAGTTGGAGTTCATGAACTTGAAACAGACAGGGACCGTAGCTGAATACAGCAGACAGTTTGAATCCCTATCAAGGTTTGCCAGACACCTCGCACGCAGAGATGAGGATAAAGTGTTCCAATTTGTGCATGGGCTGAAACCTGAGATTTATAGAGGAGTCAAGTTCTCGGGTATAAAAGGATTGTCCTACAGTGAAGTAGTGTCCACGGCATTAGAAGTGGAAGAGTCGGAGATGAAGCGTGCTGGGTTTAGTGCGGCTCCACGAAAGTTCACCCAGCCACACCATCACAGGGGAACGAAGAGGCCCGGTGAGGGCCAGGGCAGTCAAGGGAAGGAGAAGAAGACACCAGATACTAGGAAGTTCCCTTAATGTCCAAAGTGTTTAAGATTTCACCCGGGAGAGTGTAGAATTAGCGCGGGGAAGTGTTTCAACTGTGAGGAGACCGGGCATCTGCTTAAGGATTGCCCAAAGCCCAGAGTCCTTCGCTGTTATAATTGTAATAAAGTTGGCCACATGAATAGGGATTGTCCAGCTCTGAAGAATGGCCCTGTGAATGTTAAGCCAAGAATATTCTCCATGGTAGAATCGGGTGATGAAGATCAGCCTGCTGTTGTGTCAGGTACCATACTAGTCAATTTTATGCCTGCTTTTACTTTAATAGATTCAGGTGCAACACATTCCTTCATAGCGTCTGCCTTTGCTGATAAATTAGACGTCGAGTCTTCACTTTCTGAGCATATGTTTAATGTTACTTTACCTTCTGGCGAAGGCATGCGCTCTAGTCATATGCTGCTTAATAGTGTAGTGACAGTAGAAGGTAAGAACCTACCTGCTGATCTCATTATTTTAGAGATCATGGGATTTGATGTAATCTTAGGAATGGATTGGTTGTTTAGGCACTATGCTACGATAGATTGTAGAACTGGCTTAGTTAGTTTTCAACCCCCTGGTGGTTTAAGACACACTTTCCAAGCCTCGAAGAAAGATAAGAGGATGTCTGTTTTAGCCGCTTTTAGTGCTAGATCTTCCTTATGCAGTGAGTATTCATGCTTTCTGGCCAGTGTTTTGGACACAAAACTGGTAGGAGAATTGAGCCTCCAAGATGTTCTAGTAGCTCAAGATTTCCCTGAAGTTTTCCTTGATGACCTGCCGGATTTACCACCTGATAGGGAGATTGAATTTGTAGTAGATGTCTATCCTGGTGCTGAGCCAGTATCTAAGAATCCATACCGATTACCACCAGCAGAACTCAAGGAGTTAAAGAAACAGTTAGAGGAACTGATGGAAAAAGGGTTCATACGACCGAGTTATTCGCCGTGGGCTGCACCAGTTCTCTTTGTTAAGAAAAAGGACGGATCAATGCGCATGTGCATTGACTACCGAGAATTAAATAAGTTAACCATCAAGAATAAGTACCCATTACCTAGGATCGATGATTTGTTTGACCAACTTCAAGGTGCACGAGTTTTCTCTAAGATTGACTTAATATCGGGGTACTACCAATTGAAGGTTAAGTCTGAGGATATACCAAAGACTGCCTTTCGTACGAGATATGGACATTACGAATTTTTGGTTATGTCCTTTGGTTTGACAAATGCACCAGCAGCTTTCATGGATCTCATGAATAGGGTGTTTCATGAGTATTTGGACAAGTTTGCCATAGTATTCATAGACGACATTCTGATCTATTCTAGAACTAAGAATGAGCATGCAAGGCATTTAAGTTTGGTGTTAGGAGTACTCAGACAGCACCAGCTTTATGCTAAGTTTTCCAAGTGTGAGTTTTGGTTGGACAGAGTTCACTTTCTTGGCCACGTGATCTCTGGGGATGGAATATCTGTCGATCCAGCCAAAGTTCGTGCGGTTAAGGAATGGCCTCAACCGAAGAATGCTTCTGATATTAGGAGTTTCCTCGGGTTAGCAGGGTATTACAGAAAGTTCATTGAAGGATTTTCAAAGATTGCTACACCCCTTACTAAGTTAACCAGGAAAAATGTGAAGTATATATGGACCGATGAATGTGAACATAGTTTCATGACCTTAAAACAGAAACTAACCAATGCTCCAATTTTAACCCTTCCAGCTGTGGATGGTAAATTTAGTATTTACTGTGATGCTTCCAAGGTT
Organism: Begonia masoniana; assembly: GCA_022432975.1. NCBI lineage: Eukaryota > Viridiplantae > Streptophyta > Magnoliopsida > Cucurbitales > Begoniaceae > Begonia > Begonia masoniana. The sequence goes on along the minus strand of CM039504.1, from coordinate 33,787,006 downwards.
GGTCTTGGATGTGTGTTAATGCAAGATGGTAAGGTCATAGCTTATGCCTCTAGACAGTTGAAAACTCATGAGAAGAATTACCCTACCCATGATTTAGAATTAGCTGCTGTAGTATTTGCACTTAAGATTTGGAGGCACTACTTGTATGGACAGCCTTGTGAAATATTTTCGGATCATAAAAGTCTGAAGTATATTTTCACGCAGAAGGAATTAAATATGAGGCAACGTAGGTGGTTGGAGTTTGTTAAAGACTACGATTTTGAGATTAAATACCACCCTGGTAAGGCCAATGTGGTGGCTGATGCATTAAGTAGAGTAATACCGTCAGCCTCAGCTTTGATTCTGGATATGCCGGCGGCCTTAGAGACTGAATTTCATAAGTTTAACCTAGAAATTGTGTCCAATGTAGCAGCTATGCTTTCTGCCATCTCCTTGAAACCTATCATTCTAGAAAAGATAAAAGAAACCCAGGACATTGATGAGGAGTGTAAAAAGTTCAAGTCGAGCATGGATTCTACTGACAATTTGGACTTCAATTATACTGATGATGGAATACCTAAGTTCAGGAATAGATATTTTGTGCCAGCCAATAAAGAGCTTCGTGATGAAATCCTTTCTGAAGCTCACTCTTCTAGATTTTCCGTTCATCCTGGTAGTACAAAGATGTACAGAGACCTTAAGCAGACTTATTGGTGGCCAGGTATGAAGCGGAGCGTTGCTGAACATGTAGGATTGTGTTTGATCTGCCAGCAGGTTAAGGCTGAACATCAGAGGCCTGCAGGAATGTTGCAGCCATTACCACTCCCTGAATGGAAATGGGAGCAGATAACCATGGACTTTGTTGTAGGATTACCCAGATCAGCAAAAGGACATGATGCAATCTGGACGATAATCGATCGATTAACCAAATCAGTCCATTTCTTACCCATCAAGGTGACTTACTCTATGGATCAGTTAGCTGAATTGTATGTGCAGGAGGTTGTGCGACTGCATGGAGTTCCAGCTACTATAGTTTCGGACCGAGACTCTAGATTCACATCCAAATTTTGGAAGAGTTTACATAAAGCCATGGGCACACAGCTAAACTTCAGTACAGCCTTTCACCCTCAAACAGATGGACAATCGGAAAGAACCATTCAAACATTAGAGGATATGCTTCGGGCATGTGTTTTGGATTTTCAAGGTTCTTGGTGCAAGTATCTGCCATTGGTGGAATTTTCTTATAATAACAATTTTCAAGCAACAATAGGAATGACACCGTATGAAGCTTTGTATGGACGAAGATGTAGATCTCCTTTGTACTGGGACGAAGTTGGTGAAGCACAGTTGCTTGGTCCTGACATTGTGCAGCAGACTATTGAGAAGGTTACTCTCATCCGTCAGAGGATCTTAACAGCTCAAAGCCGACAGAAGAGCTATGCTGACAGAAGACGCAGAGAATTAGAGTTTAAAGTAGGCGATGAGGTTTTTCTTAAGGTATCACCATTCAAAGGAGTTGTGAGATTTGGAAAGAGAGGCAAACTGAATCCTAGATTTGTTGGTCCTTTCTCAATTCTGAAAAGGATTGGGAAGGCAGCCTATCAGTTACAGCTACCAGCTTCTATGGGAGGGATACATGACGTGTTCCATGTCTCGATGTTAAAGAAGTGTGTGCGGGATCCGTCCCAAGTTGTTGAACAGCAAAGCATTGAAATTCAACCTACGCTTACCTACGAGGAGAAGCCAGTAAAGATTCTGGATTATGCAGTAAAGGTACTACGCAACAAAGAAGTGCCGCTGGTGAAAGTCTTGTGGCACAATCAGAACACAGAGGAGGCAACATGGAAGCGCCAACAAAACATAATGGACCAACATCCAGAACTGTTCAGGTACTGAATTTTGAGGACAAAATTCTTTTAAGGAGGGTAGATTGTAACACCCGACTTTAATTAAAAATTTAAAATAACAGATAAATCTATTAAGTATAATCGATGAATGAAATTTTAGTATAATGTAGGTTAGGTTGAAGAATGAGTAAGTAAGGGCATAAGGATAATTGGCAAATTTGAAAGTGGATAAGGTATTTAAGGCAAAAAGTTTAGAGTAGCCGCCACCACTACTCATTTTCTTTCCCTTTCGGTCTTCAGCTCGAACGGCAGAAATCTCTAGGCGATTCTCCTGCCCGATTCTCCTTCAACCTAGGTAAGCCCTCCTTGTTTTCTTGCGATTTTAGTAGTTAGATAGCTGAGGGAGTACAATGTGAGGAGTTTCGAGGAATGTTGTGATTTAGAGTAGGTTCGGGCTAAGCGACTATTGAGAATACCCGAGTTGTGGGGTTTCAAATTTTGTTCCTCAAACTCCTGTATTGATTCTGTGAAGTTTAGTGAAAGTTTGATATATGTACTATTATGATTTTAGGTGAGCGAGCTTCTGAAGTAGCATTTAGCCGAGCGATTTCCAGGGATCCAGGTAAGTAGAGTTTGTTTGTGCCTTCGGGCCTACATCACAAAACAGTAGGATTTATGTATGTTTTGTATGTTTATTTTCCAGTTGTCATGCATCATGTTTTTGAAAGATTACGAAAATGAATTTACATGAAACGCATGGTAAGTGTGAGCAGGACGATCAGAACAACTGTTAAGGGGGATTAATCCGCCCCTTAACTGAGAACAGAGGATTGAGGTTTTGGGAAAAGTGATCCACTTCCCAATCCTACAGGGGGATCAGACCAGTTAACTGTTAAGGGAATTAATCCGCCTCTTAATTGAGATCAGAGGATGTATGCTTTGGGGAATGACTGATCCACTTTCCCATCGTACAGAGGGATCAACAGAGAACAAATTTGAATACAACTGAGATGAGAAAGTAAAGACCGCATGTTTAGGGAAATTATTGCTTCATTGATCCATTTCATTCATCGCTCTACTTGCTTAGCATTAGGCTAATAGATGAGTTTTGTGATGTAGGTGAAGAAGTTACTAAAGGTATGTTTACCGACCAACATGAGGAATAGGCTGGTTGGAGGAGCATTTTCAGGCATCGGTTTGGCCATCTGTTGAGGCGGTTTAATCCATGGCTGCAGGTGTTGAGTTGGGAGTAACTAGTTCAGTATAGATGTTTCCTTTTCTGAAAATTTTATGATAGTAGTGTTTTTCAAAACTTTGAATACATTCTGAGAATCTTTGATATTAGTGTTCTGTTGGGTTTTGAAAATATTGTTTTCTACTGGATTTGAGTGATGCAATGATTTGATCTGTCTCTGATTGGTCTTAGTAAAATGCTTAAATCCTTTGATAGCCAGAGCTTTCTTGGAATACAGCAGAATTGCTGTTCTGAAGTCTATCGGCAGATGTTGGATGAAGGAGTCATCCGGCTGACGTCATCGGTAGAGGAAAGTGGTAAGTCTTGTCGTCTAGCGATCGGCAGATGTTGGATGAAGGAGTCATCCGGCTGACGTCATCGGTAGATATAAGTTACGAGTTGTCGTCTAGCGATTGGCAGATGCTGGAGGAAGGAATCCCCCGGCTGACGTCATCGGTAGATGTAAGTAGCAAGTTTTGTCGCCTAGCTATCGGTAGATGCAGTCTACCGAGAGTTGTCCTGTTTGTATATCTTCCAGCTGACGTCATCGGAAGATGTAAGTAGTGTTTGTCGTTTTGTGACCGGTTGATATAACCGAAGTTTTGTCGTTTGTCATCGGTAGAGGCCTCCTATTTTCTATTTCTGCTCCTTGTGTTGACTTTGTCGTCGGCAGATGTGTTTGACTTCTGCAATTTCATGGGTATTCCACATTTTAAAGTTTTATATTTTTGGCCCATTATTCTTAACACTCCCAACAATTATTTTAAAATGTTTTTCACAGATTATTTAACTTCATTGATGTTCGATTGATTTCCGCTGCAAGTTTTAAAATACATCGAGTTTTAGAAAATGTCAAATCTTGACTGTCGAGTGAAATATTTTTAAATTTAGTATCAAGTCGTCATGGTTCGGTTCAGTGTGTTGAGTAGCAAACCGGGTTTAGATAACTCGGGGCGTTACACTAGCAAGTTACATGCCTCGATCCCAATGAGCCAAACCAAAAAACAAAATTTCACCCTGAGCTGGCTTGCGAGGCAAAATTATATAAGTCGAGCCGAGCTAGATACACGAGTCTAACGAGTATCAAGGAGTCAACCCTAATGAGCCTTAAAGGGGGCCGACTCTAACGAATCAAACATACGTAAATGTTGTCAATTTATATCAATATAAATGTATATTTTTTAAAAAAATTAGTTATTATTATAATGATTATTTATCATTATAATATCAAAATATAATAGCTAGTCGTTTAGTTAGCAAAATTATTTTAATAATATAGAAAATGACATGTATTTTGAAAAAAAAAATTATCTAATAAAAAAATATCAGACGAATATCAATATAAATATTTGACAATTGCATTAGTACAAATTGTACACATACTAACTAGGTTAACAACTATATAATTGCCAATTATTTATAATTAAGGGCGACAAATGAGCCAACTGAGCTGAGTCAACCCAGAAAAAGTCTGTCTCATCGAGCTAAACAAGTTAAATGAGCCGGGTTTAACAAGTCTACGAGTCCAATGAGCCATGTCTAACGAGACTACTAAAACAAATTCTATCAGAGCTGGCTCGCGAGATAAAGTTAAACTAGCCGAGTGAACAGAGCTCGCCATTATAGTGTCTAGCTGAGCGAGCTGGTGAACCAGCCTGCTGGTTTAACACCTCTATCCAGGATTGAGGGCAGATATTCAAAAATGTATGACTGAAAAGGCAGATGCCCATAATTGGATTTAAGTAGAAGAAATAGATTGGATCGAATGACCGCAAAGATGAGCCAACAACCGAAAGTCGAAAGGTTGTACCTCCACTCGATAAATTTAGGGAAATCCAAAAAATAATCAAGAAAATGATTAAATGATAGGATAATAGTGAGAAACACACTAGAAATAAAGAAATAACGACGAAAAAATGTTGAAATTCCAATAGAATTGGAGAAATGAAAAAGAAGTGAAAATACGAAAACTTATTTTAGGTTCTAACTTAATAAAGTTAGACGAAGTTACAACTAACCACCATAGTCAAGCTCGTCACATTTGAATGATAAGGTAATAGATTCTCAAAAAACTAACTTCAAAAGTCCACTACTAAGAAATCTCTATTTTTCTTCTTCAATATTCCAAAAAATATTTTTCTAAATAACCTTAACCTTAGTAGACTAATAGTCATCTCATTAATAGTACAAATACAAGTAAGTGAAAACTTTAAATAAAACAATTAAAAAAAGTGCAAGAAATTAAAAGAGTGAGTCAGCACTTGGGCCATAGAACAACAATTATTTTAAAACAAAAATTAAGTGCAAGAAGTTAATTTGAGGATTCATCCTCAAATCTGGACGCTTTTATAGGTTCCTCGGGTGATAAAAGTAGTCTATTCCCCTTTCCTCTCACAAATAGCATCTGGTCGCAAAACACTTGATGATGACGCTTAGGAAACTATATTCTAAATAGGAAACTAAATATAGAAACTCAATTAGGTGTTAGCTTTATTAGGATTAAGCAACTATATTTTGATGTATTAATGCATTAAAATTTATTCTTATTTGCACATAAAAGACTTTAAAATATTTATATGTTGTGATTGAAAATTGCTAACGAGCCTATAGAATTCAGGCATAGAAAGATTAGTCTTTTTTCAAGTTTCAAGGTCCTTTAGTCCACTGTGTTGGACAACATTCAACTACAAAAAAGACACATTACTGTAGCATTTTGAAGAACCACAACTTTAGTCACCAAAGAAAAGACATTGTTATATAGTTTTGAGGAAACAGACATCGGTCAACCAGATAAGATGAGCAATCGACCATCAAAAAGATAAATTACTATAATTTTTTAAGGAACTAACTGTAACGCCCCCGAACTCGCCCCGACTCGGTGCGCTACATTACTCAACAATCTCATATTTAAAACGAAGTTTAAAATAATTTTTGATAAAATTTCAACTTGATTTTTGGATTTTTCGAACCCAAAAAAATTTTGGGAAAACATGCGTAAAATACGTGCAAAATGGGTTGAAAAAGATCGGGTTAAAACATATTTGAAAAACTAAAAATTTGAAAAAAAATTTGAGTAGGCCACAAAAGCGCTGCGCGTGCGCACGCGCGCGTCGCCTAGGTAGCTCGCGCAACAGCGCGCCGCGCGCGCAACCCCGCGTGCGAGGGCTGATCGATCGGCGCTAGGCGCCGATCGATCGGCACACTCTCGAGTGCGCGATCGAGGAACAGTATTGTTGGCCGACCACCAGCGCACCTACTCGACCAACTTCCATTTTTCTTCAAATCCCACACCACCAAAATACCTAAAACTTACCCAAAATTTTTTCCGAAATTCCTGACTCCTTGGCACGTAATCCTAAAAAACATGGCTCGCAAATCGTAGCAAAAACGTAAAAATGGGTTAAAACGAATATCGTTTACTTTATTAAAAACCGAGCAGCATAACAGCTAAAGTTTTGAAATCTACCAAACCTGAAAATCAAACATTTTATAAAACATATTCCAAAACAACATTGACTAGAGTTTATAAAACCACCATCATTTATACAAACCAAGTCTAACCAAAACAACAAATCCCACGAACATCCAAAATAGTTAGAAAACTATATACAATCTAAAATTGTAACACCCAGTTCCATTGAACCGATTTTACCTTGTCAACTAATAGTGTACATTTTATGGATGAAATTGGGAGAATTACTGATTAGGTTAATGAGAGACTAAGCAAGGGCATAAGGGTAAATAGAGATTTATAGTGATAACCTATTTAAGGAAAAAGGTTTTGCGATTAATGCACTGTAGCCGCCATTATTTTCTATACTTCTTCTTTCGATATTCAGCTCAAGCTCAGCAGAGCTCTCCAGGCGATTTTCTCTCAGATTTTCATTCCTCAACCTAGGTGAGTTTTCTTGAATTTTAGTGGCTAGATAGCAGAGAGAGTACAATGTGTGTTTTGGGAATACTGTGAATGAGAGTAGATTCGAGTTTAGGTGATAAACCGAGAATGCACGATTAATAGAGTTCCAAGTTAGCTTCCTTACGTTTCTGAATGGTTTAGAATGAGTTATAGTGCAAATTGAATTAATGCTTTGTTTATGATTTTAGGTGAGCAAAATCCCGAGATAGCTTGCAACCCAACTTTTCCCAGGAAATCAAGTAAGTAGAGTATGTGTGTGCCTTCGGGTCTACATCACAAAACATTAGGTTTATGCCTGTTTAAATATTTTCTGTATGTCATGTATCATGTTTTGGAAAGAACACGAAAAAAAATTTATATGTAATGGCATGGCAAGGTATGAACAGAATGCAACAGATCAGCTGTTAAGGGAACTAATCCGCCCCTTAATTTACGAAGAGGATGTATGACTTTGGAAAAATTGATCCGCTTCCCAATGGAATTTAGGATCAGATTAGCTGTTAAGGGAACTAATCCTCCCCTTAATTTATGAAGAGAATGTATGACTTTGGGAAAAAATGATCCAACTTCCAATGGAATCGAGGGATCAGATCAGTGAAAGAACGTGAATGCAACAGAGATGTGAAAGTAGAAACTGCATGTCTAGGATTTATGTTTCAGCATATCATTTCATTGTTGCTTTACTTACTTAGCATTAGGCTAATAGATGAGTTTTGTGATGTAGGAGAAGAAATTCCAGCAGGTGTGTTTTCCGAGTATGTTAAGGACTAGGCTGGTTGAAGGAGTACATTCACGTTTCGACTTAACAATCTGATGGGGCGGTTTAACTAATGTCAGTAGGTGTGAAAGTTTAGTTGACAATGGTTCAGTTTAAGTCTGTTGAGAATGTTTGTGACAGTTAGAGTTTAATGTTTTTATTAATTTTGGAGTTTTCTGATTATGAAAAACACGATTTAGTTCTTGTAGTAGATTGTTATTTTGGATTTATAAAGTTGTGGATTTAGGTTATTTTGAATAGCTGCTGTAAAAATTACAAGTTCTTTTAGTTGGCAGAGTTGTCTGTTTGTTTAAAGTGTTACTGTTCATCGATGGATGTAGTCTATAGGTGGATGTAATCTACGGGTGGAAGTAGTCTATCGGTGGATGTAATCTACCGGTGGATGTAGTCTATCGGTGGATGTAGTCTATCGGTGGATGTTGTCGAACGGTAGACGTGAGTAATGGGATTTGTCGTTTTATGATCGGAAGATGTGAGTATTAGGCTTTTGTCGTTTTATGACCGGGGTATGTGAGCGTAGATGTGAGTAATAGACTTTGTAGTTTTGTGACCGGTGGACGTGTGTAGTCGACTCGTCGTTCGCCTGACATGACCGGTGGACATGTGCAGTCGACGTGTCGTTCGACTGACGTGAGCGATGGGTGTTCGTTGTAGTAGACGTATTCTGTCTCTACGTCCACCGCCGAGATTATTTGTTTCTACTTCTTCCGCTAACATTGTTTAGCGGTGGATGCCTTTTGTTTCTATTTCTATCGCTTGAACTCTTCAGCGGTGGACATGTTCTGTTTTGTTTTGTTTTCCTTCAATCAATTGTCTTTAATATTTTAATTAATTATTAAATGTTTTATACAAATGAATTTCCGCTGCAAGTTTTAACGTTTTAAGGGTCGAACTTTGACCGTTGAGTGAAATTTTAAAATTTTCTCAGAATGTCATAGTGTGGTTTAGTATTTTTAGTAACGGAGCGGGTTTATATAATTCAGGGCGTTACAGTATGGTATCAGAGACATTTAGTTAAATCGTTCAAAAGATTACTCATCAGTGTCAATCGTTGCATGGAAGTACTACAATAACTGTAAGTGTTTATGTTAACCTTAGCTATTAGATATTTATGAGAGTAATTAACTTTGTCCAAGAATAGAGAAAAATGGCTAGACGACCAGGAAGACCAAGAGAGATGCCAAATTTGAGAAGTGAGGAGGACCCTAGTGTAATTAGGCAGCAAACAGATTTGGTTCACCAACAGACAGACTTTGTTCGTCAGCAGTCCGATCAGTTGGGAGTATTGTTGAATCGAGAAGTACAAGGAAGTGCCAACTCGAGTTCCAGCAGTGAGCATTCAGGAGACCGATTCCGGAGGCTACAGCCGCCCACACTTGATGGAAAATTGTCCAATCCGATTGTTGCTGAGAAGTGGCTTAGAAAGATTGAGAGCATGTTCAGATGTGCCAACATCGGAGAAGGAGACAAAGTCACTCTGACAACGTTCCATTTGGCTGGGGACGCTCAACTTTGGTGGGAAACAATAGAGACCACCACTGATTTCTGGCTATGTCCTGGTCTCAGTTCAAGGAGATTTTCTATGAGAAATATTTTAACAACACAGCCCAGGCCGCAAAGAAGGTAGAGTTTCTGAACTTGAAGTAGACAGGGTCTGTGGCAGAGTACAGTAGGCAATTCGAGTCCCTGTCTAGGTTTGCTGGCCATTTTGTTCACAAGAATGAGGATAAGGTGTTTCAGTTTGTGCATGGACTGAAGCCAAAAATTTACAGAGGAGTCAAATTTTGTGGTATTAAAGGGCTGTCATTCAGTGAAGTTGTGTCCACAGCATTAGAGGTGGAAGAAGCTGAAATGAAGTGTTCTGGACCGAAGGAAGCCCCGCGAAAGTTCATCCACCCCCAACAGCAGAGAGGAATGAAGAGGCCTAGTGAAGGCCAGAGTAACCAAGGAACAGGAAAGAAGGTGCAGGACACCAGGAAGTTTCTCCAGTGTCCAAAGTGTTTGAAAGGTCACCTGGGAGAGTGCAGGTTTGGGACGGAAAAGTGTTTCAACTGTGAGGAAGTTGGACACACATACAGGGATTGCCCGAATCCCAGAATCACTCGATGCTTCAATTGTAACAAAGACTGTCCAACTCTGAAGAGTGGCCCTGCTAAGATAAAGCCGAGGATATTCTCCATGATGGAGTCAGGCAATGAGGAACAACCCGCTGTAGTGTCAAGTACCATTTTGATCAACTCTATACCTGCTTTTACTTTAATAGATTTTGGTGCAACACACTCGTTTATAGCGTATGCGTTTGCTGTCAAATTAGATGTACAGTTTACCCCTACTAAGCACGTGTTTAACGCCGTGTTACCCTCTGGTGGACGCATGCACTCTAATCAAGTGATGTTTGATTGTTGTGTTGGTAGGAAACAAGAATTTACCTGCTGATCTCATTATTATGGGTATAATGGGATTTGATGTAATCTTAGGAATGGATTGGTTGTTCAATCATTATGCCACAATTGATTGTAGGACTAGAATAGTTAGTTTTCAACCCCCTAGTGGTTTGAAGCATACCTTTCAAGCCTCGAAGAAGAGTAAGGGAATGTCTATTATGACTTCTATCAATACTAGACCCTCTTCGTGCAGAGAGTATTTATGCTTTCTGGTCAGCGTTATAGACACACAGTTTGTAGGAAAAGCAAGTCCTCGCAATGTCTTAGTTGTCCAAGACTTTCCAGAAGTATTTTTAGATGACCTTCCTGGCTTGCCACCAGATAGGGACATTGAGTTTGTTGTAGATGTTTACTCAGGCGCTGAGCCTGTATCTAAGAATCCCTATAGGTTAGCACCTACGGAGCTTAAGGAATTAAAGAAACAATTGGAGGAACTATTGGATAAAGGGTTTATACGCCCAAGCTTTTCACCGTGGAGTGCACCAGTTCTTTTTGTTAAGAAGAAGGAAGGATCAATGCGTATGTGCGTTGATTATCGGGAGTTGAATAAGTTAACTATCAAGAACAAGTATCCATTGCCAAGGATTGATGATTTATTCGACCAGCTTAAGGGTGCACGTGTTTTCTCTAAGATTGACCTAAGGTCCGGTTATTACCAATTGAAAGTCAAATCAAAAGATATTCCTAAGACTGCCTTTCGCACAAGGTATGGACATTATGAGATTTTGGTTATGTCTTTTGGATTGTCAAATGCACCAGCAGCATTCATGGATCTTATGAATAGGGTTTTTCATGAGTATTTGGACAAGTTTGTCATAGTATTTATTGATGATATACTAATCTATTCACGTACAAAGGAGGAGCATACAAGACATTTGAACCTGGTATTGGGAGTACTAAGGCAACATCAACTTTATGCTAAGTTTTCCAAGTGTGAGTTTTGGTTGGGCAGAATTCACTTTCTTGGTCATGTGATCTCGGGTAATGGGATATCTGTTGATCAAGCCAAGGTTCAAGCAGTTAAGGAGTGACCCCAACCAAAGAATGCCACTGATATTCAAAGTTTACTTGGATTAGCAGGATATTACAGGAAATTTATTGAAGGATTCTTGAAGATTGCAACACCCCTCACTCGGTTAACAAGGAAAAACATGAAGTATGTGTGGACTGAAGAATGTGAATCCAGTTTCCAAACTTTGAAACAGAAGTTGACCAATGCTCCAGTATTAACACTCTCTGTTGATAATGGAAAGTTCAGCATTTATTGTGACGCTTCCGAAGTTGGACTCGGTTGTGTGTTGATGCAAGATGGAAAAGTGATAGCCTATGCTTCTATGCAGTTGAAAACACACGAAAAGAATTACCCTACACACGATTTAGAATTAGCTGCAGTGGTTTTTGCACTAAAGATTTTTAGGCATTACTTGTATGGACAGTCTTGTGAGATATTTTTGGACCATAAAAGTTTGAAATATATTTTCACATAGAAAGAATTAAATATGAGGCAACGTAGATGGTTGGAGTTTGTCAAAGATTATGATTTTTAGATTAAATACCACCCCGGTAAGGCGAATGTAGTGGCTGATGCATTGAGTAGAGTGATGACTTCAGCCTCTGCATTGATTCTCGACATACCGTTAGCCTTTGAGGCAGAGTTTCAAAGATTTAATTTGGAAGCTGTGTCCAGCGTGTCAGCTATTCTCTCTGCCATAACCTTGAAACCTACTATTTTAGAAAGAATAAAGGAAGCACAGGCGATTGATGCTGAGTGCAACAAGTATAAGTCATGCATGGATTCTACCAATAAGTCGGATTTCAACTATTCTGATGATGAAATTATCAAGTTTCGGAATAGATGGTTTGTTCCAACAGATAAAGAACTTTGAAAAGAGATCCTTTCGGAAGCTCATTCTTCTAGACTCTCTGTTCATCTTGGTAGTACAAAAATGTACAGAGACTTTAAGCAACATTATTGGGTGCCAAATATGAAAAGAAGTGTGGCCAAGTACGTAGGATTGTGTTTAGTTTGCCAACAAGTTAAAGCTGAACATTAGAGGCCTGCAGGAGCATTGCAACCATTACCAGTTCCCGAATGGAAATGGGAACAAATAACGATGGACTTTGTTGTAGGATTGCCTAAGACAACAAAGGGACATGATGCAATTTGGGTGATAGTAGATCGTCTAACCAAATCTGCCCATTTTCTGCCCATAAAGATGACCTACTCGATGGACCAACTAGCTGAATTGTATGTGCATGAGATTGTTAGACTGCATGGAGTTCCAAGCACTATAGTTTCTGACCGAGACTCTAGATTTACCTCGAAGTTTTGGAAGAGTCTGTATAAGGCTATGGGTACACAGCTCAACTTTAGCATAGCCTTTCACCCTCAAACAGATGGACAATCTGAAAGGACTATCCAAACGTTGGAGGATATGCTTCGTGCATGCATTTTAGATTTTCAAGGATCTTGGAGTAAGTATTTATCGTTGGTGGAATTCTCTTATAACAACAGTTTTCAGGCAACCATAGGTATGGCACCGTATGAAACGTTGTATGGACGAAAATACAGATCTTCTTTGTATTGAGATGAAGTTGGGGAAGCACGTTTGATTGGTCCTGATGTTGTGCAGCAAACAGTGAAGAAGATTGCCCTCATCCGACAGAGAATCTTAATAGCTCAAAGCTGACAGAAAAGCTATGCCGATAAGAGACGTAGAGAATTAGAGTTCGAAGTTGGTGATGAAGTTTTTCTTAAAGTATCACCATTCAAGGAAGTTGTGAGATTTGGAAAGAGAGACAAGTTGAACCCCAGATATATTGGACCATTCTTAATCTTGAAGAGGATGGGGAAGACAGCTTACCAATTACAATTACCAACTTCTATGGAAGGAATCCATAATGTGTTCTATGTTTCCATGTTAAAGAAATGTATGCGGGATCCATCTCAGATTGCGGAACAGCAAAACATTGAAGTTCATCCTACCCTTACCTATGAGGAGAAACCTGTAGAAATTCTTGGCTATGCAACAAAAGTACTACGTAATAAGGAAGTTCAACTAGTGAAGGTGTTATGGCGTAACCAGAATGTTGAGGAGACAACTTGGGAGTGCCAGCAGGACATGATGGAACAACATCGAGAATTATTCAGGTATTGAATTTTGAGGACAAAATTCTTTTAAGGAAGGCAGATTGTAACACCCAGTTCCATTGAACCGATTTTACCTTATCAACTAATAGTGTACATTTTATGGATGAAATTGGGAGAATTACTTATTAGGTTAATGAGAGACTAAGCAAGGGCATAAGAGTAAATAGAGATTTATAGTGATAACCTATTTAAGGAAAGAGGTTTTGCGATTAATGCACTGTAGCCGCCACTATTTGCTATACTTCCTCTTTCGGTATTCAGCTCAAACTCAGCAGAGCTCTCCAGGCGATTTCCTCTCCGATTTCCATTCCTCAACCTATGTGAGTTTTCTTGAGTTTTAGTGGCTAGATAGCAGAGAGAGTACAATGTGTGTTTTGGGAATGCTGTGAATGAGAGTAGGTTCGAGTTTAGGTGATAAACCAAGAATGCACGATTAATAGAGTTCCAAGTAAGCTTTCTTAGGTTTCTGAATGGTTTAGAATGAATTATAGTGAAGATTGAATTAACGCTCTGTTTATGATTTTAGGTGAGCAAAATCCTGAGATAGCTTGCAACCCAACTTTTCCCAGGACGTCAGGTAAGTAGAGTATATGTGTACCTTCGGGTCTATATCACAAAACATTAGGTTTATGCTTGTTTAAATGTTTTTTGTATGTCATGTATCATGTTTTGGAAAGAACACGAAAACGAATTTACATGTAATGGCATAGCAAGGTATGAACTGAATGCAACAGATCAGCTGTTAAGGGAACTAATCCGCCCCTTAATTTATGAAGAGGATGTATGACTTTGGGAAAATTGATCCTCTTTCCAATGGAATTTAGGATCAGATCAGTTGTTAAAGGAACTAATCCGCCCCTTAATTTATGAAGAGGATGTATGACTTTGGGAAAAAATGATCTTACTCCCAATGGAACCGAGGGATCAGATCAGTGAAAGAACGTGAATGCAACAGAGATATGAAAGTAGAAACTGCATGTCTAGGATTTATGTTTTAGCATATCATTTCATTGTTGCTTTACTTACTTAGCATTAAGATAATAGATGAGTTTTTTTATGTAGGAGAAGAAATTCAAGCAGGTGTGTTCTCCGAGTATGTTGAGGACTAGGCTGGTTGGAGGAGTACATTCACGCTTCGACTTGACAATCTGATGGGGCGGTTTAACTAATGTCAGTAGGTGTGAAAGTTTAGTTGACAATGGTTCAGTTTAAGTATGCTGAGAATGTTTGTGACAGTTAGATTTTAATGTTTTTATTAATTTTGGAGCTTTTCTGATTATGAAAAACACGATTTAGTTTTTGTTGTAGATTATTATTCTGGATTTATAAAGTTGTGGATTTAGGTTGTTTTGAATAGCTGCTGTAAAAATTACAAGTTCTATAGGTGGATGTAATCTACCGGTGGATGTAGTCTACCGGTGGATGTAATCTACCGGTGGATGTAATCTACCGGTGGAAGTAGTCTATCAGCAGATGTAATCTATCGGTAGATGTAGTCTATTGGTGTGTTGT